>CAVNZL010000137.1:25000-1225000 GCA_963693355.1 Pontia daplidice | reverse complement strand
CATGGGACTCTCGGCCATTAGACTGTTATTTGTGCAACGTTGCTAAGATAACGGTATCATTTGAATTGGAGATATCAAAGCAAAAGCTATATTTAAATAGTCTAACTAAACTAAACAACTGATGTTTTTTGAATCGTTACTTAACTGTGTTGCATATTTTTTTTAGCAGTTTCATCGATAGTTTCTAAATGAATAGAATGTATAATTTCACATCTCGGGCATATGTACTGTATGTACTGTGTAAATGAACGATACCAATGTGTAACCAAGTGTATATAACCGTAAGAAAAATTCGATTATAAATTTAAAGAAAAACACTTTGTTAACGGACGAAGTTATGTATTTTTACAAAATTTAAGTATATATTTAAATTTTTCCGACGTTTCGCGTGCTTTACGGCGTGCGTAGTCTACCGTGACCACGTGACCGTTAACAAAGTTTTTTTCTTTAAATGAGTAGTAGCTATGTTAACAAAAGACAATATCAATTTTAAATACTAATTTCTACGTTGTCCAGACAAGATCGCAAAAAAAGCTATAAATATTTTTAGAAAGAAGATAATAAAACAAAGCTCTCTTAGCACAATTCTGAGTTGTAAAGTTTTAAGTCTGAGCGGCTATTCATCTATTCATTTCATTAAACTCCAGCTAATGAGTACGTGTTAAAAGGGGCTTCCGTTAAACAAATGTTCGTCGATTTGTTTACATCTTATATTTAACGTCAATTATAATTGAGGAAGTGGTTTTATTGGAATCTGATTTTACGATTTTTTACTTTATTCTGTGGTTTGTATCCCGCAAATACGGCCTTGTGAAATCAATGCAACATATAGGAATCGGTTATTCGTAATTTTTTTACGTGTGTTGATGATTTTAAAATGCATATTTCGCATACTAACATAGTTTAATAATAGTATAACAGATTCTGATATAGGTTATCTGGAAGAAATTATTACAAGTAATATACATACTCTTTCAACACATACATGTACAATATATGTGCAATCCAAAGGGATAACGCTGCCAACATCTTCGGAATCTTCCCGAAAGGGACACCTTTTAATAATATATTTTAGTAATATTATGTTTTAAGGTATTAAGTTTGCAGGTATTTATTTTGTATGTGATGCAAATAAAGTTTGTTATTATTAATATTTCTGTTAAAGAGCTTAAGGCTTTAGTTTAGATAGTATTTTGTTTCTATGCCACATATTCATTTATATATTAAAAGAAACACAAACTACCGTTATACGCTCACAGGGTAATCAAAGAAAAATATAGATTCCTTTTAAATGCATTTATATTTAAAGCATGAATTAAAACAATATATATTTTATGGTGTAAACGACAATTGGCACCAGGAAGGAAGTTGTGGATTACGAAAATATATCTATATCTATGAAATACTTATTATTGGATTAGACATCCTGTGTATTGGCGCACGCAACCGACGTTTATCCTTGAACTTAGTAGTCTTAAAATCTGAAGAGCTGAGACAAAAGTAAGCTATATGCAGTTGAGAAAAATAATAATAAATCTTTCAACAACGCAGTTATACCTCAGTCGAGGTTATAGACCTTTGATTTTATATCTTAAAACGAATATTTGTACGTCCATAAAACTTTTTCAATTTTCAAAAACTATAAAGCAAGCGATTAAATCTCAAATTAAAAACTTAAACCAATATTTTATTCGTAACGATTTATACAACTATAAAAACATTTATGGTGTCTTCAATTTGTCCTTTTATTATATTTCAATCTAAACAAAATTATGGCTGCCATAAAGTACCCTTGTGGGCAATTAGAATTGTATATTAAAGGTTATAGGAGGTACGTGATTCTTTTACGGCCTAAATCTAAAATTTACTTATATTTACGTGTTTTAGAAGCCCTTAAAACGTGTTATTTAAAAAATTGGTTTAAAAAGGTCGGTTGGACCCAAAGTAAGATTTTTATAGATTATGTTATGGATGTTAGCACAACTTATAAATAAGATACGCTTTATGCATATTTTAAGACCCAGACCGGAGCCAACAAATATGTTCATGAAATATGTCCATGATGCACAATTGTTGAGCATGACTCAGGACTCATGCTTACGAGTTCGATTCCCCGTATTATATGTTTTTAAGATAATAATCGGCTTATTAAGGTGCTTGATACTCGTTCATTTGCAAATAGATGTTAATAGTTTAACCCTTTGAATAACTAAATCTATATTGAGTGACTTTGAAAATACAATGTAAATTATTATTCTTAAAATTTGTAACTACGACGCCTCGTCTTTTTCGAATGTTGGATGTGATATGACATTTAATATTAAGCCACCGTGACATCGCAAAATACTAGTTTTAATAATACTATAAAAAGACAGGGAAAGTAATAAAATTTCTCCCTGTCGCTTACATATTTTATTAAAAAACTTTGACACCGCAGACGGCGTGACCCCGGCCCCGATTTTCTTTTACCAAATTTCCCACACAATTTCAAATGAAACGCCAAATGATTGATAGGCGAAAAATAGAAAGTTCCTATATGCACCATAGTTAAGAACAGAAATTATCTCAAGTTTAATCGTTTAATCCAAACCCCTAACACCTTATACAATTGAGCTCTGTTTCGCGTTATGTTGTGGGGTGAAGCCATATTATAGATGTTGTTTTTGGCTGTTGTAAGAATAATCCATTGTAATATTTCTCAATTAATATAAACATGAATATGTCTAGATATAATTAAAGTCCGCGACCTATAAATATGCTATCACACAAATGTGGTCAACCGGGCATCGACACCGGGACCGTGATGATGCCAACCAACTGGGTTCAAATTCTATCATAGCAGCTATTGGTGTCAGCGATACAGTACATAGGGCCTTGCAACCTTATGTGGGTTTGATTGTATTGGTATCTTTGATAATTATGTTTTCCACGTGAACCATTTATGATGACTATCCAACACAAAATCAAAATATTTTTTTGAAAATGACCCGTACTCTTGAAATTAGAGAGCAAACAAGCCTTCATATACTATATATTCACAATGTGAATATAGTGTTTGCTTTTCGCAATTAATACACTTCTTCGACTTCTTCGATTGTGGCCAGTCACTCGGAACGTTGATATTGTAATGATGTATTGGATACAATATATACATATATAAAATGCCTTGTTCAGTAGGATGTTTATAAAAAGAAGTAATTATAAATTTCAAACAACGTAAACTTTAAATAAAAGAACACCCAAAGAGTGTTTGTATTAAAAACACACAATCAACAGAGAACTGACATCGGCTCGGACGACTGTTTGTAGTCAAGAGAATCTAATAACTCTTTATTGCCATTCCATTTATGTGGACGCTATGAGACCGACGTATTACGAGATGCAGTACATAGGTAGAATATAAATTTCTTGAATTCATTTTTTCGCTACATTTGAAGTTCTATATATGTCAACATATTTTGGAATGTTATAATTTTGTTGTTTTATTTATTAAGTAAAATATTTATAGACGATTCTTGCATACCTATATCACTTCTTTCACTCTCATTATGTCATACATTCTTGTCGGCTATGGAAGCTTTTGAGCTGCTCTTTTCCAGAACATTCTAAATCTGATCCAAAATAGTACGGGCAGGTCTCCCAGCCGCACCCTCATCATCCACACTCACCTAAGTTAGTAAAATGCCCATTGTTAATGTATCTTTAGTTAAGTGGCGGACATTAGTGGAGACCCTCTGGGGTGTCATAGGGCAACAAGAACAAGCGCGTTCTACTAACCAAGCCATGTGCATTTAATATTCATAACTTCATAATATATCATAATCAGTCTGATCTATATGATCTATATGATATAGTTAAATAAAATAAAAGAAAAATAAGTTCAAAATCATTGTGCATCGAGTTTTAAGTTAACAGCTTAAATTTTAAAATTTCATTTTTTAGTTTCGACTAAAATTAGGTATCCACTAAGCGATTTATCCCCGAATTAATGGCCACAACATCACACGACTCGGTCGAGATCAAAGCATTAAAAATAGAAGAGTTTACTTTATTCATCGTATCGAATAAACGTTTTCGTAATTGAACCAGTGTCTAAATGTAAACAGCATTGCTGATCACAAGATTTTATGTTATTCGAGACAGCAGATATTCTGTTTTGAGATTGGGAAAATATTTGGGTCGATGGGAAATTCATTAACGTATTTTTCATAATCGATAGTTTAATGAAATTACGAGCATCTGTGTGAAATGAATTCTAAGCAAAAAATATTTATGAATAAAGATCAGGTCAGGATCGTCTCGATGCCCACCATTACAGAACACACACTTCTAAAGGCACTTTCTGGCAAGTACCACTATGTAAAACCAGCAGCGAAACATTTACTTATATATAAAATAAGGTTTATTTAAGAAAAGAGTGAGTCAAATGTCGAATGAGTTTCTAACTCACTCGAGAACCGTGAGTTTTGTGACTTTATATCAGATAAGTCACCGTTCCCCTCCTTCGTTATGTTCATCGTTCCTTTATGCATGTTGAGCTTTTAGACCTTTGCTTTTCGTATTGAAACAAACACTTCAAAGAGAAATTTAACAAGCACACTTAAGGTTACCATAGACCGATATCTGATCATAGTTCCGAGAGGAATTGGAGTAATCACATTCGATCTTAGTGTGAAACGGCAGAGTTATTCAAAACGTGTGCTCAGTTATCCTAAGTGGGAGATCAAGCACGACCAACTCCATATAAACATTGAAAATATTGCTGGGACTTGTACGGATTGTGACTTATTAGTGAATAAAAATACGGATATTAAATTTTATCTCTTAATTAAGGTTTATAAACAATAAAGTTAAAAAAAATATTTTAACAAGAAATAATCTGTAATTATTATTAGATATTTGATCAATGTAGAAAACATATACCTTTTCAATTTCCTATTTTTATTTTATAAATATCCACGCAACTCTGCTTAATGCATTAATAATTAAAGATACTGCGAAGGCGGTAAGGGAAAATAATTAGAAACTACGTGGGCGAATATAAATTGATAACTATTGGAATATATCATAATTTAAACTGCAGATAGGAAATCTCTAATGAATACTATTTATAACTGTATATCTATCAACATATAATATGAATAACATAGTTAATAATATTTGCGACTTCAATTTCTATAGACATCGTTGTTAAAAAAAAAAAAAAAAAAATAAAAACAACTTTTAATGAATTTAAGTTTAAGTATATTCTAGGATGTAACACTCAAATATTAATTTGATCTATTCAGCTATTATAGTACGATCATTTCGTGTTCATTCATTTAATAACTATTAAAGGTGCTATAAAAGACAAAAGTATATATATGTATGACATGTAAATAAAAAAACATGATATAATTTTGCGATAAGAAATAAACCATGATCCGACTTGTCAGGGTTGACAGTGATCTTTTTAAGCAAATACTTTTCATGTATAAGGGTAATTGATTAATAATAAATTAAAATATGAACGCGGTAGATTAGTAGTAGTATGTTTTTTTTATTAAACAGGGGGCAAACGGGTTGGAGGCTCACATCATGTCAAGATAACCGCCCGCCCATGGACACTTGCAATTCCGAAGGCTTCACTAATGCGTCAAAGCAGAGGTTATTTCTTTCGACCATTGCTCCAAGCACTCAAAATGGCGAGTTGTGTACGTTACAGAAGTTTTATTTAAAAAAAGACGAACGAGAAAGTCTTCTCATGTAAAAATATTAATTAGCGCTTTACGAGTATAACATTTCTTTTGCATTTGTGGAAACATTTGCATTATAAAATCATGTTTTTCTTTCTATTACCGCGTGAAAACAGCCCTATTCAAATTTCTTCGTATACAATAAAAGACTTTGCCACTCTCTGAGGCTTACAATGTGGGGCTCCATATTTATTTTTCATTTTTTATTCTCGAATCTCTAATGATCCTTAATGAAAAGACGCCACAATTTCTTTTCGACGCTTCTTTAACGCTTCAATAATTTTAATATTTCATACATTTTCAAGTGAGTCATCATAAAAAGTATATGAATTGAAAAACATAAGCCGATGTGAAGTATTCTCTTAGTAGTTTAGTGGTTTTATTTACTTTATGGTAACCTTTGTTTCTATTACCGAGCTATAGCGAAAAGCCTGCCTAATTTTTTCTAGAATAAGTCAACAATATCGTTTCACCTATTCAGTCACTATTAAGATGACTATTGTTCACTATTAAGATCAATTTTATCTTGGTCTAAACTCTAAACAGAATTTTAACCCTGCTATCTCGGTTATTTTTTATTTCACAGGACTTCGATTTTGAGTAGAAAAGGTAGGTTTTAGCACCTTATAGATAATTATGTTTTAATTAAACTTAGCTTAGGTATGCGATGTACAAATAATTATAGTTGTCTCGTTCACCTCAAAATTTCAGTGGACTTTAACAGTTCTAAAGCACACGGATATTATTTAACAAAACTATGCATCATTAAGCATTCATGGCTCAAATTCAATCACCTTTTGTTTGCGTTCGGTCCCTAATTGATTTAGGCATCACGGTTTGTTTATTGAAAATTTTGGGACAAAAAATGTAACAATAGCCAATTAGCTTTTTGTACTAAACAATCAGGAAACTTATATATACTATAATATAAATAAAATAATGACAACAAATACGTATACAGCAGAGAGCAATTCCCTTCCTGAAATTTCGTGATACCAGCTGCGAATTTAATTGAAAGTACCGCAACTTCAAGAATTAAATTCCAATATACGATAATGTAATTTAAGTTATTTTTTAAAGTTTTTATGGCCTGTTTTAAGTCTGGTACCTAGCTAATATGTACTACATGCTACCTACTAAATGCCAAAAAACATTTCAATATCACATGAGTCCCCTGTATAATAATGTTGTTATAATTAATGCTGGTAAACTTTCAAATATAATTATTTTACGTATTTCGCTATGGCAAGTACACTCACCACCACCTGTAAGCCTCCTGGCATTGCAGGTGTCCATGGCCTGCGATTAGCACTCTAAGTGATCCGCCTGCTCGTTTGCCCAATTTCTCATAAAAAAATTCTATATGAAAATATGAATAAATATCAACCCTTTTTAGGTAGATATCAGAATGCGACTACTTTTTAAAAACATAAGTAGGTATGTATATGAAAAAATATCATTCATTGTTCGTATTTCAAAAATAACAATAGATACGCCAAGTAGCATATTCCTTCCTCAAACTTTGCAAGATAGCACTTAGGATTGTCAGTTCTTATTAGAATTTGGAAATCATTTGATTATGTTGTACCTAGTAGTGATTCATGTGTCATCATAGCTGTCCGGCGATATTGTATTAAACTAAAAATTCGATTAAACTTTAGTTTGATTGAATTTCTAAACCGACAGTCATATGCAATTATATGCAAATCTATTTGCAAATGGTACTTGGCAAAGATATTTGACGGTTCCTTGACGTTAATATTATTCGAATCACAGCGGAACATATCAAAAGAACGGTACATTTCATTTACTGCATAAGATAGGGACCTAACGATTAGCTAACGATTCGCTGAAATGTAGGGATGCATTCGGTAATATCTATGGAGCATTTATTTCTTAATTACCTATATGCGTAAAAAACAACCACCTGAGTGTGACTGGGAGCCGTATTGCATTAATAATTTAAGGATATATTACCCAGATTCATCAGTTTGTTACACACGAGTTTGCGGTGTATCCTTACACAAACATTTCCGTTCATTATGACTCAAATTCATAAAAGCTTAAATACTTACATGATATTGTGTTTCACCTCATAATCTGTTGTAATACAATCATTTAATGCATGTTACATTAATTGTACATTAGCTACAGTTAAAACCACATCCGTTCACATACACTTACACCAAACCTAACTCATAATTCCTAGTGCCTAACGCATAACGTGTTTTGCGCGGGAGAAATAAACGACGGCGATACTCCCCCTCTAACAGTCGGTTAGCGACTGCCGACCAAATTGTTTTTATGCCCGATTGAGGGACACCGGGCACCGGCTCTTGCAACCGAGTTCAAACGAGCACTACCGAATGTGATTTTGAGGTGAAGGAGACAGGTAGTTAATTTGTTGGAAAAAGAAAGAGATGAAAGGGGTAACGGCTGCATTGTCTATGCTGAATGCAGCCTCAAGATTGCATTTGGTTAGGAAACGGCAAAGGATTGTAGGGGAAATTCAACCCTTTTATAAGGGCAACCTGAATGGCAATATAATGGTTTGTCGGGTGTAAGATTGTATGTTCTAAACAGTTTTCTTGGATTAAGTTTCTTAGAGCAGCGCGAATGTGAATTTTTCATATTTTATTATTTATTTAATTTTATGTGAACAAAACTGTTTACGGCAAAATTGTTAAAGTATTTATAGTCTATGAAATATAGAAATGTCATATAGATAGATATATGAAATGAAGGCTAGGTAATCATAAAGTATTAGGTGAGATTTTATTTATACAAATACTGTCCACACCTTGTTCTATTTTAAATAATCACCGAAAAGAATATATGAATATGCAGCAAACGTTGTATATTTTAAGTTATTTTAAAGTAATTGTACTAAACATTTTAAGAGAGCGGCAGTAGTAGTAATAGTACTCTTTTGCGTTCTGTATCCAGAGGTCGTCCGGCTGCACCCAATCTTTGAGTCCTTAGACCCAAAACATCTCAAAACAATCAATGAAACAGACGTTGAAATGAGCCTGCAAGGTAGAAATGTGTCTACTGTCAACCCAATTGTGAGGGTGGGGCAGATACGATATTTTTTACTACAAAGTATGAATTTATGATACCCTTTATATAATATATATAATATATCTACCAACCTATATAACCATTTTCAAATTGCAAAGTCGTAAGAAACGGTTGTAAATGTCTGTCTCAAAATAATTACCGAAACAGTGCATGCATCGTGTGATCTATGAAAAGTACATTTACGTATGTGGAATATAATTGGATATTTTAGGATTTATAAGTGTGGAAAACCATAACTTAACTGGGCAGCTATCTTTAATACGAAACGGTACCCGTATTCGTAAAAAATTATTATCTCTTATCTTAATTTAGTAAAGAAACTACTACTACTAAAAACTATTCGTTTAGTTTACGTTGTGATGAAGATGAGTTTGTATGAGATGACTAAGATACTCATTACGTAAAATAATCAAACTTTTCAAAATTAAAAAAAATATTCGCTTCCTTAAAAATTTAATTTAGTCAAAGATGAGTGGTTGGAGGTCTTAACTGTACCATAAGGTATTATTCGTTTAGTCTTTGAACCTTGAGTTTTGCGTATTTTTTGGTTTATTCTAACAACAATTAACAATATTTTATTTTAAATTTAACTTTTAACATTGTAAAATTAAATTTCTTAATTTGTAAATTTTAAATTAATACTATAAACAATGTGAAATTACTGTTTATATTTTTAATAATGCATACGAAAGTACATCTCTTAATATTAAATGTTATTTTGATAACATTATCACGACCTAGGCAAAATGAATGACGCCTACCTGCAAAAAACTGATCGCGAATAATTAATCGATGCAATAAAATGTGCTCATAAGCGGACGTGTCTGGAGTTGTAATCCACTTCCTGTGAAGATATTTATATATCTCATTGATTTTGTAGTCTATAGACGCCAAAGAATGATATACATAAAACCTAATGAAAATATTACTTTAAGAATTAAATCATTCATTTTAATTTCGTTCCTTGTTCTAAAATCGCTTATAACGATACTTATAGTATCAAAGCATAAATGGTACACACTAATAAAAGTAATATCAATATCTTAAGAAGATGATGAGATTTTTTGAACGTGCCAAACACACTATTGATTGAAAAATTATTTGAAGTTGCATATCGATTCATAGCACACACATCTGGAAAGCAACGGAGGAGGTTTTTACTCTACTAACCTAATTTAAGCAAATTCGTACACTACTTAGTGTACCTAACTAAAAATAAAATAGTGAATATATAATTGTAAAAATGTCGTTTAGAGTAAATAAAAAAAGCTTTCTTCAATTCATAAGTCTAAAACGTTTCTTGCTAAAAGTCCAATTTATATATCGTATACGGTTTAATACTGTTGTAAGAGCGTAGGATAAGAATATCTTCCAGTGTGCACATAGCTTGTCACCCACTTGACCAGGCCGTGGTCGCACGAACGGGACACAGTGGAACGTGGGCGAAATCCTGATTTTATTGGTTTCAGCTTTACACACTTATTTGAAATAGTTTTTAATATGTCACCATAGAGAAATTGCTGGGGAGATAATCCGGTTACAAATGTACTATGTGGGTGAGGTTCGAGTGGATAGACTAGTACTTTGTCCATTTAGTACCTATGTAAGCTTTCAAATTACATTAGATACGCAGGAGTTAAGGTGAATATGCGTTGCTCTATAGTTCGATAGATCGCTTATTAAAAAACTTTATTATATAGTTTTTATATATAAGTAAATTTCTAAACGTCTATGTCCAGGTTGTCTTAAATACCAATTCAAAATTGGGCTAGCCGTTTGCGCGTGAATATGTAACAAACACACTCACGAACTTGCGCTAATATAATATAAGATAAACAATGATTGCTTTCATAAAATCTTATATGCTTCTATAAATGTGTTCTGTTAATGTTAAAATAGACTCCAATCACAGTTAATACTAAAAGCTTGCTATTTCCCGTAACAATACCATGTTATATAAAATGACAAAGTCTTCTTAAAATAAATAATAGTTAACTTGTACTCTGATTACGCTATCACTAAGCTCCTAATACCTATGTGTAGATGTCCTATAAACAATGTTCTTACAGTTTCTGGTTCGAGGCAGACACTTTAGCGTTTCTGAGTCAAGTACTTAAATATCACATGACATCTAGCAAGTTACGTGGGTATAAACAATTTGTTTGATTAATAATTAAAACAAATTGTTTATGCCTTTATTAACTGAGCTTTACCAACTTAAATAATGTTGCAGGCCACGTTTTACATACATATATAAGACAGTATGGTAGTATATTTTGATACTTTGATTTTTATTGCCATAGGAATTATTTCATTCTTACCTATTTCTTTCAAAGAGTTTTATTGTCTCGTGAATACAAGAAAACTTTCCTAAAGGAAGCTATTACAAGCAATCCTTGTATCTTCAAAACTAGTGTTATTTAATCAATAATAATGATTTTTATACACGTATTCCTTGAAATGGTATATTATATGTTTATACGTTTATAACTCACACCGTTAACATCATTGAGACTCGACAAACTCGACTATTTACGATGCGACAGGACTCGGGAGTTATGACGGCCGGTTCGGTAGCCATTGCGTGCATACAATGCCTCATATAATAGCCTACTGTTCCCTTTCGCCGTCTAATAAAAATAGCCTTTTGTATGCGCTATAAACTAGCTGGAAGGATGACTAAGATCGCATCCGGTTTCCAATTTGCATTTGGTGATACTTACATTAATATGACAGGTACGGAGCGTCGCAATGTGGTTGTATAAACTACAGCATATTAGAATGTTTAGTCTCGTGGAGTTACTGAATTATTTGAATGAAGTACGGGTACGAACTATACTACTATATACGGGTACGAATTGTATTTTATAAATTATTATTAAAAACTACTATTAATAATATAGATAATTATATTATGCTTGTAGTCTTTGTGTTAGTAATAATTTATTCTTCTTTATTATTTAAATAAATAATAATGTATACTAATTTAAATTAATGATTAATCAAAAACGTCGCTGAAACTTAAAAAATTTCCCACTTATTAGTCAAATAATACAAAAGCTACATGTACTGCAAGCAAAATATACATACAGGATTTATTTTAAATTTCTTTCTTCTAAAGTATATAATTTAAAGGCTGCAAAGACACAATTATAAGTATATTTTGCTGAATCGTTTCATGTATAAATTATTTATTTAACAATTAGTGACGGTAAATTTCTAATTCTGTAATTAAGGTAAATGCAAAGTGGAACCGGTGAATTGTGATGCATAACCCATGTATGTATCTCATGTAACTCAAAGCTAACTAATTAAGGACCCGTGAAAGTTCCTTCTAAATAATTGATACCACATAACTAATTATGTGGGTCATTCATTAGACCCTAATTTGGGTCGACCTTAACGCGTAAATCTGTAATACATACGGAAATTACAACAAGCTAAATCATGTTTTACTTCATCAAAATTGTAATTATTATAAAAAATGTTTGATTGCTATAAATATATAATATATAGTTATAATATGTATTTATATAAATATATAGTTTACCTTGGAGCCAACCCACCGACCGATATTATTTGTATTGTTAGCAAAAACATGAAAATTAAACTTATTCTCACTCTCTTTCTACTTTCTCTTTAAATAATGGTTTCAATATAATGTCTGACAAAGAAGCACGTTTAAAATTAGAGGAAATTTATTGGTAACCCCAGAAAGGCGTCACTCTTCATATATATATGTATATATATATACTTAAACTTACTTACTACTTTTTTTTCATATATATATATATATGAAAAGTAAAGTTTTTTCTATCATAAGAAACTTATTCATTGGAATCTAGAATCAAAGATATTAAAAAAGCATTTTACAAGATACAAGAATGCCATTCCGTTGTTTTTGTTAATTTATATGAAAGTCTTTGTTAATTTACTAAAATGGTTTTACACAACAAAAATACATTTTACCGGATACGCAATCATTTATCACAATACCTTTGATTTATACGTGTCGAATAAAAATGTTTTTATTTTTGTCTGTGGAAGTAAAATGATTTTTGTACAAATAATTCGACAAACTGAACATTGCAACGCTCAAAGGTAGGATCTCTGGTTGTTTACAAACGACGTTTTAAGGTAATAATTATTACTCTACCTGTAGACTTATTTTTATTTAACTTTATCCATATTTACAAATGACTGAAAATCAGTGCTGTTCTCAAAATGCTAGCCCGAGTGTTCACTTCATGGTGAATGTATGTTTGAGTGTATGAACTGTATGAATTCATAAATGTTTTTCCCTTTTGATAATGGTTTTTGCAGTTGTCCCTAACAATATTTTTCGTTACATTGAAGTATGCAAAATAATGAAAAAAATTGTCGTTTTCTATTTTTTTAATAATTTAAAAGCTCACAAGATTCCATTACGCTTAAAAAGCTTCGCACAATTAGTGATGCCTTTCTCACGTCTCAAAATCCAGTGAAGTGGACTTGACCGTTGCGTCCATAGACAAAAGATCGTTCATTCTTGACCATTATGTCGGAGCCTAGATCGTATCAAAGCCCTCCATCTGAAGTGAAGACTTCCGGATAAAACTCCCTCAAGGTATCCTTATGGTTCAGCTTTTGTTATTATGAACGAAGATGACAGGTGCTAGAAGTGAATTATTTATGAAGTCTTTAATATTTTTATTAGCGCGTGTGTGATACATTTAAAAAAATACTGTTTAGCGGATCGAAAGTGTTTTATTATTTACAGCCACGTTTCACATGATCCCAGCAAACGTGGTCACTGACAGTCTGACTTATTTATTTAAAGTCTCTAGTCACAAACAGTCTGGCTTATTTTTATATTTAAAGTATATAATATTGCGAAAGCTAAAATTATAAAATAAAAAGAAAATATAACTTTGAATAAATTAAATGATCCATGTAAGCCGAGCCGAAGAGTAACTTGTACCAACTCAAACACTCATACATCGCAAATGTTTTTGCTTTTAATCTTGTTAGTCTACCCTCAATGTAACTATTTATGAAATTGGAATTTTCTCTAAATGATGTAACTTATCTTGGGAAATAAATCATTATAAACCTTAAAGTACCATACGTACCATACGTAGCAGTTACATTATTCAGCAGAGAGCTACAGAAGTATGGAGTCGCAATCATCGATTCGCTAGAAATGAGATTGTAGAACTTGTAATACAAAAACCAAAACCTATTACAAGAAAGCCAAAACCATTATCTATTGTAACTATGACCTAATATATTATATAATCACTATTAAACTTAAGCTGAAAATATATTTCACTTCCAGTTATAACACGAAACTTATCCTTTGTGAAGGCAACAATGCGAGTGTTAAACGTTGGAGCTGCTCACGAGAGCGATGCGCTCGCGCCGTCAGACTGTACGATAATAGTTAAGGCTTATTGTTCTCAGTTATACTCACTTCTAATAGCTAAGGAGATTTAAAATATAAGTTATATAGTATTTGATATACTGAAATATACATGAAACAATTAAAATGATGTATTGGCACATTATAATTATCTCATCTAAGAGCACCAAAAAATTTGATTAATTGTATGTACACCATGTACAGGAAAGAATAAAACAAAGCTTTATAGGTATGAAACAAAAACTGCGCAAGTAAACATGTGAACATGTTCTTGCCAGATTAACTTTACACTACATATTACGCATAGAAATATTAACATTTATCCAAATAACGTATCGTTAGGTCATCGTTATTTCGAGGGGCATACAATTTTTCATTACCACAGATACATTACAGTGAGCTGATTCAGCAAATTTGGTGCCATTAGGCCGCCCTTTGTTGCTACACAAATCTAAGATCATTCATTGGTGATGAATGAGTTTAAAGCTATTCAGCAATAAATCGTAATATAATATGTATATTTTTAGAGTTTTCACATCTACTTTATACATCTACTGGTATTATGGAAGAAGAGTGGAGAAGCGTTTCTTACTTGTTCTTCTTCTCCTCTTTACCGTTCTTCGCCGTATTTGCGAGCTGGCTGTACATGTAGATTTTGAAATTAAAGTAAATAATTTTTAATATACTAGAGCAAATAATTCTTAATTTTTTGGAAAAAAAATTGCAGTATTTTAATATCCGACGTAGGATTTCGAATTGAAATTAGGAAGATAAGACATTTTCAGATATTGTTTTAGTTTAGACTGTATGGTAATATGATTTTCTATTCAAATTACCTAGCAAATAAATTCTACATACGAAATCTAGGCACATATATATATTGTATATATATCTATTATGCGCTTAGATATTTGATTCGCAATCCCACGCTACATCCGTGTACGCTATTAAGTAAAACAACAATATTTAACCGGAAATAGAAAAATGGACACCCAAATTTTCGGTAATAAAGCGCGAACTTGTCAAGTGACAAAACAATCTGCAAAAAACTAGAGTTTCATTTCCATTCGAAGCGGTGGAAATATCAAAAATAATAAATTTCGCCCTCTCCAGAGGTTTCGGCAAAGTTTTGCTCTGTTTGCTGTTTACAATTTTTATTCGCCATTTTTTTATGACAACGGCTCAACGAAAAATATGTTTGGCGCTGTCTCGAGAGGTTTGACGGAATTTTTTCCGATTGTATTATGTTATGGGATTTAAAGGAATACATACGTTATCATATAACAACTAAGAATAACAACAACAACAATTTGTTAACGAAAATTATTTAATACTGTAAAAACGCACGTTCTTTGCATTTCAACAACCGCCATTTTTTTTATTTGAGCTTATAATACAAATATTGTTATATTTTCAAATCGATTCACCATGGTTCACGCGAATAATTTGTAAGAAATAAAAGTCAGATTGACGTATTACATGTATTATTATTGCTAGTATGTTAACGAGAGAGTCTTTTTAAATGTTTATTTGTGATATTAAATTTCGTACCATTAGGATATAAAGATCTTTTCTTTTAAATGGTGACCTGAAAAGAACCTAAATCTAGTTTTCTAATTTAGAAAAAATGTTATAGCTGAACCAAATAGGGTCTTTGCTTTTACGCCTTCCAGTATAATGCGAATTATACACTATCTCAGAATTCGCTCTCAAATTGCCAAGATGTAATACTTAAATCGAATTTTTATATTTTATGTTTTAATGAAATCAAGTTTTCTATATCAATGTACTGATTGGATTTTCCAACTGAAATCCTTTTATATTTTCATACCGCTATATTTTGTGCATGAGATGAGACGTCAATCCATCTTGGATGATGATCGCCGGCGGTTATTTGTCAATATTAAGTTTCTTTGAAGGGATTGATATCAGAGATATGTAAAACAATATGAATATCGTCCTTATTCATGGTTTTAATAATTAACATATTTGCAGCATGTTTATAAAATTATATTTGTCTCGTACATACTCGAATTAGTCCTAGCTAGCTAGGTTCAGTAAAGAAAACGAAATAACGGGACGACGGCGAACAACGTCCACCACACGAGGCTGTATCACATGTTCCAATAGTAAGAATGGTTTATTTTATACTGGTGTAGCCACTGTAATAAAAAACAATCAAATTGATATTTGCCCCATAAAAAATAGTAGTGTTAGTGCTATTGTTTTACACGTTTTTGCTTGATTATTATCAATCCCTTTGTGCCTGCTGCAAGGGCAAATAAAGTCGGGGTGGAGGAGGAGGAGTGGAGGAGTTTTAAAAATTATATTTGTCTCACACATACTTAGCTCAGACCCACTTTTTTCGGTATTAGGATAGAAAAGACGTCATTAGCTTTGTCACTTTGTTTGTTTTCTTTTTTCATGTACCTACTACAGCGAAGACTTCGAGTTGAAAGTAGAAGCTAAGCAGTTATAGAAAATACTACCAAATACTTCCATACAAGAAGGCTTGATTTTTTCCTTGGAAACACGACACTAAAGCAAATTTTGCAAAAAATGTTCAGCTTTTAATAACCATAATAGAAGCTGTTTTTATTATACTTTCCGTGTTAGTTTATAATATAGCGCTATATATCATCCGGAAGAAAGTGCAATTCCAGATATATTAAGCCTTTGGGCTGCATTCTGCAGAGACTATATACTTAGAAATATATATTTAGAAACTATATGCACCGAGTGTCCATGGCCGGCTGTGTAACTAAAATGAATAGAACCTTTTAAAGAAAATCACTTTATTAACGGATTTAAGTAACAGACAACCTCTCTGCAGCTGTGACATTTATTTTGATAATTAACACCTTTTGTCTTCAGTCTACGCACGTTGTAAAGTACGCGAAACGTCGGAAAAAAAAGTTAAATATTTAAATTTTGCACAAATACATAACTTAAATCCGTTAATAAATTGTTTTTCTTTAAATGAGTAACAGTTATTTTAATAAAAGACAATATTATGAATAGAACCTCCTTTTCGATTAACCGCGTTATACGAAAAAATTGTTATACTTTGACTTTAACAACAACCAACACCAATAGCCAATAAATAAATATAAATAGTGTATTACATGTATCTATTATAGCTATTAAAATAAACATTCATTCTACAGCCGCAAATATATGCTTAGAGTTTTATTTTAAACACATTTAACATGAATACTTCTCTCTTTAGTCTTAACCTTAACGGTTTTATTTCATTTTTATTCATCATATGAACTTCATTTAATGAACGGTGCCTTATGCCAAAGCTTTTTATGTCATTATACGAAGAGGCATGCTTTCAGGTGGCATTGCTAATAGCTAAGCTAGGAGGAAGTTTAGTAATCAAAGATTAGATCGCTACAGAAATTTTTTCTTTATAACATAATCCTTAAGCTCGACAGAAATATTATGATTTTAAAAGGTATTTTGCTAAGTGACTATTTTCACATCAGAAACTAGCCCCGATATAGTTCTCAAATCTTTTGTCTACAATATGGAAATGTAACTTGGCTCTCATTTCCCACAATTATTATTGATGTAGTTAAATTAGGCTCCATCTATTAAATATTTATTTTATCTTTTTTGCTCTACGGATAATTCAATAATACTGTGTGGTAACATAACGTCCTATTTATTGAAAAATCAATACCATTTTAGATTAAAAAATTGTTTCATAGACTTACCGAACCAACTTTGTAAAGCGTTCTTACTTAAAGAATGCCGTGTATCACGAAAATCCTCTCAGAGCTACATTAAACACCCTGTGTAGAAAGGCCTTGCAAGCGACATTCACAGGATGTTGAGGAAATTTATTATTTTCACACTGTATTTCAAATAGACCAGTGAAATTGTCTGCTGAATGGTTGACTTTAGTTCGCTTCATGAAGTGTTCTTTGCCACCGGTGTTTTATGAAATGTTTGCCACAACGTGCAATATTATATTTGTCAGATTATTATTTTGCTACTTTAAAACTAGATTTGAACTTTTTCAAAAAAAATTATATTCACCGTTATTTTTTTTGCACGCCGTATGTGAGGCCTAAACCTAAATTATATTAGGATTAAGTTTTAATTTGATATGTATTAATTATGATAATTTATTAGTCAAGGTCAAAAATTTATTTACTCATATAGGTAACACTACACTTATGGATGGTAAAAAATTCTTCATTAATTTAATTAATAAATCAATTCACAAAGTATAGCCGCAGATGACAAGAACTGGCAACAGTCTCTCAATCTTTTTAACCTTTTTACAAAGTTCATCTAATGCTCTATGCTCCAAGAGACTAGCAGTTATAACCAAACATTATCAAACACACTATATAGTGGCTATCGCTATATGTGTATATAGGGAGGGTCCGATCAGACGATAAGCGAGATATAAGCGATATTATTCAGCGCCCGCCACTTGATTTATATCTTTATTGTGAGGTGGCTGTATTGATTTAGGATTTGAAAATCTAGGAACGCAATTTCTTGTAGTTACTGGTTTTCGAAGAGCTCAGGTTAGTCTATACAGTATGTGCTCATGAGTAATCATTAATTACACATCTTTAAATCCCGTTACCCCAACACATTTCAATCAACTACTTTATGCCACAAAGCTTTAAGCTGTCGTAGGAAAATTCAAATAATGGATACGACAATCAACTATTTCTACAACAATATAATATTTCAATATTTTCTGGCCATAAAAACCTTTGCCGACAGGCAGCTTAGCTGTAATAAACTTTGCGCAAATAAAAAACCCAATAAATCGACAGATCCTCTTTCAATAACCCTTTCCACATAATTACATCTGAATGACAGCCGGACAAAATCCTTTAGCTCAAGATTATTTCTTTGAATTAATTTGTTGAGTTAATGTTTCAATTTGAGTATTCATTTTTAGCGCATTGAAAAGGTGACTTGCACCTGTTTGCGTCCTTTGTGATTTTGGCATGATATATTAAGTATTTTTTAAATAAATTATAAGCTTGTAAATTAATGTAAATATAAAAATAAGTTTTGGTATAACTGTAAATTTGTACTGGTGTATAATCTGTAAAATTTAAGGCTTTAAAAATTTAGAACCAAAAAGAAAAAAGCTCAAACTTGGACTGGTTTTAGACTTTAGACTGGTGTCTGACAAGGCCAGCGCTCAACTGAGATGTAGCGACGTTAGAAATGATTGTTTAGCAAATACAACTTTTTAATTTTGTTGTTATTTTTATTTATATCACTTTATCTAATTGCACGTTCAAAACGTTGGTTCCACTTCAAATTAAATGTTACCACTACAAAAACTTACAACACTATACAAACGGAAATAATTAGACATATTACATTCCCGCAAAACTCGCTGACAATCCATTACTTTACACTGCTTATGCGTGAATATGGGAACCCACAAAACTGATAGTAGTTAAACGTAATTTTGATATTGTATCATGTTATATTATCAATGAATAGTAGATAATAATCGTTAATTCGATGTAAGGATTGTACCAAGCTTAAAGATTTTCATTTAATTATCTCCTGTTTTATTATTATTGGCTATGTAATTTACTTGGCACACAGAGCAACATTTCTCAGTTTATCGAGTCATCCGGTGATCCGAGGCCTCCAAAATGAGAGAACGTCGGCGCGAGACCTTTCTAGCAACGACCGCACGGTCACAGTTTACAACAATAAGACCTTCACTAAATCTGCTTAGCGGTTAGAGGTTCCTAATCACTGAACTCACAAGCTAAAGACAATAAACCATATCGCCGATCGCGATAAATTAGAAACATACCAAAGATACATTTTAATTTCTCCGTATAATGGTGTTAGACAATGTAACGCCTAACTTTATATTTTTATTTGTGTATAAGATAAGCTAGTTATTAATATAGTAAAAAATTAAAAACGTCAATTATAAGGAATACATTTAAATAATTCTCTAGGTGACATAGAAAATAGAAATGGGCATAATTTAACCTAAAAAGTATATATTAGTAAAATGGATAAAAAAATTTTTCTTACAATTTTGTCCCTGTGTGTGTGTCGCGCGTGCGCGTGTGTGTGTGTATATGTGTGTTGCGTATGTACCCTAGTTTTTATATATATCATCATCATTATAATCATAATTAAGGTTTGATTAATGCATCAATTGTAAATATAAAAATAAAGCAAACCCAATAAGAACAAAGTTGTAAATTAACTGGTGAAAGCTACCGTACTTTGGCCGGTAACCAAGAATACCCAATAAACCTTGCTAATCTTCCTCATTTGCTAATGATACTTCCCATAAACTGTATATTATGAACATACATATTCATGTAACTGAGCGAAGAGCGCGCCTCGGCTATATTCCGCTTAGGACCGCATCGAAATTTTATTAGTTCTTCGCGTCCAACAAAACATATAATTAGAAATAGAGCTGATTGCTCATATACAAAACTAGGTATCAAATATTTGCCAACTATTGCAAGCTCATTCAATAGTTAATAAAGGAAGTGCTGGCAATGGCAATCCCTAACAAACAAGTAGGAGCGGTTCCAGGGGGGCGGCATGGAGGTCAGCACAATAGTATCAGTCAAATCCCCCCTGGGTTGATACTATTAAAACAGCTTTAGGTAGTAGTTATTCGATTTTTAGTAATTAAAACCATTTTAATAAAATTTGCACTAAATTCCGAAATAAATATTATCTGTGATTAATAATAGAGATAATACTTTCCTTCATTAACGGGAGAATTGCACATAATAAAAACCTCGTTGTTTGATTTAAATCAAATTTTGTTTAATTATTTACATAACTAACACTAGTAAGGGTTTTGTTATAAATGTAATAAATTCGTGTTTATAATCATTTTAGAAGTTTTATAGATACCGGATGTTACTTATAAGTGTGAAGAGGAGGAAACCACTTGCTTCCTCTGTCCCCACTATCAGCATGATCTCGGTCTGATTAATGGCAGCTGTGGCGACCACGATTGCTTTTCACTAATTAATTGGACATCGTTCAGCTTGACATTGCCGATATTTAAAACTTGGAAACTTCTTTCTCCCAAGAAAAACTAAATTATATTATATATACTATATGACCACCTAATAGATTGAATTTAAAAAGTTTGCATAAGCTTTGGTGCATATTAACTATTTTTAAAGATGCTATGATAACGCGTACACTATAATATATAATAGTAGTTATATTTACTTGATTATAAACACATGCGCTAGGATAACTAAGAAATTACATTTTCTGAATGTCATAATGACATTCACAAAAAGACGAATAAAACACTTTGTTGATAAAAACAAAAGTTACGAATAAATATTTTAAAAATGGAATAAAAAAATTGCAATTTTATCCGCAAAGGATTTTTAAAACGAACTCAGCTTTGTACCGATACTCCAATTAAATTATCGATAAACTTAATTAAGATGTATGGCGCGGGCTGGTTTCTCAAACAGGAGTTCGAAATTGCCCGTTATAACCGGCTACTGCGTTACACTGTTAAGCTGCGATACACTGTGGATTAATTGCGATAATATCAGCGAATAGTATTGGTAATTAAAGTTATTCTAAGATTATTTTAAAAGTTATATCATGTGCATCCGTTATGGATGAAACGTTGGCCTATTGTAAACTCTATCCACTCGAACCTAACATGCTGCTCATGCTATTTAGACATATTTTGCAATATCACTGATTATAATATATTTATGAACACATTACACATCTGATACACTTTATAAGAAGATGCATGTATAACAAATAACTCACAAAACGTGCGTCACCTTCTGACGTAGCTACCCCCCGCAAGTTTAACCAAGTTGTAGCATCTGTAACTAAATGTATACCCAGGTATACCTTAGCAATTTTTATCGAAACCTGAAATTCAAATGAAGACATTAACAAACCGAAAAGCCACTAATGAGTGAGCTTAATTTTGCATAAAACTTGAGTGGGCCGTGAAATTTAATTTTCGCTCCAAATCCGACGTTTAATTAAATTTCTGAGGACATATTTGCCTATACCTATCAGGCGGTATCAAATTAAGAGTTATTAAAAATTAAGGCTAATTGAAATTGTTAAGAAGTTTTGTTAGTCTGTGAGCGAATAAGTATATATATAAAATAAAAGAGTATATTATAAATAAGTGGGTATATTCATGCTTACTTTATGTACACTGACACAGTAACGGCATAGCTTCGATTCTGGAATGGGTATGAGACTCAAGGTCAAAGGAAACCTACTGGTTTTTGAAAAAATCTAACTAATATACTAGTTATTTTTAATATTGTACCTAACACAATTTACTAAGTTATTAATTGTAATTGCCTGTCTAATTTAAATAAATTACTATTAAAATCACACAGTTTTTTTATTATTTGCTTCAAGAATCATAATGTACTTCTTGTGTTAACATACTGTCCTGTGTTTGGGAGCCAGTTCATCCAAGACTATATATAGTTAATGTATTTACAACAAAAATGTGTTGTTTGTAGTGGTATTTTAAATGAGGTTAGTGGGTTAAACTTTATTATATATATTTTCCTAAATAAAAACCGAAACAAAAATAATTTAAAACTATAAATAACCCTGTGCTGAGTATTAACTCGGTCCGTTGTAAGGCAAACCATTATCATTTAAAAGAAATTATTAATATCAGAATTACCAACGATGGTAAAATATCAAATTCTTTAAGGGTTTACATTTTACTGAACTTTAAAAAGATATTCTTGCAAATTCTCTTCATCTGAAAATTGTGTCTCAATATTAATTATTACATAATATTTATTTATAAATCACACCCATAACTGCCCTAAGCTTTTCATAACATTGCAATCTTGGACAGGAATACGTCTTAGACAAGTCAGTTAGCATGATTTATATTAGAGTAAGTTACTCTTGTAATAAATGGGCTATATGATCTGCGCTGCCACATGTCATGGTGGTAATCTAAAGGCTGAAATACACCAACACTGCTATGGTTTCCTTCATACGTTCTATATACAAATTTAATAACAATTAATATTATGTATTTTGGGTCATGATTTAATATGGGGACATATTCTTAACATATATAGAAAAAGACAATTTCTGGTAGTCTTTCGATTAATATTGTTTTATTTTATTTTTATTTTTCATTTGAAAAAATAAATAATTATTTACATTATTTAAATGTCCTGAAGTCTCTCGATGACTAAGGATTCTGAAAAGCAGTCGTGACTTATGTCAAAACAGTATTAATTTATAATAATAATTATTTTTTAAATCTAAATCAAGGACTTTGGTTGCCAATGCGACCCTTCAGACGGTCAATACACATTTAGATACCAGGTGTATCTTGCCCAAAAAGACATCAGCAATTTGGTAAAGTACATTGGGATTTGCTGACAATGGAAATGTCAATGCATACACCAAATATTAGATCCAGACTTAATACAATTTTTTAATACTATCATTCCGGACACACTTCGATAGAATATGGGTACCTACATCCTCTATTGTTCCACATACTGGACGTCACCTCGCTCAGCAGACGTCATAGCTAATATGGCGGACGAATTATGTTACAAGCAATCGCTGAATAACGTCTGTCATACAGAGTAATTTAATATTTTATTTAATTAAAATACAATTAAATGTGCGAACAGTATTATTAAAGGAAAAAGATGGTAAATTAAAGAACATTATTTGTTTTATTTCGAATTGCAGGAAATACCAAATCAAATCTCGAATGAAGTCGGTTCCCTTAAACATCAAAGATTTTTTACCGTCCTTAAAAATTCTTGGAAGTTCAATTTAAACATTGACACTTCACACATAATAAAACCGACGTTTGAAGGGTTATTTGCAAAAACGTGTTAACAAATATTCTTGAATAAAACGGTATTGATTTTTTTTATATTAGCGCAGACTTACTAATAAGAAAACTTTGAAATCGGATATTTGGCGATAATTTAACCTTTAAATTGTTTTGGTTTTCTAAATCTATCTATCTAAGTCGATCGACCGACCGACGCGTCTCTCAACAACAACGAAATTCGTCATAAATATACTAAAAACATATAATACAGCGAGGATTTGCTACCAGTATTAGAGGCACTTTGCCCCGTGTTTTTTTTATTTATTTAAGAATATAACTTTCATTTTTGTTATTATATATATACATATATATTTTCATTTTCTGGAGACGAAAATATTTAGCGGAATATTTCTAATATATATTGGTCTAATAGAATTGTACACTGATGAAAATATTTATTTACACAGATAAGTTTTTATTATGTAAAACAAGTCAAATGTATGTAAATGTTGCAACACTGCTAAAAGTGCAAATAGCACTAAAATTGAAAAAGTTGACCCTGCAATATAAGTTTATTTGGCGTCATACAAGAAATGTTTCAATATCGTTTCAGTTTTTAAAGCCCATGAACTGCAAAAATATGATTTCCATCACAGTGCACATTTTGTAAAGAGAGGTGTATTCTGTTTTTATTTCCGTCCACAAAGCGAGGACAATGAAGTCTGGGCGTAACGAATAACTTGATTTATAAAAAACGCATGTGCCCGGCTTCATTCGCGTGAAAATATCAGACGTTTACAATGTGTCGGTACGATGTTTTGTATTTGTAGTCTAACCAAAGTTCTCATATTTTTTTATTAGTCTACCGTGACCACACGCTGTAAAGTACGCAAAACGTCGGGAAAATTTAAAATAATATAAAATATACCAAAATTATGTAAGAATACATAGCTTAATCCGTCAATAAAGTGTTTTCTTTAAATGAGTATTAGTTATGTCAATAAAAGACAATATTAGTTAACAGTATTTGACCAAAACAGAACTTTGAAGAAAAAAACCCAATATTTAAAAAAAGTTAACGGATTAAGCTATGTATTTTACAAAATTTAAGTATATTAGATTATTTTTTAATTTTCTCTTCTACCGTGACTACGCACTGTACGTGCGTGGTCAGGGAGACATACATAGTTTAATCCGTTAACAAAGTGTTTTTCTCTAAATTATTTGTTGGTTTTAACTTAAACCCATTATAATAAGCACAAGTAACCATTATCAACCATCCATTCAAGCTGATTTTCCTGTCGTAACGACAAACTGAAAATGGTGCAAATCATGATTTGTTTAGTAATAATGTCGGCACAGTATACACTTTGTAAAGCCTTCGCATTGTTTATGGCACCTATACCATTGTTTCTGATCTCTAGTTACGCTCGATCCAAATTGGATAAACCACAAACGTGGGTGCTTTTTCGAATTCTGTGCTAATACGGAGAAATGTGGCTGGCATTCTTGTTTTTTCCATGTCCAAGCTTATTTAACTATATGTTTTGCCAGATATATTTTGATACGTAGGTAACAACATATAGATTAATTATCGATATTACTTTAGTCTCTGCATCACACCATCGCGAATATTTACTTTTATGTTTTTTTAAATCTTAAGTTGCAATAAGCGTAAGTTCTTGCCAGCATCAAGGTTACCTGCAACAGAGCTTTGTAAATTTAAGTTCAGCTAAGTTATTGTAAGTTATTAGACTTAACTTTGTAAGACTTGCAGTAATCATATAACTATTCTTTAAATTCAATTCGCTACGGCCAAAAATACTATTTATATCAATCCATCACTCAATCATTCATTAAATCCTTCTCCAGATATTCGAGGTCAAAAACCGCGAACAATCCGTATAAAATCGAAAAAGAATCGCGGTTCAATGCGAAATTATAAATTTAAAGTAGGCCGCTCGTTAAAATATCGAATAGCAATCTCCGACTGTCCGTCAGTCGCCATGATAATAAGGCGTTTAAATATTTTGTCAATATTCAATGATTCGTTAATATTTATTTATATGAATATTCACAGAAATATTTTGTTAAAATAATTTGGTGTATGTAATTAATAGGATCAGGCGTTACTTTCCGGAAGTCCATAGTACAAACCTTAATAGACCAATCTACAATCGCGAAAAATCCCGCAACCACTCCACGCACCTTTCGCCTCGACACCGATGAGACTAATCAAACGCTGTTCGTAGAAGCAACATCCTGAGGCTGCTCTGGTGTCGCGGTCGGGGCAGCGCGTTGAGTGGTAATGGGTTTTATTCGCGGTCTAATGGTTTTAACTAACTTGTAATCTTATAAAAAAAACATACGTTGCCATTGACTGTATTAGACACATATCTAAAGTAATTACTAATTACCGATTTAGATACTGAAAAGTCCTTAAATTGTATAATTAAGTAATAAAAATGGTAATAAGCTTAATTATACTAGAAATAAAGTCTATTTATTTATAATAAAAAACATCTAACACTCATAGATACATTAATAGTATTTCCATACATTACATACCAGGCCACCCCGATTCTATCGTATAGAAAACAGATCATTGTTTGTGGAATCCTCTTTTTCTGACGCGAACACGTGGTGTGTACAAGGACCGCATAATGCAAAACCAGTTCTGGCCCACCAATGTTTTCAATGCCGCAAACAGCACTGATATAAGAAAACGTTGCTGGGTTCTGTATAATCAAGGCATTTAGGGCAATTAATCCTGAGTGTCATGAGTACGTAAGCTTTTGACAATCAGATATTGTCTGAATATGTTGAATTACAAATACCTGTGCTAAATAACTTCAGTATTATGTTTGTTCCATTCGGAAAAAAAAAATCCAAATTTATAGGAACCAGAAGCAGAAATTATCCTTTAATTTAAATTCCAATTTAATAATCATTTTCTTATCTTATCTTGAAGAAGATATCTTCAACCTAAAAGCCTATGTAAGAATGGTTGTGATAGTGTATGGTGATTAATGAGTTATACAAGTACTTTCATAGTATGCAATTCTATTAAAACAATTTGTCGCGAAATATTGTAATATTTCGCGAAAAATTGCAACTAAATTATTAACGAATATTTATGGTATTTAAATTAAATTTTGAAATTAATTAATTATTAGGGCTACTGATTTAGTAATATTGTTTCCACTATCGTCTAAAATACGCAAATTTGCACGCAGCAGACATGTAAAGAGAATAAAGTTATCAATGCAAAATGGACAAAAATGTAAAGATGTAAAAGTTAAAATTGGGGAACTCTAATATGCGAATTTATAGTCGCCCACGCGATAGCACCGTTCATATGCAGTTTTAAGCGATTACAGGTCATCTGATACATATGACTTCATACAATCATAAAGTTGCATTTCCTATAACACTTTAAAGTTCAGCATTAGCACTGTGCTTTCTTAGTTTTAAACCTGTTAAGAATGCGTTTCATACATAAATATGAAATAAAAATTCGGAATTTTCTTTTGTTATATATTTATGGTTTCCGTTTTGGTGTGGAATGTTTTGGGCAAATCGTTGTAATATTAATGGGGTTTTTGATAAAAATTTAATGATATATAATTTAAACTTAAAAACACACATCTGTATATCAGTTAGTGAGTGTACATTCGAGACTTGCAAAATTTTCAGAAATTTTTTTTAATCCTAACGAAAATTTTAATTATATTAATTAGTAATATAATTAAATTAATAATTAGTAGCACGCTATAGTGTTTGACAAATACTGCGCGTGTCTTTAGAGAAACAAAAATATCTTCAATCTTCAGAAAGGTATACCTATATATAGCTTTCTGAATATTGAAAATCTTTTTAAGATGAACGACAGACGCCACTAAGTATTACTATTAACATACAAAGAAAAATATACTATGTGAATAAATTATTGAGTTACATTAGGACTTTGAGTAAGGCCACAAAATTGCACTTCCCAAATTTGGTAACAAATAAATTACATTTTATCATTGACGCCTACACAGTAACATTTCTTAAATTCGCAATAAATTATTTGGCAAGATAAATGCTGATTTTGGACACGACACAGAAATCGTTTCAAATGAAGATACCGGTAATTTAGTGACGAGAAAGCTATGCTTATAATTTATTTGATAAATTTTAGACGTTTCATTTGTGCAATTTTTATTTGAAAGCCTTATATTTTCATTTACAACCTAATTGATTTCATTATTTATTACTATTGGTAGTCTATATGTGTATTAAAAACTGTCAAGAATGTTTGAAATCAGAAGAAAATTAATGTATTGTTTTTAATTCAACAAATGTGATGTCAGTTTAAAAAATAAAATTTTGCTCGAACAAAAAACTACACTAATTAGCTCGTGTCTCAAATACTGTTTCGGCGAGTTCACTAACTAAACAAAGTGCAAATCTTCAAAATAACAAGCCGTTATGGCGGACGGAGAACAATGGCCGGTGCGTATCGATGGCACTTGTCAAAAATAAAAACACATCGTAGCCGCGGCTCAACGCCCGAGAATCAACCAAACAGTTGGCCATTAGAAAACCACGCTTGAACTTTGACATCTCTATACTATGAAAAATAATCGCGTTGTTAACGCAAATCTCGATAACAGCTGAATCGATTTCGATGTTACATTTTTTTTAAGTGCGAGGATTTAAACAATACAGTTCAAGGGCGATCTTAGCAACGTATAAATGTTAAAGTAACTGTTGACTAACTTTCTGTTTTCTTAAAGCCATCATGAACTGTTACGCGAAATGAAGTCCGCGGCTTCAGCCAGCTGAAGCTGAAGTTATTATTTATTATTATTTCGACGGTAGTAGAAACTACAACCTCTCGATTAAAAGCAAAATTAATGAAACTTTAATTAAAAAAAAAAACACGACATTCCACTGTCTTTTGTTTGAATTAAACACGGGATTCGGTCTGGATAAGACCACGGTTGCTATAGCAACAATAAATCGCGTTTTCATACTAGTATTTTATTCAAACGTTACATTGAGTAGATATATCAATTGAAGTAATTTGAAGGAATTCAAATAATTTGTGTATTTAAACCGCTTTGCAGAAATTGTGGTCAGTGACAGAAAAATATAAACAATACTTATATATTAATGTATAAGTATATTAAATAAGATTTATCTATAGACTATAAAAATAATATAAAAGCGTATTCCGACGTATCATGGTGTGTTATAGAACGTTCGCAGTAATACCAGCTACTATTAAAAATATTCTGTGTCAACACGCAGTCGCGATAGGCTTTTTTGCTCTGTTTGCTCGTGGGAGCCGTTTTCAAAATCAGAATAGGTTTTGGCGCGACGCGTCAGCGTTGGTTAAAACCGGCGTTTATTGTGCGTGAAATCTTTTCGCTGGATTTTTTGTTTTTTTTTTCGAAGTGCCTTTGTTTTGATTGAGATAGGAATTGGATTTTATTTCGTTTATGAATTTGTATGAGGCGTATGGATTTGAAAACCAATCAGAATTGTTTTGCAGTTCAGTGATCAGTCTGGGTAGTTATAGCCAGATTTATGTTATTAAGTGGGCTCAATTCAAAATTATTGAAGTCTCAAGAATATTTCTCAAATTAGGGACTTGCACAACTTATAACGTAAAATCCCATAACTTGTATTAAATATTTATTATTTTTATCGAATGACCTAGTAATATTAGTATAATATGTTTTTATAAGAAATATGAAGATTTACTTTATAAAATAGGGGTCCAACACGCCGCCCATGACTGGTATTCGACGGTATGCCATGGCGTCACACATGTGGGATGACGGTATGCTCATGAGAGCAAGCGACTCCAATATTAACTGGTATTGATCGCTCTTCATTAGATGCTTTCAAGATGGGTACTGGGAGCTCCCGTCCAGATATAAGATTAGTTTTCTACATGGCTCCGAATTAGCAGTTTATAAAGTTCAAGTGGTTGATCCGGAGTAAAATAGTGTTCCTCCAACCTTCTTGGAGGCTTTTTTACTCTTTCCCATCAAATGAGATCGAAATTCTAAATTTAAATCATTGGAGCTGTTGGATATCCACAGTTAAAATACTTTTGTGGGATTTTCTGTGCACGAATACATACGTTTTAATTTATACAGAAAATAGAATATATTTATATAATATATTTGTTATCACATCATTTCCATTTAAAGTATGAACTAGCAGCCTGACACGCGAAAAAGTTTATCTCGTTCTATATTTGTGCATATTCCGATTCAAGTAATCTAAGGTTACTGGCGTTTTAATTCAATAAAACAGTATTTTAAATGGTCAAGGTAATCTTGGAAAATAAACTCGATAGCGACAACAATGGTTGTTTGGAATTTGAAATTATGCTCACGGTTGGGGCTAGTACATTGTCTCAAGCTGTTTTACAAGGCAACGAAATATATTATACTTCGCTCCTGAGACCTAAATAGAAACGGATTCTTAATGTTGAAAAAGTTTTTCTTACATTTATGCAATGAAAAACCTGGTATTGAGTTTATTAATAATAACATCTGATTGGATTATATAATTTAAAGGAAAACTCTTTACTAACGGATTTAAGTTGTGTATTTTTTAAAATTTACATTATTTACAATATTTCCGACGTTTTGCGTGCTTTACAGCGGTTGACAATTAAATTAATAAAGTGTTTTTCTTGAAATGAGTAACAGTTGTGTTAATAAAAGACAATATTATGAATAAGTAAACTATTTCGCCTAAATTATAAGAGGTTTAACAAAAGTTTTTTATTTTTTTACATACAACCGGAAATTTCACCCTTCTAACATTAGCATCATAGACAATGATTAGATAATTTAAGATCTCAGCATCATTACGTTTAGATTTTTGTTTATCTATGTTATTATAGACACCAAATATGCCATTACCAAATCGAAGATACTCAAGTATGTTATTAAGTATAGTCTGCGAAATACAGATCAAGCAGTAATTCACAAATTGTAACATGAACTTCATATAAGAACTGAGTTTATTTAACTTAACCAAATGGTACCCCTTTCCTTGAACAATGCCAATTAATCAACACCTAATTGCGAACAAAAACGAATATATTATTCAGTACAATTCCAATCAGACTCATTGATTCCAACTCGCTGATTCCAGGTGATTGATGATGGCTTGAAATCATCTATTCAAGTAATTACGATCCAATACAAGAGTGATTGAAGACGCTTGCTTATATAACTGCAATGTATGGAAACGTATCAACAATGTACTTGTCAAAATATATAATAATTGTTTAGCCCTGAAGAAACTTAAGCAGTCGCTCGCCTTGATTATAATTATGTGGAGTACAAATAGAAATGAACCTTTTGGTAAAAACGCACATTTAGATCACTCGTTAGGTACTAAAACTTTTGTGCCTTGCCTTGAAGTGTCGGTCGTTTAATATCTGGAAGGCAGTTTTTGTGAAATTTATAGATCAAAAAACATATATAATATGAAAGTAGATAAGGTTTTCGTACAAAACTTGAGGTTTCTCAACTCTCAAGATTTTAGAATTTCAATGAAAACGTATGTTTCCACCACACACGCTCTAGATTAAAATTATAATAATATTACTTAGTATATTTAAAAGCCTAGTATTGACAATTCATTACTCAAGATTGCTATCAAAGTTGTGAATAAGAACAAAACTGTGACTAATGATAGAGCTCGGTGCGGAATGGCATCTTATCGTCTAGATAAATAACTACGATGAGAAAATTGAGTGCAAATCTATCTTTAAAATCTCTCGTGTTTTAGTTTAAAACCATTTTAAGAAATATTATGTCCTCGTATGTCTAACTTAAATCTCTCAACTTCTGAATTGGAATATATGGAATATTTTGATAAATATCGTATTCGACTAAACATATTTTGCACTTAAATATAAATTGAATAAACCTGACACAGCAGGGTAAAAAAACAAACGTACGTCACACGAAGGTAAAATCGTTTTTCACAGAACGCGGCCAATCGTTTCAAAGCGATGTTAAAATAATAATATTGTTATATGTATAATAGTTTGATTAATTCCTATACAAAGACTATTTTTATATATTGTAAACAAGAATCCAATTTCAAAATCTTTTGTTAAAATTTAATGTTAAATTAACGTTTTCCCAGAGTAGTCGCGCGTTTGGGGTGGAATGTTGGAGCAAATATTATTAAAAATGCATATTGTTTGACTGCACATAGACTGGAAGCGACATAGGCAGTGACAGGATAGATTATTTAAAAATGTTGGTAGGACTGAATAACTTTCAAGTTTGGGGTAGAAGAAAGAGTGACCTCAGGCAAACGTCCTAGAATAGCGGTTAAGTCCGAAATTTTTTTTAGAAATGGGAGCTCACTGTTGGCCCGAGCAAAGCCCTCAGGGCTGTGGGACTCGTGTAGCTCTGTCAAGAATAAAGTGGTAGTGCCGTGAACACCGCAAGGACCTACTTCGGCGTGAAGTTGCAATTCACAAAGAGGCAAATTTAAATTTCGGCAAAACATAGCGACTTCTGAGGCAACACTTTATCAGGGTTTTAACCTCGTAGACTATTGGAGCCGCTTCCTCCTGCAACATCGTGTTCCATTTCTCGGGCTGACCTCTGTACTCGTACGATTTAAAATAACTTGAATATTAACAAACAACCCCACATATGTCAATACTACTCTCATTTCCGTCTCTAAAAAAAAAGGCATTTTTTATAGCATCTGCGAATGCTAAGCTTAATATATCACCATCTGTTTTAATAAAACTCAGTATTTACACTAAAGTAGATAAATTCACGGGTATCGTGCGAATACCAATTAAATTCTTAATGTAAGATAATTAAATGTATAAACTTAACATATGCCCTTTTTTTTTTTGATTCTCTAAATTTAAAATGTAGAGGCGCTTTTCAAATCTTGTTTAAATTAATAATATCTCAAAAAGACGGTCAGGCTGACCATCCGTAACAACACATGGTTACAAGTAGGTTCAAATACGCCTTTCCTTCTCCTCCACAACAGTTAACTATGAATACCATTTAAAACAAAAAAAAAAAAAAAAAAAAAAAAAAAAACAACCCCACATACAATGACAATAACAAACTCACGGACGACTTACGACTGTTAAACGACTATCCACTAAAACGGTTTCTTAGCTTCAAAGTATTCTGTATATAGGATAGATTAAAGATTATTTTAAATAATAAGAACGATTATGCAATAATTATTGCTATCAACTATTGAATTAGTATTAATAACTTTATAGATGCTACAAACGTAATTAACATACGATAAAAAGTATCTTCACGCTGACTGAAATGTACACTACATTTAGATTTTATTGAATAAAACAAAATGCTTTCCAATGAACCAGCTTACAATTGTTTTTATTATTATAAATGCCCTATAAGTCACTCTCGACAAACAGAACATCATACGATTTTAAAATTCGAATTCAAATTTGCAAACCTTCGGTTCGTCACACAGAAAATGTTTGTCATATTGATGAGTTGGTCGCATGGCGAAAGTATTGTTTTTAACTAAAGATAGCCAAAGGTAATATAAAACTCGCTTGTTATGAGATGTCGCTAGCATCGCCTCCGTAATACATGCGCATTCTCAAGCACTCGCCTTGTTTGTTCTTGTATTACCATTCTATGGCGGTACAATTATTTACAGTTCGCAAGGTATTCGCTCGAATAAATCTTTGTGTAAGTAGCGATTAAATAAATTTAGAGCGAGACCTGATATATCGGTTTCCCTCGTATATGTTATAGTCATAGTCTTTTACTCATAAGATTTTATTTAGACCAACCAACTCGTTGTTTAGGTCGAAGGCTACAATGTCCTACTATATAAGTATATTTTGTATGAAAAAGACCTGGTAACAAAACAATTATAGATTTAGCACATATGAAATCACCTTCATCCACATTTTAAATTGAATTTGAATAGTTAAGGGTTTTAAATATTTTTGTATTGGTATTGACATCATAAGTGTTCAATATTGCAAAAACAAAATTCCTATTGAAAATTTTAATTTGAATAAAATGGAACGAAGAGGAAGAATGAATAAATCTAGTAAGTCTTATAGGTGTAAATCCAAATGAAACCGTCGAGGATCAACTTCCACATTGAGATAAGAGCATGTTCTGTTAACACTTATTTAGTTAAAAATAGACATACCACAGACATACCGCTTATTGAGTATGCGTTTTCACCAAACGTAAGTTTTACAATTATTTCGATTTATAATATTTTTAGACTTTTTTTTAATAATCACACGTTCTATGAGATATTTATATATTCATTTATTGATATACGTACATATTGTAAATTACATATTATAGTACCAAAACACAGCCAATAATCTAGATCCAATTACTGGTATAGTCGGACCAAAATTCGTTAGGTGCAATTATAACTATGTAGGAAGTATTGAATTCGCTATATTTATTGAGTCTCGTTTTGCGTGATTGCTTAAGTTGTAACAATAAATCAACACTCGATGTGAGGTATCACAGCATGCGCATGATCACTTCTTAATCAAAATAGTATAGACTTTATCATAGGACAAAACTGTATTTCTTTTTATATATTCTTCGTATAATATATTTAATTTATATCAAACAGGATAATGGCTGCATCTTCGATAAAGTTGTCTTTGTTCTTGTGCTGGATGATATAATGTGTAATTTCAATACTTTATTTGTATCTGATTATGTTATTTTACATTTTTGATTTGTGGACATTTCCTATTTTTAATTCTTGTATTTCTATATAAAGTGTTGGCCGCTTGATTGAATAAACACCGCCAAGAAATTAAGTATGAGATATATAGAATGCATTTTGTTTGAATTGAAGCCTATAAAACATTGTCAGCGAAAATAACGAACAAGAATAACGTTACTAAGATCAAATTCTATTTGATTTGCAAATTTTTATCTGACTGTTCCCAGTATACTCTAGCTTATATAAATATTTCATTTAGAGTGGTTCAATGTTGACTCAAGACTAAAATGTAGCGATCAAACGATTGGCGTTTTAAGATCTTATGCAAATACCCCGCAAAGGCATAAGTTTCGAGTTCCGGAAGAGAATTGATTTCTAGCGTTTATACTATGTTTATTATTTCATTGCAGATGAAATGAGAGTGAGATATTTATTATTATGTACAATTATAATAAATAACCAATGCTTAATCGATCGTGGGGCGGACATTTAATGTGTCTATTTCACTATTTATAAATTGGTACATGACACGCCTTTATTTTTATAAGATTTTAAAAGTTCAATAAATTGTACACAGATGGAGAATCTTATGAGAATGGCTATCATTACGTGACTATACAATACAAAACATAACTTTTTTAAACAGAGGCAATAGTTGTGATTTGGCGTGTCACGCAAAAGTAAGGACTCCATTGAAACTTTCTAAATAAGAAAACTCGTTTTTTATATTTGTGCCATAAGATTTCCTAGCATTATGATTTCAAGATACATCTTAAATGATCTATGTATGTGACAGCTCTCCACAAGGATACCTTACATTTATCTAACACTCGGTGACTACCATATATGGCACGTAAATGCCAATTGTATTGCCCGTTATATAAGGTATAAATTCGAGTTAGTCATTAAGTTAAATAATAAGCATTAAAATTTTGTTTAGTAGCTTATAGATAATGTGATTCTCCTCGATTACGCTAAAATATGCATAATTTGTAATTAAAACGTGAACTATTTAAAATTCTATCACATTCACTATGATTTGCATAGATAAAGTTTAAAATCCTACTAGATAGACCAATCCAATACACAAGCAATACTCCGTGAAAAAAAACCATAACTCGACTTATAGATTGGTCTATTAGGGTATTGTACTATATACTTCGCAAAGTAGCCACTGCTTCGATTAATTAAAATTATAGCTTTGTTTCACGAATTACAATTTCCTATGGCATTTGGCAATACAAATGTCTGCTAGCTAAAAGCTCTGTTATGAAAATTGAAGACCAGAGATTAAAAATAAAACCACTCGAGATACCCCACGTACTGAAATGTTGTTTACTTAATGCAACGTATTTTAAAAGTGAAACTGGCTATTTGAGTTCTACCACGGTGACGTGTGACACAGAGCAGTGTAATAGATGGAATAATGCAAAATTTCTTGCACATTGAGCATTGATTCACCCAATATTGATGTAAAAAGAATTAACTTATAACACTAACTAGCTATAAAATTGCCAAAACATTAAACATAATAGAAATATGAACTACAAATTTAAATAATATCATTTCGTATCTGTATTTATTACCAGGTAACATCTTTGTCAAAATAGAAAATAAAATAATAATTTAAAAATTTTGATCGTTTCTTGGTATTTTATTTTTAAATGCAAATTCATAATATTGTCTTTTATTGACATAACTATTACTCATTTAAAGAAAAACACTTTATTAACGGATTTAAGTAAAATTCATGTTTTCATGTGGCAACGCTGGCAAATTTTCAGAGAACAAATGCTAATAACAGAATTCATGAAAAACAATAAAAAAGTTCCTCATATTCACTCAAAGCTTCTATAGATTTTTAATCTGTACCCGTAATGGACTACTTACATTATTAACTGGGAACATTATACGTGCAGACGAGTCTGCCCCCATTCTATGCTTTTTGATCTGCTATTTATGATTATTTATGAATGGCCGTGGGTGGTGACTTATCTGAGTAGAGATTACTTAATACTTCTCATATGAATCTTAAAAGCCTTAAAATACGTATATATTCGTACAACAATATTATTAATATAAGAAACTAAAGTCTAGTAGGTAGTACCGCTCATTTAGAGGTGATGATGATGGGAGCAATCTTTATAACATTCTTCTCATATACTTATTTTTTAAAGTTTGTTTGGTTTCCCTTATGATCTATGGTTAAAAGGATTTGACTTTGACAAGAAACATTCCTTAGAATAGTTAAATGCTGTCCAAAAACTACAAAACTGATATTTATGAAGAGTTATAGGATATTAAAATTTTAGCAATAAATGAAACTTATCTTGCACGCTATTACAAACATATACGAAATTATATGCGAACATACATTTTATTTATGCGAAAGTGATTCATATAATATATTATAAAATACTTAAATATAATAATTAAAATAGCAGCTTTTATCCAAAATATATTATACAAGCTAATAGCAGACGACCCGTTCCAATAAAATCCAGTTTACTTCTAAAATTTGGTGTTATATTAATAGTTGTCTTTGGTGTTGTAAAATGAGTAAATAAAACCTGTTTATTGGATAATTGAGATTTTATAACATTATTTACAGACTCTCACACACACAATTAAAAGAACTAATACATGAGCAAAGATGACATTATATATGTACATTAAAGTACTATTTCTTCCATTATTGGCGAGTTGTTATGAAAATAAAAATTCGTTATCCTGCTATATTTTAGCATCTTAACATTGATTTGGAAAGGAAAATAAAACAGCTTTTAATCAATACAAGCATTTTAATATGTATAATTATAAATACAAATAATTTATTTTTTACTTTTTGTAGATGCACTACACAGTACGAGTTCTTCTAATATCGACATATTAGAAATGTCGACACATTTTAGAAGATTTTAACATCTAATCTTCGATACAGGATACACATCTACAAACAATTTACAAATGGCTCCGATGAATCAAGGTAAAATACCACGCACATTGCCGAAATTCACTGAACACTATTTGCATCTCACACAAGACAATCTAAGTAATTGGTAAGCAACGATAGAATATCGAATCGAAATCTATCAGGCGAAAATAGATCTTACGTTAACGTAATTTTACCTAAATTAGCATGACTTGGAATATTCTGAGAATGCCTGAAGCGTGCTATCGATGTATGTAATTGAATATTGGCAGTCCGTATGACCTCGGCTCAAATTAGGGTCTTCTAACTCGCAAGGGACTAATCCACTAATTACAGGTATTAGAAGAAATTAGTATTCACGAGCGTGTTCCTGAACTTTGTTTCATACAAGGCTCAAAGGAAATCGATTCGCATCGTGTGGGAAATGGGCCTCTCGTAATGAAAGCAATGTAATTATTTTTACATTAATTATATGGAAAGATGTTAGTCTGATTTCTAAAATGGTAGAAAAAGAGAGCTGCAAGCAAAGCGATAGTTTAAAACAAATGATTAAAATAAAATATAATATTGGATTGGTATAACTTCGATTTAGATTTAGATAATTTGAATTTATTAACTTAATAATGACATAAATTTCTTTGATATCATTATTTCATATTTGATGAAATTTCACTACCTGCATAGTTAAGTTAACCCTTAGACTTAAGCTCCCGACGAAGAATTTATTGTGTTAGTACCACAACAAAACATAGAAAAACAAAAGTTCAGTGACAACATGACAAATATGTATAATATTACAAAGCCCTTTGTAATTTTAATGTCAAAATTTCCAATTTTCACAAAAAACTAATACATGTCGAATTTGAAGTTGAAGTCAGTTATATATACTACTGATAAACCGGCATATTTTCTATTTAGATCTTAAGATTTTCCGATTGATTTTTCACATATAAATAACCTAGAGCTCATTACAATAGGAATTTATACTTATATTACTATTTCTCGTATAACACAGTTTGTATGTAACTCAAATCTAAATATGGCTCAATAAATCACAAACAATAGAAAAAATTGAACCTACGCGAATCGTAAATCAAGTGTATGAGACACCAGAATGCCGAGGATCGAAGACTGAATGGCGACAAAGCAAATGTACTTGTAGCATTAGCATATGAATGAGGGTCAAAGAGGGCCCCAGGTGACGTCCACACGGAAATGGTTTCTGCTTTTGACTATTTTGATGTGGGTTAGAAAGCCATTTCCCCGGTTTTATTTCGTTGCTTGAAAATATGACTGGTTATTTTTGTAACTCGCTTGATTGCTGTCGGTGATAAATTGCTTATTTTTACTATTGGTATTGTAATAACCTTACATATAAACATAGTCAGGTTTCGATCGTTAATAACTAAAACGCGAGACGGGCACGCAAAAGATGGTATACGAATCACTTTCGGTATATGGCAGCCCCCTTCAATATTATTTTTATTATGGTTTATAAACTCGTAACTCGGCATTCCACCCACACCATTTGATGCAGAAGTCTTCCACGGCGCTTTACAAGGCACTTATTGCGAACATGTGAATGTGGAATCGTCTTCCAGCGGAGGTCTTCCCACGGGAAACGACCTACGTTTCTATAAAAAGAGGCGTACTCTTTCCTCAAGGGCCGGCAACGCATCCATTGATGGGTGCTTATGGGCTGCGGCTGTTCCCGCTTGGGCCACTCACACGGCTCGTATGCCTATTTTATAAAAAAAAAAAAAAACTCGTAAAGTATAGCGGCAAGAGAAATACGCTATAGACTGTAGATACACGGACATTAAAGTCTCAGGGCCTCTTTTTACCCTCTGGTTCGAACTAAAGAAGACTGTTTTCTTTTTGTTATTATCTGTCTGATGAGAAGAACTTAAATTAGACCGGTATGTCTTCATGCTAAGTTTACATTAAGTCTGCTCCCAAAAATTACAATAGATGACAAATTATAGGCCATAATAATATTCACATAGTTAAATTGAAATCGACAGTAATGTGAAAAATGCGTGGGAGTATCATTAATAGTTGTATTTCAATGTTTTTGTAAGTGACGTAAGGGAAATTTAAGTGTAATTTTGGTTACCATACTTTAAATTAATGAAAGCTTGAATAAGTGTTTTTCAAGTAGTGTTGGCCTGGTGACTACAACGACAACCCTAAGTCATGCCTTCGAACCTCCGCAATGCGCTAATCTTCGCTTGCTGGGATGGTGAACGAAATCATGGAAAGGTAACTAACTGATAGCAACACATAAAAATGTTTGTAGCGACATGATTTATTTAATTACAAACAATAAAGCCCGCTAACCCGGCGGTAAAGACTGCCTTATGTAAAATTCGGAATAATACATACTTTACCAGCGTTATCTCATATGCATATTACTTACTGAAATATACGCTTTCTTAATTATTCTCAACTACCTATCGCTCTTTCAGTGTGCCCTATGCTTGTCTATCCTGTCCAAGTCCATGCCGAACTACATCCATTTTAGTTTAAAACATTTATTAGTGAGCTGTGACTGAATTAACAAAAATTACATAGTCACACAGACATCACTAATAAAACACTCATTAACTTTAATAATATCGGTTACGACAAAAATATCTAATTCATCTCTGATTGATTCACTCTAATATTCCATTCATTATTTCCAATCTATTAAACAAACTACATTTTAAAAACATTTATTCAACAAAGGTCTATTTTGGGTAACGTAAACAATGATTGCCTCAATTATATTCACATTTGTCGAAAGAATTACTTCAACTCAAATTGAATACGAAAACATGAAGTGTATAACATCGGAGGGTTCAATGTCAACAATGTTAATTATAATTTTTGGTATGAAACATAGACTGCCTTATACAATCTATTATGTCTTTTACAAAATTACTGTACAAAACTATCGTTGGCATTTTATATAACAATTCATTGTTTCTTTATTCTTATCTGGGCTAGGTAATATTTATACACCCCACCCCACCCTGGATGAAATTACCCATGGGGCTCTAAGCTTGTCATTGCGGAGGAGGTGGTCACTACCTGGAGCGTCCGCATACTCGGGTAAGCAAATATATGTCAAGGGATATCGGCTGGCAAGGGTTATATAGGGCCACGAATGATGAGCTGCCTATAGGTGCCCGTCTTTCGTGCTCATATAACTTAGTCCCACTGTGGTAAGGTGATCGCAGAAGTCACGATCGCTAGGCCGATCTGTTGCCCGCCCAACATAAATGACGGGGCCCAGGTGGCTTTAGATCGCATTGAGACTATGTTTCCCCAGAAAGAAATAGTTTATCTTTAATATAGATTGAATAATATAGGTTGCTCTGTCGCTGATGAACAATTTTGTAATTTCAGAAGACGTATCTAATGACTTGTTAGCTGAACACAATATCCGTCTGGATTGCTGTTAGCTTACTTCAATAATAACTAATTTGAAAAATTGAAATTGTATTAAGAATCAGATTTTTTTTAAAATGGACAGCGTCGTAATTTATAATTTTACGCGAGAATTATTAATAATTCGTGTGATAAATTATTGTTTAAGCCAAAATACAATTACAATATATATATAAAATTTCGTAATGTAGAATATTCAGATCATAGTTATCCATCTCCTGTGTTTCGTAGGTCTGTGTCGGTACAGGTAAATGCAGAGCCGCGAACAATTCCACGGGGAATAAAGAATGTTCCAGCTCGTGAACAGATGCTTTAGTAACAATTTTACACTGGACTTGATAGCACATTCTGCTTATTAGCATTGTCTAGAGATAGAACAGTCTATTGATACGGTTATCCAACCAATATTTATATAAAGGTTATTTCTAAACAAGGTCTTTTCTATACGCAGTTCTGTTATAAACCAAACTTTTAAAACTCCGTAAAATATACATTGTAACATTATAATTATATTTTAGTTTTCAAATATATAATTTGAGATATTTAAAAAAAACTATGAATACCAACCAGGGCTCCTTAAAATTTCCCCCTGGGGGAAGGGAAGGCCATTTAGGGGTTCCCCTTTCTTCCGTACCTTCAGAACCTTACACTAACTATTCAATTCTCGTTAGCCTAGCAGGTAAAGCTTTCCCATTTGATAACATTAAATCAAATTGTAAAAGCAATTATAGATATGAAGTGAACGTATCAAGAGGTGGAAGGTTCTAGCCGATTGATTGAACAGTGTGAAAATGTTTATTGAGTCTTTATAACTAGCTCACACGCTCTTGGCAATTCTCACAGTGTGAATACATTAAATGTATATATTTTTTAAACATTTTTAACCATTTATACGAAACATTTAAATACAATATCAGCCTTGTGTTTGACGTCTCAAGGATTTAGGTGTTCACGGTAGGTAGTATTCATGTAGACATCAAAGTGACAAGTAAGTGATAGCAAAACCGTAAATATTATTAAAATAATATTAGTATAAAATCGGTAAAATTAAATGTATATTGCTTGTTAACATTTTGAACAATTACAAGTTCTTTAATCTATTATGAAATGTGCAATTTCATATGATATCCCATATATTTTTAATGTCATATATTATATAAACTAAATTGGCAAACTGTATTTTTGTTATGTAGTTCAACGATTGATGGATTTAAAATGTTCAATCAATTTATATTCCATTGTTACTCTTATTTCTCTTTATTCATTTTAGTTGACAAAGAAAAATCTTATTTTTCCTACTCATTCTATAAGAAAATAAAACATCCGTTAAACAAATTATACAAAATGACCAACTCACGATATTGGTAGTATACTGATTGATCCATTATTGATAAGAAATGCTCTTATTTCGAATGTAATTGATCGATGCGTAGATAGTTCTGGTTTCGATACCTTACTTTCTGACTTACTCTATTTATATACAACTGTTATTTTCAATAAATATATTTATTTGTGCACCAATTTATGTCGGTCTGGAATGATTTGGAATCATTTAAACTACTTTAATATTGATTGACATTTAATAAGTTTAACAAAATAAGGTTTACAAAAAAAATACAGCGTTTTAAAGAAATCGGCCAGTAAGCGGTAGCCAATGGACTGGTGACAATTTACAACGCGTGAGTCAGCCAGGTTGACTGAATCCCCAAATTAAAAAAAAAAATCCCATCCGTGGGGAGGAAAGGGGAGGAAGCCTTTAATTTCCTCCAGGTGGAGATGAATAAAGAATGGGCCTTCAGAATACAAAAGCCATCTATGGAACATAGGGCCCTTTTAATGTTGTGTGCCCAACCCACAAAGGAGAGAGAGGAGAATGAGAGAGAGTGCTTAAATATGTTGGAAGGCATAGAGCCTTAAGAGGTGACTGTGCTCAGGGCTTGCATCAGCAAAACATTACCCTACAAAAAGAAAGGGACTTGCTGCAAGATGAACTGCTGAAGGCTGGTGGGTGAGATGGGCTTGGGGGAGGGGGCGGCACTACAACATATAAGTAGACTGGAGAAGGGGCTAGGTAATGCCAAGGAGAATATCAAACAACTTGAAGAGGCCCTTCAGCTCCAATCAAACCTACAATACTAATTGGAGAGCTGTTTGAGAGCAGCAGGTACTCCCATAAGAAAAGAACACAAAACGCGGCCACAAAAAAAGGAAAGAACAAGGAAAAGCCAAGGAGAATATCAAACAACTTGAAGAGGCCCTTCAGCTCCAATCAAACATAAATACTAATAGAATGTTTGAGGACTTAGTCTCTAAGAACTCAAACTCATGTTCTTCTACCTCTACCTCTACTAATACTAATATTAATCCAAATCTAATAATAAAATACTAAAAATTTAAACACAAGTTTCCCAATTTAAATAGCAACACAAGTTTCTAGCAAAAGAAGTAATAAAAAATACAATAAAAAAGTAAATAAATTTATAAAACCACCAATTTAAAACCACCAATTTGTTAAAGAAAGGTAGGAAAGGAAATATTAACATAAATTTATTACAACAAAGCCATAAACTTCATACTGAGCTTGACCTCACATTAAGTAAGTATGAAAATCTAAAAGTTAGATATGACATGGACACACAACACTTACACAATGAAATTAAAAAACTTCAGGATCTTTCTGACTCCTTAATATGTAAATCCCAAGAGTCTCAGTTAATGGTCGAGAAATATTCAAGGGCTATGGATGACCTTTTTGAAGACTTGTAGATACACAGCAGAGTGCTGTGAGTCCTCATCAATTAAGTGCTTGGGGACTGTAATAAGCAGTCACAAGTAAAAAGTCCTTCGTTGGTCTCATCACTGAAGAGTAATACTTCAGTGGGAAAGCCAATGAATATTGAACATAGTAAACCGGCTGCCAATATCATGTTTTGTGATGAAATTGGCCAAAACATGGGACGTCTTTTGAATATAGGAACAATGAATAAGTTATTAAACAGCTGTTTCCCAAATTCTAGCTTTAGTTATATATTACTTTAAAGAACATGTATTAGATAAATCCTGTAAATTTGATAATTTAATTATTTTCATAGGCAACAGAGGGAATCTAAAACAAAAAACAATTAATAGATCTTTATGAAAAGTTGTGTTTGTTACAAACAAGTAAGATAATTTTGTTTACATTCCCATATAGCAAAGGATTTACAAAACGGGAAAATGACATTAGATATAATCTTAATCAGACTTTTTATACTCCTTTATAATAAAAAAAAAACTTTGTATCATTGCATTGCATACTCTGTCAGTATATGAAAAAAACTTTGTATCATTTACTACAAAGTAAATATATTTATAATTATAATTTGACAAAAGGTAATTATTACCTTAATTTTAGATTAAAGACAAAGTTAGCAAATGTGCTATCTTATTTTTTATTTATGACTGCCAAGAACTTGGCAAAACAAACTGCTTTTAAATTGAGTCATGTCAGCAGGTCTATATAAATGAGACGTTGGAAGATAATATTCCATATAATTGTATTAGTTTAAACTAAATAGTACGACAACAGGGAATACCTCTAGCTTAGAGAAGTCAAAGTCCTGTAAATATGTGAACTTAGTTCACCAGAATGTTCAAGGAATAAAAAGCAAAGAATTAGAAATCGAGCTTTATTTAAATAGTAGCAAGGTTGACATTCTGTGTGTTACAGAACATTGGCTTAAAAAACATGAACTGATATTTAATTTAAATAATTTTACAATGGGTAGTACTTTCTGTAGAAAAAAGGCTATTCATGGAGGCTCACTAATATTTATTTCAAAGACTTTTAAATTTAAAAGAAAGAAAAGATGTTGTGAGCCTCTCCGTAGAACAATTATTGGAAATATCCTGTATAGAACTGGAGCAATTCATAGTTGTATGCATCTATAGGCCGCCTTCAGCCGACTTTGATAAATGCGAACAAATATTAGAAGAAATTATGCATAAATTACAAAAATCAAGGAAAAGTCTTATTGTTTGTGGAGATTTTAATATTAATTTACTGGACAGTGGATGTAGTTTGGGTAGGCGTATGTTAAATCTTTTTAAATCATGTAACTTAACAAATCACTTTAATGTTCCTACCAGAATTACAGCTACCACTGCAACATGCATAGATAATATATATAGTGACCTAACCCCTGTTAGTACTTCTTTGATTAATAAAATTACATCTGATCATACTGGTCAATTATTAGAATTTAAATTAAATAAACAAATTCCCCTAAAGAAAAAAATCTGTACTGTGCCAGTAACAAGTGAACGTCTCAACAGATTTAGGGAAAAATTAGTTTGTAAAATTCCATTCTTATGTATGGACTCATGCCCTAATAATTTATATGATACCCTATTTGAATCATTTATTGATGAATTCAATGGAGTATTTGTACCAAAGACTTTTTTGGTCTCTGGTAAGCCTAATTTCAGTGACTGGGCAAGTGAGGAATTACATAAAATGAGATTAAAACTATATGATATGTATGATGAAAGGCAGTATAATAATAGTGAAGAATTTAGAAACAAGCTAAAATTATACTCGACGAAATCTTTCAAAAAGAATGTAGGGTTGCCAAATCACAATTTTTGAGTTGTAAAATAAAAAATAGTTGTGATAGGTAAAGGCGACCTGGAATAATAAATGAGCAATTAGGAAAAGTCTCCAATGTAAACGAATATAAGCTTAATATAAATGGTAAAACTTTAATATCGAGTAAGGAAGTGGCCACTGCTTTTGAAGATTTTTTTTCAAGCATACCAGCCACAATCACGAAGACTCTAAATTCTTCGCCTGATGCTGCCTTATTGTGTTTAGAGAAAAACGTCCCTAGATGTCCGAAAAGGTTTAAGTTTAGCTATATCAATAGCAAAGACATTATAAGAACATTCAACGAGCTTAAAATGAAAAAAAACCAAAGACCTCTGGGGCGTTTCTGTCTTTATTCTAAAATCAGTAATTGATGTAATTAGTTCAGAACTAGCATTAATATTCAACAAATGCATGGATTGTGGAGTTTTCCCAGATAAGATGAAATTAAGTAGAGTCACGCCTTTATTCAAGGCAGGTTGCACTTCAGATCCTACAAATTTTAGACCGATATCCGTGCTGCCTGCGCTGAGTAAAATTTTTGAAAAGATTCTGCTTGATCAGTTGTCAAATTATTTTGAATCCAATAAGTTACTGCATAACAGACAATACGGTTTTTCAAGGGGGCGCTCCACGATCGATGCTGGTGTAAAATTGATTACCGATATATTTGACGCATGGGAAAACTTTCATGATGCGGTTGGCGTCTTTTGCGACCTGTCAAAGGCCTTCGATTGTGTCGATCATATAACCCTGATAAGGAAGTTACGACACTACGGGATTGACGACAAGGCAGCTGATTTGCTTCAATCGTATCTAGGAGGAAGAGCATCCAGAAGTGAGATATTCAGAAATGGATATTCTAGTCATCGGGTCATAGGGTCTAGTTGGGGGGGTTTTCCAAAAGGCTCGATCCTTGGACCTTTCTTGTTTCTGGTTTACATCCACGAGGGCTCGATCCTTGGACCTTTCTTGTTTCTGGTTTACATTAATGATCTCCCATTCTCCGTAAAAGAGCTTGGAGAAATAGTATTGTTTGCTGATGATACTTCACTCTTATACAAAGTTGATAGAAAGAACCAAAGTATTGATACGATAAACAGTGCTAGTTTACTATTAGTGGTTAACTGGTTTAACCTAAATAATTTAATGTTAAATGAAAAGAAAACCAAATGTGTACGATTTAGCACATGTAATAAAAATTGTAATACAGCCAAATTAAAAGTAAAAGATGGGGAGATAGATTATGTAGACAGCACTGTCTTCTTAGGTATAACATTGGATTGTAAACTCCAGTGGGGGGCACACATAGAAAATCTCTCAAATAGATTGTGTTCTGCTGCCTATGCAGTCAAGAAAATCCGCAGCCTCACCGACCTTCACACAGCCAAACTAGTCTATTATAGTTATTTCCACAGTGTAATGTCTTATGGCATTCTTCTTTGGGGTAATGCTGCGGAGGTTCAGACTATATTTATTTTACAAAAACGGGCAATTCGCGCGATTTGCTGTTTGCCCCCACGGGAGTCGGGGCGAGAGAGATTCAAGGATTTAAATATTATGACGCTTGCTGGTCAATATATCTATGAAAATATCATGTATGTTAGAAAACACATAAATCGTTTTAGTACTAATTGTGACTTTCATCAATATAATACCCGAAATAAAAAACGATTTATGTGCTAAATCCACAAAACACAAGAAGACTGCATAAAATAAGCAATTCATTTCAAGGAATGGTGCGCGCTATTATAAAAAAGTCCCAAGCAAATTCCGAGAGCTGTCAATAAACAAATTCAAAAATATTATTAAAAGAAAATTGATTGCTAAAGCCTATTACAGGACCGCGGATTATCTGAATGACAGAGGTGCTTGGGACTAAATTGCTCCTGTTCTAAAAATTAAAAGTTGTAAGCATGATCAAAAAAAAGACAAACCCGACTGAGTTTCTTGCTTGTTCTTCTCAGACTCGGGCGCGTTAGTGAACAAGCCTATAAATTTAGTTTTAAGTGACGTGCAAAGGTGATCATGTAAAGATCCTATTTGAATAAATAAATTTGACTTGACTTGACTTGACTAATCAAGTTAAGCAAAACACAAAAAATAGTCTCCCGTGACCACGCACGCACGTACATGAAACGTCGGAAAAATTTAAAATATATTTAAATTTTTCAAAAATACATAACTTAAATCCGTTAATAAAGTGTTTTTCTTTAAACAAAAAAATGGGTTCGAAAAATAAAATATATAATCCATGTGTAGGTAAATACTAAAAAGTTAGTATTGGGAACGGTTAAGTAAAGAATAGCTGTTTCAGACAAAAGGCAAAATTAACATATTCTATAATATAAGCGTCTGCCAGTGTTTAAAAAAATAGAAATATTATTATTTTTTATAATAATATTTTAAAAATATTACTAAACTGTGATGTTTTTGTAGTAACAAATGCGACTATAATCCCTGAGGTCATGCAGTCGAATCATGGTGAATGGATTTTTCTACCCGTTTTCTACCCTGTGACGGGTAATAAAAACATGCCAGGTTTCAAGAGTATGCTACTACACGTCCTTCTGGCCTTTGGCCCCCAAAAAAAAAAAAAAAAAAATTTTTTTTTTTTTAAGGGGAAAAAAAAAAAACAAGGAAAAAAAAAAAAAAAAAAAAAAAAAAAAAAAAAAAAAAAAAAAAAAAAAAAAATAAAAAAACCCCCCCCCGCCCGAAGGGGGGGGGGGGGGGGGGGGAAAAAGGGGGGGGAAAAAACTTCCCCCCCCCTTTTCCAACCCCAAATTTTAAAAAAAAAATTTTTGGAAGGGGGGAAAAACAACCCCAAGGATTGGGACAATTAAAGTATTCGTCACATTTAAAAAAGGCTTTATTAATTAATTAACTTTTAACAAGGGCTTTGATACAAGGGCCTCCGGGCCTTGGTATAGTTAAGCGAAATATTTTGTGTAAAAATTACTTATATTTTTTGTTTAAACAAATATTAGAATTTCTACTATTAGATACATTAACTTGGGAATGTTCCACATAAAGTATATAAGTTTGAAATGCTCTTAGGATATTAATAATGGTCCTATATAAATTTCATCCGAGCTGCTGCATCATAAGTTTCCTGGCCATTACTCAGGTAGTTAAACACATAAAACCCCACCTGCATACTGTTAATTTACCCACAGTATGAATACGGTTAGGGGCGAAATAAAATAATTGTAATTAATATTTTCCTTCTATTATAGTTTTCTAACCAAAAATTATTACCTTGGTTAAAGTAATACGAAGATTTACATTTTATAAAAAATAGGGGTGGGAATCGCATATTCGAATGAATATAAATTTGATTCAAATAAATTGCAATAAACCCAAGTTCAAATTAGAAATTGATGTTATATAAATATGAAGGCATAGGAATATTTCAGATAATATTACTGCTACAATATCAAGTAGGTTACTGTATATTTTATTAGACCTACAGTGTTAACAGTAATATTAATTAGTAGTATCAGGCGTTACTTTGCGGAAGTCCGTAGTACAAAACCCTAATAGAAAAATAAGCAACCACTCGACACAGGTTTGATGCTTTGGTGTCGAAATTTGCTTTCGCATCCATAAATATATCTCTAGATAGTTATTTATTTATATAATATGCTCTGAATTTTTGTATATACATATAGTTGTTACGAAGAATAGTTAAAAATGGTTTTAGCGACTTGTACGTATTCTTTTATTTCGTCAATTATTGTAGTTTACGCAAATTATTATTTCATTCACTTGCCTTGCCTTTAATAGACTAATTTATTAGCAATACTCCGCAGAAAACCTGTTGGAACAGGCAGCATCCTGAGGATGCTCCGGTGTAGGGGTGAAACGTGTTTCAGGCATTTCTCGCGGGGTATTGCTAGTAAATTGGTCTAATATAATTCCTCCATAAAGTAACATCTTATTCTGTATATTATTATTTCCGTTACATTAAAAGTCCAATGGTTTAATGATATTCAATTGCGAGAGTATAATGTCTGATGTATAATCATCGTGTTATCAATGAAATATAATATAAACGTACTTATCTATATGCTGGGTCAATGTGCAAATTAAATTTATGCATCAAAATGCAAGTTTTATTATCATTCATTAATATATTTTTACCGGCAATTAATTTCGAATGGAATTTTGATAGCAAAAAAAGTTGCTTAATTGCCTAAGTCCTATGGCAAAAGAAAATATTAGCTCAATTTATTATATATAAATGTTGAATGTTTATATAAAATGTGTGTTTCTTGTTTTAATTTGTTTAATTTCTGTAATTTGAGGATTCTGCACATGAAAATGAATCATCTCAAAACATAATTTGCACATTTTACTAATGTCCTCGTAATCGTCTTTTATGACAAAAAGTTTCTTAAAATTTAATTTAAAAACATTTTATTTTATGAAGGATCCAAAGTCAAAATATCTAAGCAATTAACAAGAAATCAAAAAATTCCATAAAAAGTAACAACTATTAATTTATAGTCATCGGAAATAAATAAAAAATGGGATAAAATTCAAATATATTTATTTCTATACAAAGAATTGCAAATACACTCAGCAGACCTAATGTTGAAACTTTGATGCTACTAGCATTGTTCATGTATCCAAACCGCTTAGCTTGGAAAATAAGATCTACTATAGAGTCTAGCACTTCTTCACTGTTGGGAATGATTTGGTTAGCTGGAAGAAGGAAGCCATATTGTCCTCTGTCTCGGAACTCATAGCAATAAACAAGGGGAATATTAAGAGCATCTTTGACCCAATCGATGCTTCCACCTGTGGCTAGGTCTGAAAAATTATCATAGCATTAGAAGTTTAGCCCCTATGTATGAAATAAAGGAGTAAATCTCCTAAAATTATTTAAAAAAAGAATAGTATTAGAGTTACAAATGGTAATGCTACTTACATATGGCCTCAGCAATATTTCCTGTTGCATACTGTGTCCCATATCTGACTGATAAGGCACCCATAGCTCTTCTTCCTATGTTCATCTGTGAAGAACAATCAAGTTAATCTTTAGAATGAGTAATATTTATATTAAATCTATTGCAAATTTAGGGTATGGTTGATATATATTTTTTATAAATATTACTTAACAAAAGCTAGTAAATTGGTCTAATACCTTCAATTAACACCTTTTCGTATATTATCATTTCCTTGAAGCTTTCAGCTACTATCTAATCTTTCTATAAAACCATTCAACGTTTATCAAGAGAAGCTTACTTATAATATATATCAAAAATCAAAAAAGAAAATTCAAAGTAATGTAATGCTTCAGCATTGTCTAGACGTTATGTCTTCAAAATGATACGTACGGCATCATGATAATTTGCATAACCCTGCGTAGAGTTTCCGAAAGGCAACAGTAACAGTTGACTATAAGAATGCATTGACAGATACAAATCAATCTGGCCACTAAGTGATCGTATATATTCTGAAAGAGTTCTTGTTTCCACCTCAGAAAACGGTCCGTTACCGGCATAAATATCCGTCGATGGATCCATGCTGGATCCATGAACTGAAAAAGTAGAATAGCATTTCTTTTAATATTTGAAAAATACTGGGTTGTATAAGATAACGTATTATTGTTTAAGTTATTTACAATTTTACAGACAATCAATTTTGTAATATGCAATACACGTGAAATTTTTATGTCAGCCTTTATCCACACAAACGCGTACAACTGATCTGATTATAGGTCTTATCTTAAAAATATATAGTTAAAATACGTACGAAACCAGTTACTATTCCAGTTTCTATTTAAATCGACTCCGAATTCAGAACCAATTGGTCTTCTGTTTTTTCGCCACATTCTGAACTGAAAAGTAATACAGAATAGAACGAATAAATAATAATAATATAGAACGCAAAAATAAAAATTTCAAAATAATTCAGGTAGTGATTACCTCATCATGGCTCCAGACATAGCCATCTGGATTCGTTACAGGGAATATATACCAATCAAATTCTTTGGCAATCGCTTGGACATCCTCATTATTACTTCTTATTAATTGATCAATTATATAGTTCGTTGTTGCTACTGTGATCCATTCTCTTGCATGTATACCACTTTCAATAAATATTGCTCTTTTTCCACTTCCGTGAGATATTTTGACTCCTCTTATTTCTCTGCCTTCATATGATCGACCTCCAACTATAATTGAAGCTACATTGGAATGCCTTGCAACTAAATCATCTAACCAATTGTTAATTTGATCCAGAGTATAGTAAGTATCCCATCTCATTGACCTAAGATTCCTGCTTGTGTAAATTCCAAGTTTCTCTTTATCAATAGCTCTGTAATAAGTTTTCATTTGTTATACATGTCCAAAATTTTGTAGCATTTCCTAGCTGAAGTTTATTCGAAGGATTTTTATTTTGTCTGGACTTAAATTCAACACTGCTGCACTACGTCAGAATTAGTTCATTATATTTAACCAATATTAATAAATAATTACTTACTCTTGTACGTTGGACATGGATACGGTAAATTTAATTCCATTTTCATTAAGCGTTGCCTCTAAATCACTCTTATGTTCTGGACTAGACATAACATTAACGAAGTCCACGATAGGAACCGGATCCGTCCAGAAATCATATCTTCGATCGTTTTCTTGTAAATTACGAAGTACATGAATATGACTTTCATTTTCAGGTAATATTTTATACAATGTATAGTTATTGAACTTGAATTTAGCACTTGCTAAAGCAAACGTTAGAATAAATACAATATTCCTCATCATAGTGACAATAAGACGTTACTACAATAATGGACAGAATGGTATTGATAAAAACCTTAGTGCAAACATTTATCGGTACTTACAATCGATTTGTTAATTGATTTAGTTTAAGATAATAATATAATTTAATCCGCACTTAGCTTTATAATACACGACGTACTAATCTAGCAGATATATTACTATAGATAAATTTTATGATGTCTTGATTATTTTACTATACAATTTTCGATTATGGGCTGGCGACCTGTTTAGTTGTTTTATGATTTAAATGAACGTATAAAAGTGTATTTCACATTTAGTGATGAAACATTTTTCATTATAATATATATTAAATCGTTGTTTTAAGGTCCAATAACTTTCCTTCGTCGTTCGAGCTGTAAGTATAGACATAGAGACAACTCAGCTTTTCCATTGTATTTATAATAATTTTTCCGTTTACGTCGCATTTTTGTTTTCATAATTAATGTAATATTACAATTGAGAGAGAGAGAGAGAGAGAGATTCTGGAAGCCGTCGTGAACAGTGCCTTTTTCTAGCACTCCTCGTATAACGTGTTGGTGGTCATAAAGTTCGTGTTACTTTGTATATTTAAATAATTAAAGCGAACGTTTAGTTTTTTTTTTAACGAATATTCGATTTTTAAACTAAAAGTGTTTCAAAACAGAAGGAGTATTAATTGTGGGCATACAGAAATCGACTTAACTAAGGTTCAAATAACGTTTAACCACATGTTTTATCTAAGTTAATAATATCTTCTTTATTTTAGAAGTACAAGGGAAATCTCAAACACTTAAGTAAAACAGTGTGCTTTTCTCACATCTTTAATTCTACAATACATTTGCTAACTTCGCCTCTCTAATGACAGCCATAACAGAGTCAAAGGTTTCTTCGCAAGATGCCTGCACTTGATTTACTGGCAGAAGATATCCCCATGTACCTGTGTCTCGTAGTGCGTATGTTGCTACAATTGGTGGATTAAAGCGGAATTTAACCCAATCACCGATAACACCAGTCGCGCCATCTGTTGATTAAAATTTCACATTAAACAAATGTTTGCCAGCTTTCAATTTCTTTTTGTAGGTCAATGACTCGTTTTTCACCCTGCATCATATTATATCATTTAATATTTATTGATTTAATTGCCATTTTCAAGGTACCGGTATGGTTAACATTTGTGATAAACATATTTATTGACTGTGGTCTCCATGTTATGACTTGTATTTGAAGAAAAGGTATTTAATAAATTTATTAATATTTATAAACAAATATATAAGTTTAATGATGTTATCAAATTTTTATAGCACCCATAAAAAATATATTTTGGAGCGTGTGTTAAATGTCTAGTGGAATTTTTAATATAAGATATTTCATTTCGACTAATTAACGTTAATGTGTTAATCAGTAATTCGCTCTTGGACCATTATCTAGCTAATACATACCAAATACATCTCTAGATGTTCCAACTCTGTACTGCGTGTCATATCTCGCAGCGAGAGCTCCCATTGCTCGTCTCCCAATTTTTAACTGAAAATATGATACGAATAGACATTGGAAAATATATTTTGGTCGTTCAGTACCATCTGTGATTCGCAAATGATTGGTAATTATTTGATTACAATTTATATAATTAAGGCTCATCGCGTAAAAAATATCGCCAATGATACACCAGCAAAAAATTCTGGCACAGGAGGTTGTGGCAGATCATTATATATAATTATATTAAATATATATAATTTAGAAACAAGCTTAAAATTTTAAAATATACTTGTTCTTAAAATTTATCTGACTCTGAAGCGGAAGCCGAAATTTCAATAAACTAAAATGACGTTTATGTATAACCGCCATTTTGATCTTTACAAAAAAACTCTCACCATTGCATTGTAACTTGAGACTGGGAAATCTGGAATTATGAATCGCTGTCCGAAACCTCTAAACGATAATAAGGCTACAAGATTTGGTGCAATTTTCTCAATATACCTAGACATTGCTCTAGTTTCAGGCTCCGAAAATGGACCCAGACCGACATAAGTTTGGTCTACTGGCCTAAAACTGCCACCCATTACTGTAACAAATATTTTAACTCCAATAACTACTTAACAGGTTCCACAATACATCACATTTGTTTATTGAATTTTAAATAAGTTTTAAATAAATATAACATTCTACGATCTTGTCTTCCATTTATATAAATTTCGAATGAGAGAGCTATATTTCATTAATTATTCACCTCCCCACTGCGAGTTCCAGTTCTTTGTAAGATCAACACCAACCGAGGAGCCGGAAGGTCGCCGATTCTTCGTCCAAAGCCGAACCTGCAATATTAATTCATGTTTTAATTCGTTTGTTATACTTTAACCGCTATTGATTCTAATGTAGTCTGTATTGGCAAATTACAATATCATGCTTAATATTGAGATGGCCTATATAATTTTAAGTTTTTCTGAGATCGAACACGTTGGTAAGTTAACAATTTTTGTTAAAAAGTTACATTGCTAGTTACAGATGGTGATGGAGTTTTAAAAAATATTATTGTCCTATTTAAAGTTCGTTTATATAAGTAATAGAGGGCGTTAGGTTGAGACTATTTATTGAACTCATTACATATATTATTTATACCTGAAAAAAAAAACAACTATAACTGTAACAACAAACTGTTAAAATAAGGATTTTTAATGTGTTTATAAAATTATCTTTATTTAAGAAATATTGGTTAACGGTAAATCGGGTAATCACTTACTGCATTATTAGTGTATTCATGACCATCAGGATTCACCATTGGGAATATATGCCATTCATAGTCCCTTGAAGCTGCTAACGCTTCGGGATCCTCGCCCTTGACGAGTTGATCAACCAAGTATGTGATGACGGTGGGGGAGAGCCAATCAGCGCCGATCTGTCCTCCTTCTATCATGAATATTTTTTTACCAGAACTCCTGGATATTTTGACACCCGTGATATTCCTACCTAAAAATTCAGATAAATATAAATTAGTCTAATTATCAAAAAAGACATTGATTCGCATTTTTTGTCACATTACTAATCCCCAGGTAAGCTATTTTAAACTTGTGTTGTGGGTGCTACCAAAACTGAACTAAAAAAATGTATGTGTATAAAACATTTTTTTACACCTATAATCATCATTCATTAACGTTGACTGTAGCCGGAACCTGGAACCCTCTATTGGACAAGTGACCATTGCAATAACAAGGTAGCCAAAGTGCAAATTAAACACTTTAGATGAATGACAGCGAGCGAAATAAAAAAAACTATTAAGACAAAAGAAGACCCTACCTTGTATAAAATTTATAATTTTTCTATTAATAGCTGATTTCCTGTTTCTATATTTCTCTTTACAGTAATATTTTATATATTTTCATACCTTCATGTGAAGTTCCCGCATGAATTATTGACACAATACTACTATGTTTTTCAGCTAAATAGTAGAACCAGTTGTAGATGTCTTCCAATGTTTGATAATTTGTCCAGTACATTTCACTTCTAGTGTCACGCTTCCTTCTCCATATTATCTGGTCATCTACGGCTCTAGAATCAAGAATATTACGAGATCGAATACCCAATGTATTCTTACCAATATATAATATAAATTAATAGGCATTCCTATTGATTTAGTCATCATGAAAAATTCGCATTCATATCAATTAAAAAAGTTATATTTATACTAATAATAATAGTGATAAAGTAATTTAGTTGCACTAAATTATTATATTTAAGTAATATTGTATTTTATTGACATAGCTATTACTCATAGAGAAACACAAAAATTGACAATCAACACCTTTTGGCTTCAGTCTACCGTGACCACGTACACTGTAAAGTACGCGAAACGTCGGAAAATTTAAAATAATGTAAAATATATTTAAATTTTGTAAAAATACATAGCTTAATCCGTTAATAAAGTGGTTTTTCTTTATATTTAAGGACTGTGCATATGTATTTCCGTATGGCCCTTACAGCGATAAGATCCATATAATTACCGGAATTGTACTTCTATTGGAATTTTCCATTGTAATTATACACTATACAAATGAAAATCATCGTCAGATGAAAACATGTGGCATTGCAAAAAGTTTGTGAAGTAGACCTGGTTAAAACAGGTCTGGATGAAGATGGTTATCCGATCCCGGTTCCTCAAGCGATTAAAACTTTTTAATAACATAAATTGTAGGGTCACAAGAAATCAAACTTTTAACTTTAGCCAGATGTAATCACTTTAATCTTTAGTTCAATTTTTCCAGTATCAAAAGTTACTCTACTTTGAAGTCGTGATGAGATCTTGCAATTTTTTAAGGGAACTCTTAATATATTTGTTAAAGGCATATTTGTACATTTAAATATTTCATCTAAAAACAGCATAGCATTTAGCTAGTGACGCCAATTTCAACACATTAACGGAAAAGTTTGTACATTTCAGGTACGTTATGGGCCAAAGATATAAATTAATATATGTGAAAAACTATTTCCCCAGTTTACATACACACAGACATATATATATGATGAATAAAATGAATTTAAAAACACTTATATGTCAATGGGTTATAAGAATACTTGCAGTAAACTTGCTGACTTTGGCTAAACAAAATGTGTCACTTGGTAAATATACTAAAACATATTTTATAGAGTTTAAAATTAAAATATATCCAGAACAAACTCGTAACTTAACATGTAAATGGGTTTGATTATATAATTTTAACTTTACCAATTAAATCATATTGTTTAGTAATAAACCACCGAGACCGCCGTACACACATACATTGTACATACACATCGACACTACAAGGAGTACTAGAAAGAATATTCATAGTGTCGATCGACCGTTACTAATATCCTTGTGTGTAACCCTCATCAGAAAGGCAAAAAACAAACTTCTTAATCAAATACGATTCCTCGTTAGTATTTTAATAAAATTAGTAGAATTACTATGCACGAATATACAGAACAAATCATTTTCTACAATTGTCGCGTTGATATACAAAAACACTCTTACTGTATAAAATACGTAATTAATGATATCTTTCAGATAACACTCTCTCATCACGAGTGGAAAACAGTAGAAGTATAAAGTCTTCGAATAGAGGGAAAGAAAGAAAGAGATGTGATTGTTCAACAAAAAAGTACGATTTTGTACTACAGGGATCGATTATCAAAAACTTACTGCTGAATATCCTGCAGCATCACTTCGTAGTTAACACTTCTCTTCTTGAGGGAATGCTCGAATTGCATTCGTTTTTCCGGCGAAGCCACAACACTGACATACTCATTTCTCCGAACCGGCGGCAACCAGAAATCCAATCCATCTGATTCTGTGTATAGATCTCTCAGAAAATCCACTTGTTCTACTGTGCTGGGATATAGTTTGTATAAAGCAAAATTATCATATCTAACCTTTTCTGCTAAAGCTAATGTTGAAATACCAAATAAAATTAATTTCAATAGCATTTTGCTATACGTACTAGTTAGTTAATTGATTGCACTAAAATATTAAATGTTCGATATATAAAAATTTTACTTCCAATCAATTATTGACGTTCCCATATGGGCGTTAAGTTTATTTTTGCCTGTGTATGTTGATAATTTGATATCTAATCGCATACCAACATCGATAATTTTGATATAACTGCTATTAGTTATATAGATTCTATATATTTTTTTAATCTAGCATTATTTACCTTTGCTATGATATCAAAAGTTAATATAGTGATGAATTAAACACTTAGTTGTATTAACATTATAACGAAGCGTGTAATAGAAAAACACTGGACTTTTTATCTTTCTATGATACAATAAGATCTCTCTGTATCTGATTTTTATCCTTCCTTCCTCATCATTTGTATTCTTAATAAGCAATTATTTCTTTAGCACAATTTTTGAGTCTAAATGTTGTATAAAAAATGTATATATTTTAGTTTTAAACATAAACAACGAACCGACTAAGAAATTGCAAACCAACAAATTCTTCAACGCCACCATTAATTTGCGGTAAAAATAAAATCTGACGTCAAAACTTCAGCAGTTAAAAATGAGGCGCTACCGAACCGTTGCTAATTACTGCAAGCAATCAATCTTTTATTCGCTAATTGTCGATGTGGCTACATTTGACAGTCCTTAATTACGATGAATAAGTTCATCAGCGCGTATTATTCAGTTAATTAAGAATTATTGATCGTTATGTGTCGATTTGTTATAATTATGACACGCTCTATGTCGTTTCAAATATCCTGTCCAAATTTTTAGTTTAGCTGTTGTGTTTTGCGACTGTGTGTGTGATACAAAAGAAATAAGCTCATTTTTCACATCTCATTTGCAACAAAAACTTTTGAGCCCTTCATCAAATCTCAGCACTATATTGACTTCATTCCAAAGCTTCACTCAAGACCACTTGATTGTTCCAGATTTAACCTCAAATTCGTTCTGAATCTAGGCATTCAGTATATCAGCCATTGTACTAAAGAATCTTTAGTAACTTAACTGTTAATATACTGTGTAGTTCATATATTTACAGAAAAAATAACTGCATTAAAGAGCTTTGCATCGATTACGACTAATAGGGGATAGATTCGGTGATCACATTCCGCTTTGGTATCTGAATGCAATTTCACGGCTAATTAGCGATCATTGAAACTTGCGGCAATTCACTGGTTATGTTCAGCGTTTATTTTCTTAAAACAAATGCCAAATTCTTTTCCATACTCGGAAAAAGGTTGTAGAAAATTGCTACATTTAGATTAAGATTTGCTATATTATATTCTCTACCTGTCTCTGAGATAACTAAGCCGTATGAATATAAATTATATAGTACACATATTTATGTAGTATATTAATAATACATATTATTTGACAAACTCTCCAAAACATGTGGAGATGTGACGGGTATATTTTTTGTCATAGCTGAGGTGTCGAATGATTTGCAATAATTCCATAACAACTTCATACTACCTACAATCAGAAATTATTACATTCCCGGTATATTTTGGAAGCGCGTTTACATTTTATCCATATATATTAACACAATGCTAACATATAGGTAGGTCACACAAGCAACTTTCACCGAAATAGCTCGTGGCGTCGCTAATTGTGATAAATTGTCGCGCCGCTGTCGTGACGTCATCGTTTGTCTTTAGTAAAGCTATTTACTTTTCACTTGCGACTGGGGTATTAACATACAAGCGGTGAATTAAACGCAGATTTGAGACTTATAATATTTACTTTATAGATAGTATGAATGAATGATACATGATGATATTTTTAGGATATCGTATCCAAATAATAAAATATGGGAACTTATTAATGAGACCTCGATAAAATTAATGCTTTTGGCATTGTATCCGTTAGACTATCAAAATTTTGATAAAAAATTTGTATTGATTATATTATGACAGAAAAACATAAAATCCGATATTAGTGTGTGTATTGACAGTTACGTACTGAGAGAGATTAATTTCAAAGTTCTGATTGAAGTTTTTATTTTAAATTTTATTATATTCATTAAATACATTCGTTCAAAATGCTAATAGCTAAGAAAGTACAACAAATTATCTTAAAATATCGCAACCCTTGTGAATACCTTCAGTGGACATATGAATAGATCTATCTCAAGTGCTGTCAAAAACTATATAGTCCGTACCAACTCCGGGGCAATAAATACAGATAACACACAAACTCTCTGCTGCTGTGACACTTATTTTAATAATTAACACCTTTTTTCTTCAGTCTACGCGTAACGTCGGAAATTTTTTAAATAATGTAAACAATATTAAAAACTATATAGTTTAAAGACCAAGAGATTTCTAACCACGTATGCGCATGTTATCTTTAAACATATAATTATTCTGTTAGTGTGTATGAACTTCTCTCAAACGACTGGACCGATATTGATGAAATTTTTTGTGTGTGTTCAAGGGGATCTGGGAATGGTTTAGATTCACAATTTTGTCCGCTGGACAATGTTTTTTTAATTAATTTATTAGTAGTTGTTGATTTTGGAATGTTTTACATTGGATCCGACAGACGGCGCTACCATCGCAGTGTCAAATTTTAAATAATATTCGAATAATTAATTGAAAATTGAAATCACATGTATGGCCAAACAAAGTTTGCCGGATCAGCTATTTTCTATATAAAATATCAAATGTAAATTGTCACGTCACTCGTTTAGGCTTAATACAGTGCGTAAACCGCGCAATTACAGCTCACCACGGAGTTAAGCCGGCATTAAACTAATGCTAAACACGAAACACTAATGGTGCGGTTTCTAGATTTAATATGGAGTCAATTTGGATTTCACGCGGTTGACATTCCAACGTGAGTACTCATCGATGGTCGGAGTTTCAGTATGGTGTTTCTCCTTTTTAAAGGTTGGTACTTAACAGTACAAATGGTTGAAATTACCAGGTTGCTTTCGTGATGGTAAGACAGTTGAAATAAAAATATATATTGAAGAGCCATTAAAAGCCTTCGTGTAAGCTGTATTACTCTTCAACGAGTTTACCAATATTGAATCTTTTTCGTTTACTGCAAGCGATAAGAATTTTCGCCTTATAGACCAGGAAAAATGCATTGAAAAAATGGATTAAAATATATTCCGAGATTTCATAGAATTCAACCTACACCAGTAATATTAATGATGATTTTGTTCGGATAACTATCGAATACGAATACGTGTGATATTTTTGTCCTAAAGTACAAATTTGATCGTATTTAAATTTATAACCAACCAACAATAAATATGTAGTCAAAATAAACTGTAAGATGTTTATGAATGATTTAAACGGTTACCACATTTTACTCCCGTTTATGTTTCAAAACAACATTTTTACAGGTGTTTAATAAAGTTGCGCCGTATATACATACCTCTGTAGCAACCACATTTGAAAATAATATTGTATTAGTGAGTAAAAATATAAAATTTCTGTAAATTGGTATCGTCACAAATCTTTATATAATCAAATAACCGAATGTGATTCGAAAACGCCAAACAACATTCATGTTCAGCTAAAACATAATCTATTATATAACGTACAAATTGTATCAGTTGTTCTTTCTTCTACCTTATAGAATAATTTACTTTGTTTTATATAGTTGTCTTTTATATTTTTCGTTATCTGATACAGATACACCATCAGTAACACACACACATAAATATATTAATTATACTCTTTATTTTGTAACGAAGTACATAATTTAAAGTTTATTTAATGTAACTACGGCATAAAGTGGTCCAGGAAGAGCGGGGTCTCCTAGTACAGGTATTTTTTACTTTATAGGGTATCATAATGTTATGTAAGTGATAGAAAAGTAATTAGCTCTTAATAATAAATAAACAATGCGATGATGATGATGATCGTATATTTATCATAATATTTAATAGTTCAATCAATAGTATTTGCTAAAGAATGGTTGAGCTATACTCTAGTTGAGAATAACTCCAAAGGTAGACAGACCTCCCTCACAAGGTTTGACCAGTGACAGTTTGGTCGTTAAAAATCTATTAATATTAATTTTGCGCGTTGGCCTTAATGGTCATTTCATTGTAACATAATTTCTTTGTATTTCACTATTCGAGAAACGCCTCGCTAAAATCAGTATAGATTAAAATTATTTTATTGCAAATTATACAATGTTGCGTTGTGAGATTTGTTATAAGTACCTGAAGGGTGCTCAAAAGGTACAACCTTGCGGTTTATTGCCACTTGAGTGACGCACACGTTCCCAAATTTGAGGATCTTCGAGTGAGGTATAATTAATTTTTATTTTTATATCGTAAGTGCTACCGCCACCAATGGACACCCTCAAAGCCTTACAAGTACGTTGCCGGCCTTAAATATCACTATACACTCTTTTCTTGAGGTCCCCACAAAAATAACCTTGTTAACCAGGAGAACGATGAATAATTCGAGCTTAAATTATTAAAAAATTCCTAATAGAAATAACAAATGTGCAAATATTAGTAGAAAGGATTTTGATTCCCGGTACGGTCTACTTTTGTGTAATGAGGATATTTGTTGTCTGTGGTCTGGATGTTTGCGATATAGACGTATTTACTAATATTATCTATGATAGTAGTATACGTTTATGTATAAGCACTCTAGATCAAGCTATAAGTAGACTACCTTGAGGCTAAACAACCATGAGTGTCCTGACGATATTGTGCCGGTCTTGCACTGACTTGCCAAAGACGACGGTTTCCATATACGATATGGTAAGCGTTCTGAAATCAGCTTGTTCTTAATTCGAACCTGAGAATTTTTAAAACGTTTAAAATCACGTTCGAGGCATTGGTAACAAAAGTGTTAGTATAAACTACATTAATCACTCGAGTCCTCGCAATATCGCGGTTGAGTTCATCTTCAAATAATTCCCTTTGTTCTTTACTATTTACAGTTGAGGTTAACGCGTTTGGTCCAAGATGGGCTTAATACTAAACGAAAATTTGTAATATTAACGCAGATTATACCAAATTGTATTAATTAAACTTATTAGAAGGTCGATCAAACTTAAACCTAGTTTCGTGAAATGTCACACAACTTTTTATTTGTGAAGAATGACAATACTAAAGCGATGATAGAGACTTGAGCTGCTTATATATGGGCCTACAATTACAGACTAAACGTGACGTTTGACGTGCGACAGATATGTTTTGATTCTTTACTGTTTCAACGGTACAATAGCTTTTCATTTTATGAGTATGAGTACCCACAGGTCTGCCTTAGTGATTGTCAAAAGATCGTTTAAACAGTAAAGTGACCAGGGCAAGAAGCGACCGCGTTGATTATGAATAAATATTACCCCAATTAAGAATAATCCACAAAACATCTTCTCTTGTCACAATTGTGGCTGTAATTTATGTAGCGGATATTATTTTATTTATTAGAATCTCCAACGAAGACTACACATATCATATATATAAGACTAAATATTAGAACAATAACAATTCAATGAATGAGGATGAACAGTCAGCTACTGAATTAGACTTATTGGCTCCTTAATAAAAAAACTTTGAAGGTACTCAATGCGTATTAAACAATTTTGAGAAAAACGTTGCAATGAGGCTGCCAAGATTTAGCAGTTTCGTTATATATCGCTTTTAGGTTTATTTCCCGCTTTATCTCATACTTTGGATTGGCGACTGAAGCCGTACATCACGATGTGTCGTTAAGGGCAGGAGGTGGTCCGATAAATCAGGGGACGTCGTCTGCGTCGGCTGCTTGCATCTAATGCGTGTAATGAATGAGATCACAACCAATTGTTTGCTCTACAAAGTAAATGTTAGAACAATGATTGTAGTTGATGGACAATATATTCTAATGCAGACAGGAATTGACCAACACTTTCTTCCCGAAGTTTGTATTTCACATGTTAATTAAAAAAATAGTATATACTTCAAAATTTCAACTAATTTATAATGAGAGTGTGTACTACAGTTTACCTGATTGGAACGTTAATTTAGTAACATGAATTTAGTGAAGCGCTCGAAATATCAAGACAGAAATCTGATAGTCTGCATGAATCGTCGTGTCGCCACAGTACTGAAATGTTATTACAATTTTGTAAGTAGTTTTTAAAATATTTTTACAAATATTGTAACATACAACAACATATATTTAAATAATAATTTTTAATTAATGATAATAATTTAAATTTGATAACTTTAGACAGGATCGTCTATTGATTTCTTCTATTAGATTAAACAACCGACTTTTTAAAAATTATTTCAAATAATATTTGATTATTTAAATATTTTTATATGATCTATTTAATGTAAAGGTACTATTATTTACGTACTTCTTTTTTTATAAAAATAATATTTTTTATTGTTTTTTATTTAAAATAATTAAAATTATTTTTATATTAATATTTATATAATTAAAAAAATAAATGAAGGAACATTAGAAAAAATTTACGACATCCTAGATATAGCTGGTAATCTGGATGTAACTCCCAAGGAGAGACACATTGGAAAGAACGGAGGAGACTTTCACCCACCATAGATTTATTATAGATTATATAACTTAATTTAAAAATTTTTACTTAATATATAGTGAAGATATCATTGTAAATATGTAATTTAGAGTAAATAAAAAATCTTTATTATTATTACTGTATATTTTATATTCCAATATAATTAAATTGTTTATATAAATGGTGGTTCACAGAAACAAACCAAATTGGTTTGTTCCTGTGAAATTAAAACAAGGTCCAACTAAAATTGAAATTCATTATCTCAAGAAACGAATTTAATCTTGTTTATTGAAAATTAAAATGTATTGCCAATCGCTGAGATAGTTTTGTGCCAATAAGGATTTATTGTTTAGGAACAGCGTACACATAGTTGCAGGACAGCAATTATGTGTACGCTGTTGATACTTTGTATTAAAATGGTAAAAGTATCAAATTAATGAACATATTTAAAAGCAATGTTACTACTACAGTACAACCACAGTGGACTGTCTCGCTCGCCATGTGACCACAACATTGATTTTCAGTGAGGCCATTGAAAATACATCGCTACTAGCAAAACGAACCTTATATTAAAATACTATTTTCCACAATAATAGAATTATTAAGAATGTATACGGTAACTTTAAAGTAAATTTTATTTAAGAAATCTTATTATATTATTATGAAGAATTTAAGTTGCTTTATTGATTAAACAGGGAGAAGATCAAGTCCTAAGGGAGAGTTCAAACAGTACACGAGACAAATAACTGTGGGAAATTTTGTTATATATATTTTATCCTGTTCGATTTTGCAGTCTGGAGATGCATAATGTCTCCCGATTTCAATCCGAGTATTTGTGTGTTATTCGTCCCGAAATGTATTAATTTATTTAGTTATTATGACCTACAAACTAAATGTACAATTATTAATTCTAATATAAACTTAAACAATATTTATTTGTTTCTAACTTTAAGGTTTTGTTTAACTACGACAAAATACTCGTAATAAACACTATAAATATATAAATTGTGGCTAAAAGATCGTGTGTAAATGTGTATCAATATATTCGTCAAATAAAGATATATTCAAAGTGTAGTAATTTAAATCAGACAAATGCCAAAAAAAGCTACGTTTCTTCAATTAAGTGTTGCCCTGTCTAATACCATCCACCCTTCACTTGTCCGCAGCGATGCAATCCATCAAACTGCTGCATTAATTCAGACAATTGCATCCACTGGCGTTGTTTTAGGCACGTATCTGGCAAACAGCCAAAGCTCGGATACTTCGTATTGTTGCGTTTAATTGATTTATTGAAGTGTATCCGAATTTATACATGTTTGCAAAGATCAGTTTTATTAGTTTTCGTTTGATTAAATTTTCAATTTAGCTACTTGGTTAGGTGTTGTTCGATTTATAAATGTTGGAATTGTTAGTAAATTTACTCAAACACTACAGGACGCCACACACACTTAAATCTAGTTTAAGTCAAACCAACTAATTTATATGATTTGCCTTATTTGTATTCAAAAACAATTCCACTTTTAAACAAATGAATGTTAATACCTCTCACTTAGTATAAAATGCATTTGTTATAAATCAATTTGGAATACACACTCTTAGATAAATTCAATAAAAATTTACTTTTAGTTAACATTTTAAATAACGATTATATAGGCATACATTAATAGACATTTCAGTATGTATGTAAGTTCCACGCTGAGTTAAAGATAGCTAAAAAGCGCTGAAAAGCTCGTTATATGGAAAAAGTAATAAATAAACACATATCATACACCATCGGTTAGCCCCAAAGAAGCGAATTTTTGCTTGTATTATGGATGCTAACACAACTTAAAAATTAGATACTTGTATACTGTAAGAAATTCGTTTTTATATCTATTAAATAAGTTTCATTTGGACTGTTCATAAAGAAAAAGATTAGATGCTATTTCAATTCCAAAGTAAATTGTTAAGACGTCAAAAAACAATAATATAAAACTGAACAGTTAACAAATTTTAAATTTTTTATTTTATTTTAGTAACCAAATAAGAAGAAAATGTCTTGATTATCTTGTTTGGTTGTGGGTTCTTCGCGGAGTACTGCTTTCATACTGGTCTATTGGGATTTTGTATCTTGTTTCCAATAAGCATTATAACTGCGTAATATACTATCATCGTTAGAATTAAAATTATTTAATTCTTATAAAAATTAGCAAGTAAAGAAATAGAATTTAAAATTCACTTTTCAAACAACATATCAAATTTGTTTTTCCCCGCAACAGAATATCGAGTTACAAAACTTATTGCTGTCGGTGTATAATTTGATTATTTTTAACTTTTTATAATTTTGAGAAAATGCCGAATCCACAATGAAGATAAAGTTCTAACTCCAACTTCCTGAAACTAATTAAAATTTTTTTGATCAGTCTTAAGTTTTAATTAAATATCGTTTTAAATGCGTCATATTACAAATGTATAATATAATAATAATAAAAAAATACTTTATTGCACACATAAAACAAATAAAGAAACTTATAGTAGACTTAAAAATAAAAATAAACTTATTATGAACTTAATGTCTGTGTACAGAGGGCGCTCTTATAGCTATGATAGCTATTTCTTCCAGAGAACTAGACAAGAAAAAAAATAAAATCATTAGTGAAGTAAGAATTGTGTAACGAAAAGTATTTCAGTAATTAATTGGTGCTTTTTTGACGTTCTTTAGATAAAGACATTTTTTTAACAGCAAAACACAATATTTTTAACCGACCAAGGCCAAGGATGAACAAAATATAATTTATCTGTGACATCTATAATCTTTACTTAACGTAAGCTTTATTATTTTTATCATCCACTTATACTTTGAATTGTCTATTATAACATTTTAAATATAAATTTATCGCCCTATATAATAAGAAAAACGCTGACAAAGGAACTGGGCTAAAACATAAATTAAACAGCATCCCATTAATAATTGAAGGGGACAACGACTGAAGGATCACTTGGCTGTTGGCAAGAAAATCGCTGTATCTTTAAAATTCTGCTTAAACTCAAGTGTGCTTATGTTAAAGTTAACGAAGGTTTTATCGGGTTAAGGTGGTTTTATGATAATATAGAAGGCTTTGAAAGTTACAGGCATATTTCCCAGTACGCTTACAGTAGGAGAAATTACTAGGAGAAATATAGTTTTTGTTACTAAAATAATTACATACATTTTATGTGAATACAAAAAAAACTAACTGTAAATTTGATACCACAAACGTGAAAAACGAGCTCATTTTCACATATAGCTCACCGCGAATTTTCACACAGCAATAGTTTTAAGCCATTAAAATATCCCAATATAATGGCCTCAAATTAATTCTCACGGGAAAATTCACAACTGGCGGTGAAACAGGGGAAAAATAGCAGTTGGTTCTGTTTTTTAGTCTATAATTTTACAAAAAAAATTTTACTTGCTAAATTTCTTTAGGAAGTTATTTTATTTTTCAAATAAAACAGACCGCTGTAGTAAGTAGAGTAAAATCTATAAATTATTTAAACCTGTTAATCTTACCTCTTTAACTGCTTAATTTGTATTTATTGCAGGTAAAGATATAAAATCTCAAATTAATTTGGGTTTAACTGTGCCTATATATAAGTGATTTGTAATATGATTTACTACATATTTATTTATTTTAATGGAGACTGTCATATCAAGTTTACTGTATACTTGTATGTATGTGTGAAACTTGACATGGCGTGTTGAAAGGCACTCAATACGTTGCTGTAAAAAAACTTGATAGAAATATACTAATAATTGACAGAAATTTAAAAACAGTCCTTCAGCTATAAGGTGCTAACAAAATTACTGAACTGAAGCATAGAAGTAAGATTAGTGAGACTAAATTACTACAAGGGATCAGCCTCGTACATATTTCAATCCAGTTTGACCTGGCAAACTTCGTACCGCAAAATTAATAATGACATAAGTAACACAATATTGCAATTTTAAATACGTGCTATTTTCAGGAGATTGACATTACTTCTGAATAATTTCCACAGTTACTTTCTATAAATTCTCTCAGGGAAATCTTTTTGATAGGAGCGTGGCAATAATATTAACTAAAAATAAATTAAAAAACTAAATACTATACAAGTCACTCTCCTTTCAACAATTCAGTTATATCAACAAATGCAGAATAGGTTTTCAAAGTTTTCCCAGATTTAAAAAAAAAACATTATTAAATAAACATTTTAATCAAAACACAATTCCAAATAACACGATTAATATATACGATATTTCCGTTTCCCGTTTTCGGCGATTTTTGGACACTCAGTTTGTCCCCTTCACGCGCTAAAAGGGATATTACACCATCCATCGTTTCTTTACATGTTGGTAATATTTGTTTGGGTGGCAGAGCAAAGCCATGCTGACCTTGGTCACGCAACTCAAACGTGACAACGTATCTGAAAATGACATGATAAAAATATGTATATCGCTTGATTAAATCGCACCGTACAGATATTAACAGAAGCGATCGAGATTTCTCCATTATTTATATAAAAATAATTATGGTCCTGTTTTAATTTTGTTATTTTATTGATGCTATGCCGTACGCTGTCAAGTTATTTTTTTGAAATAATGAAATTTGATAGATGTTTCCTACAACTTGATTAACAAATGCGTTATTTTCATATGACGTTGAGTGATTTGTAGAAATCGTCGTTACTAGGGACGACTGTCCATATTTATGTATGTAATTTATCAGTTTGTATTTGATTATGTATATAATAATGGTGCTGTGAGTGCCTTAGAAATGTATTTTTTCCTTATATGCATAATTTAATAAGATAATTAAATTAATTTGTAGTTTCACGCAACAGATTTGTTTTGTCATGATATGAAACAGTCGACATAAATATTTAAATTTTATTATTATGATTAGTTGAACTGAAGTATAAACATTTAATTTTGTTTCTTTGTTTTCAATTTTTAATTTATAATATTATTATTTTTTTGTGTAAGAAAAACTAATAAACAGAGCAATACATAATTTTACTCGGCAGTTCCTTGAATAACATCATATTCTGTGATAACATATACTGTCATACATAGCACTCGCACACACAAATCGAGTCTTAAATGCGTATAAGATGTTATTAGGAACTGTAGAATAATACAATGCGTTGCTCTGAAAACAAAGGTTTATTAGTTTCTCTTATACAAACTTACTCTCTCTTATAACTTAAACTCTTATAATAATAATAATATAAATTAAAAATCTTACCAGAAAACAAAGAAACGACATTAGATGTTCATACTCCTGTTCATTTTATATTAATAATTAAATATTAAATAATTATGTAGTTTTAAAGACATAACAAAATCAGTTGCTATGGCAACAATTATAAGAAACTAAAGAGGTTGAATAAAACTCTTTACATGCGACATAAATATTTCATACTCGTGATAGTGAGTATATTATTTTTGTTAGGTTTATTCCATATGCTTGTGTTACAATTAAAAAAAAAGCACACTTACGGAACATTGAAGGTTTTTTTTACCCAGCAACCACTGACACCTGACGTCATGTAGCCTGTAATATATCGCGACAGTAAATAACAAATAATAAATTAACTTAAAAATACGTATTTTTAATATTGATCTTCATCATACTGTAACTGCTTGAACACGCTTATGCTTCAATAGAAGCGAAACAGCAAAAAAAAATCTGTAAACCTGTGACAACATTTCATTTTGTCGGTTTGCGTGGACTGCGTAAGTAACAATGAGACAGCCATGTGTGCAATTATTCGCTTTTGGAACTAAATATACGTTTATAATTGCTCACATTTTTATCATACTATACTATATTATTTAGATCAATACACCTCTTAAAAATCAATTTCCACCACAAACAGAAAAATATATTGGAATCGTGTAAAGTCGTTCTATTTCGCGGTAAGCACAGGTATTTTAATTAAAGCGGATTTATTTGACATTAATTTATACTAAGTTTTTTACCTACTGTATCGTATGCGGTGCCAACTTCATATTGAGTTCCGTATCTGGCTGCAATGTGAGACGCAGCTTCGAGGCCCATTTTGTGCTGAAATGAAATATAATATATTATAATTATACTTTATATACTATATAATGATATATTCACTGTGAAAACCGGAAAAAAGCGAGACGGACTCGTGCAAATTGTTTTGTTATTGTATTGCGGTTATCCGCAATTGAACAATACTTTTTGTGTATACAATTATTGAAATCAGGCGTTACTTTGCGGAAGTCCATAGTACAAAAATCTAATGGATCAATTTACAGCAATACTAGACGAACTACGAACAGCGTTTGACTCATCGAATCAATGTAAGTTTTTCTGTATATTCAATGTGAGAAAAAACCTTTTGGCAAATAAACTTAAACTAATCAAGCATTTTTTGTTATATACAATTGGGTATTATATATCAAATATATATCGCTTATATTATTTTTCCATCACGAGGTTTTCTTTCGACGACTGAATATTGTCATACGAACTAGTTTCATACATTTCGCAGATCAAAGATTAAGTTTCTACGTTGTCATTTGACTACAAAGATATTTGATGTGCTCTGTCTTTTATGTATTGCGGTATAATGTCCGTACATTGTTAGTAACATTCATTTCATGTAAAAATGCACTTATTTTTGTTAATGGTATATATTCAATTTATTAATTTAACTGTCATAGCTCAGGTCACAATATATTCATAGGTATTTATTTATTTATTTAAATATAGAACCAGCAGTTTACACAACATACCCAAGTAAATTAGATATTAGATTATTATAAATTTCGTTGCGAAAACCGTACGTTATGAGTATATTAACTATCATTTTAGTAACTCAGTACCCACCTTTAAGTTAGATGTACAAATAAATATTATTTAAATTGTAAATTTAGTTAGTAGATCATAATAAATATATAACTAAATCTCAAATTCACCATACAAAATAAAATATTAAAATATCTATTTATTAAATATTATAAATGAATTAAAATTTAAAAATTTATGAAACGTTAATATGTGTTCTAACAGAAGGGCAATTTAAATTCAATTCAGTAAAACTTTATTCTATATACAGACGAAACACTAATTAAGTTCTTTGTACAGTTTACATTAGTGACATTAGTCGCGTAGAGCTTTTCTTTTTAATAATTAATTTCATTACTAAATCTATAACAACATGACAACGACAGCTGAAAGCCGCAAAAATATGAATTACGAAGAAAATGTATTACAAAAACAAAGTAAAAGTGTTTTTATCAACAAAAATGGTTCTCCTCGTCCATACAGAGGATGGCTTCATATTTGGGTGATGAATTGGATTTTTATACACAGAGTCTTAAATTGCACAGAAGTTTTATTTCAACCGCATCCTGAGCGCACAAATGATATCCTCATAATTCAAACTGTTTTCAAAATGTATATTAAAACATTTTTCATTTATTTTTCATAATAAATAATGCATTTATCGGTGAATAATAATTATAGGCTTATCATCTCACATGCGTTTATGACATTGAATAGCTTTGTAGAAAACTGGGTTGAATTGAAAAAAATAATGTTGCAAGTAGTGTTTTGTCATCTTAAAAGGCGGGTAAAGCACTTGCGAGGATTAAGAATCTATGGGGAGTATCACTTGAGATCAGGTGAGCCTCCTGCCCGTTTTCTCTAAAATCTCGCTGCTATCATTATCAGCAAAGCTTTACAAAAACAGTGTAGCACAAAAGGGGATGTGCTCTTAATTGGGTTAAATCGCTAGGATAGTAGGAACAATACTTATAATAATAAGTACATAGCACTCTTTCCCACTTAAAATTATAGCAACACAAAGTTTAGCGATAGACAAAATTACTATTTACTTAATAAATCTGTGGTGGAATCAACAGACACAGCTTATTGCTAGCATATCCAAGTTGAGTGCAGAATAGTGTTGTTAATTGATCACAACTTTGATGTCAAGCTTCTATCAGAGTTCTAAGTTTATACAAGACTTATGAAGTACTCTAATATTCGTAGCGCCGATGCACCTTGAGATCGCACGGGAAAGAAAGTCAATATCGAAGTAGAGATCGCCATCGAAAGACAGCGTAAAACTAAAACCCTGCTTCTCTGTTAAACTTTTCTTCCACAATATCAAACTACATAACTTACGACATCGTCATAATTCCCTGCATGTATTTTCAAATGCGTATAAGGTAGTATCATGTATTGGCCATAAGCATGAAACGCAAAGTAGAACATTAGATCGCGACTGTTTGCAAGGACGAAATCCGCCATCGCCTTGGACTCTGGTTCGGAGAACGCGCGTGGACCGCAATACGTCTCACTTGATCTCTTTCCGCTGACTCCAACGGCTGAAAATACAACATTTCATTCAGAAAATAAGGCTTTATTAGGAAATTATTTTACTACTATACTGGTGCGAATTGAGAAATTCTTCATTCTGTTGATTAATACAATTATCGAGGAACGGGTAGAGCGTCAGATGACATCTCACTACTATCAATACATGAAAAATATTCTGGAAATTCATTCTTTCCTGCGTTATGAAGCCGCGATAGATGCGAGTCTAATCGTAGAAAATAGCTTGTATACGTTTTTAATTATGGTATATAAATCTTACTTCCAAAAGCGATTCCAAAATTTCTATTCAAATCAACGTGGTTCATATTTTTTCTATGCATTCGATCCTACAAATACAAATATATTTTTATAACATTAAGCGATATTTGTGAAATTACAAAATTATAATATTATCACAGAACTGTTTCTGTTTAAAAGATCAAAGAGATTTTTTACGGGAACAACATCGTTACCATGGTAACTGAAACGGAATTAAAATTGAACCATGTTTTAAATAAGGCCGAATTGAGATACTATATGTTTAAGTTAACTCAGACTGATCTGCTTTCCAGTTCATTACAGCTGTAAATAAAGAGGAAATCAAATTTGAATTGAAATCATAAAATAATTCATTTTTATATCCATGACAACATTATCGACTTAAATAGATTACGCAGGATTGCAAATAATTATTTCACAAATAACAAATCAAAGTTTTTATGCTATAAATTAAGGGTAAGTAAGGTTTCAGATGTAGTGCAGGTCTTTTCAAAGATTTACAGATTAATAAAGGTCCTAAACATAGACAAAACAGCTATTTAATCATGTATTTCTAGAAAATTTATTAAATACAACCATGTTATGTGTATAGTCATATCCGTCAGGATTCAAAACTGGAACAAAATGCCACTGGTATTTTTCGGCTGTTGTTCTCAAGGTGCTATTGGTATGTACTGCCGTCAGAATTTGATATAGGAAGTAGGTGACGAATGCCTGCGATATCCACTCACGCGCATGTATTCCGCCTTCCACAATTACTTTCGGTCTTTGTGTAGTTCTGAGCAAGATTAAGCCCGATAAGCGTGAGCAACTTGAAGTTTAGTAATTAACAATGTAAACAGAGATGCGATACATTTCGTATATATAAATATTAATACCCATGTCGTCCAAATTACCAATCCTACTTTTATAATTATATTCAGGTTATATACAAATTTCCAAAAGAATGATCGAAGAACGTTTTCAGACAACAAGGCTTCAAATTGCCTATAATACATTCCATTTTATAACCAGACAAGTCAGCTCAGTTGCCGCTTGTCCCTATTCCAAAAAATATATTTAGAAACGATATATTTAGCCCCAACCTGCTAGCCTTGTGTTCAATTTTCACAGCCAATATATCTCTCTTTTCCACTGATTTTCCAATTGATTTGACCTGCATTACATCTGGATATTGAGTCTCCAGATCCCACAACCAGGCGTAAATATCCTGGAGGCGAAAAAAACTGCTCCAGTCAAACGACTCCATATTGCGTCGAATGTACGATTTTACTGTCTGCATATCAAGTGCTCTGTAAGTGAATTATAACTTAAAAACCTCTTTATTTAATGTAATGGACATTTCAGTTTCACATGGCACACGATATTTTTAAGAGTCCTTTATAATGTGCGCATCATTCCCCTGCACACCTTTCAACCTAAATAATTACGTATAACCATTGCTACGCCGTAGAACTTCATAAACACTACATTGGAGCTTTCGAAAAATTCAAACTATAAAGTCAATAAAAAAGGTTTATTTGTGTTAATATTTAAATTACATACTTCTGAACATCTTCCATAAGGGTGGAATAATACACGCCAGCTTTGTCCGCGGTCCTTACAAAATCCTTTTTGTTAGTAGGCGCAATTATAAATTCTATGGGCCTGTGTACCAGCCCCGGTAATCTCCAGTAATTAACATTATAAAGCGCACTTAAATTATTGAAGAATCTTAAATGGGCTTCGTTAACTGGTATTCCGCGTATTAGGGAGTAATCTTTGTATCTTTTTGGGGTACATTGTACACTGAAGATTAGTAGAGACGTGAAAAATATTAATTTTAACATTGTTGCGTGACCTCACCGATGTAATGACAGTTGTCATAGACAAATATCATTGGGATGGTTCTATGTCAACAGCACGTAGATTACTCAGTATCTATTGAAACTTTTTGTGGTGTTTTGTCTATTACAGATTGATGCATTTTTATGCTACACATCTACGGTCTTTTAGACTTTAAAATTGTATTGAACGTTTAAAATAGCTTTTAAGATTTTAGTTTATATACAATATAGATTTCAGCTTTGTACCACTTTCCTCCGTATTTTATATACGAAGAAAGTAACTTGTTATTTTATTAATTATTTATATTACAAATTATTTATTAAATTCCAAAAGATTTTTTAAAATACTTGATACCTAGCTCAAATCATAAAATAATATTGTCTGTACCCAAACGACCAGAACTATCCAGACCAGAACAGACGAACTATCTAACAATTTTGTAACAGAATCTCAAGTATTTGGTCCTCTTCCGGTACTCGCTATGCTAATTTTGCAAGGACATATTAGTATGTGATACTAAAAGTTTGAAATAAAAAAGTTAGTATATTAAATAGATTTTTGTAATTATCAAAGAAATATTGTACGATAAATATAGTTTTGATTTATTTTATGTATTGCCATCTAATTGAATCGAGAAAAACTATCTCAAAATATAAAAAATAAACACATTCAATAAATATAATTCATAGAGTAAATATTAAAAAAATATAAAAGGTAACAAAAGTGAGATCGCGGTGCAACACTGAATAAGACTGGCGCCACGCGTCTATGACGCGCCGTCAATAACTCTATTAGTCCCACTAGTGTCTCCTCGCAGGTTGGCAAAATCTGATTCGCAGGCAGCGCGTGACCATATGTCCCGTTGTCACGTAGAAGGATTGTTAGCACGTATCTGAAAAAGGGAAAAATTGTATTTTTAAGACTAGTTAAATGACGTAACAATTTATAAGTGAACTTACCCCTGGGGTCTGTATGAATCAGAGGACATGAAGTAAGGGACAATAATTGTTCCGAGTCTATACGCACATTAAGCTGAGCCTTATACAAGTGGTAATATACCTATGAGACGAATAAAACCAATACTAATTACAGAACTGCATGCAATGTGCTAGTATATTTATAGACACCAGGAGATATTTTTTTCAGGTATCAATGAAATACCATAAATTGTAACTTAAGCGAGTTAAAAAAATTGACAAACAGCTTAAGTAATAAGAAGCTATTAAGTTACATTTACAGTAAAATTTGAAAGAAATCAAATTATCTTTTATAAATTTCAACTTACTTAACTTTATAATTTTTCTTAACCCATGAAGCACTATCGCCTGATATTCTATAACCTGAAATTTTAATATATCTTTTTTAAATTTCATAAAAGATTAAAGATTATTTATTTCTTTAAAGTCGCATTTTACAGCTTGTAAACATGGAGTAGTAAAATCAAACGTAAAAACGAAACAACTAATGGATGTAAGAATTAGTTTATCGCTGACACTTCTATAACATTTTATTACCAATTATACAAAGCATTGTACTTCTGTATATGCTAATAGTTTGCGATTAAAACCACAGGCAGATAGAGTTGAATATGTTTTTATCAGTTCTACGGCCTTAAGACACCTAGTTACCTAATTACCCGACTTTGTATTTTTGGACTATGGACTTAACCGCCACCAGCTGTTTCCATACAGGGTGGCAAAACCTTTTGATGTTCTTAGCGGTGGAACTCTGTTCACTATTGCCTTGATGTACGTCATTCTAAAACTGAGCGCTTGCTGAACCACACCACCACTTTGTGGAACCACCTGCCCGTCGAGGTACTTCTAAACCAGTACTTCATAGGGTCATAAATGACCGTAATAGAGCGTCCCGAGTCCTTAGTTTAATAAAATTATAACGGGCAGGAAGTTAAAACTAAGTGTGAGAAAAACTGCCGCCTATATACTCTTGCCGCCCATACTCTTTTTTGAAAATCCAGTAACGAAATATCGTGGCCTTGGATAGCGTGTCTATGAATGGCAGTATTAGAGTGAGCCTCCTATAAAATATATTATATACTTACCAAAGGTATCATAAATGGTCCCAATACCATATTTGACCCCGTTCACCTTATACATTTTCAATATTGCTTGTTTCCCATAATTCTCCTGGAACGTGATTTGAAATTCAAAAATTACATGAATATTCCTACCGAGCGCCAAGTGATTTTGATTTTCTTCGGAGAAAAAATTATTTGCAATACTGATTTCCAATTTAGACTCGTGCATTTTAACCTTATTGAGTAGAAGGATTTAAAATCAGGGCACGTCTCAATATAACTCACAAAGGGTATCTCCGATGAAAAATATTATAACACCAGCGCCCGGACGGAATTAGCTCAACAGTCAACCATTTTGTAATAATTAAAATATGAATATTGCCTTACAAAAGGCAATATAAGAGTGGGGTTTTTAATAGAATTTGCAAGGCTATTCGTCTTATTAATAAACATTTGATAGACAATTGAATGTATTACTACTTTTATTAAATTACGTATCAATACGTTACATAATGACATGAAAAATTAATGAAAAAATCATCATTACAGGACATAAGCTTTTTTTATATGTCTTACGTGTAATTCCTGTTATATAAAACTTAAAGCACAGAAATTTCCTGATTATTAAATTGTAATTTTTAAATTTTGTGTATTTTATTAAGTCCCTTATCCCTATATATTTTTTAAAATCAAAGCATAAGACACTTTACAATGTATTAATAGCAAAGCTTTGCATGAGACATATATTGCTAACATAAATTACATCCATAAATTGCAAGTTGAGGAATCTTCAACATGACTGCGGCAAATAAATCTCTTGTATTGTTTGGATGTATCATCTCTGGAATGATTGTTTACTTCACACTAGGTTGTATATTAAGAGGCCCTTATTTTAAAAGCACATTTAACCAAACTTTAAATTATATAAGCTTGAATTTATTATATTATTTGCAAACCGTTTACAGTGTTGAGATCGTGGTTAGCGAGAGACAGTATAAAAATACAAAAAATATCCCCTATATCTAAATTTGAATGTTAAGTCTTGTTTTGTCTAATCTCTAAAACCCTACCCTGCCAAACTTCATAAGTTTTCGTTAACATATCTATATGAGAAAAGAAATGCTTGTATAAAAATGATGCCGATACATCTTATGAACAATCATTAATCAGAGAGGATACTCCAAATAGTCTTTGTCTGCGTTTTGTAATAAGCTCACTACATTCAGCTCATTATAATTCATAAAGCATAAGGAATAAACGTAAAAGAACTTTGCCTTTCAATTGATATTTGCCAAAAAACAATTATCATAACAATTTCTTGATTGAATGATTTACAAATGCATGTCAAACTTTAAAAATTACTGTAAGACGAGATATGAACACGATTACGCATCGAATTTTAATACTATTCATTTATAAAATAAGAGGGCGATTGGCCGTGGGGAAAAATTATAGGATATCGTCAAAATAATTTAATAAAAATTACGTATTGCGAATAGAAATTCGTAGTTCCATATATATATATAAACTTTTATATATATTATTTTAATTACTTGCAAGCTTATTTGATTTTATGCTTTTTAATATTATTAATTAAATTAATATAATTATACCTTTGCGCGAGTTTTGCACAATTAAAAAATTAATGCCCTTACCAACTCCCCAAAGTTCTCAACGTGCTTCACTCTATCCGAGTATGGTATCAAAATCTTTTGTCCGTACGCGTGGAGTGAGATGTAGAAATGAAGGTCCTTCCGGTGGACCCTGACGAAGTCGGCGATGGCTCTCGACTCGGGCTCCGAAAAGTCCTTGCTCCCACAAAAGTAATCTCTTGACGGCTCTTTGCTGGCACCTTGAGCTGAAATATAAATGTGGTGCCCAGTATATCTTGGATTTACTTGGATTGATCATCTCGCGACCATATAATATGTAGTGCGACACATATGACCTCTAGACTTAATGCTACAACTCTTTGGTATAGAGTGGTCATTAAAAAATCAGTATAAATTTGATTTCTATAAATACTTTAGCGCTGTGTAAAAGTCAAATGTCAAACACCTTCGCATTTATTAAAAACTTACTGCAAAAACTATAATCAAAATTTCTGTTGAGATCCACACCTATGGTATTGTTGTTTTCAATATGTCTATTATTCCGCCATAATCGATCCTGAAACATTAACTTTTGCTCAATGAACGCTGTTCGTAGTATACCCTGCGGATGCTCCGCTTTCGGGGTGTATATTTTTTCCGCTTTTGTATATTTTTCCGAGGTTGACCAATCGGTAAATTAGCTGAAGTCAACTGTATCAAGGTCAATCTAGTTATAAAGATAATATATACGTCACTAGTGTATGATTATTTCATCATGTCCAAATAAGGAGAAAGAAATCAATTATTTAATACCCCCTTCGTTTCGGAAGGGGGTGAATTATCCTTAATATTAGTTAGATTGGGCAAATGTAGAGAAAGGTTTTCTAACGTAGTTCGTAGTGAGCTCTAATTAGTAGTAGATCAGTTAAACCCATGCGTGACGCGATTGCATTCGGTGACAATTTTACAGAGAAACTATGTAGTTTATGTACCTAATACAAAACAATGATTACAATGTATCTAACAGTCAACTAACTCCGTATATAATAATTAGTACTAAAATTCACTACGTTTTTATTACATCCTCAGCACACAACCGAATAAAATGTGTGTTTATAAAATATAAGTAGGCTAATAATTCTGATAATATGGAAGAATATTTTTTGACCAAATCCACAAAATACTGAATTCTCAGTATGCAAGCGAAAACAAGAACATCGAAGATATGAAATAGCGATCGGCCGAGTCAATTTATGTCATCTTCACTAATTTTATAAAAATCTATTACGAATTCTTAAATCAATAAGAAAAAGTGTATGCTTACGTTCTTCATACTATAAACAAATCCATCGGGATTGGCGACAGGTATTAAAAACCAATTATACTTATGGGCCACTCTTTTCAACTTGCTATTCTTTGACTTGTCAGCTTTCACCAACTCATTAGCCAGATATGTTACAAACTCCGCTGTGATCCATTCATTTCCATGCAACGCCGCATCTATCATTACTTTCTTCTTAGAACCCGGTCTATGTATATTCATAGCTAGAATTTCTCTTCCTTCAATCGATTTCCCTATGTCTTTCAGTTTGATTAGTTTAGGGTATCTAGCGGCTATGTCGGACATCCATTGATATACATCTTCTAGTGAATGGTAGTTATCCCAAGAATAAGACTCTGTTTTGAGACGTAAGTATCTGTGGATTAGCTGTTGATCGAACTCACTGGAAGATTAAGTTTCAAATTTACAAACAACATAGAATATTGATGTATTTTAAATGAGTTCATATAATTAAGGTGCATAAATAAATTAGCATTATGTATATCCCTGTATATTCTAAATTATAGATCTTCAACAGTATAAAACTATTGTGTAAACACAGTACTTATTAAATATTATTGCTTATATTATAATAAGCATAGTTCAAGTTTAATACATACCGTTGTATATTGTCTGACAATATTCTCGAGTTCATGTTAAAATGCACTAATCTCTCCTTAAAAATTTCTAAATCCATAGGACTTACTAGCACTTGGATATCGCTGAACATTTTAAACGGCCGTCGCCAGAATATAGCATCTATATATTTCTGTGACTCCAAATTTTGCAGGAACTGAATTTGATATCGCTCAGTCGCGACAAGGTTAAACAGAGTGTAGTTTTCATACCGCTTGGCTTTCGAATACGCAGAATGAATTAAGACAAATATATAGGCCAAAAAAAGGATTTTCATTTTTGATATAAATGTTTTGACAAGTAATTGACGTACCGTACAGAAGAATTCAAAGGAAAAAGTATCGATTGAAAGAATATAGACTGCAAGGTGGTGTAAGAATTTAATTTTTCACCTAATATCTATAAGTACTTACTGAAAACTGGGTAAATGTTGTCAAAGGATTTAAATCGGGAACCCTATTACTGAGGTTTCGCTGTCGGTCTATCTGTTTGTCTGTCCATCTGTGACCGGATACAATCTGTATCTCATGAACCGTGACAATTAGGAAGTTGAAATAATGTTGGATACATTTTTTGCCGTTATAATATAATTAATATAACATTAACAACAGAATTGTGTACATTAACAAATACAATTTTTAAGATGAGAACTATTGCATTATTGTAAACGTATAGAAGTAAGATTGTGGTCACAAAATCCCTTTTAATAAGACGAATTTATTTGGAGGACATAAATTAGGACCGCTGTCAAGAGAATGTATGAGATACACCAGAAGCTGTTCTACTCAGTGATTTCTTAAGTAACGCGGTGTATGGCAAAGTGTAAAACTATAAATATATTATGTCATGCAGATAAGACGCACGAATATGTGAGTCTATTTCTACACTATAAAACACTATTAATTAAAAATAAATCCGTGACAATATTTTGTATTCGAATTTAAATTACATTTGTAGGTTCTATACTAATTGATATACCTATATAGCTATAGAAACTTTTTTAGTTATAAATTTTTAGTTAATGCTATGAATAAAGTATTGAATTCAAATTAAATCATAAATATTCATTATTGATATATATTTCGAATAAAATAAATGTCATTTAGTTAGTAATAATCATTATAGAAGTGACCGAGTATCGAAGCGAGCGCCCTATAATACTAAAATCAAGGTTACTACATATGTATGTATATTAAAACATAAATGCGGTATAAAACCGGCGTCGTTAATATAAAAATCAAGAGAATGAGACTGGTGATGGGCTACCCTCATTCTCTGTAAAACATCAAAATCGAAATGTCACAGTTTTATAATTCTTAATATATAATTTTCGTAAAACAAAAGATAATGGATCTTTGAATAAGGATAAAGTGTTAATATAGTACATCGAAGAAGTTTTAATTTCTCCAAATTGCCTGTTAAACAGCCGAACTTCGAGATCCCATTAGGTGGCTGTCACTTAACAATGGGACAGAAGATTACCAAGTTAAATAAAAAGCTCCGCCTCATCTGATAGGAAAAGTTTTCACGTCATCGCATTATTCCTTGAATATAAACGTAGGTATAATTATTTATTTGAATGACTGTGCAGTAAGACAACAACATAGATATAGATACATAACAACTAATATATGAGGAAAACAATAGACAAAAAGCTAATATCTTTATTTACAAAAATAAACTAAATTAAATGTTGGCACCGTTAATATAGTATTTAGAGTAATCCAGTCGAGGATAAAATTGCGTCTAATGACCGATAAATAGGCTTATGTACCTATATCGCAAATTAAGGTATAAAGAGATATAGAAATCTATTTAAATTTAACTTCCTATTCTAAAATTCTAGACCGCTGACACAGTAACAAAGTCCAGCTCATTAAAAGTTGGCAGCGATGAAAACAGCGGAAGAAACTGCTGTCTTCGGAACTAAGTTTTTGTGAATAATGCGGGAACTTGCTCCTTTGAAGCTTGAATTTACTCTATGTACCCATTTGCATATTACTTTTATCACTGAAATAATTAACGGAACTTAATATACTTGCGAAACAAATTACTATTACAAATAATCTGAAGTTGTTATAAGGCGCTTTACCAACCAGTTCTTTTAAACTTTGAACGTAAAGCTTAGATTTTTTGTAGGAAACAAACTCAGGAACACATCTTAAAATCTCTCACTAATGACTCGAGCAACCAAAGTAGCCTGTTTCGTTGCGTCTATCGTTATCATAGTTTTATAATGACTTCAAAACAAAATAGTTATCAAGAACCTTTGTATGACTGGTTTCTAATTAAGCGGCTGAAACCTCAGGACAATGTAGTATAATATAAAACAATGTTCAAAAGCAAAAGTTCGTACAAACGAACTTTGTACAATATGTCATTATAATAAATGTCATCCATTCTTTGAAAACGTAATGAGGGTACAACTATTTCAAGTTATTACACAATTTTCATTATATTCAATGGAATAGAAAAGGGCCGACGTTATGGCCTCCCACGTAAATGCCTTATGTATCATATTTTACCCAAACGTATTCAGTTATTTTAAGGTTTTATTATGATCAATTGCGATGTTGTATTGTATGCGTTTGTTATATATACGCTACAATGTTACAAAAGCTTTTGCTTATAAAGATAACTTATTTAAAATAAAGCTGTGTATAGGTCGAATATCAAAATCAACTTAAAAAACCTAAAAACAAAAAAGGAGTAAGAAAAAGAAAATCAACCAGATTTTTCTTAAATTTTTGTTTCCCTGCTTTTTTGTCTGCTTGAATCTCTGAAATGTGGTACTCTCTGCATGGTTATACCAACGCAACTTCTAAGATAATTTTCATACCGAATAATATAGGAGGTCTTGTTGGATATTTAAAATGTATATTTATAAATGTTGTGCTAGCACCTATAATGCAAGCTAACTATATTAAATTATTATTATTACCTTAATCTTTGAGGACATCGTTAAATTTTAAAGTACAGCTTTGTCAAGGTTTTTGTTAATTTTTGGTACCAAAAGGGTCCAACAATCCAAATAGTCCAAAATCCACGCGGACGGAGTCGTCATATAGGGTCGGTTAGGCCCATGGTATTAATAATTGTTGTCATGGGTAATTACCCGGGTACTCGTATTTAAAAGTCTCGTTTTAATGATTTGCCGTTGATATAATAAGTAAATTACCCCTCGTCGAAGTAGAGTTGATTAAAAGTTGCCATCAACATTACGCTTCCATAATCATTTCCAACTTCAGAGCATTAATTCCTCGCGGAGTTTTAATGTCGGCGAAATTCAATCAGAAATTTTTGATGCAGTTCAGAACTGGTACTTTAAGTTTTTGAAGTGTTCAACGTGCTTCGATATTAAACGATACAAGTTTTGAGTGTCTTCTACCGGTTCAAAGTGGTGTATGAAGAAATATTGGTTTATATGAACAGGTGTGTGATCATATTGTATAAAGTTTGTGATATCTAGCTGCTTTATAAAGCGCTCACGAGCGCTGCAAAGCACATTGTGTTATATAAATTCTATGCGTTACAAAATTATATTTGTATAGTACCCATTTTTACTTGCTACGAAAGTTTCATTGGTTAAGCTTACCAATAGATTTTCTATATACATATATGCATTTTTTCGGCTCTAAACCTTTGTGAATTATGAATTAAAAATTTCTATTTAATATTTAATCTAATTATAATTGCGTTCATTGCAGTTTGCCACTTTATTGTCAACAGAGGCCGTACGTGCGTTATGCGATGTGACGAATAATGTAATATGTCAGACACGCCTCGCTACTAATGTTAGTGACGTTGGGTATTCGCGTCGGTCTGTTCCGTATTCAACTAATCGCGTATACAGAAATAATTTAACGCAATTCAAAATTAGTTCAAAATTATTCCAAGCAATTAGTGTGAAGCTCGGCACTCTACTATTCGTTTGGAGTCTTGTCTCTTTTATCTATCTTAAATCTTATAATACAATGTGACATATACAACATACTTTTCCCCCAACACTAGAACATCCTCAGTATTTCCTCTAGGAATAGCGTCGAGTGTTTGAGGGTTTTTTTTCGAGGAGTAAATTGTTCTATTAGAAATTTAGGCTATGGACCTCCACAAAGTAACGCCTGATTCTATTTTATTAATTACAAAGTAATTTGTTCAGATGTATAAACTAATGCTTTTTCCATACTGTAACGATCATCGATATTCAATTAAGTAAATTGCTCTAGAAAAACATATTATATATTTTGAGTTTGAATTTCACCGAATCAAAGGTTTCCCAGATTTATCATAACACACGATCACATCTGCCAAAACGATGCTCATTTTATCATAATAAAACATACCTTAACAATATCTTTGCATTGAATAATCAAATTCTAAGAAAATACCCCTTAAGGAAATTAAATGGGCTTATTTTTTATTATATTCTATGCATTTACGTCATCGTTTGTTGATAATGAACGTCGAATATCAATGATACCTTTATAACTTCGTTTGCTTAGTCACAGTAATGTAATTTCGCTTAACTGATAGATAAATGTGACATGCCCGTGGGTGGTTACATAGTTTTTGCATAGTTTAATCAATTTTCATTAACATTTAACAAGTTTTTGTTTGTTATAAAGGAACGCTCATTAATTATTCATTATTTTAGTGTTTAACGTCATTAGGAAGGGCATTGTGATATTGTTATGTGATGTTCTTTTTTTGAAAATGTTTACGTGGTTACAATAAAATTTGTTCAACATATAATTTATATTAATATCTTTCTAATGTTCATAGCATAATTAAATACTTTTTTTATTAAAACCCTACTGTTGAATTTGTAGTGTTATTTAGAGTATGATATGTATGCACACAGACTCCAAATTAATTCTACATTTTGAATGTAGAAAAATGGATATTGTAATGTTTACAAGAGTAATTTTGGTCTACACAAAATTCGTAATTGCAAAATTTCTGGATTTCCGTAAATAAACACATCGCTTAAGACAATAAAATGATCTGTGATATGCGAATACAAATCGCTTACTCAATTATTAAATGTTTTTTTATACAATACGTTCAATAATTAACTTGAAAACGTACAAACCACAATCTTTGCTCTCCAACAATTAATATCGTGAAACAATAAAATGAAACTGTCAATCCGTAAGCGCCTACTGTCAGATGTCAATAGGAAATTTTCCTTAAATACTTTCCGATTTTCCATAATTATTGTCAACAATCGGAGCTGGCAACTCCATTAGCGAGTCATGTCACTTCAGCCTACTGACAGATGATGCCATTCTACCGGGAATCGAACCCACGACGGGGAGCTAACGATCCGTATGATTTATTACTGTCATTATTATTTTTATTTTCAAAGGGAATAAGACGCGCTCAAAAAATGCGAAAAGTGATCTTATCGTAGTGCATAACGGTCGATCTTTGCTTGAACTGAAATAATATTTTCAATAGGAAGAAAGCTTTTGTATGTCATAATTGAGCTTTTCGATAATTTCCTTAGATTTGCATGTCAATGACCTTTAGTATTGAAGACAACATACCTAACAATGCCTTTAAGTTTTATTACAGGTGAATTCTTCATTTGTTTATTTAACAAGCACATTCAGTATCTTAAATAGTAAATAGATAGATAGGTTGATTGTGTCGTCTCAAACCTGACGTTATGGCTGTGCAAAAATGAATTTTTCACCATATGTAAGCAATTGTATGAATATGAAATTCATTATATATATAAAATGAAAGTCGGCAGCTGCTTGTTACTTATAAGATATATAAATAATAACTATTATTTATTAACATTTATACTTGAATAAATGAGTTAACGACCAATTGAATGCATGAATGAATAAACTAATTAATTAATACTAAATTGTTGGCCTAGCGGTGTCAACTTGCGAGTGTCAACCGTGCGTCGTGAGTTCCAATCTCAGCTTAGCACCAATGAGTGTTTCTTTCTATGTGCTACAAAAATATAAGTAGATGTATCACTAATAATTGAATATTAAATAAATATCTCAATAAACAGAATCTGATAGACTACAGTTGTAGCGCCAATCAGATTTTAACACAATTTATGTAAGATTACAATTATAAGAATACATTTTAAACAATAGATCCGAATTTAATAGCATTGTTTGTGCCAACGCACGGAGAACTATGAAAGTTATTTTATATTTCTCATTTTCTTATCATTTTACAAAACTTGCCCAGGGAAATATGTTATTTCTAAACTTTATAAAGAACTAACAAGTAGTGCACCTCATACGTAACACGAACTTTAAACAAAGCTTGACTTCTTGAATATTTGCATAGATAACGCAAACAGAAGGCGCTTTTGTCTCCCACCACCGATTGTTAGAGGAAATTTCAAACTATGTAACCTAACTTGTTGTGCGATAAGTGTTCTGTGAAAATTTAAAAAATGGAATCTCGTGTATATTTTTCTTAACCATTTTGAATATAGAACATCGGTCAATCTCATCGCAGTCCGTCTATTCGATGAAATAGGTTTTGAAATTGATAAATATAGCTTTAAGGATGTGTTGTCGATGGGGTGTATAACACTCAATTTCGATTTTAAATTTGATTTCAAGTATAGAAAGAAATAGGATTAATCTAGTGTATCTTAAATACTAGTGGTTTCTGTATATTAAAATAGTTCCAGAATATGAAAACGTATACGTTCCACATTTTTTACGGTAAAAAACACGCTAACCAATTAAAAAGCAAACAAAAGGGGATAATTTAAAAAACGTGCCACTTTCGTGAGTTATGAGCCCCAATGGTACGTGATTTTGCATTTTTCGGTAAAAATTTCATATAATAATTCGGTTTGTCAGCGGTAAAATAATACTTTGGGAATCTAAATGATGAATGCTGTGCATAGGTTGTTGTATCTATCTAGAATGTCTAGAAAAAGTAGGTGGAATGTAGGTTCACCCTATGGACGCGTTATAACCAGAGCAAAAGGCCAAAAGTGTAAAGTTATTATATATAATCTTAAAAAAAAAAAAAACTGAGTTGTTTTGGGCCACACTCATAAACAGTGACCGGAATAAGTGAGTGATCATGAACTTGGCTGGATTATCTTTTTCCTTCAGATAAAAAACGCGAATTTGTGTTTGGATTCCTTACTTACTAAGGGACTCGAAGAGCACGAGGCCACTCATTTATTCGCCTAAAATACGTCGTTAACTTTGGTCTCACCTTTCCCTACAGTGACAAATTCAATTTTTATATAATTCTACATTCTTTGTTCTAATTGTCTCCACCTATAAATTATAATCCAATAAATTGTCACAAAGTTTGGAAACTTTGACAAATTAAAATACACAAAGTTAGTCTGCGAAAACCTCTACACCTTTTGTTTCTTATTAATTGCCTACGAGAATAATTATTTTGCGACAAAGTTCTCTTAATATTGTCGGATGATATTAGATAGAGGTTAACCAATGGTGGCATTTATGACGGAAATTTATTTATCATTTTAATATAATTTTTTTAATTTACGTCCTTCGTTGCATGATTATTAATTACTACTTTCAACGCGTCCATACTTACATACATTACTGATATATATTTTACTTTCTCTTATAATATATAAACATTTTTATTTGTCATTTATAAGTGCATAGAGACAAGAATAAGACAAAAAATAACTGTAATATAAAATGTGACTTATCTATGGATTTGATTAAATTTATCAATCAAGTATCCATAACAATTGATTAATGTTTTTATCTATGTATGTTACAATTTAATCTATGTTAGTTTACGTTTGAAATATACATAGAAATAGCCACGCATTAGTGTATAATAATAACTTGAAAGCTTTTTTAACGTATTAAAACATACCAACTGTCATAATTCATATGATACATTTAACACTACACGATTACAGTTTTCATAGAATTCTAGCACATTTTTGTAGAAAGAAGCAATAAAACGACGTTTCCATTTATTTATTAAACCAAACAGCGCTACTGAAAATATAGTATACTATCTATATGCTATTACGCAATAATAGCAACAATAGTTGAACATTATATATTATAATAAAAAACTAAATGGGACTACAACTACAAGAAAAAAAAACAAAAAAATTAACAAAAACACGGAAGCGGAGCGTCTTGTGAGCGTGTATGGTTTGATGGCGGTTTTAAGTTTTAGTCCGAGCTAGGTAATTAAAATTTATTATTTAAATTAATTAAAGCTTTAACGTAAACTAATTATATAAAATTTTTATATTTCCATAGACTTAAAAAATTTAACGTATCGCAGCCAATCCACATTTGACACGGCTTGATTCTCGCACCATACAAATACTGGCCGGACTGTTGACCTCAATTGCGCCAACAAGCGATCGATGGTTTTATTATACATATAAACGAAATGTCCAGAAAGTTTAAAATAATGTAAAATATATTTAAATTTTGTAAAAATACATAGCTTAAGCCGTCAATAAAGTATTTTTCTTTAACTAAAGTATAACCAAATTATGAATATCGTATCGTATCCTATGAATGCCTTCTGTAACTTTGTCTCAAATGTCATCACAGTGCGACAGCTGATGAAATGGCGCGTCGCGTCCCCATCAATTACCATTGACTGTTCGTTGTGGCTTACGGAAGAAGGGTTTCCGGTTTGAGGTGAGAAGGCGATAATGTCCTACAGATGTTTCGTTACAAGTGTTTTTTTAGTTTAAATCCAATTATGTAACAGTGTATATAAGAAACCGCTCATTAAGCGCTGTTTTGTCCTTGCCAAATTAGTACGTCAGGCGGTTTACTCAAAACCAACTAGTATCTGCTTGTAAGGGTCGAATTACGGAAATTAGCTATGTTTTTCATGATTAACATACTATCTCTTGCGAAAATATAATATTATTATCGACCTATCCGTAGAACAGAGTCCCATCTGCAGGATTGCTAGTTTACAGTAGAGGCAAGAGAAGTTGTTGACTTGTATTATGTAATGTAATTCTTAAACAGTGAGACGTGACATTTTGATTGGTATGTTGTTATTTTTTTGGTTTGTTGTGACAACACCCCAGCCTAAACCCCAGCCTAGTTAAATGCTATTTAGTGTATATTTCTTATCTTCTTATTTCACGAGATAGTGGGTTTCATATAGACATAGGACGTTTTACGATGGAAGAGCGGGGGTCCGTAGTGAACATTGGACGTTTTATGGCGGAAGAGCGGGGGCCCGAAGTGAACATTGGCCGTTGTTTTACGGAGACATCTGAATTAAGTGAGGTTCTATATTAAATTTTTAAAACATAATGTTCGTCATACGATGATTACTCTCCCATATAACTAAATAAAAAGTAAAATTATTAGTAAAATAATTTAATCGTTTAAAAAATCTCAAATTATATATCAAAACTAGTAGACAGCATCACTTTAAACGGCATCACATCACAGTTAGGTACGGTGGTACTTAGAATTAGCAAAGTCTAAAACTAAAAAAACCTAAGAAACCAAATACCCAAGTATCACCAGTACTAGTAACGAGGCAGACAGTTTCGAAGATGGGAAGACGATATTAAGCTTGTAGCCGGGAAAACATGGACAAGGGAAGCCCATAATAGGTTAGGTTGGAAAAGAATGGAGTAGGCCTTTGCCAAACTGGGGCAAACAGACGAAATTGTCGGTGTTGAAGACTTGCCAGGGTCTTAGATTAAGATTAGCAAAAGACGAAATGTAAAAAATATGTCTGAATAAAGGCTATTATAATTATTATTATTATAAAACTACAGACAGGTAAAGACATAGGTCTTATATCCAATAGGTCCAATAGGAACATTAGAGGAGACGCTTATGGAGAAATTGAAACGTTGCATTAGTTATAAAATCAACAATATGTTCAAACAAACATACATAATACCAACAAAATTTTACGTAATTATAATTAAAACTATTTTGGTGGCGTAAAAGTTAAAACATAATGACACTGTACCCATCATTTTGGGTGTGTCCATTCTGTAAGAAGCGGTGTGTTATGCATATGTTGAACTTTTTTCTGCGTAAACAAACATTGAAAATAAAAAGCGGTTACGATTTTGGCCAGCACAATTGTCTGACCAAAGGCGAAAATCTTTGACCCCATTAGTCTGAATAAAATCTAACTGCTGCCCTCATTTGCGCCACGTTTTGCCACAATTCATCCCACATATAGCTTATCCCTTTACCTTCATGTAAAACTGTGAAGTGAAATGAAGAGACTTTCTTTTACAGTAAATGTTTGGAGTGTCATGAGGACGCTGCAATACTTTTCAAAATCAAACACAGCAGCAATCATGTTTCCGTTTGACTCCTCACTCTTCTTTCTTGCTTTTTAAATCCTTGCGACCTTCTGTTATTATTCTGGTGTTGCTTAAAAGTTTTATTTCTCTTGGTACATTGGATTCTTTTTCAATCGAAAAACGCGACATTCGTTGCACTGATTCTTTTTGGGAATGTGAATTGTGTGGTTAAAGTTTAAGTTGACAATGTCACGATATTGGCGTACCTACAAAGGTACCTACAAAAGGCCTTAGAGGTGCATTTCTCGGAGTCAAACCATTTAAGATAAATTTTGAACATTTTGGCAATACTTAAGTCTCCTTGAGGTAGAGTTTTTGTATTTTGCGTATATAATGCATTCAACAGGGAAAAATACGCGAACATATCACAAACACTTTGTTTCATTGCGTCATCTACAATAACTTATGATTGTTGGTGACTTTTTTAAGAGTCACGGTGAATCGCTTAAGTGCGAAGAAGAAGGTAATTTATGGTGTAAACACGACGAAGAAATCGCAGATAATAATATTATCTATGAAACGAGCTATGAGACGGAATGGATATTTAGTAGGAGATGACATAGGAGTTGGCAGTGACAGTTCCAAATTAACTGGGGTAATCTGTGGTGAGAAACTTCTAACAAATCTTCAAGCTCAATTAATGGTAAACTCTTGAAACTAGAAGGAATGCAAAAAAATATTAGGTTGATTGTTAAACATCTTTGCGGACCAGACAAATTTGGTATTAAGCCATCTCAGGTAATTTCTTCGGTCCCACCATCTTAATGCAGAACTTCTTCCCATAATATATCAGCTAGTTCTTGACTGATTTCTTCTGCACCCATAGACAACTGTGAGCTTTGTTGTCTAATTTGTTGTTATCAACGTTCAGAGCTAAAGTACAAAAAAAACTTCAATAATATTTATTTTATTATTAAAGGTATTCATAAAACATTATTAAAATTAATTTAACAAACCTTAAATAAAAAATCTTTATTTTATTATTATTTAAGAGTTTTTAAATGAACAACGTCCTAACTGATTCATTATCCCAGTAACAACGTCCCATCTTAATATCAAACCCAGAAATAATATAAGATTTAGAAAATCGTCCTATATTCATATGACACGTTAAGGAACCAAAAATGTTTGTATAAAAACGTCCTTATGTTTCATGAACTTCTACTTTTTATATTTATTACTACACAAAGAATGAATACTCTGTGACTAAGCACTATGTCAAATTTTATTGATGATTTTGGAAAAATCTTTCTTTACCTCTGGAAAGAAACGTCCTATATTAAAATCAATCGCCCACAATTTTTACTGAGATAAAAATTTAATATTAAAGCAATACAAATATGATGTTTGTTAATTTAAGAATTTATTAATTTATCGGAAATAATATAGCTGAAATCGTCAAAATATCATTTTAGCACTTTTTTTATGTAATTTGAAAATGGTACACTAAGTCAGCTTTCTGATAGTTTTTGTAGCATATCTAATATTTTCTTTCAAGTAATTTTAAAAATAGTTTTGTACATAAAGATTAATTTATTTTGTAATAAAGAAAAATCTAGGATTACAAAAACACCCTTTTTCCATGAAATAGCCGGAGGAAACGGACCTATCTTCGGTCGCATGATCATTGTGTTTTTATAGGAATTAATTAGATAGTATTATTCGATTCTATATTCGAAACTAAACAAGATACGAAAATTCTAAAACGTATCTGTAGAGTTGTATTCCTTATTCGTTTAGCTATTAAACTCATTTTTGCTCATGATCAATGACTTTTTAATGTTTATATATATTATTAGTGATACATGAACATTAATGCTTAGTGATAAATGACTGTAATCCACCCATAATATTTATCTAATTATTTATTTATTTTTAGTACTATCATATAATAACTGGAATTATTTATTAATTAATTTTAGTAAAACTTCGTTTAATTAATAAGCTTGAGCTAGATCTTGAACTGTATTTTGGCTGCGGGGTGGGTCCTGGACACCTATAACACAGTCCTTTTTTTAGGCTCCAGTCTCCATCCTCACTATGTAAATGTATGTATGAAAATTTTGTGGAGAAAATAAACTGAGTTTTTGTTTGTTTGTTCGGCAGTCACGTCTGTTGTGATGATAATTACGAGTCGATTGTATGTTTATTATATTTATATTCAGTCTTTGCGGGTGAACACAACTACAGCTATATAACATCCAAATCCAAACAAAATTTTCACCTACTCCCCGAAACTTTGGCAAATGTGGAGCTGACTGACCGCAACAAGTTTCACTGTAGAACTAAGCGAACTATTAGGAAGACATCCGAAGCAAATCACAAGTTTCCCAATTTAATTGTTATGTGGTCGGGCCTTTCTGTTTTAGACTTTCTCGTATGAAAGTCTCATCTTGAGTGTGATGCTGAGCGGCTTTAAAATTGCTTTTTGATAGTTTTTATTAACGTTAATTAAACGACTGTGTACTTGTAGTGGTTAAAGGTATATTTGTGCTTCTAGATTAATTGAGGTTTAAAGTATATTTTAAAGTAGTCTATGAGTTAATCCAGTGTTGTGCCTAGTAAATTTTAGTACGCATTTTAAAATCACTCACAACCGTTTGGATGTGAATCAGCAATCAAAAACAATGAAGATTTGGTTATACAAGTAGTAGTAAGTTACGAGTATGTAAATAAGGATTCTGGCTAAAGAGAGGTGCTATTCCTAGCTTTTAAAATCCTTAAGGTCCTATTTTCTTAATGCCTATTAAGGTAAGAAGCTAAATAAAAGAGAGGGCTGTGATTTGTAAAATTAACTACTTTTATGAATAAGCGATATTATTTGGTTTTTGATTAGAAAGATAAAGATTATTTCTGTAAACATGGCATCCAGATCTATAAAGCAAGCCGTTTATTGCCTCTACAGCACTATTTCCCATACGATTCTAAAAACAACATAACACATGCAAGCGAATAAATTCTAGGCAACCGCTAATGACCGAGTTTATTTTAGATAATTAACGGAATATTTTTCAAAGCATTAAGGAAGCCACAAACATAATTACTGAACGTTTAGTACTCCCTTTACGATTGAGAATTTGGTACAAAAAGTTATGAGATGGATGGTTTAAGTCATGAACGTAATATGGATAGCTTTATTCTTCTTCTGGAGATAAGATTCATAAAAATCTAGTTGCTGGAACATGCCAAGCAAAATAGACTTAATGTTGGGAGAGTCCTACTGGCACCTATGATATTTAAAAGTAAAAAAAATTATAAAGATATTTAAATGAAATGGCGTTAGATATCTCATATGCTATTTTCAACAAAATCAGCCGTTACTTTGCGGATGACCGACTCCGGAGCATCCTCAGATCGGCGCGATACGTGGGTTGAGTGTTAGAGGGTTTTTCGGAGAGTATTCATTGCAAACTATGTATTTGGACTGACTTTATAGACTTCTACACTATGTTCCTACATTGAATGACTGTTAAATATTGTATTAAAATCTGCGTTGTAATAACTGGCGGCACAAATACTGTGTGTGAGTGCTGAAAAAATGTATTATTCAACCTCTTATAAACTGAGCCAAAATAACGGAGAGTAAATTTGACAGAGTGACGTATGAATGTCAAACTAAGGGGAGGATTCACTGTCAGCGTGTGATAAATTGTCTTCCGAACGATTCTAACTCTCCCATAACGAGACATTGGGTATTTCTTGGAATTATATTTAAAAATTTCGTATATCGGTGCATGCACCGAGCTAAAATCTTCAAAGGATAAAAATAATCACGTATGTAAATGTAGAATCGAGTGCTATACGATGCCCTATTTTATTTTATTACTCTTTATAATTACTATTCGCATGATAATTTCATTCAAGATGCAATGTTTATAATATTTTTTGTCCGTTCTGCGTTAATGTGTGAACAGTGAATATACAGTAAACAAAAAACAATCATTTTAGAAAAAAATATATACGTTTTGACGTTGTAACTTTAATAATCAAGATGCCATAATATTCCGCACAATTGGATGAGCACCAATTTTACTCAATAAATGCTTCCATATGTTTTAAACAACATCTATCTTTCATTACTCCGCTTGTGCACTTATAGTAGGACCAGCCTCCGAGATCAACCACCTTCGCCGATCATGAGCTGCTGAATTACTTGCCTTGAAAACAAATTTGTAACACACTATAAACTAATTGATATGTTAACAAAAATAAATGTTGATTAAGTAATTTCGTAGAGAAATAGATTTTCAAAACATTAATGAATACAAATCGATTTCCGTTGTTCATCTTGTCGAAAATAACTTTAAACTGATATTTGAACGCATTAATAAACGACTATGCCACTTGTTTATAGCTTTTATAATAGCTTTAGACGTAAACCAAAAATAATTTTAATAACCAATAAACTGGACCTAGATTGACATACTTTTTGCTAGTTGGTGTAGGTCAGGTTATATCAGTTGTTCAGTTCCAGACAGTTTAAACTTCCTAATAAATATGACCGGTGACAGATCATAAAATATTGGTTATGTTTAAGAAAATATTTACTTTGAGCTAATTATAGAAGTTTTATTGATTCTGGCAGGTATTTCCTTTTTATGCGATCTAAAAAGGAGTGTAATGTTTTTGGAATGCTCCAGAAATTCATCATTTTTTTCAGTTTAAGGTTCGAATTATTAGTTAAATCATTGGATAAAGAGATGCTAGTTTTGTTTCGGGCGAAATATTATTTGTGACAACTATCGCAACACAAAATGTGTTTTTGTTTAAGCATTACCATGCCTAGTACTTATAATAGTATAAACTAATAAATCTCCTCTAACGGACATACACGCGAATTTACCATCTATTCGTCAGTCTCTCACTGGTCAGGAATGCTACAAATTCCAAACGGTATGTGTGTTTAAATTTAGCAATTATGGAATCCGCTGATTCTATTCGTCTGGATTTCATAGACTCAAAAACAATACTGTGGATTTTTCTTTGAGATAGTATCTTTGAGTTTTGTATCAAGGAAGATATTACTATTACTATATATTAGATTTTGCCTATAAAGTACTGATGTACAAATTATCATGCGACGGTGGATATTTAAAAGCGTATTGAGATACGAGAGTTATTCAAACAATCACTAATATTCGAAATAGATGTCCCATTAAAATCAATATATCCATTAAATCCTTCCCATAATTTAATTTTACGCTAGAATAAGAGTGAAAACAATAAAAAAGATCATTACGAAATATTATCATATAAATTGAAATCGCTTTGGCTAAAGAAAACTGTGGAGACGGCTTTCATTAAAATCGCTGCCAATTAAGAGTTGGCTCGCCTCCATGTCTATTTTGTGTTTAAATGTAAACTTTTATTGCTTGAATATGACTAAAGCTGAAATCTGTTTGGAAGTGCTTTTTAGTATTTAAAGGTTGAGGCTTCGATCGTAACTCTTTTGGGTTTATTTATATATTAAGAGGAGTACATGTTAACAGTATAATTGTAGCGCAATATTAACGCATACAAAATACAACATAATATATTCAAATAAATAGAAGATTTTGAAAAGAGAATATTTTAATGGATAACAACAGGTAGGTTACTGCATCGAGTTTTGTTAGTGTATGAATAATTATCATTAATTAAAAAAAATTAATAGGGATGGATTGCCTTCACAGAGACAAATCTTGCCCAGAGAAGTACTAATGAGTCATCTAACTTCAATTGCTAAAGAATATATAATATAAGAATATTGTCCATTAACATTTCTTACAAGAAATCTCTAATAAGGGCCTGACCCTTTTCAATGTGTACTTTAAAATGTATAATCATATCACATCACTAATGACACAAGCGTTAAAACTCGAACGGTTTTTCCTTTTCAATCTTCTTACCATACCGGAAGTGTCTAGTCCTCTATATTAAGGAATTAAAGGAGTCTAAATATTTGTATAGCTCGACGTATCCCTTCTACTCTTCCACTCACACACCACACGTGTTTAATAAGTTTATTAAAAAGCTTAGTATTCGTCAAATAACTTTAATACCTTACAACTTTCACACATCTTTCTATTCCTCTAGTCTTGAGATATAATACAATCGATAGATGATAGGCGAACCTATATTGAAGACAAAGAATGTACACTGTGATTGCATATTCGTCAATTTGCATAATTTGTTATATATTTGACATTTACTCCAACGCTTTTTGTTCCGAATAAGTGAAATAGGTGTGGACTATGATTTGTGGCTGTGTGACATCTGATTTCAGTCAAGCGTCACAGTGTTGGGGACTGGGTTATTTATTACCTCTCATATTATCCGGTCGCTCTTTGTTTTATTTTTATATTAACTTGTACGAGGATAGACTGATAAAACTCATTACAACGTAAATACAGTGGACTCTCCTTTTGTGAATCATGTTTTTACTATATTTATCAGTAGTATTATCTAAATTCACTTGATAAGAATCCTTTCGTTATCTTCGTATAGTATCAAGTATGTAATCAATTTTATTTACAAGTCGTGCTAGGCCCAAATTTAATTTATTTGTGTACCGACCAAACAGCGATGAAAATATATTTTATGCAATAATTGAATTGTTAATGGGGTAACAACATTAAAAGGTGGAAAGTCAAGTACTCAAAGCAAGCAAAAAAAATCAATAATCATATAACTAATTTAAAGCTAAGTTAAACTACAATTTATTGTTTCAAAAAACATACTTTGATGTATGCAAAATTTAAAATTGGTGAAACGTCGAATAGAAAAAACAAGACATTTCGTTCCAGCCTTTGTGAAAACTCATTTATTTGTTTGAAAGAACGCTTAAGTTTGTAAACATCATGTTTTCTTATGCTTGCCAACATTTTTTCACTCAACACTCAACTTTTATGAGAAGGAAAATATATTTGTGTACAAGCTGGCTTCGAAAGCACGGGCTTTACATTCATAACTCAAAGCCACTGCGCCATCATGATACAATCATCATTCTCAACGAATCAAACGGATCAATGTACTTTGAACCAAATGTATTTTTTATAACCGTCCCAACAAAATTCCCATGGGCACTGTCTACATATAAATCACTTGGTTAATTACCTAAACATCCTATTTCTTTAAATTCTTGCGTTGATTTAAATGTAGACTTGAGATATTTTAAAGTTTACCCAATCGATATACATAAAGTACTGAATATATATTTTGAAAGCCTGAATAATATATGACGCAAACAGTAATACGTATGGCTGCAATTACTCGTAATGTAGAAGGCATATCACTGGGTAACTTAATATACGGAATATGGAGACCGTGGTTATACACTGTATAATGGTGTTGCCTATGAATGATGTTATATGGTGTGCTGTGCCATTAGACGTATATATGATTAATAAAAATATGTATTGGAAATTAAAATTTTAGTAAACTATTAACTTTATTAGTTAATTATATACATCTAGCATTTTTGTCACGGTTGATCGTTTGTAAATTGATACAAAAGCTACTTTAAGATGTATAGTAAACTTTACTAAGAAAGTAAAATATTTGTTATGAATATTAAACTCTAGTCAAAGTTAAAGCGACTTATTAAATAAGAACCCATACAAAATCAAAAATTACAATTGCAGATGCTGCAACTTTTACCGCATCCGAGAAATAACAGCCCAAGTCTCTTGTAGTTTTATCCATTTCAATGAGATCTTCATTGTTCGGAATAATTTGATCTGCAGGGACATATTCGTCACGAAGTTCGAACAGGTACAGGGAATTTTCCTCAAACTCCTTCAAACTCCTTTTGCCCAATTGCAGCTCATCCGGTCTGTGTCTGGAAGTGTATTTTCTCTTTGTGCAGATTTATAATCTATTATAACTTCTTTTATTGTCAGGAAGAAAGATTCTGAAATGGACTGAGGCAGCTTGCCTTCAGTTCCATTTCCGAAAGTAATAATGTTCACTATATTTGGCAACATTATTTAGAGTTCATCAAGCAATGCATGACATTCTGCTAGTGTGTGATATTTTATCGATGTATAGGAACCAAGGTTACTGCCTTGTTTGTTTTTTAAGATAGTTTTTTATTAAGCTACGAATAGAAAAGCGTTTACAACATCATATTTAGTATAACATTAAGCTTTGATTTTTTTTATGTTTACGTCTATATTTGTTATAACTACCTCTACGTTAAGTTCATTGTTGGTCATATTATAAACGAACACGTTTTCTTGATTTGCAGACACCATGCTTACTTTATTCTTACTTCTAGAACGACTGGTCCTTACGTCCAAATATCAAAACTATTTTTCCTCAAATCGGTTAAAATTCGTTATTTTGCATTGGATTCTGATATGACCTTTAAAACCTTGCATTTACAAACAATAAAACGCCTGCGTTCATTATACTAGTGATCTTACTATGTTTGTTAAGAAAATAGGTGAATTAACGATAAATATTTAAGATAATTACTTATCTTAAGTGTGAGATATAGTTTATTACTTTTGTTAACAATTAGTGTGTAAACTCGATGAGATCGTATTTTTCATAACTAAAGCGTCATTGCTGGTGGTTTAAGGATTAAGAGTATTGTTTCCATAATGAATAAATTAACTTACAAGAGAAATATAAAACTTCATTAAAAAATAATTTTTAATACGTGGAGCAAAATATGTATGAACAATCAAAAATTAAAAAAAAATATATTAAAGTAGTACCGAAATAGTAATAGTAAATCCCTCGACTCGTACAAAATTTTACAATATTCTACATTTGTGTAATAGTTACAATTAAAACAAAAAAATATCAAGAAAACAATTTATGCGACAATTGGATACATTTACAAAAGTAGGAAAAACACAGCCGCCATTAAAACGCCACTCAATTTGAAAATATTCCCTGAACTAATGTGATAATACCCCAGCGCTCGAGTGACTCTATCAATCTCTATAATAGAATCCATGAATTCTTCACAATTTGGCCGAATAAACCTCGGTGGTAATAGAAAACCAAACTCGCCAACATCACGTAACTCATACAAGAGTACGATTGGTACATTCGCATCACCTTTAACCCAATCGAACCCGGAACCTGTCACCGGATCTGTAACAATACTTTGAATACTAAGCGAACGGTACTAAACTGATCAGCGAGTACCGATAATTAAGAATCTAGCATTAAATTGTTATTGATGAAAGTGACTGTTTCACTTTCCAGATTCCGAAAAATGCAAGGCATATTGAAGGCAAAATATCTATGAGAAATAAATAATAAACATGGACTCGGTAGGCCCCAAATTTGCTTGGGTTTTGGGTCCTAACGCAATAAATAAATATATGTGTTTTTTTATGTTTTTTTATAAACATTTTATCACTCCTATAGGCGACAAATGTGGTGTCCCTGGAATCGCACCCGGGACCCTGTCTTTAGCAGTCCGACATGGTGAACATTGCGCCAGTTGGGTTGACAATCAATAATGATGACGTCATATAGTTTACAAAAAAAATACTTATTATATCTAAACTACTTACATAAAATATCCAAAGAGGTTCCGACTTGATAGGTCGTGTTATGCCTCGCTTGAAGCTTTTCTGCTCCTTTTGATGCAATCTCAAACTGTGATATAAAATTAATACGTAAATATTCGTATATACGTAAAGTTTTCGTGACATCAAAAAACACGTGAAAATTACTAGACACGCAAGGCGGGTCTAATGCCCACAAAATTATATAAATAAAAAACCCAAAAAAACCCAGTCGGCTAATACATATGTATGTATTATATATGGTAAATATGTAGTATACATCTAATACCATGTATGACAACAGCCTCTCAGGAGACAACATCCTGAGGATGCTCCGGTGTCGGGTGAAACGTGCGTTAACGTTTATTAATTATCATATTTATGTATTATGTGTAATTTGTAAAAAAAAAATATTATTAGCGTACCATATCGCCGTAATTCGGTACAGTCAACACGTCAGCCCCACCAACATGGCTGTAAGGAACTAACAACATTTGGGAGTACGAATGAAGAGATAAATAATAGACCATGTTCCCTCTCCCCTGTAAGCCTTTCACATAGTTCACTATAGCCCTTGTTTCCGGCTCCGAGAACGCCACTGGACCAGCGTAGGTTATGTCACAAGGATCGTCAGAGGCACCGATGGCTGAAATATGCAAAATAAAAATCCGTCATTTATGTAAGCCATATAATATAATTTAAATAAGACTTACCGACCATTGATAATATGATACCACTGATGGTATCAAAGATTAGCTAAATTACATTTACGTTATGCCAAATACGTTTTATTACATACCCACTGCTTATATCAAGAGCCAAACAAGTTATATTCTAATAAGAAGATTTTTTTTATCAAAATCAAAGTAAATATTACTTATAATATAAACCTACTCGGGCTTACAACCCTCAGAGTTTACTGAAGTCGCTAGTGTACACAGTACAGTAAAACGAAGTTAACGTGACTTCCGAATTGTACTAGTTGTCAAAATAGCATGGGCCCATCTAATTTATATTATTATGTGCATACATACTATTCCATAAAAAGCCAAAGTTTCTGTTTAAGTCCACTCCATTGCTAAGATCGTTGTCGACACCTCTGTGCGTACAGTTTGTGAATAGCGACTTGTTTCTGTTCTTTCTCCACATTCTATTCTGCAACATGAATACTTTTGTTATAGCTGATTATATAGTTAACACTGATTGTCAATCGTGCCTCTTGTTTAAAAAATATGGTACTAACGCCGATATGTGTAAATTAGTTTTAAAAATAACGTTACAAATAAAGTATCTTATATCCTCTTTCATTATACATGAAGGTTCAGTCATCACTTACATTGTACTTAATTAAAAATTTAGTTACCTAAATACTCACATTGGTAAAGGTATAAACATAGCCATCAGGATTTGTAACAGGAAAGATGTGCCATTCGACATTATCTGCCAATTCTCTGACCGCAGGGTCTGTACTAGTTAGAAGTTCGTTTATCATCCATGTCGCAGTTGGGGGAGTAATCCACTCTCTAGCGTGTAATGCAGATTCAATCATACCAATTACTGGTGTCTCTCGTTTCTTGAAATCGATTTTTATACCTCTTATAAGCCTGCCTTCATTGCTCTCTCCTGCAGTAACTATTGACGCAACATTCGGGTATTTTGCGACTATATCTTCCATCCATTTCTCGATTTCTTCCCATGTTTGGTAGTAATCCCAGTTGTACTCTTGTGTATTTCTTATTATTGGACGTTTTATCTGCTCTTCAATCAAACTGTGGAATTTAAGTTTTGGTCAATAATCATTTTTACATTTAAGTCCGTTCAATTTTATTGTATGGTAAGCAACGTAATAAAGTATCATTCTCATGATATAGTAAATGTCATAAAATTTAATCACACTGGCAATATATTTCGATACATTATCGTCTATCGAAGATAAATAATATTTAGTCTATCTGCGATATTGGATTGGGATGTTTGGCAGTCTTTTGCCTTAATTGCCTTCAGAAATCTGCATCCACACCTATTAAATGTCTTATATTTACTTACCTTTGCACATCATTCACAACTAAGTCACCTCGAATTCCTACCTCTGATAGATATTTCTCAAACACATGTTGTTTTGTTGGATCAACCATGATCTTAGCTTCAACGTCCTTTTTTACATAATTAAGCCAGAAGACATATGCACTTTGGTCTTTCAATTCTGTTAAAATTTTAACTTCATAGTCACTCTTTGGTGTGATATTATAAACTTTATAATTTTTATAGCTATTATATGCGTTCGCTATTGCAATTGTTAGCAGTAAGAATATTATTTTTAATAGCATTTTGTCGACTTGCCCCAACAACTTCTCTTATATTACTGAAGAATTAGACTTAATCTTTTACTTATCGATATTTATCAGTAGATTTATGTAATTGGCACATATTTTAAATTATTATCTTATTACTTTATATATATTGTAGTAAATAATAATTTAACAAAACGATAAGAAAGAAATTTGTATTAATATCCACAAAGAAAGGAAATAAAAATACACATATAAATCTTTTGTTATTACAATTTTATGCAAACAATGTAAAGACACACACAATAATTAAACTCAAAGAAGATACAAATGAGTTTCCTCCCGAATAATATCCGAGTTGTCTTGTTACTTTATCCATTTCAATTAGGGTATCCATAATTTCCAAACTATTTGGAATAATTTGAGAGGCCGGTAGAAGGAAACCAAATTCTCCCAAGTCTCGTAGTTCGACAAGGTAGCTAACGGCTACACCAGTTTCCTTCTTCACCCAGTCGAAGCTACTGCCACTCATTCTATCTGAAATTGTAATACTTCAATAAGCAAAAAGTCTGTACATCTTAAAGAAAGTCGTGTCAGTTACTATAAGTAATATTTATAATTCAACAAATACTGAACTGATTTGAGGTAGCTTACAACTAAATAACTATTTTGGTTCAATTCCCTTGGGGAATGTGTGGGTAATTTGATGTGGTAAATCTTAAGGAAACAGCTAGTAGTAATGTTTTAACTATTTAAAAATCTACTGGTCACACGTTACAGACCCTTGAATTGTGTTATTATTTCTATTATAAATTACAATGAATACAATGAGTGAGCGTCTTACATAATATCTCTGCTGCGATTCCAAATCTGTAAACAGTACCATATCTCTCTTTCGCCTTCGCTGCTCCTCTAGCCGCTATTTCAAACTGAATAGTACACAATGTCTTAAATTATCAGAAAATTGTTATTATAAACGTGCTAATTAAATTATATTGATATATATTAAACATCAGTAATATAACGAAATATTTTAATGTATACAATGCACTGGTCACGGGTGTTTTTATTAAGTTTTTCGTTTTTTAAAACCTTTTTAAAAAATAGCGCCCCATGAGCAATGGGTATATAATTGTTCTTGTTCACAATTGTATTCTTATATTTAAATATTTATTGCGTATCATACAGAACAACTCAAATTAAACTTAATTAATACTTTTCGATGCAGGCAGTTGTTTAGAAAAATCTCTGACGTTTTTGCAGCACGATGAAGAAATTATTTTAACTTTAATGTACATAGTACATAAATTAATGTATGTGAAGTTACCATATCAGCATAATTATCGGCCTGCAACACATCTTCACTTGTTACATTACTATACGGTACTATAATGAGCTGTGTATAGGAGTGGAGGGAGTAGTAGTAGATAAATTTCCCTTGATCCTTGATACTTCGGACATAATTTACTATAGCCTGAGTTTCAGGTTCCGACGCCGGGGCAGAACCCGCAAACGTATTTTCGCAAGGATTACTTGATGCACCCACAGCTGTAATTAAAGACAAAATATGCTTTATACGAAGCCTACATACAGTATCTAATATGAAAATTCTGTCAAATATTTTCTTGCCACTTGATTTCAAAGCAGCATTTGATATCAAACACTCGATTCTCGAATCAGAGATAGCTTAGCGGTTTAACCAATGTATGTATCGATACGGTTATATATTATCTAAATGAACAGTAAATAGCTATAGCAAATCTTACTCATCCAAGCGAAATCAAAATTCCTATTAAGATCAACTCCATTACTCATATCATCAGACGCAGTACCACATGATGTGAAATTACGAGTGTTTCGGTTTTTCCTCCACATTCTATTCTGTAATTAAGATTAAATAAATTCAATAATAGCAATATATTTTTAGAAGACAAGATAAGAGATCATTTCTACGCTATGCATCGACGAAAAAGTATATCTTGCAATATATAACATTCAAGTATCAATTTTATTAAATGAATTTAAAGAAAATTATCAAATTTATATTTAAGTTTAAAATAAATGCATAGCAAGGGAGATAGTTCAAAAAATCCTGATTTCGGTCTGATCAAGTATATAAACAAAATACTTTGAATATGACAGATATTTTATAAGAAATTTGGGGCAAGAACACCAAAGTGAAGGTATAAACTGTTTCTAGCTCTTATCCCTAGTTGAACAGTATTGCTTGCCTTTACGCCCTTTACCTCAGAATATTTTATATCACCTTACGAGAAATTATTGCGCAAGAAATCTAAATATACCCATTTATTTTATTAGATGTGTACTTACAGTTGTAAATGTATAGACGTATCCGTCAGGATTGACTACTGGAAATATGTGCCATTCTATATTCTCAGCTATACTCCGTACTACGGGATCCTGACTTGTCAAGAACTCCTTAATAACCCAAGTAACAACTGCTGTTGAAATCCATTCTCTTGCATGCAAAGTCCCTTCTAACATACCGAGAAGTTTTTCTTTTCTATCTGAATTATAATTAATTACTATTCCTTTTATTTCTCTATTTTCAAAAGATGTTCCCATTGTAACAGTTTTTACGATTCTGGGATAGTTTATCTCTAATTCATCAAGCCATTTGTTAATATCATCCAAATTATAGTACCGGTCCCATGTCATAGAGAGTAAGGAAGCATTTGGTGAGTTCCGAGATACCACATCAGGCAAAAGTTGATTATCTATGACTCTGAATCAAGAAAGTGTAGATGAAATTTTAAGATTATAACATTGTGTTATAATAAATATACTGAGAAATTACAAATCCAATTAAATTCAACACTCGTCGTGCTTCGTGTACAGAATCAAATCTAAGCTAAGTAAATTTCATAAGATAAAAATGAAGATTGTAAAATAATAATAATTTGACTTAATTCATGTTTGCTTACCTCTGCATGTCAGTTATAAGTTCTTGAATGTCTATTTCTTGTTTTTTTGCTACATCTAGGAAGAGATCTATATTTTCTGGTGGTACCATAACTCTTGCTTCATAGTTAATATGGATCTGGTCTTCCCACAATTCACCAATACCATTCTTCAATTTCTCTATAAATTCTACGTCATCTTCGGTTTTAGGGTTTATTTTATAAACCTTATATCCTTCAAATGACCGCTTCTGAGCTATAACCTCTATAGCCCCTATGAAAAAAAACAACAAAAAAAATTTCATGACTAACATTTGACTTACTTGCGATTATTAATTTAATTTACTTTGGTTCAAAAATCTTATCAATTGATAATTAATATCAGCATTATCAATGATGGATAATTTAGTATCGACTAATCTGGCATACTTAATAAAGTATTAACAAATTTGTTGACTTAGTTCCTAATACATTTATTTATTTTAACACCTTAAGAAAAATACTGTTAAACAAAAGACGACAACTCACTAAGTTAGATTGTTGTGTCTGATTAAAAACTAACAATACTCTGGACCAATCAAATACGATTTTCATGTTTCTTTTTTTGAAGAATACCACAACGAACAAATATTATATCATAACTTTAAACCCTGCCTTACATCAAAAGCATTTTATACGTAAATATTCCTTTCACGTTTTACTCATAATCGTAAAATTTATTATCCATTAATTCTCACCAAATTACGCGTCAATTCCTAAGCGAAGTTATTAATATAGACTTCATAATGGAGCTATCAAAAGTAAATCATTTTCATGAACAATGCTTCTAATATATAGACGTCTAGTTGATTAGCAGACGATAAGGCCTTTCACACAAATGCCTGATAAATAATTTTTTAATGATTCACTAAAATTAATGAAATTGATGCCTGCAACTTTTTGAAGTAACTATAAGATATAATATGGATTCAATTTAATATTAGCAGTTAAGTTTCAATGTTTTTTAGATATAATTAATTTATTAAAATGTAAATATCTACTAAAGCTACTATTACAGACGCTTTTCCGCCCTAGATAGGACTTCATATATTCAGATGTTTTTTATTATTCCAACCTGGTGAGCTTTCAAGCTCTCTCCATATTATTATCTTATTAACAAGTAAATTTATTGATCTAATTATTGATTTCACTTCTTACATAGTAGCCACTTTTGTCAACACCTTGTCTATCACTGCCCACTTCAAATCTCTAAGTTCGATACAATCATTGCGTAATCGTTACGTGTCTAAGCAGAAGCATTTATAAATCCAACAAACAAGAACGTGTGTACATAAACAGATTTGAGATTTTGTGGTATGGGACGCCTTACGGAGCTTTTATTGAAACAATTTACCATCAGCGCGTAATCATCACCTCTTTGTTCACTAAATATAATGGAACCATTGTCTTTATAAGGAGAAGCATATTGAGTTGTATCATTAAAAGTTTCAATAATTTGTAAGAAGATTCTTAGCCTGCAGCACGTCTTTAAGCCTCCTGGTATTGCAGGCGTCCATCTGTAGCGGCACTTCTTAGTGACAAGCCTGCTCGTTTCTCCTCGTCTAATAAAAAAATCCATAGGAAATATATTCGGTGACTGGATCATTTTTCTTATACATTAACAGCATGAGACTTATATAGGTAACAAATTTACAAAAAAGTAACCTACAGCAACAATCTACTGGGAAAATATAAATTTTAGTAGCACCTTCATTCTTCTAAGAAAGATATAGAGAGTCTATAGCTATAGGTAAAGAAGTCTCCTTAAAGGAGACATTAAAATATTCTTGCAATCTTCCATAATGTGTTCATAGTAAGTATTAAACTCGTCAATAAGTATTGATAAAAATCTTTAACGGATTTTTTGTAATGTATTTTCCAATTACAGACATTAGATCTCAATTTTGCAGCACGGTCGGCCAAACATAAGCTATAGTTAAAGCTTGTGCTATGGGTAGATGAGTAAGCTATGTTAACATAAGACAATGATGAACTTAAAAAATGTATATACCCAGACCGCCGAAAAACCACATAATCGATTATACAAGGGAATGAACCTTCAATTCCATAGTCCGAAATTGTGACCATTGAGCCAACTTTTATATACAGAAAATACTCTAAGGTGAATTAAAAACATAAAAATTCATATTAAAATCTAACATTAAGACAATAATTAAGAACATTTGATATCATATCTTAAAAGTACACTTAACTTTTACGAGTGCTTTGCTCTCTGATCTTATTTTCGCAATCATAAAAATAACCGTTTGTTTTAAAGAACTAAGGACTTTTTGGATTTATTCAACATTCTAAATTAAGTTGTAATAATATTTTTGTAATAACAAATTATTGTTGAAAGTACAAAATTAAATACTTATGTGCTCTCAAAGTGAATCGCCAAGGCGATTTTAGCAAATTTTTAGTCAATTGTCAAAGTCACATTAAAAATATTTATGTAGTACGTTATCAAAAAAATACTTATTATACTTCCTACATTCACTTTTTTTATATAAAAAAGGGGGCAAACGAGCAGGAGGCTAAGGAGGCACCTGATGCTAAGCGACACCGCCGCCCATGGACACTCGCGAAGCCAGAGGGCTCACCACTCACCAGCGCGTTGCCAGCCTCTAACTGTTAATGTTATCTGTAACCAGCCTTAACCTATTGACGTTTTGAAATCGTCAAAAACTTAGTCAAGTTCAAGTAAAATGAACAATAATTTCATTCGAGAACTAATAGTAAAAGTCCACGTACAGCGTTAAAGCTATTACGAGGGCTTACTCCATTTTATGACGTCATTGTAGGCTGACGTCATTACCCTCAGTTAAAATGGTGGCTCTTAAGACGCAAAAAATGAATCATTTATGTTTGTTAATAGGAGTTTCGGAGCCGCAGGCTGTTATTTGTATAAATATCTTGTTAGGGCGGTTATTTGTTTCAAGTACCTTTAATGAAAGCAGTATTACAGGACATTTTCATTTCTCTACCTGAAGGAAAAATTTGCAACGAAAAGCCATGTCTTGCAGTTAAAGTGATTATGTAATCACTTTTATATACTGAACGTTTTAGTGTTGCCTAAATTGTAAATGGAGCTTTATATACTTGTAAGACTTTTTATTGAAGCCAAGAATTAATAACTGTTCGTAGAAGCAACGAACACCCTGAGGATGCTTCGGTGTCGGGGCGAAACGTGCGTCGAGTTTTTCATAGTTTTTTCACGGAATATTGCTCATGATTTGGTTTAATATAATTGTATATATGGGCGTAATAACGATTATATTTTTATCAAAGTACACAGTATTAATATTACAAAACTAAGAACTTTTTAGTCACTGTATTGTTAAATGAAATATATTTATCTACGGAAATATTCAAATGTTTGTCGATTAGAATTACATAACAGTATTCCAATGGTTATTTTTATTTTGTACCTAAAATTCTCTGGAAATAAAACCAAAATATTACGTCTGTATTTTAAATAGAACCTGGACCCAATAATCCTGGCGTATCACCGACATTTAGAGTTCCGCAAAGTAACGCCTGTTTCAATTAACTATTAAAAAAAACAGTCAGGCCCCGACGCCATATGTTTTCCGTCGTCACATTATAAAATGTTTCCAATATACAAATATTATCAGATTTAAAAATAAGATTATAAAGGCAAAACCAATAAATTCACCTTTACAAACCTGTGGTGGAATGCGTTTAATATTTTGCCTTTTCGCAGCACCGCGGGTGTAGGCATTTTGTCTTTAATAGTGATGAACGTAAGTAGTATCGATAAATACATAATAAAAACTTCTTTATGACGCTGTTCTAACATGGTAGCTATAATATATATTTAAAAATACTTATGACTTCCGTAGACTTAATAAATATAACTTATTTAATATGTGGAAGAATACAATAGGGTTATGAGTTCCAATGATAAAAACGGAATTAATGTATTATATACATAATAAATTATCGATAGAATTATCAAAGTTCCACGGAAGATGCGGCCATTCAAGATTCTTATTAAAAAATTGCAATATCATCTCTATTCACGGCATTTGTCTCTATATTGTAAAATATCGACATATAAGTACATCACTTAAAAGCGATAAGAAAGCAGACTGCGAAACAAAAGCGCTATCGACGCGGATTTCAACAATATCCGAGCTGCGCGTAAATCACGCACGTCCGCCATATTGTTTATTCTCTGCGCGGTGTATTGTCGATACGATTGTTCTTTTTTCAAAACGATGTTATCGATAACATTTTTTCACTGCTCCGCACTATTTGACACCTGTTCTCCATTTATATTGGTTTTATAAAAATTAAATTTCATACAATTTTGTATCACTATATAAATATAAATTAGTGTTGCAAATATTTTGTTTTATTTAATGCACATAGAATTGTGTAACCAATCTGAATATTCAAATTATTTACATAATTAATTATATAATATTCATAGAAGCTTGTCATCAGCACTCCAGAGATAATCTCAAGGCTAATCACTAGACAAAATTTTTAGGGCTCCGTAATGAAAGGTGCAAAGGACCTTTAAACTTAGAGTGCAGTGTCCGTATCTCAACAACCTTGATAGTTGAAAATTTCATAAAAAAATATTTAAAACGCAATCACAAATACAAAAAAAGCGTGTTTATTTGTACTCATATTTCATTGATTTTTCTAACATTGAATGACATTACTATATTCCCAATTAAAAAGAGAAAAAAATACCAAAAAACGTGTTTTTTTTTTGTACTCACAATTCCTTGATTTTTCTAACATTGCTATTTCTTATAAATCCATATGTAGTACTTGAATACACCAATATACGTGTATTGCGACAAAAGCCTCCTCGACAAAAGGGGCAATAAGTCAGAGATGAAATTCAATTATCATTTCCAATATTTCGTTTTAACTGAAGCACTTACCGGACAGATACTGTATTAAATTTCCTCCAGTCACAATGACGCGAACGTCTCAATTGGGGTAGCCAATGCTTCACTAATGGACGGATTTATTTTGGCCCACAATGTCCTTTGAAGAATTTGTTCTGTACAAAAAATGTAGCCATGTAAGCGACTTGGAGTGAGAATCTGTTTCATCGACTTTCTAACGTGACGTTTAATTTTAATTAAAGAAAACATTTATTAAGGTTAACTTATCAAGAATTCGCTACATTTAATGTCTATAATATCACTATCTGAATAAAAAAATCCAATTCTGTTAAACCGCAATGAACGATACTCCATTATCATCTGTACCAATATTAGAAAGCTGAAGTGTTTGTCTTGTAGAACACGATTAACTCAACTACTGGTGCGAACAGTATTAGAAAGTCCATTTCTAGAGGAAAACTATCATATGCAATTCTAATATAAAGCTAAAATAATATAAAACTCAGTAATAAAGCTTTAAACGTCAGCCGACAAGGAATCTTCCTCAATGTCATCTAAAATACAATATAAATTAATCACAAATCAAAGTTTTTCAATTCGATCATTACTTAAAAATATGGTAGGTAAAGCTGTAGATTTTTCGCATGAGTACAGTCAGGTTCATAAATTGCGAACGTGTGTAGACACAGATAGCCACCTTGCCATAGATAAAGATACACATCTAACAACGAGAATAAATTTCATACGCACTTATTTATGTGCACGAGTGTACACCTTAGGTGTTGGATTGTTCTACAGATAGTTTAGAGTATTTTTCTACGTTCTATTTCGACGTCGTGTTACCATGGTAACGAGGTTTTGTTTGACTATAATTAATGTCAATAGATGACATACACGGACGATAGATTATCTACAGGTGTGTATGAGTGTAATGCAAATGGTAAACATTTAGTTACATATTTTTTATAAGTTGGCAGCCATATTGTTTATGCCTGGACTGAGAGAGACGGCGGCCAGTGAAACTTGCGCCGCACGTAGTTTTTTAATCTGTTGAGCCTTTTTTACTTCGCACCAGCTAACCACATGCGATAGATAGAATCGTGACTGAAGAACCTGTGTTCAGAATGTGCATTAGACTGGAGGTCCCTAAAGTGGTCAATAGATGAAGTTGGCATCCAAACTCCACTTGGATAAGACTTAAAACCCTGAGACTGACACGTGTGCGCAAGCCACCAACTCAAGACAGAAGCTAAAAATCCGAGGAAGGAGAGGCCCCTTACTTCATAAATCTGTTTCAGGGAGATTCCGTTCCGTTCTTACAACAAAGAAATATTTCATAAAATTATTTTACTTCAATAATCTAACTAACTAGTCTGACTAACTAATTCATTCTACGAATTTATTCGAACATAACAATACGGGCTTAATTTTCTATGGCTAAATAGGATGACCCGATTTCAGATCGAATGGAATTCTAAAATTCAAAATGCGCCCGTTGAGCGGAAATGAATCCGCTCGCGGCGTCTGTCCTGATACGGATCTGATGAAGCCGCGTCCGGCTCGCTCGCGCCTTTATGACTTCCATTTTTAAATCTGACGAGCTTCGATTTTAAAAATCAATTGTCTATGCCAATCATGTTCGAAAGTCAAATACTGACAAACAGGTTAGTCTGTGAGAGTGCTAATATAGTGAAAATATAACCTGTGCCTAAATTTTGAACAAAAGAACGCCTTTTAAAATTATTATTTGAACCTTATTTGAACTTCAAAATAGTACAGACGAAGAAAAATTTCCCTCACAGAAAGATTTGGGGTTTTTCCAAAGATCGAACTACATCTTCGAATATTATTGTTGTAGTTCTAACATACCTGTTCGGGTTGACAGAGGTTCGGGCCTTCGCGGAATACCTCCACCGTTTCAAAATAAAGCCAAGTCCCGCATGCGAATGCGACGGAAATGCAATGCAAACGGTGGAGCATCTCCTAGTGGAGTGCCCCATATTCGCCATGCAAAGGCACGACCTGGAGCAAACTGTGGGAATGCGGATAGTACGCAATGCGCTACCCGACATCCTTGCGGGGCACAGGTCGGCCCTGGAAAAATTCTGCGAGCGGATTCTGGATCGGACAAGAAGATTCAATGGCGCTAAAATTGTAAAAAGATATTAGAATATATCAGAATAAAAATACAATAATAATGCAAAACTCTGTATATCATCGAAATGTAAACTCTAAATTGAATGTAAAATAATTACAACATACAATAAAATAAAAATAACATACAATAAATAAAGAAAGTAAGTTAAATAGAGAATGAATAAAGATATAGTCATAACATAAAATTAATGAATGCAAAATGTAAGTCAATAAAAAGTTAAAATAAACGTGAATATTGTGTATTCATATGTAATATATAGAAACAATGTAAAATGTTAATGTAAAAATTATGAATGTAAATAGAATACGAACCAAGAATAACATAATGTACATGAATGTAGTAAATAAAGCAAAAAGGTCCTTGATAGGCAAAAGTCAAGGGTGGGTTCGCAGCTCCACGGCCCCGGGGCGTGGAAAAAAAAAAAAAAAATCTTAATATTATTTTTTCAACATACCTGTTCGGGAGTACCTTTTCTCAAAAAATATACGTACAGTATATAAATATATATTAAGTAGTTCAATTTTAACTTAAAAAGACGACCAAAATAATTCTGGTATACGTCAGTCAGTGTGTCTGTTAACTTGACAATTGCATCTCAAATTCACTCTGACGAGCTCCGACGCGGTGCTATCTGGAGATAACATGGATGTTAGATCAATCTTTTTGTGTCTAAAAAGATAGCGCCTTGGAGCTAGGAAACATTAAATGTTTTAATAATTTAATACAAAAACAATGCCCCCAAAACGTTCCGAATATGCTAGTTTTAATTTCAAAAACAAATATTCGTTCGAATACAAAAACTGAACGTGTACAACAGATTAACATTATCCAATGTCAAATTTGAGTAAGCGACATCTTTTTTTAAATTTTATATTTTGTATATACATAATTAATTGTCACAAATGAAAATAGGCCATATTCATAGCCTAATAAAGCCTTACATTTTACAAATAAATTACTCCGAAATTCGACACCCTTTGACAACATTGACCAAGATTACCTATAAGCTATTATCAGTATTAAAAAGCTGAAGAGCTTTTTGTTTGAACTCGCTCTTCTAGCTGCTACGAATGGGAAAGTAAGACTGTATTGGTTAGTCGAGATATCAAGAATGGTTATAGGCTATATAACATATCGCTACTACTGAAAAATATTATGAAAACGGGAAAAATCTTATTGTACGTGGTAGACACGGCTATTTTAATGGATGCCCTTTCTGGACCTTTTCTTACTAGACAAACTATTATTATTCAAATGTTTTCTAGATAATTTTTATAGCCACAAACGGAGGCGTTATTTCGGCCGATATTTCGATAACGACGCTTGGGGTTTAACAAAAAGAAACCGCTTGCATTTCACTGAATTCTCAACGATATTATTTCAACACGCATATAATTAAAATTGTATCATAACTATCCTTACAGATTAGTCCAATTCAACAAAGGGCTTATAAAGAAATAAATAAATCTGAATTAAACTTTACAATTTTTCTTGTGAGTACCACTGGCAGTGACTATAGTCACTTAACTAAGGTGAGGGTCCTGTCAGTTTTCCTCTAATTTCTCCATAAACCGGTTACGTGCGAGCGAGACTCGCACACGTCTGTACTATTTTAGTTAAAAACACATCAAATATTTATTTTATACTGTATTTAGTATTATTAAATGAGCGACAATACGTCATCTGCGATTTGAAGTACATTGAAACACACACGCCACCAATGTCCCGATTACCTATAGCCACACATACTTTCGCGTTTAAGGAAGGGATAACAAAGTAAATTAACTAAACGCGACAACATAACTAATTCAATATAAAGGAAAATTAAATGACCTCGCCTCTCGTAAGGATTCGGTAACAAACTCAACACTAACTTTCCGAACTTAGGATTAGAATTGACTCAACTAATTGACAATTAGTGCTTTAGGAAGTTTTAGTGCATTTTAGTGTTTTGTCTGCTTAGTGTGCGAAAGTTTATGGAGTTGTTCACATTGTATAGTTACAAATTGTGGACGTCAAAAAACCAAATGTTATTAAAAGATTGATTGTAATTATACTATTTGTACCGGTGATTACGGTTCAAAAATTCGTAATGAGTTTTTTTGATTTTCTTGTAGCGGCAACAGTGCAAAATCTGAAATGAAAAAATCAATCAGTCCATCACGGTTCACGAGTAATAGATAGATAGACAGACGGACAGCGAAGTCTTAGTAATAGGGTCCGGTGAGACACTTTGGATTTACTTCAAACTTTGACGCCTTGCTTTCATTACGACCCACAAACAAATTATTAATCAACTGGATTATTTCAAACATGTGGATGAAAACAATAGAATATCAGGTAATTGAAAATAAAATGGAGTTGAAATTTAACAACAAACTTGAACTGAGACAGTCGAATTATGTGTTGAACGTAGCAAAACTTATGAACGGGTGTAAACTCAAAACTAATTTCCCTTGAGCTAACACTGTTATTACGCTGTAAAACATTGTATTGTTACGACTGAATTAACAATTTAACACATTAATCAAGTGTGATATTTTGTGTATAAGAACTATATAGATACATTGGACTAATAAATTATTTAATTGATGAATATATTATTTTTATAAAAATATATATTGTTTTATACAAAGGTATGTTATGAAAACAATATGAACAAACCGGTTAAGTTCCGGTCAGACTCACGCGGGAAGATCCGTGCAATTAGGAAACGCGTCTTTGTATGGAGCCTTAAAAATGAATTTTAATCCCTGTTTTTTAGGGTAATAGAAATTCATCCATTTTATCGTACTATTTAGGTTCATAACGGACAACGAAAACTCGGTAATAGGCTTCAAATTTTTACCATTCAACATACACTATTTGTATTTCCAGCCGTCATGAATTGATATTGTTCCACAGTAGAAAAAGTCATGGCATCGTGTGAGAGACAACCCAGACGTCTGGTTTTCCAAAATAAATCTAAAAATATCACTCAGGCCCAGTAAGTGTCCTTTCAAATATTCATGCGGGAATTATGGAAAAATCTTGTTCTCGCATTCGAAGAAGTAATAAAAAATTCACTCGTATAACGTGAAATACTTATTGCTGTCAAGATGGCTTGATCTATTTTCGTACAAGTCAAATCCTACAAAAAATGTGATTCGTATTATATATTATACTAGACTAGATGATCCTTGGGGCTTCGCACGTGATAAAAGAAGACCCGGGCATGCTATTACGGTGATAGAAATTTATTTATCAAAAAAGACTATTCTAAAATATCGCTCCGCACTTGCAGGTGCCCGCGAGTGTTCATTCGCCAAATATTCTCAATATTTAGATAGTACTTATTGCTTAAGAAGTTTCCTAAAGGCATTCGGTGAATGCACACTTCTTATACTGCGTGGTAAGCTATTAAAAAGTTGTGCTCCCTCGAATGCGATCACTTTTTTCCATAATTGGTTTTGGGCAAGACCAGATGACTAGCCCGCCTTGTTATTCGCCCTTTATTATTACATAGACCATAAAATATTATATGTAGTATATATATTATACATAGTAGCGATAATACTATATATTTTCGTTTAGGAATGAATTTATAAGTACCAAATGTTCATTGGAAATAAATTGAATTTATGGTTCACTATTTTCGTATTTATAGCTTATAGGCATAGTACCTACGTAGATATAAAGTGGGGATTTTTTGTATTAATTATTTATACTATTTAAGTTAACTAACTTGATATTTTGCAATATCCTTATATTAAATGTGTTTCTGGTTGCGAATGTAACATTAATTCATTCCGTAGTTTTAGTAGTTAATAGTGTAACAAACATCCATTCATCTTACAAGCTTTAAGTTATGTAAGTCCCGCACTCTTGCGTAATAATAAATAAAAAAAAAGCCTTTTATTTCATGCAAAATTACAGTTACAATGAAGATTTATAATGGTTTATTAAATATATGGTTTACTAAATTAATTACATTAATTAAATTAATTAACTTATGATTAGAAATTAGCATTTACTATGTCGAATATCGAAAAATGTTTATTTAAATGACATTTGTATCAATTTTTATGCATGAACCCTCACTGGAGGGTAAGGGGGCCCCTCCAAGTGTCTCCATCCTTCTCTATTTTTCGAAGTTTTGAGCTATTCCTTCCCTGCCACTCCCTGAATGTGTTCCCATCTTGCAGTGGTCTACCTTGCTTCCTCTTACCTAGGGGGCCTTGCCACATTGTGATATGTTGAGTCCAGCGGCTATCTTGCATTCTTCCCACATTTCCATTTTAGTTTCAATGCATGTTTTAGGACATCTATTACTTTTGTCTTCTCTATAATTTTTGTATGGCGGATCTTCTGAATTCTTTTAAGGTCAGTGCTTCTTTCCATTCCTCGTTGGCACTATTGCGTATAAAACACTTATTTATGCACAAAACATAATATTTAGTTATAAATAGTTTTAGTTAACATAATGTATGTTACATTAAAATTTTATTATTAAAATGGTGAATGAGTTCTAACACGCAATCGCATACATATTTTACTGTGTAGCAAACTAAGTATGACGTAAGATTAAATGAATGGCCCCAAATTAGCTAGAATATACAAATCTCTCTCCTATGTACAACTTATATCAGAGAAGTATAAGGGAAACCGTTGAATATATAATATTTTTTTTACATTTTCAACTTTCTTACGAAAATACATAGAATAGTTATAATATTTATTTATAATTAATTATACGCTCCTGTTATTATGGCCGGACTCTTCACTTATAAATCTCCTGTGGTGTGTACCAAAATACAATATACTTTCGGGAAGAATGCTTCCATCATTACAGTTTAAGTTTTGTCAGGTGCTCAAGGCGTATAAAGTCGGTTCGAAACTAAGGAACACACGAAACAAACTCGTAGCCTAACTGCATTTACAATCGCCGAAAATAGAGTCATGAGAAGCCGAGAATTCGATTCACATTGAATTTACACCGATACTTTTTAACTAAAACGACGAAGCTATATCTAACTTTATCTCGTTTCACTAAAGTCTATTTTCACGTGGAGGCTCAAATGGAAAGAAAGACTTGACCCTTTATTTCAAGGTATGGTATTCTCAGCTCTGTATCCAAACAATAAAGTTTATTTTCTAACGAGTTCAAGTGCGGAAGAAAGCGCTCCTGCTATTTCGTATTTTGCCGTAAACTCCTTTAGTTGACTGCAAAATGCCGGTATTCGTATACTCTGTTTTGAATTTGCAGTCTTTTGCGAAGTAATGATGGTCTTTATTGGAAATGCTACGTTATCTTGATGAGATGTGCAGAATTCGTGAAAGGAACTTGGAGAAATTATTAGTCTAAATTACGAAACAGCTCCAGATGCTGGTTTATCAGATCCTTTGTGAGGTTCTTAGAGTTCGTAAATTTAATGAGAGCTTTCTAGTTGGCAAGTGTTTCAATGGTCCAGGTATTATTTTTACAACATACGGTCGAGTTGGAAGAGATCGCTTAATAGGATAATGCTGCTTTCCTTTGCGGCCGGGGTTTGTTTTAAATTGGAATTTTATCATAAATAATTTTTATTTGACGGCCAAACTTACGTCTCAAGTGTTGGAGAGGCTCTAATCCTTCACATCTTCATCAAATGTTTCGTTCAAAACTATGAAATATTAACTTCAGATTTAACATTTAATAAAACCAATCACAAATGTACAATATATTACATTGGTTTCTCAGTACTGTAATAGGTTATTACGTTTCCGATGTCGAGGCGTCGGCTTAATAGCCTGCGGCCACTCTATTGTATTTTATTTGACTCTTGTTTTTATAGACACCGAGATAGTTTGACATTACATTGCGATGTAGGATTAGAGACTGTGTGTTTGAGGCTTATAGACTGGAGGTTCTGGGTTCATTTCGGTAGAATGCGTGAAAACTCGACGGGATAAAATATGCAAGGAGAAACATAAAAATTAGATATTAAAAGATTTTCTCTTTTGATCGATCTTTAGTTCAGGATTTTCGCGATTTTCCGTTAGAATTTTTATTTTATTTAAATTGTTTCTTCCTTTACAATGTACTGTATTCAAAATATCCATCTAAGTAGCACATCACGACGCCTGCGGGCGCTATAATTTGTAGCCACAAATCACGATATAATAATTTACTTGTAACTGACGTGATCATAATTACATATTGTCTATTAATAAAACTTTGATATGTTAATCTAACTTGTGGGAGTATAAAGACATTTCTCAATGGGCAAATTATAGTGTTTCTGATTTATTATATTTTTAATTTAACATTTTCAATAAAAATTTAAATAACACATTAAAACAGTGTTTGAATTTTATAAAAAGTACAATAATATCGTCAAATTACGAATTATATAACACATATGAATGTGTTTAGTTATTTTATTCACTTTTTCCTCATTTTATTCATCTAAACGTTATATGTCTTTGAAATCGCCACATCTTTAAGCTTACCTTATCTTTATTATCCAATGTGAAAGCGCCTTAACAGTTTAACGGCCCAGATTAAGAGCATTGTAATCATAAATTATAAACACCTATAAAGTTTATTATTAAAATGATGTTCGCTTTTCTTCGACGACGTTGATTGTAGTCGTTTCGGAGTTTTATTTATTACTTACAAAGGTTTCGCATTTGATGTAGAATATTGTTTTAATGAACATTGACTGGGTGATAAAAATATAATGTTTATGAAAGCGTTCGGGGAACTGGCATCAGCTCCATTATTTGGAAGCCTTCGCTGACCCTGTCGTCATGAGAGATGACGGATATCGGATGAGACTAATGTATGCATTTCACTCCTGCATTATTCTTCCGCTGGGCACATATTTTTTAATAAATTGGAGATAGCTGATGTAGCTGTGTATAGGGAACATTTAAAATCGAAACACTGAGTGAAAAATGATTCATGCAGAGTATCTAGTACTAAAGCTCGCAATTGTAAGCATCGCTTAATCCGCAGGCATTCTACACAGCTCAATAAATTTGAATATTACGTCCTCATTGAATTTCCTTGCGGAAAATCTTGCAAAATCAACGTCTACAATCTACATCTAAGCCAAGGTGTAAGCTACAGGTGTCGTTACGCTGTTACGTGGGAATTTCATTATTATTATTATTTAGTAAGTATATAATATTCAATACAATGTCGTAGATCTGTAATATTTTTAGTAAGATACACACACACACACACACACACACACACACAACCCACACTAAACCACACACCCTTCACATATTTCGATTGCTATATCACCTTAAAAAATGTAATAATATATTTTCTTCCTCTTTTGATGAGATTTTTATAAATTACCTGAATTGTAATTCCTGGTAGGTGTCGACACCTGTGCCACGGCTGGAGCTACAAGCGGTATCATCGTTTTCTATTATTTTTTTAATGTGTAATTAGTTATTAAGGTAATAAATGAGTTTTAAGTCGATACCAACTCCGGGGCAATAAATACAGATAACACACAACCTCTCTGCAGCTGTGACACTTATTTTGACAATTAACACCTTTTTCTTCAGTCTAGCGTGACCACGCACGCTGTAAAGTACGCGAAACGTCGGAAAATTTTATAATAATGTAAATATATTTAAATTTTGCAAAAATACATTATTTACATCCGTTAATAAAGTGTTTTTCTTTAAATGAGTAACATTTATGTTAATAAAAGACGTATTATGATTTTTTTACCATTTTTAAATTTCAATTCGATCTTTGTATCGACGCTATGTGTTTTAGGGTGTGGAAACTCCAACATATGGAATACTGTTCTCACCTCTGGGCGGGAGCTCCCCAGTACCAGCTCCTTCCTCTTGATCGCATCCAAAGAAGAGCACTTCGAATTGTCGACGACCAATCACTTTCTGAGCGGCTTGATCCTTTCGCATTTATCACGGAGAGTGTTCAGAGGAGCTGTTCGGATTAATACCTGCAGCTGAATTCCATCATCGGACATCGAGGCAGAATACGAAATTTCATCCGTATCACTTCGATGTCCGCCGTTCCACAACTGAGCGCTTCAGAAGGCACTTTCTGCCGCGCACCACCGCTATGTGGAACCAGCTGCCAAAAGAGGTATATCCGAACAATTACGACTTAGGGGCCTTCAAGCAAAGAGCGTATAAGCATCTTAAATTCCCGCAACGCACTGGTGAGGCCTCTGGCATCGCGAGTGTCCATGGGCGGCGGTATCACTTTACATCAGGTGAGCCTCCTGCTCGTTTGCCCCCTGTTATATAAAAAAAAATACAAAGTTTTTATTCATTGAAAATTTAAATCGTAAAGTATAAAGTGTTCTGACGATTTTTATTAGTCAGTTTAACTGTCGTTTGATTTATAAGTTTTACTAGGTAAGCACTGGATGTGACTCGGTCCTCTACTCTTTTACTAAGAAATATTCCTACACAACGTGTCAGTAACTGACGAAGCTCAAGAACGAACGCGATGGATAATTAATATGAACGCCGCTTGACTTATCCAGGAAACAAGAATATCAAGTAAGTTATTATTATTTGCACAAATAATAATTGATATAAATAACAATTGGGTCAATGTTCATCATGTCGGACTGCCAAACAGAAGACTTGCGATACCTGTGGCTGGTAGATGGCTGTGGTTTTGTGGTCTTGTGGTTGTATTAAATGTGTTCCAAAATCGTATATGCTTATTAGTCGAGTTAGAAACGATGACAAAAGCTATAAATAGTTTAACTTGGAGGCCAACCGACCATGTGTGAAATTATGTAATAATAGTGTAAACTTTTCACTGCATAAACTTTAACACTGATTGTATAAAGAAAGGAATTATATAATTAATATGTTGATATCACAGAATACCACTCATATGGTGTTCTGGTGAAAACGTTGGTGTATGTTTCCATACCATACTTAACAATAATTGATTATAAATTTGCATTTGCGTTTATTTAATTAATTCATAGTACTTCTATGTGAGAACTCCAACCACCGTTTGTTTTTTGTTTTGTCTTTGTTTTTTTTTTGCTGTTTTTTAGAAAACAACAACATTTTATTACTAAACATTTAGATGTTTATTATATTTCTGGCTACATATGGGTTTATTGTTAGTTGTAAGGTATGTTAGTTCTAAAAATTCCAAGAAATATATCAGTAACATTTCAAGTTGTCTTGGATCAGAAGTCTGAAGTGAAGTTTCTATTATTATTAAATTTGATATTAGTGTACAAACAATGATTCAAATATTGACAAAAAGCTAGTATGAAATATCAATTTTCTATCTATAGTTCTATTTCTTTGTTGTAATTAAACTGTGGTTCATTAACATTTCCAACTAATTGCTATCTCCCGTAAATTATCGATTGTAACTTTAGATCTTATTCAGATATACTATTTCGGAAATTTAGTTCAATCGGGTTTTATAGTTTTATTGTTTACAGTCGTAAATTGTTTCTACTTTAAGACATTTATGTAAACATATTGTAATTTCCGAAGTGTTTATATAGAGAGAATCTCCAGGACACTTTTCTTCTCTGATTTAATTAGAGTGGTATATATATAAGATTATGTATGCAAAGTTTAGATAGGATGTGCTACTTAGACGCATAGTTTAGTCGATATGCGTATTTTGTAGAATTCATCTTAGATTTGACTCAGGCACATTCGTTTGTACCATATAATCTTCCAACAACGATAGCACTATTAATTTCGAAGTTTTTGAATGCAATTTCGGTTCTCTAAATACAGCTCTAATGCTGCATTGGTTTCGCAACCGCGATTGGAAATTATTACCAGAGTGCTTGTGGGTAAGTAATTCAAGGCTTTCCGCACATTGCACAGGTACTGCCATCATATGCAGTGAGAACATTTCGGAACCGTAATTTTATTTTTTTATTAGATTTCTTTTCTTAGATTCAACAATTACTTGATCTTTATAATCACATTTGCAAAAATTATTTGATCTCCAAAATCACCTCCCACCATCGCTTGCACTAAATACTGATATTCAGCAGGTTCCCCCACTCAAACATTTTTTTGTATATATTCACTAATATTACAGAATATAAAAACGATGGAAGTTGAAAACAATATATTTTAATTTCATTTTAATTTAAATATTCAGCACTCAGGCTTAGCTATGAGCGCCACCGTTTCACATGTAAAATCTGCCAAGTAAATCTTTATGTATACAGCATGGAAGCCTATACTGATCTAATTTATTTATAATTATCATACAAATTTCTAACTTGATTTGGTACCTTCGAGATATATTTGGGTGCTTACGTAACACCCTCGTACCCATCTAGGGGACATAGCATACAAAGTATATACATAATTTTTATAAATATATCTTACAATACAAGACATATACATCACACAAATTTTGACCGTACCGCGACTTGAAGCCTAATTTTTTGACCATCCAACCCCAACTGTATTATCAAATAAATAATATAATCCGGATACATTTTTAATAAATTAGCTATAGTTATAATATGGGTGCTGCTCGATAAATATATGTAGATAATTTTGGTAAATACATAAATAATATAACACTCAGACAACATTTATGGAACATCGATCTGTTACAATCCTGGCTAGTATGGACATAGAGCCAACTCAGGTTTTCCTTTGTCTTTATATTTTTTCTGTTAACGCCGCATTTTTGTTTTCATAATGATTTTCATATTACAATTGAGTGAGTTAGATTCTGGAAGCCGTCGCGAACAGTGCCCTTTCCGAGCACCCCTTGTATGACGTGTGGGTGGTCATAAAATTAGTATTACTTTCTTAATTAAAATAAGCAAAATGAACTTGTGTTTTTTTTAAACTAAAATGAGTGCTGCTTCAAAACATATCGATCGTACAGTTTGTACGGCTGACCATTGCGTTAACTGGTCACATATAGAATCACGAATCTCAATCCATAAACGGTTAGTACCGTTTCTGTTATTCCAAAAACTACATTGTCTTCTCAATTTGTGGTCCTAATAGGCCCATAAGCCCTATTGTCCGATTATTTATTGCCCATTTCGGTGGGCAATTAAGCAATCATTCGCATATTTTCAAATTAAAGCTGACACACAGTAAATTCTGGCTGTTTGGAAATGGTACCGGATACAGTGTACGTATATTGCGTATGGTACAGGGGAGAGAAGAACGCGACATTTTAATGGTTTATTAAACTTAATCGGGGTATTTAACTTAAAATGTATGTTATTTAAAGCTCTCGATACTATCTATCTGTGATATACTACCTATAAGTGGGAAGGGATGGTGACGACGGGGCTTTTTATTCGTGTTAAAGGCACCAAATCCTCACGGGAATATCGTTGCATTGCCTATTATATTAGTGTGTAATTGTATTTTATAGGGACTAATAAACAATTGTATTTTATAGGGACATTTTCATTCGGTGCTAATATTAATATATGAATGAAGAAACGATCTTTCTCAAATCTGTGTTGGCTTTATTTTTGTATGATCCTTTGATTCGTTTGTCGTCTATAAACCTTATTATGAATATCTAGTCTTATAAAGAAATACGTGATAATATCGGAAACCATAGCCCTCTTAGATGTAATGTCATATGTACAACTGGCCTTGTATGGACCCGTAATAAAACGCCTTACCCTTCCACTTGAGACCTAATAAATCATGACGAATCGACTTCCGTGATACGCTTCGTTAATCTATATGGATTAAAAACGTTAATAGCCTCTTTGTTTTGCTGTAAATTCATTTAAATCCTCATTTAAATAAATATCATTGAGGTGCTTTAAATTCATATCATGGTTATGGAAAATTACGTTAGTTCCGCTATTTCGTTTTCAAAGATTTTAAATAAAATCAAGAAAGGTTTAATTAAAAAATATTTATATTGATAAATTGATTTTATTAATTTAAAAATAAAGTCTAATTATAATATTAATAACTCAAGGACGGGTGATCCAGTTTGGCGATACCAGGATCTTTTTTACATAAATGGCAGGAAGCTCATCCGATCTTAAGTGATATCGCGGATCGTAGACTCTCCGAATTTCAGAGTAATATTTACTTTACTTTTATTTAGCTATTTTGGAGATCAATTTATGCACCTAAAGCTGTAGGAAACGGTTAGTCCTATGTAATATTAGTTTAATAAATTTATTTATTTTATTAGTATATTACCTCTGAGAAACTCTATCTCTCGTTGGATGGTAATACGTTAGTTCAATACGATTAATTAAATCTGAGATACTTTCGCTAACCAAACTTTATTAATTTAATTATCTATAATTTTATTTAATAAAAATATATCGAGTAGCGGTAAATATAATATAGTATAGGCTATATATAAGAACAAATACTTTGTTATACTAGATTTATCCATAGGACTCTACACTTGTACGAAACTCGTCAAATCAACATCAATTAACCAGTTGTATATCCGCCCAAAAAATATATCCTTCTATTTAAACACAACAGTTTCTGAGGATGTTCATTCCCCTTTTTTTTTTTACTTTAAAAAAAAAAAAAAAAAGGGGGGGGGGGAAAATAAAAAACCCCTCTAATGTGAATTCTAAAAAAAACCCCCACAAAAAAAAAAAAACCCCCCCCTGAAAAAAATTTTGGGGCCCCCTGCCAAAAAACGTTACACAATACAAAACTCCTACACAAATTTTTCATAGTAAACCATTAAAAAAAAAATTATAATATAAATGCATTAAGATTTTAAATAACTTATAAAGTTTTTATCATTATCTTTATAATATGAATCACTAACTACTTAAGAATAGGAAACGACTGTTTTTGACGATGTCTAAAGCGTCTAGTTTATACATGTGTGTTTAATTTTATAAGCTACAAATCCTCTTATAATACACAGAGGCATAATTCCAATTTCATTGCTCAATTTTCTTAGCTTAAAATTTGTATTCTGCTGGTACACCTATATCTATAGAATATTTTAAGTTTAAGTCTTTTTCACATTACTAAAGCATTTTAGAAATTTATTATTATATTTTTTTTTAACCTACTAGGCCTACCCCCGGACGAGGTTATATCCGGGCCGTGGAATAACTGATAATTTTTTGGGGCATTTATTTAAATAAAGTAGTCATTCCTATTAATTTTACATTACATTGCACGAGATTGCGTTATTATAGGTTTCATTATATTATATGTAGACTGTTATTTCACAAACAGTTAAATCAGATTTATCTTTCTTTACCTATTTCTATTATTTACAATTGTACCTATTTTTATACAGTAGTCTACTATTACATCCCTTTTTTCCTTATAAGCTAATACTTTACATATGTTATGTCTGTCAATTCTATCTATTTTTAATTGTGTCTCCAGTTTAATTCTGTCGTAAAGGTGTATAGGACAGTCGAACAGTATGTGTGGCACACTTTCTTCCGCATAGGCACGCCGAGCTCTCCTTTAGTTTAAACCTTTATAAGTAGGCAGAAAAGCCGCCATGTCCCGTGAGTATTCGCGTTAAAGTGCTGTTTACTTGTAGGTTTCGGGCAATTTTGTATGCAGCGATGGCAAATTTATTATTATTATGCCAGGTATCTTTATCTATTTATTATTCCAGTGACTACACCTCTAGGTCATTATAACTAACTCTGTGCGAGTTGTACTCTCCTGTAATTGAAGATGCACGGAGAAGGATAAATATGTAGGCTTATATATATGTTATGTGTTGCCTTCGTTGGAGATTCTAATAAATAAATTATAAAGCCACGATAATGATGCTGTTTCTCTATATGAAGGCCCAAAATATGTCCTATACTTTTATTTTATTTTTATTTTATTATTATTGTGTTCTCAGACATTACATATGCTTAAACAATTCTTCCAAACAACATACAGAAAATTTATAAAAACACGTACATATATAACAATTATATGAGAACTTATAATGTATATAATTTAAAAAAAAAAAAAAAAGCAGATTAACGATAACAACGAGAAAAAAAGAGAGAAAAATAATAGTAATACTAATAAAACTTTAAACAACACGCAACAATGCTGCTGAAACATTCGTGTGTATGAATAGTCTGGTGCACTGTCCGATAAAGATAAACCAAGTCAATTAAATCTCTACGTTCAAGTGAGTGAAGGTTATATCTTTTGAGACGAGAATCATACGTTTGAAGTGATATCTTTAAGTTGAAACGGCCACACAAAATTCTTAAAAACCGCTTTTGTACAGACTCTATAGAGTCGATGTGAATTTTGTGAAAAGGAGACCAAACTACGGTAGTTCCAAAGTACTTCGTACCAAGGTTTTATACAACATTATAGTACTTTAGCATTCTTAAAGGACTTTGATATGCGTAACACAAAACCTAGCATTTGGTTAGCTTACTTATGAATTACTTTGAAGTGAAATATCATTTTTGATAGCCGTGTGACACACTGAGACTTTCTACGTACTCCACTCAAGAGTTCTTTATTAAATTTAAAATCTGACGTTGCCCGATGTCAGCTCGAGTTTTAATTTATTAAATGAACGTGAGTCCATTTGCATACTGTTGTCATTGTATGAGAATAAAATTTCACAGTTTAACTTAACTTCGAAACTAGATAACCTAAATATCACATTTGTTGTCCTACTTCATTGTGTTTTTATTTCATTAGATAATGAAAATGACTATCACGGTTGATGTGATGATGATTCTTGTGATGTTTGGACAGACTGACAGCGAATTTCAATCCCGTTTTCTCCCTTTAAAAAAAACAACTCATGTTCGAGCTTCACATGGATTTTCTTAGTTTTATAAACGCAGTGATTTCATAAATAGTCGGAATTCCAATCCGAGATTCACAATGAGCGAACACTCCTCAGCACTTATATCAAATATATATACCCTTTGTTCAGAGTGTTATGGTGGTAATATATTTTATGGTGTTTGTAATTTAATTCTTCCTCGTTGTCCAGGGGATGTCACTTCTTTTAAGTTTTGGCCTAATCGAATACGACCCTCAATCATGGAAGGTCTCTTGCTATCGTAAGTGTCTTACACCGAAAAAAACGACGCTGTATTTATGCAGAGGCCTAACGAAAACGTAAATAAATGAAAATCTAACAATTTGAAATATTAAATGTGCCGATAAGACTTGGGAGCTTTCAAAAGAGTTTCATTCGCTTAAAGGCCATCAATTTAATCTGTAAACCTCCTGGCATAGCGAGTGTCCATGGGCGGATAGAATGTCTCTAAATGACACGCCAACGCATTTGCCCCCTGTCTCATAAGAAGAAAACAAATAATATCACTTTGAAAATATTGTATGGATTATAAAATTGATTCTTGATTGATTTGACGAATCATATGAGTCAATCATATAAGAAAACCAAAGTTTATTTTTTCATTAACAAGCATATCTCAGTTTATATTCGTATCAACCACCATTGTGATTCCGTACCGATAACACATACACACATATAAATATACGTTTAAAACAGCTTTAGTCTAAGAAACTAATAAACGTTTCAGCTACTCGAATTGTTTTCCGCATGTTTTAACGTAACCGTAACAATTGACCACAATCAATCACTTTGCAGAGGGTCAATTGATCATATCGATTGACACTCCTTCCAAACACTGGCCGTAAGTGAAAAATATTTACAGAATGTTTACAGAAATAATACAGAGAACTTACTAACTTAGAATATTTACAGAAATAATACAGAGAACCTTTATATTATTCAGGTTATTGGGTTTTATAATAACGTTTCGCGTATTTCACCCCGATTGCCCCATTAAATAACTCAGAAGCCTTATTGGAAGCTAAATAAATACCTAATCCACGGGCAAGCATTAAATTATTGTGGTCATATCGTAAACCTGCAACGTAACTTCTATTTATTTTTTTTTTTCAGTTGCCGAAGTACTCACTGTGCAGTTAAACGCGGGTAAATGGAGCAAAAGTATGTTTATTGATTTTTTTATTTAAAAAATAATATTTTCTTTCATTTTCCAATTTTTTTTAATAATTTATTACAAAACTGTAGGTGTGTGTAAGCATTTAAAGCTGTATCAAACGAAACATTAATCATAATATCGTAAAATCGAATGGAGTTCCACAGACATTTTTGCACTTCAATGTTTAATGCGTGACTTTTTTTAATATAAGATTATTACTGATAAGCTTCGATATTTCCATCGATGGGAAAATAAAGTGATTGTGTATCTCTTGTAAAAAATAAGAAAAAAAACGCTGTCCAACGTTTTGTCACGATTTTTTAGCAAGTGTGTAAGCTAATTTTCCGGATTTTTTTTCGCCTGTGCTCGTAACAGCAGCTAATTGCTTTCGGAAATGCTTTATACGATCATATTTCACGTGAAAATATGATTTAGCCATTAAGCCAATCTCTAATAATTTTCCTGCAATTTTCTCCATTCATACACGATTGAGCGTTTTCCAGTCACGAGAAATAACATTTATATAAATTTAGTCACTCATTATTGACCACGTATTATATTAGATCTGGATAGTACCTAGAAGTTTGATAAAAATACCATCTCTACGAATTCTTCTTAACTGTTTTGGATCTAAATAATAATAATTAGTTTTAACCAAATAAATTTGAATTTAATTATTAGCCAGTATTAGCAAGAAATTAAAAAAGTGAAGAAGCCTGTGAAATGGGAATACCGGTACAAAAACTAGAAGCACAACTTCCATTGTCACATATGAGATGGGTGATCAAATAATAGCACAAGCAAAATGGGAATTATATATATATAGAGAGAGAGAGAGACAGAGAGAGAGACAGAGACAGAGAGAGAGACAGAGACAGAGAGAGAGACAGAGACAGAGAAGAGACAAGAGAGACAGAGACAGAGAGAGAGAGTGATAAAACCAGGCAATAATAAAAAGAAGACAGTTCGTTCGTAATTTACTAACGTGAAATTATAATTTAGGATTATGTTTACACAATAGCCCAAAGAACGTTTTTGAACCCACTTTTAAATCTTATTAAGCATTGCGTTATATAATATAGTACCGTTTGAATCAAGATAGTTTAGAATCCTTAATTTATTCAAACTCGAGGAAGAATTTTAATTAAACAAATGAACGAATAGGGTGTAATGAAACTGCCCTGGTTCCAGATAGTTTTAAAGACTAATATTGCACTCGACGACGGCTATCTTAGTGTTCATTTAGTGTTACTATGTATATTTAGTAATATTATATCGTAACACATCTTACATACGGTAGTATCAAATCCAGTCGTACTACATACAGCTTTAAGCGCAATTTTAAAGAAAAACACTTTTTTAACGGACTAAGTTATCTATAACTTAATGTTATGGATATAGTTATGAAAAAAGACAATATTACAATTTTAAAGCCTTAAAGATAGACTTTCTGCAATTATGACTGCTCGCGTGGTAATTTAAAACTAACGTGGACGCTAAACGACAGAGCAAGCGTTATTTATAAATCAAATGGAGCCAGTATCAGACGACGTTTTATAATGCAGCGCATCTATATACAACGAATAGTAGAAACAGTTGCAACCGAACAAATGGATTGATTTCAAAATTGTTTTCGTCCTTAGAGTAATATAAATACCGATTATTAAACTACATAACGATAACCAATTATATTTTATACGTAGGTTTGTAAATAGGTTTCTACTGGTTTGTTTATATTATATCGAGGTCGTTAGTAAGTCGATTAAAACGTCCGCGCGGCAAACAGTAATGGGGAAGACGTATAGCGAGCGGATAGAACTAATAGCCATTAGGGTATCAATTTTTGAGCTTCGCCGTATTACATTGATACGAATGCTGAGCTAAATGAAATTAAAGAGTGGACTCTCCACTGGCACTGATCATTGCTTAAAGTTCCTGTTTGAAGGTTAATGAAGCCGCTATACCGCTGGTTAATTTGCCTAGAAAGTAATAGTCTCTTGGTGGTATATTGTAACTTGGTGTATTATTGTAAGATTTGTAAAACTAAAATGACAGGCACTCATAATTAACGAGTTCTATCAATATAAAATGTCATTAGATTTGAAAGCCTTTGCGAAATATAATAAAATTTAAGCTAATATGTGTTTTTTCTAACTAAAAAATTAATAGAAAAACAGCAATCGGTCCGTCAAATACTTTCGAAACTCAGAAATCAACACCCGCTGAAGAAAGGATAGAACACGGAACGCCACTTCGTGGCAGGATGTTGGGGTAATTGCGGCACTTCCGAAAGATTAAAACTGTTTACCAGCTACAAATATCTTAAAAGGCTACATTTCCTCACTTAACTTATAGTCTATGGGATGTGGGACTTTCGCGGTCAGTTTCAGAACAAACATTCTTAACTAAAACATTACGAGTTAGTGAAAGCTTCATTGGGCAAGACTTTTTAATATTTAGTTTATTAAAAAAGAGGGTGTATTTTTTTTTGGATTTCATTGCGTCTTGGTAATATGGTAACTTAGAAAGGCGCTCTAAATACCCTGCCCTACGACACTAAAAATACTTGTTATAAGTATTTTTTCATTAAATCACAAGTAATGATGTATTCGCAATTCAATATCATTTACAAACTTATAAATTAAAACATTTTTTTCATAATAAGGGGGGGGGGAAACGGGCAGGAGGCTCACCGCCCATGGACACTCGCAATGCCACAGGCCACACAAGTGCGTTGCCGGCCTTTTTTATATTATTCAATAAGTACTTAAGACTGCATTACCTCGGAACCAGAGATTTGATATGTGGGTGTGAACAGAAGGGAAGATAGATAGCCTCCTTCAGTATAGAAAGAATATCTTTGGCTTATTCTATCGACCCACGACTGATCGGCGTGAAAGCCTCGATGGATCTCCATCTACTGTATATGTAGTACGACTAGGTTGGTTCATTAGCGTGATTCAAGATTTGACGTCATCATATCAATTACACCCGTAGATTAAAGGGTTCTTGTCAGTTCTTCTTGTTCGTTTTTAATCACTGTTTTGTAAATTCGCAGTATAATTAAGCAAAATTTTTATATATATTTTAAGTTATACAATTTGTATACACATATTTTGAATTTTTTATATCAAAAGAAATCTATATTATACTAGCTGATCCGAAAAGTAACGACATCTGTTAGAATATTTTGGAGTTAACAGATAATTGTGACTGTCAATTAATTATAGACAAATAATTTGCAATAAAATAAAATTACGACTATAATTAAAGATCTAAGCTATCCTATCTCTTAAGTTGGACCAGACTTCTCACGGTGTGCCAATTCAATTTAAAATCGGTTAAATAGTTTAGGAGTCCATCGAGGACAAACATCGTGACAGGAGATTTATATATATTAAGATATAATGATTCTACATCGAATCACGAGGTAATATATAAAATTTAATTACTTTACAGGCAGTGTAAAACAAATTAATTGATGGCTTTATATAACGAAAGTACTGTTTACAAAATAAAGTCAAAGATACAGTTAAAGCGGAAGATAACTGATTTATGTGCGAAATTTGCGACAAATTTATTGCTCGGTTCGCTTTAATTGAATTCGTTTGATACATTTTGTTATGGATGTATGTGACTAGATATGAATAATTAATAGTGATGCAGATGCAGTGAACATTAAAATAGCGAGATTCCGACGGTTTTGTGCACTCTAGATTAACTGTTTAGTTTATTCAAAATTTACTTGTTTTGTGAAACTATTTCATTTGATTTCCAATGTATTATTATTTATTTCCTATTTAGCTATTGTATTGTTATTTATGTTAGTTTTCTTATAATAAATATTTACAGTCCTGGTAACGTGCGGTACATAAACTTAACATTAATTCGGTTAGTAATATACCGGTGCAAATTCTTTATCTATGTTTAAATAACTGTATCTAAGTTTCGTCTAGTGGCTGGGGGTCTGAGGAAGGTTTCGGTTAAGAAAAGTCGACTAAGGTGACCTCTCAAATTATTTATATTTGGAGTACCTATAAAATATTCGAAAATGCTCAGAATACATTTGGTACAGCCGTGGCCTTCAAGAATCCTTGGTCGCTTGTCGATCCGTTCAAGCTGTATACCAAGGGATTTCTCTATTTGAGCAATTAAAAATACCTTTCTACGTAATTGGGAATGAATTTATTTTAATTTATAAATTTATTAATATTCACTGAATTAATCGTATATGAACATTTATCATAAACGCGCTCCAAATAATTTACATCTTTGTCGACAACTTCTGTTATTTACGGCTTGAAAGCAGCCGAGCCTACCTTCACTTGTTCTTAATGGTTTTCGTCTGGAAAAATAAAATATGGCCGCCACTTCCGGAGGAAATGGCGCGCTTCCTGTGCTAGTTACGGGGACACGCAATGTTCAACGCTCTTTTCGTTAATTGTTTGTTTGGTCACACTGTTGTGATTTCCACAATCGATCATAATGCTTATTTCGACAAAGCGTTTCTTTATTAATAACACGAGAAACTAATTAATAGATATAAAATTTTGTTATTTGAAATATGAGAAAATCCCATAAGATAAATATAAAGATTTCCTATCTTTTAGCGGGTATTTTATGACACATGGAAATATTTACTTTACTGACGACAATATAACTAAAAAGCAACATAAGATATGTAAAAAATTCAAGTGTCAATTGTCAAATCACCAATAACTACATGATCTATAGAATCTTGGCTCGTGGGGTGCTGGTGCAGAAGTGCTAATAAAAGTGCTTAGGGAAAGTACCGGTGACCAGAGATGGTGCTTTCCTCGGTCAGTGTATAAACAACGGAGCGAAGAAATGCCACCAATATTAGGGACACTGCCGCATTTTAATTTATTATAAGTTATTCGATTTTCAATTTTAATGTCATTCAATATTTATTTAATTAAGAGAAGTGTTTAGTGATTGTATGTTATATATAATAATACAATTTATAACTTTGTTTTCCATTTGTCATATAGTCATTCTGCCTTCATTATTCTATATGTAATACAACATTTTTCAGCAACCTATAAAAGCTTTAAAGCTTGTTTTCAATACATATACTACAATGTTATTAAATTAAAAAACATGTTAAAATTTCAGACTAAGTAAGCACTAGAAGAAAAGTAATTTACATTTTATATTGTTACCGGCAACACTAAGGCTCCGTTATTGAAAAGCGACAATAAAATGCATGTGGCGTTGCTATTTTATAAGTATTAGCATTAGCCAGAGTGCATTTAAAGAAAGCTTTTGTGTAAAATGTACAATAGAGTGGTGTTTTTTCCATAAAACTGACAGTCTTTTAATATCAATTATCAAATTCAAATTTTCTGGAATTAATAAGAGTCTCAAAACGTGAAAAAAAAAACATTATAACATGAAGATGAACTTTTTCACTTGATGGAAACAATGACGAGACTAAGGAAGTATATAATTTCTTATAGTAAGCAGTGAATATACTTAAAAGTAAATTTTGTTCTCTTTAAATCCAACGGAATGCAACAAAAACCGCTTAAAACCGCACATTTTAGTATAATACACGCGAGAGTAATTAAAATACGAAATGGAACTAGGTAAAAATTAAGTAAACAAACTACTCTGTTTTCGCTTAAAACATGCAACACAATTTATACGTGCCGTAGTTGAGCTTAAATTCGAGCAACGAAAATAGCAACACTGTAATAAGTATTCAGGCGGGCGAGGTGTTGCAATTTTCGGGGACACAAAATCCCACATTTCCCTCTAATATAATACTTTGAATAGTGAAATCTCTTAGGTGGAAATTTTGACACGTTCGTGAGTGGTCGTTGTTAGCTTTGTAGAGCTAGACTTACTTTGTTTGTAGCCCTGTAACCTAAAAATTACGTCGGCGAAAAACTGTTATGATTTAAGAAAGTATGGGATACAGTGATCTGTCCTTTGTTTACCCGTCGGCAAAAGTCAAATCGTTTTGAGACAATGTTTGTTTCTTAAAGATGATTTCTTAATTTTAGAGAAAAACATCTGTCTGTCACGAAAGTCTGCGCGAAATAAGCTTACATTGATTGCGTTTGTATTTGTCCAGAAAATAGTATTAGTATAACGACGATCAAATTGTAATAATTATTTATGTCCTAAAACCTATCTCTGGTGTGTTATACGTAATATTTTACAGATTTTTCTTATATCGACGTAAGAAATATTGAAATAAAATAAAAATAAATTTTAAAAGCATTCCGGTGCACGTAACCGCTATAAATAACAGATTGTGTACCTCGCGAAAATAGCAATTTACTTGCAACATATTTTTACTCAAATCGAAATAGGGGAAGGGCCCCAAACGATGATTTTGAACCCTTGAGGATCCAGCCCCTTTGTTATGCGTGGCAAAGATGATAACACTGAGTGTTAGTATTATTAGTTAAATTTTCGTCAAGATTACAAAACAATGTATCTCTGTAAACTCTCTGTATAAGGCTACAATTTATAAATATATTATGAGAATTCTCCAAAATAGTAAGTAGTAAAAATTAAGAATCGAGTAAGTAAGAAAAAAATCTACAAACTGAGCTATCCTGGCATGCGCTGCCAAAGTAGTTGGACTATACTAGTTACAGTTAGATATCTATATCTTACACCCAGCCACCCATTATAGCAAAAAAAAGTGAGCCATAAGTACACTAAAAATTGCTTATTTATTTCAAATGCTCATTTGCTAGTAATAAATTGACTTCCATTATCGGTTCTATTGATATACATACTATATTCATATATATATATATATATATATAGATCATATACGAATGTGACGAAATACTGAACTCGCGAAATTGAGGAGCTCGTCACCAAGATTGCTTCGTATTTCCACCCCTTAAGCTCTTTCTACGTTGCAAATGGAAAAAGTTTTGATTGTTAAGAAAAAATTTTGTCAACGAAAGATTTAGTTCAAAACAATTTTTATGATGTCTTATTTAAAACTGGTGTTCTTTGTTTCTAACTTGAAATTCGGGAGTAGGTTGAATTTCTTAGCAGTGATTTCGATCCTTTTATATTATGGCGAAACCTTTGCTTACTAACCGTGTATAAAGCCGATATCACGTTACATACTACTTGTCAAAATGATGATATAAATAGATGATGCAGGGGCAATGGTCACCATGGGCTACTGCCAAGCAGAGGCTCCTGGGTTCCATTCCAGGTACAGACAATATTGTGTGGTAAGCATATTTTCTTGGTGGTTATACTTTGTGTTGTCTGAAGTATTGTATTATTCCTACCCACATATTATCTCCAATTCTTCAAAAAGAGAGCCTACTCTTCCGGGGCCAGAGCCGGAGGAGTGAAGAGCCGGCACCACAACCACTAGTGTGTATAATATGGCCTGCAGCTGTTGCCACTTAGTTCACCTCGTTTGCCCCGCTATTTTATAAAAAAACAAGCAAGAATATATGATTATCACTGTTGTTATCTCCCATATGAGATGCGTGAAAAATCTGGGTATTTCAAATATATTTTGGCATAAATCATGCTATAATATGTCTTTGTCTATATTATTATTAAAGTAAAATATTAATAAAATACGCCTTGGAAGCTTTTCCATATAAATTCACATCAAATTAATCAAAAACAAAAATCCCTAAATGTTCTGAGTACGAAGATCTTTCTCATCAACTTAATTACATCTAAAGACGTCAATTTGAGGCAAAAAAATTATACCTCCAATTTCCCCTTGATATGGTAATTTAGAAAGATTTTGCCCTAACAGCTGATAAATTAGCACAAACGACTCTACTTAATTGCGAACGGAGATTGCTAAAATATTTTGATGTTATATATTTATTTATTACATGGAAAATCAACAGTCATTATATGGACGCATACAATGAGGTAGCGAACCTCTTATGCCTGGTGTTTTTTATAACAATTTAATAGCAGATCCGCGGCAAACTTTGTTTCCAAAAATGTGATTTCTAACAATCATTTTTTTAGTTCAATAAAAATAATTATCAGCTGTAAGTGTGTGATGTTTATAATCGAAAGCGTTTTAAATAATAAAAGTATGCTTTTACGTTAATAAATTAATCTTTATATGACACGTTTGTCGGTTTACCATAGCAATGCCATCTATTGATTACTTACTCAATCCAGATGAAAAGTATCGACATCTGTTAGAATCTTTTGGAGTTAACAGATAATTGGGACTGTTAATTGATTATAGACAAATAATTTGCAATAAAATAAAATTGCGACTATAATTAAAGATCTAAGCTATCCTATCCTAGTTGGACTAGACTGCTCACGGTGTGCCAATTTAATTTAAAATCGGTTAAATACTTTAGGAGTCCATCTTGGACAACCATCGTGACAGGAGATTTATATATATTAAGATAATTAAAATAATAGTTGCATTTCTATATGCAGTATAATTGTCTTGTATTGTAGCGATAGTAGACGGAGTAATCGCTCTCATATCTTGATGGGATGAAGTGCATCTTCTCCGTTAGGTTGATCGATCTACCAGGATACAATATATGTATGTTGTAACTGCAGACTACTGCATGGTAAGTATTACATCGTAACCAGGATCTCTTCACATCGATTATGACCCGTGGTGAATAGGCGTCGTTATACAACGACTCATTCCCTGCGAGACCTCCTTGCGCAAGATTATTCTTCTATTTACTATCTCTTTCCTACTCAAATGATGTTATGTGAAAGGGATGGGGATAATAGGGGTCATGTTCGTGTATCAACTCTTTATTTGTCTTTATGTGATTCAACCGTTTGTTATCATAGTTTATAAAAACAGACTAACTAAATAACTTACAACAAGAATTATTTTATTTTTTTAAAAAACCTATTATTATTAAAATTAATTTATATCATGAGTGTATAAACGAGCCCAACTTTGCAATAAATAAAAAGCTTTTGGCATTATGATAATCATCTATTAATCAGGTACCTGTAGTGTAGACCATAATTAAAAGCTTAAAAAGTACATTTACAAACAAGAGTGGTTTCGTGTGCCGCAATCAGATCTAAGCAATTATCTCAACAAAGCTTTGTCTAACTCCCGAATTTTGTGTTTCACAGTACTGGCCTTGTTATTAGTGCACTTGCTAACTCAACGGGAATTAGTCTAAATTTAGTCAAGGCTATTTAAAAGATTAATTTATTTTTATAAAAAAAATTTCAAAAATCGAGAGTTTGAACATTTTATGAATTTTCATTCGAAAATATGTGTGTTTTGAACGGGCTGCCTCAATGTTTACAAATTATTTTATGAGAGGTTTCGCTTTTGTCTCTGTTTTGATGCATTCTAATTCAAATCTCCAATGGATATTGAGTCCAATGAACGGCTAAACTTGTGGATATCCGGCAGTGTGCTATGTACATTATTCTCTACTTCTTTAGATCTCAAATTAGGCAAAATATTTTACATAACGTACAAATGTTTTGTTGAAATTTATTCGGATCCAGCCGCTTCTAATTGGCCGAAACTGTAATTTCCCGCAGGACAAAAAGGTCGTAAGTCATGAGTGTTAACGAAATTCAAAGATTATAGCATGTACGATAAATTAATGATTCAAATTTATTTTATTTTAAAATTTATTTAATATTAATTGATAATTTATATTAAATAAATTTGTTTTAAATTGGTTACTTGTGCTTATATTATCGTTGACATTATATAAGAATGATCTCAAGGTCGCCTCGTAGACGGCTTATTTATTTCTTTAACGATGATCATTGAATAATTTTTCTTTTTCATTTGTAAAGCAAACCAAAAACCTTGTAATATGCAGTCCTGTTAATCAGATACAGAGGTCAATTTAGAGGAGTTAAGGATCCATTTAAAGCAAAACGATTTCTACCGCACACTACCTTTTTGATAAAACTACTACAAGTATTTCGAAGCTTATACGACCTAGCAACCCCTAAGAAGAGATTCCTTTTACATGCCTCCTCACAGTGTCTATTTGCGGCATTTACTTGAGCCACTTGCTTGCCTGTCTCACTAAAAAGTTTTATGATTGAATGGAATCGTTACTTGAAAAAACTATACCACTGAAAGCTTATTTCAATTTTAAAAAAGGCGAGCTTTCGGACTCTTATCAATCTACCTTATCGCTTATTACTTATACCAAACATTATCTATTTTATCCAGTAAAATAATTCCCAGGGCAGTTGAATAATGTGCTAATGCGTTTCAGAAATGGGCTCCTTCTGATTACAATTAGCTGAATGTTCTTCTTGATTTGTTCAGGCTCTTGAGATTTACATCGCAGTTAAATTCGTACTTTCATTTGTTTAAAGTACTTAAAAAACTTAGGTTTCACTTCACCTATACTAGCTATAATTAAACTCGTAATCGCAAGGATCCTGTAATGAAATCTTTACCAAATATATACTTAAATTCCAAACAATTCGTTGACGAAACATCATTATGCAGGCATCTTATAAATATGACAAGGATAGTGATTAAATAAGGTATCAAACACTATGACTCATTTTGAGAAGAAGACTCGATGAAGGGCCCTTGCCTTCATCGGATGGCTCGGTCATTACAAGTCGCCTCCATATTCCCAGATACAATACAATAGTCCGTAGTAGTAATACCTATAATATTAAATCTTCATTTCAGACCAGAGATCAATATACGACTAGGTAAATAAATTAGTTAATATTATAAAAAATAAACAAATCAGTCCATTAGTCTTAGAACTATGCTTTTAATCATAATTAACTACAAACTATAGTGGAGCTTGAATAGATATTTAATAATACAGGTTACCGCTTGGGCCACTCCGAATACGATTCATCAGGGATGCCCACTCTTTTTCGAACGATGGCGTTAAAATCCATCCGCAAATATCCCTGATGCACTACAGAACCTATGCAGCAGCATATGTCGTTATGCCGAATTCGGAGACTGTTGAATGTCCTCTAGATAAAACACACATAATTATTGACAATATGCTTTCAACATATTGATTTCTGGAGAACTACTGTCAACCTCCGGGCCAGGATGTTATCTTTTACGAGTGTGCTCCTTTCTCGTATCAGATCAGCGCTATCAGACAGCTCCTTTGCAACCCAGTAACACAAATACTTGTAGACTCCTTTAAGAGGCACATCTTCAAGAAACACCGAACAAATTATTCCAATTTTGTTACCACGTTTTTGAAACACTAACACAGTATTTTTATCTGTATTGGATTGGAGAAACGAAACCATCTAATGATGGTTTCGGATTATAGAGAGCTGGAGGTGAATATTCAGAAATACTAGTTAATTTTAACGAGAATTAATTTAATAAATTTTTTAATTTTGTTGGTATTTTCGCCAAAAATGGTATATTTAAGATAATATAAAAGGTCACTGTATTTTACCTTCTGTGTTTTAATTGATTAGTTAATTAGGTTCCTGATGATTGTATAGTCGGTTAGCGAAACTTTATTGTCATCATGTAAAGTGATTTATTCCTTAGTTAAATAAATATTTTCCGTAATTTGCTTTACTACAAAAAACGATGCAAAAATATGATAGGAATGCTGAATATTTTTACGAATCCGATGATATTTCATTTCTAAAAACGCATGGAACGTATAAAACAATTTTTATATCGATTTAGCAAAAATGCATACAATATTAGAAAAATAGTAAAACAAAGCTATTATATATACCAAAATTCCGATTGAGTTAAATCATTCAATACACTATTTTAAACAAACAAGAAGACTTTAGTTCAAACAATTTAGTTATTAACTCCATTAAAACAATATTAAATTGTAGTCGAAAATACGACATACGGATAATGAATAATGTCAATAAAAAATTTCTTTGAGAGTAACAAAAACCAACAAATTATAATCATAAACTTATAATATAACTATTATGAGTTTCTTAGTGTGTCGTTTTATAAACACTTCGTAAGTGGTACACATTTCCCGGTGACCACGTTCCTTACATTTGGTGTGTTGCAAAAGCACTGGGGTCGGCCACAAGCAGCTGGTCCATTTAGTTCGTGGACAGTCGGATTGTCACAATTTGGCTCCCCTCTTTCTGGGCAATACAGGACAGAATGCTCGCCTGGAGGACATTTCGCTAAAATAATAATAGAAGTTTGTGTTCGATTAATAAATAATGTTTGAATACTGGAAGAAAGAATTTCTGTTATAAGTTCTTGTTATGTTATTAAGCTGTTCTATACAGTTATATGTTATATGTATGTGTTCTATATGTTATATGTTATATACTATTCTAATTTTGACATTTTAACAACTGTTTAGGTAGCAAGTGCTGAGTGAATTCTGGAAATAACTCCAATAGACTTTTACTTTATTCGACATATTATTATTATATATAACTCTTTATAATATAAATGTAACAGATAACGATATATGTCATATTTGTTTCTCTTCAAAATAATGTAAGTAGGACAGGAAATTTAGTTGCTTAAAATTTTAAGTGGCCTATGATAGCAATTATCAGTTAACAACGTTAATAAGAAGGCCATTAATTTACATATAGTAAAATAGTATCTTAAAAGCAATATAATAGCAATATAATATAATAGAAGATAGCAACTTCACACAAGTTTTAAGTTTTATTTTTCATTTATTGCTACGTATATTTCAAAGTACCTGTAGGAATTCCCTGGGCATCGATGCACGTAGCGGCAGCAACACACAACACAATCAAGGATAACCTCATTCTGAATCTATCGCGTTAATGTAATACCTTTTGAATAAACTGTTATATATATTAAGAGCGACGTAAAAGGGGATTCACGTGCCATAACCATTAATAATTATGACTAATAAGACAAATCGTAAAGTTTCTTTGTATGAGTTTTCCTTAAACTCACGTTCGCTGCTTACAATGTTGGAACTAATTATTCAGGACATGTTTTGAATTCAGAAGGCAGCTGGCGCAATACGCTCTTTTAGTATTTTTTCATTTGTTTCATAACCGTGGTATGACGTCATGAGTTATGCTGTGATAACGTTATACGTCATATCGTGACGTAAAGTCCCCTGTGACTATTATTTATATACTGTTCTGATGGTGATATTCAGAAAAACAAATTTAATATATTTTCATTCATTTTTTATAACAAACATTTCATTTATAACGCTACAATATACATCAGGGTTATCATCGATGATTTTTCAATCCCAATCAGAAATTCAAGTCTGCTCGTAATCTAAATATATTTTCTCTTATTTATTATATTCCTTTGTTTTGTGCGAATAAAATTACTCATAAAGATTACTATAAACGCTCCAAACAAAAAACGTAATTTGTACACCATCGGCTATATAAAGATAGGGAATTTAAAAAAGCAGGGAACAAAAGGAGCCTGCTTTATCTTTATATTTAGGGCACTCGTAAAGCCAGGCCACCTTTGTCCTTCAAATCTGATGCTAACATCTTGAGTCATTCGGAATATTTTTTATCTGCTTCATTTGCTACAGTGAGACGAAATACATTGTTTTCAACTTTATTGTCCGTGTATCTTTTGAGAGGATTTTAGCTTGATTGACCTGTTGGCTACGTCTTAAAAAATTATGTTTTTTTTAATAACGCTGATTTTATTTTGAGGACTTCTCTGAATTATTCACTATTAAGGATACGAAGAGATTCTTAATAATGAAATCTCTCTTCAATTAAGTATCCTATATTGTTTAACGTTATGTAAAATAAATTTACTATAATTATAACAAAGACATGTATAACAATATTCAAAGTATTTTGTAGCTTATATCTGATTATGACTAAAACTTTATCAGTTTTCCTTGGGTCCAATTCTGGCCATAAAGCGTAAAAATCTTTTCATTTTAATAATAGTTACGGTATAATTTTTAATTTTGGTTGTACAGTCGATTAGTGTGTTAACTTGATGAAATAAAGTTATCATGGTCTTCAACACTTAATGTAAAAATGGACACTAACTACTGGTAACTATTAGTAGACTAAATTTAAGTTAAGAATCCTTAACCTACAAGAAATTATTTCCATCCGAGAATAACTGTTAGCAAATCCACTTTAATAAATTCTTTCAATAAAACGATCTGATATTGCTCGTAATATTACTGAAGCTTGGACTCATAAGTTTCAGTTGAGTTTATCCCAATTACAGAGAACTTCTTGCAATTTCAATATAAAATGACTCGAGCCACAAAAGAATATTATTGTTTATTTCAAAGTTGAGAACTAAATGAATCTGGATAAAATATTCAAGAATTGTCGAGTAAAGGATTCTTTGTTTAAAGTATGTGAAGAAATGGAATTATGAAGTTGCGTTATAAAATATAATATTATTGTTTATATAACAATATTTTGTGTGACATTTTTTTCTTTGAATGAGAATAAAATTATGGATTACCTTGAATCTCGTCCGGAGCGATAGTCACCATGCCAGCCTATTGGAGGGTTCAATTCCTGGTTACATTTTTTTTAAAAAGTTTATATATTTTGATGAAATAATAATATCAATATTTTTTCTCACATTTCTTAATTTTAAATTCTTTAATTTCCAAAATATGGCATCGTACCAACTTTGGATATAGTGATATAGATTTAGTGGATGGATAAACACCAAACGTAGTATAATTCCATTAGTTTGAATAAAATTTTGGAGTTTTAAACTCGTTCCGACTCGGCTTCGAAAACTTAATAAAACACCGTTTCGTCAAGTCGACGTGAATGGAATCGCTTAGTTTGAAAAGGTCGACAAATAGTGTGGGGTTATCGACAGTTTGGTGCCAACAAAGGATGCAATTTGTCAAATCAAACACCACTGACATTTAATACGGTATTATATTTTGAACGTTCACGTGTCAATAACGGAGCAAGCCGGGCCAATGCGATTGCAAAACGATCAGACGTAGCATGCGATTAGAATGATGAAAGTTATCTTAGATAATCTCTGCAATGACCCGTGCACGCCATTACATATAAATAAGCATATTATATATAGTATGTAATAATCTAATATAAATAGTGTCGCTAAAAGTATCTATTTTCATGTAGGAATCGATTTATTACCAAATTTACTTTTAAAATATATTTTTATTTACTTAAGCTTATTTTGGCTATAATAGGTGCATTAGTATAGACTAAATTGATGTATAAGTATATGAAAAACAGGTCCATTGATATATATGTGAATTTGATTCGATTTCAAAAGCATAATGAAGACAAAACAAAATTATCAGGGAGCACTGAAATTGTTTAAGGCGCCCAATTTCCAACATGATCAACGCGTCGCGTTGGTCGTAATTTTTTGCATCCGTATGTTTTCATTAAGAAAAATTGGTATTTTCTCTTCCCCTATCTAAAGTTGACAATGAATTTGAGTGTTTGTCGTTTGAAATAACCATGAGATTTCGTACGTTGTTTACTAATCCCTATTTATGTGTACCTGAAGATTAATTTTTATTGACATCATCAAATAGACCAGCTTCCGTTTTATTCGGGTAGGTTAGGTTTGGAAAATTGTCTGTTTCGATAGTTTACAGAAGCTGATTTATAATTAATTGAATCAGGCGTTACTTTGCGGAAGTCCATGGTACAAAATCCCAATAGACCAGTATGAAAGCAGTACTCCGCAAAAAACCCACAACCACTCGACGCACGTTTCGCTCCGACACCGGAGCATCATCAGGAGATGTTGACTCATCGAACGCTGTTCTGCTTTCATACTGGTCTATTGGGATTTTGTAGGAGCTGATTTAATATACGAAGGTACTTTTCTGGCGAGTATATACTGTATACTGATTGACAAACACCAAAGGCCCATTTTGGGTTCCATAGCCAGAGTTACCGCTTAGTGTAAAATAATATTGAAATTTTTAATCAAGTGAGTCATCAAAGCTAATATTCTCTCATAATCTATCAAAAAATTAAATTAATTGTAAATTAAATCTAAACTAGTAACAATTAGTAGTATGCCTTCAAGTAGTATTCAAAATTCTAAATTAAATATAGCAAAAGTATGAATATTTTCACTTACAGGATATTCGTATGTTGAATGCCTATGAACTGAATTTTAAATTGGCAGCAAGCAGAAACGGAAAGTGCATACTTAGACAAAAAATATTGTTACTAAACAAGAAGAATTAGCCTTTCAATAAAACCTTTGCAAAAAGAAAAAAGAAGCTTGCGCGAAATTCAAAAATAGAATCAACGAATCACAGCTCCCGCGTAATGTAATCAATCATGGCGGGTTTGAAAATGGCGCCATCTGCTCGCTTCAGACGCGTTCGGTATAAAAATGCAGATAAAATTGAATTGATGCCATTTTATATTTAATGTTCAAATATAACGCAGTTTGTATTATACTTATGCATATTGTTCTGTTCTGCATACAACTTTATTTAATATTCAATTTACTTTAAAATCCTCTTTTTTATCAAATAACCTTCTATTTATAAATATATATATATGTACAAAAATATAGAATATAAAAATATAAAAGCTACACTAGAGAAGCGTACAAATACAAATAAACATAAATATGAATTCATTGCATTTCAGATTTCAGGCGAAAACATGAAAGCATTAATTTTATATTTGCAATATTAATCAGTGTACGTAATTAAAATGTTAATTTTAATAAAAATGAGGCGGTTTTAATCACGGAACACGCAATGCTAACTCAACACAGCTAATTGGTTGACAACACATTCGTACGTTTTACACATTTATTTATAATTAAAAGCGTCGCTTTATGAATATTAAATATTTCGTTAACTTAACCAATGTTTACTTGGAATACGGAAATATTTAATTTCACTTTCAGAAAATCATTTTATGATGGCCAGCTACATATCAACACGTAATTAGAAGTAATAAATAAGAAGTTACAAATTTAAGCCTTCCCTGTTATTATTAAAGACTGCAAGACAATCTGTTCGCTATCGAGTTTTAAGTGACAGATTGTCGAAGCACGCTGGTCTAATAAGCACAGACTAGAAGAGAACAATTTTCTTCCAATAATTTTTATAAAACAGATATTTTGAAAAAGGAACTCATCAAACTCATTCCTCGATAACTTACATTATAATAATAATTGCAATTGGGTAACACTACGCCATTCTAAAATCTAATTACGAATTTATTCTAATTCAAAAATAGAATAACTAGCTCGTAACAATAATATTTTTTATACTGAACGGACCAATGTGATCTGTGTGAATTTCAAATATAACAGTATGCTTAAATAATACTGTAACAATATGAAATTATTAAGTGTATATACAATGAGTTCTTGAAAAACAAAATTTTATAAAATATATTTTGCATTACCGAGTAGGCTTAAGTGGAATTTAATTTAATTCAATATTAAACTACAATAGAGATCGTAATTTATATTTCCTAGCTAACGTAAAATGGCAAGTCGAAATAATTGACGACGGGCTCGGTGATTATGCAAAACAAAAATCGAACTCTTTTCACCGATACTCGGGATTTGCATAATACCGTCCACGATTTTCACATTGCTCCATAGATTTTGCATATTAATTCAACATCCGGTATCCATTATGCAAACAATATTCAATTAGATGTGCGCATTTTGATGTTACCTATTACGAGATTCGCTATTAAAAGCTTCGACAAAATTTTAGCTGATGGAAATGAGGCTGCGGAACCTCTTTGTTTCGTTATCAAAATTTAATGTAAATTGAAAATGATACGCGCTATCATGATACAGCAAATTACGTTTTTAATCTGTGGCATTAACAAACATCGTTTAGAGAAATTTGTGCGAAAATTGTGCAATACCATGTCATTCCAAAATTGAATTATTTGCTAATTCAAAAATAGAATAACGAGCTGATAATTTTGTAAACGGACTGACCTATTTGAAATATTCGAGATTCAAATTGTTCTAATTATGAAATTAGTATTTTTATATAATAATGTTCCTAGATAAATAATGAATTCGGTAGAAATGTAAGAAAACCAAATTTCGTTACCAACATTAATTAGTTTAATTAGGTCGAAGCACGATATATATGTTAAATTCTAAAGATCAAAAATTGTTATTAAAAGACAGTTATTAAAGCCATACGTTGGTTTAGTCAAATAAAGATATACCAGCTATTTAGCAGAAAATTAATAAATATTAAATGCCAGTCGATGTTGTTGGTGCTTTGTTTTAAAAGCCTAATTATTAATTACAAATTTTATTTATATATATACCCTTTATTTAATAAATAGACACCTCAATAGTGAAATTATTTAAGGATTGAAATCAATCGACCGCTCAATCAACCCTATCGTGGTAATAAATAGTATAGTTACCACCCTGATACATGGTGCGCACTAAAAAATTGCTGATTTAATAAGAAAATAATATTCTTCCTTTACGTAAATACAAATTTTTATTGGATTTTTACATTAATTAGGGAGTAAATGGGCAGGATGCTAACCTGACCCTAAGATACCGCTGACCCTGGACACAATGCCGGAAGGCTTCCAAGTGCCTTTGGTTTAGGTCTAGGCTTTTTCTTGAAGGTCCCTAAGACGTATTGATTCGGACATACCTTAGCAGTGCCATACAGTGGCAGTGCACAGTAGAAAGTGCCTCATAAATTGCTGAATCTAATCTGAAGCGCTAAATCTGAAGCTAATAAAAGCAATTTTGGAAATTATTTGTGCTGTTCCTCCTCAAAAATGTATATTTCATACTTTTCGACAGCTCACTCTGGTTTCTGCACTTCTACTGATGAAAATTTTACTTCTTGGCTCTGTCTAAAGATGCGCGTATCGCCTGTCTGTGTCAAGCATATGGCGCGCAATGGTTTTATTGTTCACAGCGTTTGATGGGCGATTATAGAGAGATTCCTAACTTAGATTATGATAAACGCCGCTAAATTGTGTTATAAAAGCTGGTTGAAACTGAGAGCTACTCTTTTGAGCTGTCAAACATTGTAAATTGTAGGAAATCTTACTGCGAAAACGATCTTATACGAAATTTTAAAAATGGCGCCAAATTGTAAGAATACTTGACAGTCAGATGATACAAACTACAATTTACAACCAAAGAGTTCCATTTTCAAATATGCATATTGTTTATGTAAGTGGCCTCTTATTTTTAATTGCAAATTGTATTGGAATAAATTATCGCAATTGTACTCTTTGTTGAACTATGTTATCATATATGTATGTTCAGGTACACAACATTCCATTCGCGCCTCTTATTTCCCCAGAGATCTCCTCTCATAAGTCGGTTTGTGCCGTCTCAATGCGGTGTGCATATTGTGTTTACTGTGTTTATGAATATCTAAACTATGTTTGAAGATTCATATTGGCGTATTGACTATTTGGTTCAGCTATATCTCAATTATAGAGGAAAAAATAATTTGTTATATGTATGAAATTTGATGTTGATGTCTCTTAAACGGTGACCCTAGAGTTGATGTCTTTATGACCCACACTTAACGCGTTATCTATCTCATGTGATATTTTTTCATATTGATGAATGTTATTTTTTAGGGCCGGGTAAGTTACATACAGGAGAAGTTTCAAAGACTCTTTGGCACCCGTTATATGTTCTCGCGTTTCATTCAACATTCGTTGCTTTAAAAGTTGCAGATCAGAATATTCACCAAGCAAAATATTTTGAAGGATTACATTTGCGTCGAGTGATTTCGTAACGACGTAATGAGAATCGCAAGCTTGGTACGATTTGTCTCATTGATATTAAAAAGAAACCCTACTAATGTTGTAAAAGTTGGTAAGTACGGATAGATGGACGCTTTCATATACAAATTACTGACTGGATTTTGTTAAACTTTGCAAAGTATACTATAGAACATACCATTGGTCTACAATTTAAGTATAAGTCAGAAAAGATCTACCATCTGCGCGCTATTCTGGCGTATACTGCCAAAACCACTAGAGATACATACATACGTCATATACTTAAGTATAAGTTTAATATAAACTTTACCTTTAATATTTATGTACAACTATAACCACAATAAAATTTTATAATTTTAATTAATTGAAATATCCCTAAATGAATATCGGTATTTTTATATTAGATATTTATAATATAGCTTTAATGAGTTAAGTATAGAAAATATCTCACGGAATGGAAACTTTGTTGGTAGAAAATTAAATTACATTACAACTGACTGTCAAGTATTCTTACATTTTGGCGCCATTTACAAAATTGCGTTTTGCCAGTTGGAAAATGGCTTTGCTCTAACCTGGGTTTAATTTTAAATATGATTGGTGTCAAGGCATTATTAAAAAAATATTATTAATTAAGCCACTCATCTGTCTCCTTTAATCACAGCAATTTGGAAGAGATGAGAGAGTACTTTAGTTTAGTTATATAAGAAATCATTCATTTTATGGCTCTGTATGCAAAAAAATAAATTAAAAGTTTGCTTCAAACGACTGATTAGGCAACCGTTGTACTGCTGTAGCGAATAATCTTTGAAAAAGAGATCTTGATTTGTGATAATGACTACTCTCCATTAAAACTTAATGTTGTCAATCTGGAAATATCTACAAAAGGTTCTCTCTCTCTAAAGCATGTTTGACAGGTCCAAAGCTAAATTTAAAGATATGTGTGTATTTAAATGTAATGGCATGCACGGATCTCTGTATCTCGGGTAATCATCTATCTATACTAATATATAAAATTACAGTGTCTGTTTTTAATATTGAAATAGCCGTTTTTTACTACATGCATATGCATATTTATACGATACATACACCAAAAAGACGTTTTTTTTTAAATTTTTGTCTGTCTGTCTGTTTGTTCCGGCTAATCTCTGGAATGGCTGGACCGATTTTGACGGGACTTTTTTTGATTAGTAGCTTATGTAATAAGGAGTCACTTAGGATACTTTTATTAGGGTTCCGCAGTCTACGTAAAGGGACCCTTCGTAATGTCCGTTCATTCGCCCGTTCTCACTCTAGCGTCGAAACGGTTAGTGTTAGGAAGATGGAACTTTGCACGGATATATGTGTAGTTACTACGCCAATAAAAAGCTAAAATAAAATTACGTGTTAAAAAACGTATAATACAAAATAAAATAGTGCATCAAAGCTACGCTAAGGCGGTACGAAGTTCGCCGGGTCAGCTAGTTTATATATAAAATTGTTTGCTTCAGGTAAATATTGTAATATAAACATCAGTACTAAAAAATAAAAAATAGAAATAGGAAGACAATATCTCAATATCAATGTCTATATATAGTATATCTATATATACATATAATGATACTATATTATAATGCTTATAAAATTAACAGTACGATGAAGCTTTAAGCGAATATAGTATTATTATTGCAAAAGTTCTCGCACTGAGAATAGACAACCAATAACGTTTTATTGAATCAATCATCGTTGCAGGCCTGCTAACGATCTAAGAAAACAATGTGATGTGAACTCTATCTGTATAAAATAGAGTCGCTTTTTGAAGTGCCAAAAGAGCCTTGAAGCAAGACGTGCAACCAAGATTATTGAATTTTCAGTTTTGATTTGTGATTTGTCTTAAGAATCTCTCAATAAATTTATTAATAAATAAATTGATGTGGTTGGGGGTTCGTTCTGAGCCCCCAAACTCATGTAAGTAAGAAATAATACAATATAACATAACAAATCAGTGTGCCTTCTCACAACGCACCAACTGAGCGATTTCCCCAATTCCCATAAGCAGCTATATTATATTGTAAATAAATATATAATTATGTATTACATATGGCTGGCTAATAAAAATATCTATCTTCGTTCTTTTAGACAATGCAAATAAAATTAATTTAAAAATCTTTTCTCGCGTTACGTACATGTTGTACGTTACCGCAATTGTACTCTTTGTTGAACTATGTTATCATATATTATTTTCAGGTACAGAACACAGAAATGACACTAATCATATTTATAATTACACCCAGGTAGCAATAGCAAAGGTAGAGCAAAGCCATTTTCCAACTGGCAAAACGAAGACTCACTAATTACTCAAGAAATTAAACGTGTCTAGAACAGATTTTTCTTCCCTCATTTTAATTAAATGAATATCGCGGCAGTGACTGGCTATGAGTGGTTAATTAATGCAGTTTAACATTTAACAGAATCTATAAGTGATTAACAGTTAAGACAACAAAAAAATAGCTATTTTATTTTTAATACATAAATACTATTTAATTTAAAGACGTGCGTTAGTCTTGGTGATTGAAATGTCAAACATCAAAAGGTGTTGAATGTAACTAGATATCTTCTATTTTGGATGTTAATTATAGACATAAAAAGCATTTATTCAAACCGTTGACACACAAAACTTGAAACAATTTTGTTCTGAAAATAGCAATATAATTGTAGTAAATGTAATGTAATAAATTTATTTATATTTATATAAGGCACGCCTGATTCCCATTAGGGTAGACAGAGACCACAGACCTCCACTTGCTTGCATACCTCTCTCGCGTCTTCCACACTCATTTTGTAAATTTTCCACACAATTTGTATAACAGAAAAAGTTGTACAAAGCTATATTCAAAGTGAATGAACGAATTCATTCAGAATAATCTCACTAAATCTCATGAAGCTGACATCGACAGGATCAACTGACATTTAATTCAATAATTACATTCTTAATTTAGGTTGTCTCATAGCTTTTTCTCATAAATATAAAAATACTTCAGAAAATTCATACGTTAATTTTATATAAGCCAAGCCAACAAACACATTTTATAAAATAGAATTCAAATACAAGAACAGCTCGTATATTATGAAACCAGCTAAGAAGGCTCTCAAGATTATTGCGGACATAAATAATGTATACTTGCAACTGCTGCAGTCTGATATTTAAGCCTATTTTGAATACACTTAGCTGGAGTGTGGTTTCCTTTGAGCACGGTTATGCGCATTAAATATTATCTTTGAAAATTAAGTATATGCTGCAAAAACGACACGCCAGTGCACATTCTACCACCCTCTAAAGACCCGAGGAAATAACAGATTCAGTAAGTACATAGTATATACAGGGTAGGATATAAAATATAGTAACGACATTATCATAGATCTAATGTATGTGGTGATTAGTCTATGAAAAGTGTTCTGTGGTTCAGTGTTTCGTCATCGGGCGCTTAAGATTAGGTAGTAATTCTACGTTGACGTTCATTGACCCCAGATGATTAGGAATCTTATTTTCATCGTAGTATGTCTTTACATCTGTTATAGCTTCTCTTTCTTATCTCTCCCAGTTTGTTGCAGTGATGGTGCCATCTAGTTTGTGGTACGTTTCTGGTCTCTGTTTCTGGTCTGAATACTTATATAAGGACAATGGAAGGTTTTTGCAAAGAACCTACATATGTTTTGTGTGTGCTGTGGCAAGGCGTCATCAAACATGTAAGTTATCCACTCATAAAATAATTCATCACCTAAATTACCTGTCATTGTGTGCCAGATCCAAGAAATTCAAATATTTGCGAAATCATACATGTAAAATACCCTTATTTCCACCAGTGATGCTGTCACGGATGAGTATCTCCACTGGTATTGGTTCAAATTTCCTTAGATTAAGATTTCAAATGTCCGATCTTTGAAATACAATACCCTAGAGGCACAATATCCGAGACAGTTCGATAACTTGACAGAATCCGATTTGCAAATAATATTCATCGATAGTGTACTGAATTACTTCAACTGTTAAAGGAATTTTAATAAAACAAAATGTATAAGACAATTATTGTTTGACATACGCTAATATCATTATAAAGGAATTCAAATGTATTTGCGTTGAATAATCCTTTCTTCAAGGAAGGCTAAGGTTCTCGTAAATCATAAAAACATAACATAAATGAACTGAGCGTAAATTAGTATTAAATTAACTTATACGTATATCCGTTGAGAATTGTTTTATGCCGTAGTAAAATTTTAAGTATCTGAATAGAAAATTCCAATTCCGTGTAACATTTCTCCCGGATGACAAAAACTATCCTGGGCAAAAAGGAAAAGCCATAAATCAAGCCGGGATTGATTCTGGGACTCGGGACGTCTGTGGTTCGCTTATTCATTGCAGCCTCCTGAAATATGGCCTCATACGATTTAGGATAATTTTTTCGTTTTATGTCCTTCCGGTTTTGAATATAGAATTGTATTATAATAACGGTATAAGTATGCTTCGGTTAGTCAGAAGTGTCAGACTGACAGCTCTGTTGTACTTCTTTGATTTGATTTTTATTTTATGTTTGTCTGTTATCCTATTAAATTTTAATAGGTAAATGTTTCATAGGTCTGGGATTCAAATCTCGAGGATGGCAATCCATTACAATTTTAAAACGAATTTCCAAAGGTGATGCTAATTAGTTTGATGTCTCTTGCGGTTTAAACAGGTGCCTTTGGTCCAAATAAAAGTACTAGTACATTTTGAAATTAGTACTAAAAATATACTACTACAATTTATGATTGAAGTAAAATTATATTTCGGTCTAAGTTATATGCATTAACTTACAGATAATTAACTACTTATATTTAATAAATTTCGGAAGCAATATAATTTTCCAGAAAATTGAACCGAAATCGGATAATCCGAATCTCTATGACGGAAATGGCGGAAAATCTCATCGAATAGTGTGTCGCTGTATAAGATAATGCTTTTGTCAGCCATTGTATGTATTAATACATAGTAAATTTCAAATGCATAAATATAATTAAGACATTTATATTTATTGCTAGCTGATCCGGCAAACGTTGTTTTGCCATACATATGATTTCAATTTTCAATTAGTAAATAAAAAATATGGGTTGATCGTAGAAGGGTGAAAATTTAGGATTGTATGTATTATTGTATGTTGTATCATAAAAAAATAGAAACTAAAAATTTTGGGTAAAAAATAAAAAAAATAGGGTTGGACTACCCTTAACATTTAGGGGGATGAAAAATAGATGTTGGACGATTCTCAGACCTACTCAGTTCGCTCACAAAGTTTCATGAGAATCGCTGAAGCCGTTTCGGAGGAGTTCAAGTTCGAACCCCGTGACACGAGAATTTTATATATTAGATAAACAGATTTTATATATATTCAATCTTACTTAGCATTCAAGTTTCATGGAACAAAGGCTGCGATTATTATTATTAATTACGCCGACGTTAAAAATGCTTCTTGATAGGTGAATGTTGAACAATGTATTTATTTCTTTAAAAGAGTCTAAAGCCAAAACATAGTTAAAAACTACCTTAACCTAAACTTGAAAATTAAAACTTCTGGCCGTCTTCACTCAATATTTCCAAGCCTGTCACAAATGTATCCTGCTCTGGTGCAGATTTAATAAATTTATTAACTACACCATTTCTGGCAAAGCACCATTTGACGAATTCCATTTTGACAATATATCCTGTATTAGCCCTCACAACTACTATAACTAGTACAATAGTTGTCTAAAATGGTTAATATGGCAGCTGTGATAGTCACAAATCAACCTGCATTTGAGACTAGCCATGACTCTTTAAGTGTATATCACTTACAGCAGTCGAAACATTGTGTAATATAAATTCGCGTTTATATACGGTCCCACCAATCATTGTTACTTTAAAAAGAACAATATAGTTTTTTACATGTTATTGTATCAAATAGTAATTAAATGTCGATTTAGGTTATATATTTCAAAGAGTATTAAGTATCTACCCTAGCGTAGGAGAGTATGAGTTTGTTTTGCAAGTTTCTCATACCCCTGTAGTCTACAAGTTACAGGAAATGCATTAGGAGGTTGTCCTCCGTTATCAAAAAACTACACAGCCCATCACTGTTTATATCACTTCATCGATTAATTTTTCTCATCAATGTCTATAATGTCTATAAATAAATCTCTATATAATTTAGCACTCTCTTACAGTTTAGGCCAACTTCTAGAAGTGTAAAAGCTCATAAGTAAAGTCACAAAGTGCAATACAAAATCGCCTCATTGAAAATCAGTGGTGCGAGTGTGCTGAGGCCATGTTCTCTCTGCGTATCATCATAAAAGTTTTTTTTTTTTGAACTAGTACACCAGTAAAGAAGAAGAAACATGAGTTTCTTCTTCTTTACTGGTGTACTGGTTTTCTTATTTCAAAATCTCTTCTTTCTCTTACAAATGTGGAGATCCTTGATTTGTTTCACTAATATAATTTGGTCAGCATTTGTTTAAATAAGGTGACAGATTTCATACACGGTCTGTTTGCTCCACGGTTAGTTGTTTATAAGCTGTTCTATTGTAAACACAGTTCTTTACAAATTTATGTACAGACCACAGTTGCAAAATGTGTAATATCATCATACAGATGTTGACCGTACTTCTATATCTTATCTAAATCGTATGATATAAATGTGTTCGTATTTATTTCATGATATAGATAAAAGCTTTTAGTTTGTCCCATACTCTCAGCGTTGATGGGAAACTTCCATCACCTCACTTAAAATTATCGGCACATAACAAAGGCTTTGGGGGCGAAGTTTCGCGGAGTTGTGAATTATCGTATGCACACAGATGGCTCTCGGATTACTTACTCTAATTTCAGTATTTGTCTCTAAATAATGGGGATAGTCTAAGAGCCATCGAAACTCTTTGTAAACTTGTAAATATGCTTGTCTTATAGCGCCCAAAGGAAACAGTTTTTATACATCGGGGCTTCCCAATCATTATTCGAGCAAAAAATTTGAAAACGTTTATACGAGTCCCCTTATATATTAATGTAATTATGTTTAAATAGTTTTGATTCCATTGTATACAGGTAACGGACGTCGAAGTCTTAGTCATAGCTTTTCAGTTTTTACCTTGGGGTACGGAACTTTGAATATGAAATCAAGTACGTTAAATAGTTTTAATTTAGAATACACTCCAACAATGTACATAATACATTATACAATAATGTGTTTGGTGTTTTAATTTTCAGAATTCACATAGAACAATTATTTTACGAAGTAAATAATGTTATCGTTATGTTTATATTACCATTAATAATAAACAACCACCTTCCTGAAGTTTTAACTGAATATACAAAAATAAACTTTATTACAACTTTGACTCTTAGCCCATAATTAAGGGGATGAGTTATTTGTAATTATGTTTGAAGTAAAGTCTAAGAGGGGCTTAAGTTAGTCTCGTTCCCTTTACGAGTTTTCATTGCAGAACTCTTATATTGAGGGTAATCGTTACATAGAATCCACAAAGCAATGTATCAAGGGAATCATGACAGGGAAAATAAAAGAAAATTCTAGAAATGCTTTCTTATCCTTTGTAGGAAGCAATATTTTAATGGAATTTCACTAATGTGAAGAGCCAATATTTAATATATTCTCAAGTTAATGACTTATACTTAATATATTTTGAATCAATTTCTTGATGATTATTAGTTTTCTGTGGATGACTCAAGGTAGTCCTTTACAGGTGAGAGGAAAATTGTGCATATCGAAAGAAAAATTCATGCAGCCGCGTTTTGAACGTATGAAGTAATTATGTTCATATGATAACATACAAAGCGAAAAGTGACATGACTTGTTTACTCTTTTATAGTATCGAAAAACTTAGGTTACACAAAAATTATATCTTAAGAGTATTTTTGTAATGGATAAAATTTAAATTCTATAATAATATGAAACTACTTTTAATATAAAAAATTGTTTTTGTGAATCCGTTATTTTTGGATAGATTATAAATTGGCTGATTATCATCATGAAATTAAAAAAAACACACGCGGCCTAATCGCAAATGCGAAATGTCAGTTTAAAACAAAACACGATCCAAATAATTCGTAAAGCTTTAGGTTAAAACTCGAAAGCTAATAAAAGTTCCACAACAAAGGAGTAAATTCCGTATTGGATAAACTGTTCCAATAAATTTAATTACGTAACTTTCTACCTGCTTGGGTAGCCACTTGTTAAATACATTCGTTAAGCATGTTTTACCGTAGCGAAACATTTTTATTCGTACATTTGTTACCAGCATACTAAAGCTTTTTAGTGCTTATCTAACTGCTTGGTTGGCTTGCTTGGGGTACGTACCTGGATGAGATTGTTCTAGTTCTTAAAAACTCATCAATAGCAATGACATACAATCTAACTACATAAAACCCGCAAAATTATGAACCTATATATCTTTCGGGCTTGAGCAGATATTAACAGCTACTATATAAATGTGAGTAGTATTTATTTAAAAAACCTTTTTTGCGATATTTTTGTTTATTTATATTAGCGATAACGCGCTGAATACGAAAAGATACCTCGAATTTGGCACATATAATTGGATAAATGTTACGTTTTTTAATGAGAATCGTTCTTCTAATTAAAAATTTGTCTGTATTTTAAAAACAATATTAAATGATTATTTCATTATTTGTTTTATTTTAAAAGCCCGTTTCACTTGTCTGGATCAAGAGAGCATCCGTAAGAAAAAAATTTTACTAAACCGAAATATTATCAACACGAAAGATGTAGCACAAAAAATTGAGTATAGAAATTAATAATCAATTGATTATATATATTCCAATCAAAGACTCTACAAAATACTCTTATTAGCATAACACTAACGCAAGATGAAAATCAAATTGTTCTATAAAATGCCAACTATAATATGCTAGCCCTTTCTAGTTTGAATAGAGGGTAGGCTCCCTAGGGAGAGGGTGCCACAATGAACCTCATTTCATTCTTAGGTCTTAACGATCAATTGTTGAGGGTGGAAAACTATTGTGCCTTCCATACTGATTTTTAGGGTTCAATAAAATTTATTTTTCAGAATTTGCATTTATAACAAGCGCCCTTGGCATTGTTATTTTTTAATGTTGTTTGATGTGACATATCCTTTGTATCCTAAAGTCGCAAGTTCAACTATTCTTGTTGGTGCAAATTATTTTTTCCTTTTTGCCATTAATATTTCCTCATTACATTAATTTACTCGTACAATGCAAAAGATGGATTACATCAATTTAATTAAAATATTTGTCTTTTGACATTTTTCTTATCTCTTCTGTCACAATATCAAACTATAAATATTTGTAATAGCATTATTACAAGGACGATAGGTATATAATATAATTATTAAAAGTCTTACATATAGTTTATATAATTATATTGATATATAGTTGTATTTCATTAATTATATAGACTGACTGACTGTGAAAAGCTGTAACAATTTATTGTTCAATTATATTGTTTATTTAACTAATTCAAAAGCCACATAAATCGAGATAAGGGTGATAATCGATTGGAGGGGGTGATTGCTTTGCAGTGTAGCACTTAATTATTAATCAGCTTACACAATAACGCTTTTAATAGGCACTCACAATAATAGTGTACGTTACTTAGACAATTTATGACGCTTAGCCATAATAATGTTACTATTTGGACTAGCCAAACAGTTTCATCGAAAATAATCTATTTTAATATATAGAAAATAATCTATTCCATATTTAACATGCAAAGCTTAGTAATACTAATTATACTCGTAATAATACTTAAAAGTTAATTTGAACTTTAAAACAATACAATAGAGTTCAAATGTTACTGGAGAGGTTCCAGGAAAGCAAAACAATTGAGAGACGTTTGTCTAAGTATTGATATCAATATCACATAATCTAATTTTGAGTATTTGTTATTAAATTTTGTCTATGGGGGCTCACTAAAAAATAAATCGCTTTACGGTGAAGAGGTGAGAAAACGATTTAATATTGATGAGCAGCGGTGTGTCGGGGCAGGCCGACGTTCCATGGTACGACAGTAATATTTAACGATCAATTTGTTTTCGATAACACTACCTACAGCCCGGATAGATTTTATTGCAGACCAATAATTGTTTATCTGTAGGAGAGACCAAAATTCAGAACGCGTCTATATAATCTCTCTTACTTAGAAACCTTTAGGTCAGTGTTTTTCAACCTTTTTCATGATGCGACCCCCCTGGTATAAAAATTTATTTCGTGACCCTTCTTGACCTTCGGTTTTTTATCATGTATGTATGTGTATGTTACAGTATTACCATTAACAATATTAATTGTCATTAATTTGTTTTTTTTTACTAAAGTACCCATTTTTTTTTACCTCTGGCGACCCCCCTACAGAAGCTTCGCAGAACCCACAGGTTGAGCTTTAGGTTAACCTTTATGTATGTGTTTTACCACTTTCTCGTTCCGCTAACTAGACAATGAATTCAGTAAATTAAAAATTATTTTTGTGTTTTGCCGAAATATAAAGTTAATCGACGTCGTCTTCTCTCTCACTTATAAAGCTCTAACACCACTTTACGTGGTTAATCCAAAAATTATGGAAAGATTAAACTCGTTCTAGGAATAACAATGGAGAAACGAAATTGACAATTACCGCTTTGAAATAGAGATCTAAATCGTACATTCGGGCGTGAGCAATTTGCATATTTATTGCTTCTCTCGTTTGTATTAAGGCTTGATCACGTGTCCTGAATGGACCACGTAAATCAGATCTAAAGCCAATATCTAAGCAATTAAAGTACTCAAAATAAATTAATTTGGGCGTACGGCCAACAGATTCCATTGTCATCTTTGTGATTTGTAAATTACAGACACTGGCAATGAACTCGCGATAAGAGTATGATTGGGACCATTGCGCTAAGTTTAATTAAAAGTAGGTACAGATGAAAAGAATTTGTATTCAATTCTAAAACGTATAAGTTAGTATCTCTGACACGGTGTGGTTAATTCTGTCAAACTGTAAAGATAACGATTTGTTATTGATATAAAATTAAATATAATTAAATTCAACTTTATAATAAAATCGGAATTTATTTACATTATTTAAATATTTCAATTTTTTAATTTAATGACTATAGTAATGTTATAAATTAGTGGATGCATATCGATTAAAACACAAAATTTTAATAAAAATCCAAAGGTTCAAATGGCATTATAAACACCACACAGTAAATATAAAAAAATGTATAGTGAATCCTTTTAATAACAATAATCCTTAAATATTATCCTTAGAACACCCTAACGGTTTTTGCAGATGACGCTAGAGTTTTTTGCACTAATTTCCTCAACCATTACGTCCGTGCCAGAATGAGCTTCGCATAGATTTATGGTAATGTTACATTGAACCAATATCTGCTAATAATAGGTAGCTCCGTTTCCACTTTAAGATAAGATTTAGTGACTTTATTATAAGAGCCATACATTGGTTGCGTTATTTTGTATAAGAACGAGTATTGGTATTTCATCCAATACTCGTATATATGTATATCTTTGCATAAATAACACTTACTGCTAGCTGAGAGCTGAATAGATAGATAGCTGAAAAGGCTCCTAGACCTCATTATTTAACATCTTTTTTTATAACTCAATAAACTCAGTAAAATTGTAGCGATGCCGCGTAGCTATGTTATACGCGTTATTTGTAGCACGTAGCAGTGCTACACATTGTCTGCTACGTGGCTTTGAATATTTGAACTTTATTTTTTTATTTATTTTACCATTAAAATGACCAAAAAAAAAAATTTTTTTATTTTTAATTATGATGTTATAGTTCGATAGCCGCCGCAATTAAGTCAACCAACTTGCCTTAAATCATCAAATTTCAATCGTTTTGTGGAAGAACTGCGTTGCATTGACTTGCGCATTGTTTATCATTTATAGTGAGTGTTCCATTAACTTAGATGCATAATTTTTAAGATAATTTTTTAGCAAAATAAAAAAAAATATTTTCTAGCTATTCAATACAAATTATTATGTCATTTAATTAAAAAAAGGACTGTTATAAATATAGAATATATATAAATAAGTCTTGTCTTGTGTGTCTTACATGTAACTTAATGAATAACTTGCTTGTACGCTATTTCTGTATCTAGGAACACATATGGCATGTGATTGTTTTCAAATATTCCAGACCTCTAATTTTTAAGTTTTTTTTAAGAATATTCACACCGTAAAGAAAATAATAATACATTTTCTATAAAATACGAATTAATATGCCAATCGTTTACTTCAAAGCTTACTTAAAGCGATCGCAAATTGCCTGTTAGTCGCCGGCTGAGAATCACTTCACCTTGCTAATTTGAGTACCTGCATTTTGCATTTAAATAGATTATTTAAAATTTCTTTTATAAGACTTTCATAACTAAGTTTTCTAACTCAGCCATGATATATTTATTGATATAATTAATTTACTGCACGTATATGAATAAATTTCACCTATGAAGGTCTATATTAAATAAAAATACTTGACTAATTATCGCAGGTGGGGTGCGATAAAAACTATTGCTAGATGAAAAAAAAAGTAAAACTTAACGTAGCTCAATAAAACTTTAAAAAATATTCTCAAAAATATAAACAAATGAATATTATTATTTTTTCCTATTCAAAACTATAAATAATATTAATCTATTTAAAAAAAAATATGAAAAAATACGGCCCGTGCACCAAATTTACATTTTCTGATAATTTACAAAGCAATTACAAACTCAACAACTTTGTTTAATTAAAAGAAATTTTTGACAATTTAAACTGAATAACCACTCAATTTTTTTTCATCAATAAATATTTTCAGGTATTGCAAACAAATAATTATTTCTAATTAAACTATGTCCAAAGAACAAAAAGACTGAACCTGAATAAATAATATATAATGTAAATAATATATTAATAGTTGCCAGTCTCCTTTTTAAGGCTTTACTTTATCCCATATAATTGAAAGTACTAAATAATTTAAAGTTCTATAAACCAAATGCATTATCTTCATAACAATGAAAAAGTTTATTGTATATGAATTTCGCGAGGCGTACTTACGTCTTCAAACTTTGTACTTCGGGCATTGTTCGGCTAATTTACACGACATCACTCGGCAAACTTTACTGTTTTACATTTAAAGCTTAACTCTTCAAGGGAGATGTTTGTGGATTTTATGGCAAGTATAAGTAGTTTCAAACTGTAGACAACAACGGAGTGGTTGGAGTTTGTTATCTCTATGACAGTCTCAATCAAAATAAATAATTTTATCATTCGATTGTAATTTCTCGCAGTCGACTCAATCAGCGACTAGAATTGCCATTTTAACTGTCTGTCATCGTTTATCGGAGAACAGAACTGAATCAAAAATTTAAAAACTTTAAAAAATGTAGAAACTTTAAAGACAAAGGTTGGAAATAAACAATATATGTAGTTTGATTTCAATATCTTATATAATAATCAGCTGCCTGCGAGAAGTTGCCCATTCATAAAAGTTATATATTTTTCCATGATATCCTTGCACATAGCACCTCATAACGAAGATTATGCAAAGTACAAAATTTTAATAATACCCTTTTTAGGGTTCCGTACCAAAGGATAAAAACTCAACTCAAATTAGGAGTCGTCGATGTTCATTTATCTATTCGTCTTTCACCAGTCTGCATCTCATGCACCATTTTAGTTAGGAAGTTAGGAATTTTCGCAGATGATATTGATTCTGTTGCCACTATAAGATAAATATGTGGCCCCATACGAAAAATTTGCTCGAATAATTAGTATGGGGTCTTTCGTGCGCACTTGCTTGAATAATTACAACGAAAGATGTCGCATTAAGTGAGTGATAGATATTGTAATTTGTCATGTTAAGGGCCTTCAACGCTACCATTAATGGGTGTCTATGGGCTGCGGCTGTTCCTGCTTAGGCCATCCGCAAGCTCGTTTGCCCCCCTATTTTATAAAAAAAAAATATTAACATCATAGTTTATTTAATCAATGAAGTACTACGTGTTGAGCACGCTTTTTACTTAAATATGATTAAAAATCACATTAATTTCAAAGAAACCATTAACTGTTCGGCCACTTTGAAGCTTTCTTCGGAAGTTTTGATTATACAAAACTTTTCCGCGCTTTTCGTATTTAAGAGCCTTAAAACTTGTATGAAAATTTGAAGATATTTCACAGAAATGCGCAAGCAAATTGAATAGAAACATGAAAGGTAAAAACTATTTTCTAACTAGGGATGTCGTACGTTTCATTCCATATTACGAACAACATCGCTGTATCTATGACAAAAGCTAAATGTGTATTCAAATTGTTATTATCTCTTAAAGATATTCCAGGTCAAAATTGACAATGTATGGTCACAAAGTGGTGGAAAATAGACGCCAATAACTGTAAAAAGCGCAGCTCTTTTTAAACCCTCACATTTCTTCGTTCATATAAGAATAAGTACAAAATGATCTATTTACCATCGAAATACCGAAGTAGGAGAATAAAACGGAAAAATCATCATTTTTGATTTAATTAATGTCGTATTATGCAATGCAAGAAATTCTTGATCCCTCGCTACATATTAATTAAACCATTTACTCATCTGTTCATCGGAAAGTGAGTTGTTTTGCTAATTATAGGGGCTAGATATAATTTATTTAGAATGTATTGGGAAACAAAAATACAACCTAGCTACATTATCACCCATATATCCAGAACGCACTGTAAGCGTAAATGCAATCGCTACAGAGAATACTTAGTCTTTATCTCACATATAATGTTCAGCTATGATATGATTTCTACGAAGAATGTTATTTTATCTCATAAGAGTTTCAGCTGTAAGAATAGAATTATATTAACGATAGTCTAACATCGACCACCGTTTAAGAAACTTATATTCACTTAATTAATAAGTTTAATTTTTAAAAAAGCTTTTGAGTACCGTCGCGATTTGACTACCTTGAGATATTTAAGAATCGCATTCAGTGATAGGCGTTTCCTCTGGCATTTTCATTGTCCATTTATTTTAAAAAAGTCACTCGTCCAGAAAATTTATTAAAATCATTAATGGGCAATCAAAATTAGTATGGCGCAAATCCGATCCTAATTTTGTTTGTATCGCATAGTAAACACAAATGTTGCACAACATATAAGTAGGGTAGAGCAATGATGTTTTACTAGCAACTTAACTTGGTGTAGTGCTAACAAGCAGACATTACCCGAAAGTGTTGTATTGCTCGCTTTATAGAGGTCGCTATGAACGCTACGGGTGCCATCCTAGGTATAGTAAAATTAAAAGCGTACGTGTTTATTCAGACTTACTATTATATATAACTAGTTCAGCAATGAAATAACTATTATTGTTAAGTATTTTCAGTGAATATCGTGCGATAAGTAATAATGTTGCCCGTTTTCATAGCATTTCTCCTTCCCTGAATAAAAGCACTATGATTTTTTTTCAATTCGAGTTAGTAGTTACAGGTGTAGCTCAAAACAAATAAACAAACATTTCAGCTTTATAAAGCAATTTAGTGAGTATTTATAAAAATACAGTTAACCACAAAAAGATTAACATTCGATTTCTTTCGAAAAGCGATCACAGATAGAATTACATTGGAGAAATATTATTATTTGTATATTTAAAATCATAATACAAAGCACTTTTCAAGTCATACTGCAGATGCAGATATTATGAAGTATCTTCCATAATAGCTGCTATATAGATTAATCGTTTAGTAATTTTCTCAGCATTTTTCATAGTTTGTTACATACATTACATTTGTTTACTATACAATGACACAGTCGGGCTATTTCTCTTTCTAAACAAAGCTTGTATTCCGGGGAGTATTATTTTCCTTCATTGCTTGCGTACTTAAACGCTAACACACGAATGAAAATATTAGAAATATTTATATTTAATGTCATTACATTTGCTAATACGTCAACAATTATAGTGTTAGCAGTTTTTTGTTAATCAAGAAGCTATGATTTTTATACGAATATCTGTGTACACTATAGTACATGAGTCTAGCTGATGCCAGTGGCTTCGTCCGCATAAATTTCTCGCATGAGTTGATTTACAATAGGTTTGAATCTACCATGTCATTTATTAACACAAAATAAAAAAGTCACCTTTCAGTCTAGCCATGAGCACGATTGTTGAAATTAATTCAAAACGTCGGTAAAAGTTATATTAATAATAAAATGTTTTCAATCGGTATACAGCATTTTAATTAAATCGAAAACCTATTTTCACAACCTAAAATATATAAAAACTTCATGGAGCTTAACCTTCGGAAATGTTCTATAACAAACACCGTCGCATAGTTAAACTGATCAATAATTAAATCTCTGGTCAAATGTTAATTGTGTTTCTAAAATAATTAATGTCTAATTTCATCAATATATCGGCAGTGCAGTAAAACCTTTTTAGTTCCTTATTATTGAATATTTTAAAAGTAATGCTTTAATTAAAACTAGAACTATTTTTGAGAGGATCAACGTATCAGTGACATGACATAGTTAAACAGAATCATTATATTGACGTCTTTAAACAACAGGACGAAACTAAACTTTAAACTTTAAACTCGAAGTTATAATTTTTTTATGTATTAGGGTTCTCCTAGAGGGTCTCTTAATCTGTTTGATATCTGTTCTATGAAGTATAACTTTAATGTTACTATTAGACATTTTTAATACAAATAATAAACGAAAATAAAGAGAAGCGAGTTTTCATAATAATACTTTTATATGCAACACATCTATTTAAAACTTAAGGATGACAATTGTTTGACCTCTAAAAAACAAGCTTTTTAACGAGCGTTTGCAGACGATGCGAGGAACATTTGCGAACCAAATCAACGGGGCCTTTGTAAACTAGCTGGACTACGTATACCTCGAACTTGGAAAGATTGTAAAATACTATTAAATTTTATAGACAACTAACTCCCAATAAACTAAAATTGATTATAATGAACAAAAAACACTTTTAAGCTCGTCATAGATAAAATACACACTCTTGAGTTACTTAGCACAGATAAGAAAGACTAGTTTGTATACAGTAACGTATATTCAGTTAATACATACATTATGAATTTTTACATTTAATTTATAAAAGTAGTTACAGGCTGTTGCAATACATTTCTCACTTCAGCAGGACCGGACGTAAGCAATATACGATCATAATTATTAGTAGTTGTTCACAATTTATATCCTTGGTATTCGTTAAGTCATGTAAAATAATATGTCAGTTGTTTAAATACAATTCTATACGATATGTTGGGTTCACTGTTATCTTTTAATTAAGTGTAGTTAATACACGATGAACGTTATGTTTTTAATTTAAATGAAATTCGTACTTATGTTGATTTCATACTGCACCGCAGGAACATCGGTGCAGATGACATTCGAATTGATGCTTCAGACGCATCTCTCCCTATTAGTAATTTTAAAAGGGATAAATATATATGATTTATTTATTAAGAGCTTACCGCTAAAATACTGTTGTATATAAAAACTTATCCCAAACTTATAAACAAAACAAATGATGAATGATTGTCGTAAGTAACTGGAAAATTAAAGAAGAAAGACATTTTAATTCATTGTTCTTTTCAAGCCATTATTTACAGATTGATATTGACTACTAACTCTATTTTAAACACACAAATATCTATCAGTAAAGATCAACAAATATGTCCGTCACGTAAATCTTAATTGTATGGAATTGCACTGTCAGCACATTCGCTATGTGCATTTTGCAAACTGTGTTGTTCTTTGCCTGACAAAACCTGGAAAAGCCTGCCTTACCTTAACTAGGTACGAAAATTTGAAAATCTAAAATCTAGAAAATCTTTTGCTTTTGTATTGGTTATGTCTGCATAATCTTTATATAATACATAATATTTTTATTAATGTAATTTTTGAGTGCATTTACCGTCCAAATGTAGAAAAAGAATTTCTTATTTCTCGAGGACAAAGAGTTCGAACGCACCTGACCATTTCAAGAGAAATCCTTAAATAATAGACTTTAAGCTTCTTACCTGGAATTGTAGTATCTTTGAGAACACTCTTGCATGTTCGCTTTTTAAAATGCTATAATGTTTCTGATCTTTGTTTGTAATGATAATTAATTTTTGTCATCCGTTGAACATTATATTTTTCACAAGATAATATCAGGACACGGTAGGTACATACAAAGATACATATTTATAACACCCAGCTACAGCAGTACCGGCGATCGAGTCCAGTTCGACAGTTAGCGTGGTGATTATCGTATTTACATACACCCAATTTATTATGTAAAAAAATCTTGCCATATAATTTGGCCTATTTAGATTAAAAGTAAAGTAAATTAAAGTAATAATTTATTAATCTGTTAAGTTGATGGTATAGTTACACATATTACAATTACAATATTAGTTTCAAACATCAGTACAATTATCAACTAGACAGTTAGTTCTGCAAAAATTTAAAATACATAAGAAAACTCGTATAAAAACTTTAACTATTTGCAAATATTCTCGCATTCCATTTAGCGAACTTTCTAGAAAATATTAAAGTACTAAATTCACCGAGATGTTGTGGGAAAGTTTAGTTCATCGTCTTAGTTATAATTAAGTGAATAATTTGCAGCACACTGCAACCAATAACCATCCTCCCGCGGGGCTTAACAAATTAATTTACATTTTAAACAAACCAAGGTATATGAACTACGATGGAGACTATACCAAAGCTTTTTCAGGGTATAAATAGAAACCTAATTCATAAAAAGAATTTTTTTAACTATTGCATTTTTGTATGTCAAATTACTTATCCACAAAGGGAGTATAGATTATCAAGTATTTTATCACATGTAGCACGTATGTATGTAGTATGTTGATGCACCAAAGCAAAAATGACTTTTTTACTGGTGAGCCTCCTGAGCACTGTGTTAGCATTGCTCAAATAATAATATAAAAACTATAATATTTGTAGGGTGGTAAATAATTGTTCGCTAGTATTTAACTAAAATCCGTATTATTTGTGTGGAAACATTACATTATTATTTTAGAATTACGCATCTAACAAAAAATAATAAGAAGAAACAAAAACAATAAAATGATAATTTAGTTGTCTCTATTCAGTATATAATTAAATAAGTTCATTCACGTTTGATATAATATAACAACGTTCTTCTCACAATATATAGTCCAATATTTCCTGAGCAATTTGACTATGAGCATACATAAATCTCGAGATAAGGGAGCGGGTTGTATCATCCGAAGCAATTCCGTTTTAAAATTGATCGGTGCGGTCGATTCACCATTTGTATTGGACCTACACATTTGTGTCTCTGCCCCTGAGGTGCCCTCCGCTTGGTTCATGTGGTGTATATATTTATAGTAAAATTTTTAAAAAATTTAAGTTTATAACATGTAAATCCACAATTAAAATAACTCAAATTATGTTTTCAGTACCCAGATGACCAAAAAAAACTTTATAATTTAATATCAATAACTTATTTTCTTACGGTGTGACGTGTCGGTGTCATCTTCTTCAGTACAAAAAATCACTGGGGTTTTGGGTTTTGGTTTGGTACATAACTCACATGTAAATAGTGACTGTTTGTGTTGTAGAATAATTAAAAATAAATACTCGAATAAATACCACATGACGGCGCATCAAAGACGTCAGGCTGACTTTTAGCTTAAAAAGTTAGCGAAACGTCGTTGTCGATGGTTTTAAGGGCACAGTTTTGGTTCGATACGGCGCCCGCGCACCACGATTGCGACGAATCTCTTTGAATCAAAGACATAGTTCTATCTTGTGTTGTAATTAAGTTGATGTATATTAATTAGATAATACTTTTATTTTTTATTTTTTTTAATAAATTGCTGCTCGACTTACTCCCCTGCCTTATGGTCTAGGGACGTTTTTATTCATGTGCTCATATATTTTAGTTAACAATTCTATTATAGTACTATAATTTGTAATGCCTAATAGTACTTTGTTCAACTGACTGTGAATTTCAATACAAAACAAGGATCTGTGATTTATTTGCTCACGCCCATCTGCTGAAATACAGACCCACACTGTTACATTGGAGCAACAAGTAAGTTTAAGATTTAACAGAAGTTAACTGTGGATTGTACGATTATGTTCTCTTTCATAAAAAAAAATCTAGTATATCATTTACTACCAAGTGTTACTGAGATAGACCAAGAAAAATTACGTTTATTTTTCGTAGAATTATGTCAAGAATTGAAGGGCTACAATGATAACGCCCTTCAATTCTTGACAACATTTTCTTACTACAAAGCAATAATATACAATATTTAAATTGCTTCGGAGAATTGAAAAGTAATATGAAAAAATATTAAAAGCTTTTTTCCGTATTCTTACTTACAATCTGTCATTTCACTTATCCTAGTACCAAGTGGAGCCACCTTCGGAAGCACGTCTGGAGGCGACCGCAAGCCGGCGAAATTAATTGTAACCCCAATACCCTCCGCACTAAGATATTGTACGGCGAATGAGTTTTTAACTAGACTGTCGGCTTGAGATATTCAACCTTAATTTTTAATGTACCAATTGCTTCGGATTAACGGCAGATTAAATATTGGCACGGATATAATTCAAACACAAAGCCTTGTTCAGGATTTTTTTATTTATTTATTGCTTTTGTTAATTTAATAATGTTGATATACTTGCGATAGGAAAAAATAATGATTGTCATATTTGAATTTTGATTATTCGGCTAATAACTTAAAAATCTTAACCTGGTGCTTGATACGCTTATCATAATAATCAAGTATTTATATTTATAGGAAAATAGGTATGCTTTTGGTTTTCACATATACTGCGTGTGTAATTAAATTAACAAGAACCGAAGTCATAATTTTAAATGGGAGTAAAAAACACCCAAAAAGAAACTAAAGAAGTTTGATGTCAAGATTCTCCTCGATATTTATCATGGAGAGATTTCGCAGATGTTCGGTTTGATACAAACGACTGAATCCCATCATCTGATCATGGAGGCAGAATACAAATTTTTACCCATATCATCTTGAAGTCCGCCGTTCCACAACTGAGCGTTTCATAAGGCAATTTCAGCCACACACCACCGTTTTGTGGAACCAGCTGTCAATAGAGGTAATTCCAAATCGAAACGACTTAGGTGGATTTTATTAATTTTGTTGCAAACTAAATCTATATAACGAATATTAAACCGATGATTTTTCAGTCTCCCACTTCTTTTCAGCAAATCCTTCGTCAGATTACCGTTTACATAAAACTGAAATCCCTGTGTTTATCCTGACAACTTACATGGATAAAGTTAGACACAGACGCCTCAGCGTAACCTTATTCACGTAAAACAAAAAATCTTTGTTTTAGTAACTTCGAAATCGCAAGCAGACTTTATTGTTTAGATTTACTCGAATAATGATTTCTAATGAGAACACTACGGTTAGATATGAGTTACTTAGTACTTTAAATGTTTCTGAGTCTGAATCAATAAAAATTACGATTATCAGGCAGTACGTAAAAAATTTAAAAGTAAAATGGATAAAGTTGGCATATTTTATTTATTTGACTTCAAGTTTAAAATACACCTCTTTTTGGGTTGTTTTTCGCGCTTTATAGCTAAGCTTTATATCTGCATATGCTGTCACCTCGTCTAGTTTTCCGAGCAAACCCCTCATGACTAAAGGTCCTAGCAGACTTAGGTCGAGACCGAGGTTAAACATACACTCACAGTGCATTCTTTCTCACCTGAAGACACGAATAAGAAAAACGGACGTATACAGGGGCTTCTCACCCTTATTGTGAAAGGCTTATTTAAGGCGGAATATTTGAGGTTAAATTATTAGGTTTGAAAAAATGTATCTCACTTAATAATAAACGTTTTCAAGAATAATCCCGCAGCTTACACAAGTTTTAAGATGCGGTAGGATTGTTATTGCACATGATTATAAGTTCAAAGCTTGTACGATGCAAGTGATCTATCTAAGTGCTTTCTAACTACGTGCGAATAGTTTGATTCCTAATTTTTCGATAAGAACTTTGATCTAAAAAATAAGTTGAAGCCTTAACTAAGGATGTCGATGCCAGGTTTTCGCTCTGGCAAGTGAGATATTTCTCAAATACTACGTGTATAGAATGTGTCTTGTATTAGGAACTCTTAATTTATTTCAATTGAACATTTTATAACACAAAACTAATAAATTAAACATCAAAATAATAACATTAAAAACATGAAAGTTTGCTACCGCAAAAATTACCGAATAGAAGCTTTACGAGCTTTACAATAAGCTTATACATTTCAACCGTTGGGAATGCGAAATTTTAATAATATATTCTATATTAATATGATTAATATAATTACATATTTAATATATAGATAATTAAATCTAAGGCTATTTATCATATCCATCTTAGACTATGACTCAATGCACAAACTACTACATTGTAGGTTAGCAATTACGCGCTCAATCAATCTATCTTCCTTCATTAATTTTTATGTCTTAAGATGGGTTTTTTTGATAATGGCGTGTACGCCTACAGTGGTTTTCACAACGAAATTTTTTGTTAATGTTTATGTTAATAAGTTACCTGTGTATGTTGTGTAAACTGCTGGCGTTCCTTATTTAGATAAATAAATATTTTTATTTGACTAATTTATAACTATATATACAAAACCCAGCTTATTTTGGACCCATCGTAACTGGTATAATATAGTTAGTCGACTCATCAGTGTCTATTGACGACGAAGCGATGTAAGCACAACCCAATTACCGTACATTATTCCATCGAGTACATACATTCGATTTTACAGTTGATTTCATTACGTAATGTATTTTAAATTATCTAATGTATTGTTAGAATCAATGCTATTTTCATTCTGTTTAGGCAAGATCACCAGATGCAATACATTTCTTTTTATTAAGATTATTCAGACGTATTGAACCACAGAGATGAGGTGCCTGCATGTCAATGCAAGATAATATAATATTTATTTGAAATTGTATGATAAACAGAAGTGAGATTTGCTATAATCCCATTCTTCTATAATGTCAGTTACAATAAAGCTTGTCAGATTTCAACAACCTACATTAGTTGACAATCATCGTCCATTTAAACCTGACCCTTTGAAAACATTTTTTACACTCCCAATCTGCAGGCTTACCACGTTATTTTAATATTAATCCAAGAAACAACTCCATAATAGTAACATTTTTCAATTGGGTTCAATACAAACTTGAGATGAAGTAATTACTGGTGGTGGTACTTTGTTAGGTTTATTCTTAGATTTTGCCAAATTCAGAATATATGTACTAAATATTAATAAAAAATACTGTAATTTTTTTGACCTTATATTAGTTCCGGAATTGGTTTCATCGATATCGATTTTACAGAGCTTTCGATTTCCGAGTGTCAACACAGATTGGTTAATATAGCATTATGTATTCTACCGGTCAATATAGACCCAGAATAATTTAGGGATCTAAATAGAGGGTTCCGCAGTTAATATTTAGAAGGGGACAATATTTTGTAACCCGATGCCTAAAGGGTTGGATCAAAAGGGAATCCTTGATTTGAATAAGTATTACGACTCTTAATGATTGAGCTCTGCGAATTTACGCCGAAATCTTCTTGATCGATTCTTCTGCAAATTAATATTGGTTCAATTAAGTATAATCGAGAATTGTGAAGTACATTTGAAAAATATGATTGCGTTTATTGATACCAAGCAGAATTCGCACAGTAATGATTTTGTAACAATGCTATATTATAAACACTTTTTGTTTGGTTGCGGTTTGATATGTTTAATATGTTATGAATATAACGTGTAAAAACACGATTTTTTATATAATTATATGAATATTATTCCTAATATCCTTTTAAACCTTACACACGTCTAAAACCAGTATTACAAATAGCACTCTTGCTTTAACTCTTTTAAAATCTATTTAACCATATGAAATGTGTATAATACGTTTACAATATAGTTAATACAATGTCGTGTTAAGTTACTTTGCGCAAGTTCATAGTATACAATTCTATTAGACCAAAAAACTTCGAGACTAATTCACATTGAAAGCTGTTCATCAGCAACATCCTGAGGATGTCGATATCAGGGCGTAACGGGCGCCGAGTTTGAGGGCTTTTTCACGGAATATTGCTAACAAATTGGTCTAATACAATAATTGTATACATAAAATGTAATGTTTTACATTACATAGTTTTGATATTATATTTATATGTGAGACTTAATCTTGGTCGAAAAAAAATATTATGATTCCGCACTAGGAAATATTTGGATTTACGAAAAATAAAATAAAAAAAATATCAAATTAATAATATCTATACTGTTTTTACAGGATTTTATAGAAATATTATACCTTCTTTTCAGGTTTAATGAAAAAAAAACTAGTGTACCTATAGAGTATTTGAAATTTTGGCAAAGCACGGCAATTTAGAAAGGGTTGGACCCCATGCAAGCGTTGTATGGGGACGCCTCCTCATTAGTCTTAATGAAACCATTGCGTGATCGGAATAAATGTATTTAGGAAATCGCTTTGTATTTGTCTGCTTAATTTTAATTTTAGTGATATTTTGTCACGCCCAGGAGGCGGCCAATACAGAGACGGCTTTTGATCGAAGATGGAAAAGCGGAAGAGAAGGGAGAGACTCGAAAGAAAGCGTAACTTATATTGTGTACAAAAGGTTAAACCAGCTGACAAATATTTATATGAAAATTGTCACATATGTATAATTCCTGTTGCCGCTTAAAAAACAGCGCGACTCCCAATTCACAAACGTGAACTTTTCCGTTGTGATAGACAATTGTTGGATAGTTTTGTTTGCACGAGATACGAAACTCTTCGAGCGCGAGTCTAACTTTCATTATTTTTCAGATAGAGCAATTTTTTTACATTATGATAATATGAAAACAACTAACTGATCGTGCATCGGATTAATTTTGTCGAGCAGAGATGTTAAATTACATGTCATATACCCTGTAGGTTTTCCTAACGCGATGTCATTTGACAAGTGTACACCTACAAAAGTAATATCATGTCAGAGGGGTGTAAATTACAAAATGCTCCCCCTATATAATGGGATGATTTTACTTGGGGCGATCAGCGTGACTCGCCAGAAGGTTCCTTAGATTGTGAAATTTTGGACTCTCTATTATAATATATTAAATATTGTTATTATATGTATATGTGTGTGTGTGTTATTACTTATATGTTTTTGGTACAACATAGAGGAAATCTGTTTCCACTTTAATTATAATGGTAGTTGATTTCATCACAATTATATAAAAATATAATACCATTATACAGACACAAATACACACACTCGTTATATATTATATCATCGTATAATAATCATGCCAATATTATGCTCACACAAATATTGAAATACTGGGAATCGGAGAATAGCGTCCAGCATTATGCTAAATGTAGTCAAATTCATTAAGTCTTCATTTCGATAGCTATGAACTGTGAATAATTTAAAAATTCGAGTTCCGAGGAAGTCTTACTGAGAACATATTATATAATATAAGTATACAGTTGGCAATTGTCAAACCGTTAAATGAATTTTCAATGCAAAACGGTTTGATTTCAATAACGAACAACATTTGCGTGATGGGGATATTTTAGTTGTGGCCTGATATTTATTAATGAATGTCATATCCAAATGTACGTCTCAATGTTCTATAAAAGGGGATACTCTCACTTCATAATGTTCAATGATCCAGATTTACTGTCGTCAAAAGATAACATTCGCACCTCGGGAATTTAATATTGAATACTCACAAAAATAATGATATCTCAAGATAATTTGTCCGGATTTTTCATTTGTACAAATCAAGTTATAAGGTACCTTGCTTGCTGAGCAATGTATTTAAGAATGCTTGTCTTCACACTAAATCCAAAATAATTTTTTTGAAACGGATGAATCAAAAATCTAGTTTGTTTATTCCCATAGTCACATTTATGTACATTAAATACATAATATAATAATTAATACCTATTCCATACGGAGTTATTTTCAAATACGACATACTATGTACGTATATTAAGCAACAACCTATCTCAACTGGAGTGAAGTTCGTGACGTACCTGAACTATGTGAAGTTGGCAGCGCTCCCGTTTTCATATATATATGTATACAATACAGTCCACCATTATTGCCATTATTTTCAAAATCTACTAAGTCAATGTAAAAAAATATATATTAAATATTTTTAACCGATTTGGTGACCATTGCGCCAACTGAGTAGTATTGTATAATTTTTGCGCTCTTAATGACTAATTTTGGAATATATTTAATCACTATGTATATAGTATTTAAATTTAGCCTTTAATATTTATTTTATTATAGAATCAGCAGTGAAAATTTAAATTTCCTATCCTATCACATTTCATGAGATACGGCCTGGTGACAGACAAACATCGAAGCCTCAATAAGATCCTTTTTATTATGAATCTAAGTGAAGTAAAGCATAGCTTACGGCCCAAAGTCAAACCGACACGACATTGGGTATTTACAGTGCCGAGTTTGATCATTTGAGTGGCTTCCATTAATGAAATTTAAAGCCGAAACTTTACGCAAATAATGACTTTGCGATCTTTTTACGCATTTCAAACTCGCTAATGACTTGTTAAGAGTTGATGGACGCTTAAATGGGTTCTATGAGTCTTTTCTCATTGCTATTATATAATTTAATAAAACATTAAAAATGTAGCTGAGGTCATACACTCTTGGCACGTAAACTTAAAGCACACATGGTCCTTTTATGACCTATGAGTTACCGCGTCAAGTACAGAGCGGTGGAGGCTCCAGGCCTGGCGTGAAGGCGTCTTGTACTGATCTTCCTACGGTGCTAGTATCTGCGGCATGGACGGAGTGCGGGTGCTGTGCCCGTAGACGCGTGCCAGGGATCACCAAGGGAGGCTTGCGGTCAAGACGAGTTCGCTATAATTGGCACCCCTTCGCTATAAGAGGACCGAAAGAAGCAGGGAGTGCCGTTCCTGGATTAATACCTAGAAGTTTAACAAAGTAACTAATGGAGATGTTAACTAACATTTTTTTTTTAAAAAAAACGGGGGCAAAGGGGCAGGCTCACCTCATTTTAAGTGATACCACCGCCTATAGACACACAAACGTGCGACCTTTAAGGTAGATTAGATCTTAAACACTATTTTCTTTTTTGTTTCTTTTTATTTACTAGTGAAGCTTATAATTACAAAAGCTCAGTCAAATTGTTAGAGCGAGGTAATATTCTAAATTACTTAATCATTGCATTAATTGTTTAACGTACAAATAATGATAGATAATCATTCTCGTAAATAAAACTCTAAACCAATCGAGAAACATTCTCTCGATTTGTAACAAAAGCCGTCGATACGCCGCGGAATTCTTTTATTTAAAACTGCTACGCGGACAGTCATGTAATTGTTTTCCGTTTCGCAGTAATTGACTTGCGGTAGATATCCGCTGGATGTATTTTAAATTTAATCACTGCAGTTCTACGGAAATCCGGTCACACGAAAAACATTCGATTATTTTTCGAATAAGTGGTAATATAACTTGTCGATTTCATTGTTTCTCGTTTGGCATGTTGTGTTCATTGTTTGTTCGGATATTCAAATTTACTTGTATTTGTATTATCAGTTACTAAGGGCCGTAGCAAATTGTATGGGGACCCTATTTGGCGACGCCTTCTGTCTGTTTGTCTGTCTGGTACAGACACAGGCGGTACTCATGAACCCACGCTCCACACTCTATGTTCGGTATGGTGATTATTGCGCCACCTATTAGATACCAATAATGTATCTCTGCTTGCTGGAATATAACAGTTACTAAAAAACGGACTAAAATACATATTTATGGGGTCCTGTCATTTTCTTGCGCAAATCGACGCGCATTTGCCTGCTTTTATATTCTGTAGACTCTAGTCAATATATTCTGAAATATTAGTTAGTTGTACCTATTTAAGTTATACAGTGATATACTTTTGTTTTGTATAAGGTAGGAAATAAACATTATTCTTACTATTTCATATACACGTATTCTTGAGAAATTTACACTTAACATTAAGCTCATATAAAATATTTGATGTGCATAGCTTTTTAAAATATCATCTCATAAAATCTCTTCTCATTTATACTAATACGCATCCACATTCTTGCCAACAAAATTCCAGAGATTGCGACGTAACGTATGCCTTAACATTATGTAATATTTCACAGAAATTTCGTTTTTAATCATAAAATATATTTGGCCTAATGTTCGTCTACCGTAATGCGTCTAATCGAATCATAATCATCAGACGTTTTTATCTTCTTCTTTAATTTAAATACAAAATATTAATTATAGACAACATACAATAGTGTTGTCTATTATTAATATTTGTTATATTCAAATATTCATATTCAAAATTAATGAATGTTCCCTAGCATAATTTAATATTAATTATCACTGTCACACATTGATATTTTGCAGGATCGATGTAATGCCGAAACAATCTGTTAAAGAGTTTTGTACAATAAATAGAGCAAATCACTTTTTGTGCCTGAGGGCTACAGAAATTAAAATTTGTGAAAATTTAAACTTCCTATAACTATCCTTCCTATATCATGAGATACGGCCTGATGACAAACAAACAGCGAGTCTCAATAATAGGTTTCACGTGTTGTATATGAAACCTTAACTATATTTATATACCCTTAGCCTCATCTTCCGTCAATTGGAATGTCGGCAAACATCTGAATAATAATTTAACTAAGTTATTTCAGTATAAAGAGCTTACACATGAAAAAGTGACCCTCTGTCGATATCTTTTTATAATTAGGTTGACGTAAGACGTCCTATGGTAATTAATGATTTGAAAATGCCGTACAAATAATGTCTCAATTCATAATCTATACAGATGCGATGAACAAGACCAAACACTGGTTTGTATGCAAAAACTGTTCGATACTTGGAACCGCCTCTTCTAGTACATTGTATGCAAACCTAGTCATAATAAAACGTACAGATCTAAAGTTTCTAGAACTATTTATGCACTAATATCCAACTTGGACACAAATAAAACTATTTTCATTAATGGGAGTGGATAAAACGCAAATAAAAAGCAAATAAAATATAATGTTTTTAGATTCTTTCTGAGCGATCTTAAAGTTGTGACTAAATTAAAGACGAACTTTGGCTCTGCTTTGATAAACTAATTATTACTTTTACTTCATTTCTAATATTTAACTTTATAAACCATGAAGTTCAATTGAGAATTTGTAGCGGGTATGACACACCCGGCTTAGCATTAAGCTTCTGCATATGTTGATATTGGAGTTATTACACATGCTGTTTTTTACATACATATCTGATAGTAGCTATCCCATCGTATTACCTGGTCTAGCATATAACAATCGGTTTATCCAGGGACTTTATGTCAATGTAAGTAATAATGGTTAACCTTAATGATCAGTGTGGTCTTGTAAATAAAGTCATTTCAGATATTACACTCGTTAGCATTTACGAAGATAATGACTTTATTACAAGAATGGCCACAATTAGGGGGTTTATGAACGTAATCGATCGGGGCCCCAAGAAATAATACCGTTTGACTGGCGTAACACTACATAAAGATAGTTCACAATTGATTATAAGACACTGTAAGTTTGTCTGTCCCAAAATATGCTTAAATAGAATTCTTTCACGAAAAAAAATGAACTGCCGTCAAATATACTTATAAAGGGGCAATTAATTCAACTTCAAGCTCGATTTCATTTGATATAATTTCTTATATATCATCCATAGTGCTTCTTATTAACATACTTCGTCTCATCACTAGCGAAAGTGTATATACGACCTTTTAAATCAACAAAGCTGCATAATTGAACGACTCAAAATACGAGGACGTAATTGATTAAGCTTTAAATTACGCGTTTTGTAATTAATATTGTTATTTTTTAAGATTCGCGGAAGAATTAACAAATTGACTTTTTTTGTATACAGTGCAACCTCAATATAACGACTTCCTCGATTTAACAAATTTTGCGTAATCCTCTTGAATTGTCCATAAGAGTCAATATAAAATATACCTTTACATTGCGAACATTCTTTGCGTACAACCTCTGAATAACGAATTTTAAATTATCAAGAAAAGGTATTCATACCTCTAATTAACGAATTTTGCCAACCAAAACCTTTATATAAAGTTTGCACCAATAATATAACTCTTAATCTTATAATGTGATTCATGTCTCGACATGTTTCGACACGCTTTTCTTTGTAAAGCCCTCTTTATAACGAATTTTAGACCAATCTAACCTCAACATAACAAACCTCAGTTCAACAAATTACTTGATATAAGGAATATTTTCTTGTTCCCCTTCAATTTGTTATATCGAGGTTGCACTGTATATGATTATGGTGTAAAGGCTTATTGTGTTTGAATAACGTAGATTTAATAAATTTTTTGAGACATTTTTGGCGACTTTCTTTAAATATTTTAAATAATAAATGCACGTTACAACAATATCATACAAAAAATATTCATGGCGCTTACTACTTTTACTTGGCAAAACCTAGTTGGCTGAGAGTGACGGATAGGAGCGGAGAAATAGTGCAGCATTTCCAGGTCTATTTCGGGGGTATTTATATAACTGGCACTTTAGAGTGTATACCAATTACAATAACCAATTTTGTATCTAAATTTGTCAAGTATTTGAAAAGAAACTACATTTAAAGAATATGAGAAGTATGTGAATGAAAAATTAATTTCTCCAACTGATCAGATATGCAATATTGTTTTTTATTAACATAACTGTCACTCATTTCAAGAAAAATACTTTATTAACGGATTTAACTTATACTTATGTACTTTGCAAAATTTGCATTTTTTTTTTCGACGTTTCGCGTGCTTTACAGCGTGCGTGGTATACGTGATCAGATATGATTCTGTATTCTTGAATGTTAACGTTAAGATTTAAATAAGCTCCAAGTCATAGATTGGCGAGTGGTAGCGCAATTGTCGACGACCCTCTATAGTCTTAATAATTACTTCCTCGTTAGTAAGTATAAGCTCTATACTTTTAGTTCAAAGTAAGGAAGTATATTCGATTAATACTTTTAAATAACCCATAGCAACATTGTTGACATACAAACATGTTTAACGTAGCAACGAAAAAGTTTGTTCAATATCATTGAATTATTTGTAACTCGTACACACTCGTGCACATTAAATTAATATTTTAGTAAAAAACAATTTAATTTGACATTAACATTAATTATTTTGTTTTTTATAAGCTGTTTTGTGTTGATAGTAGTGGTTTTCGCAACGAAATTTGTCTATCTATGAATAAGTTATCTTTGTATGTTATAAACAGCTGGCGTTCCATATTTAAATACATATTTAATGATGTGTGATATTAAGATTCACTATGGAATTTTTTTTAATATTAAAACTGCTTAGATCGCGAATCAAATCACTCAATCCGAAATGTCCTCCAAAACATACAACACCCTTATTTGCGAAACGTCGGAACTTATCGGAGAAGCAACTCAAGCAGATGAAGCCGTGTTTGAAGCCGGTGCCGCTGAAAAGTCGTCGTTCTACCCGCTGCTATCAGAATTACGAGTAAGATACACAATATTAATAAGCCGATTAGATCAAGTCTACGACCAGATTGTTCAGCCCCAAAAGCGCTTGATTGTGAAAAGGCTGCTGGAAGCATGTTTGGGGAGGCTTATTGAGGTTAAACACGACTTGGTTGAGCTTAATCTTTCTGATTATACATATGACGATGATGAGGTATGTTTTAAGTTATTTCAATATTATGTTTCAAGTTTTATTATAACTACAAAATCTTCTTACAAAAACTATAAACGCAAATGGACGCTTTAAGCGTAACATAGACATATTTTAGCCGCATACGTAAAATTTTTGAAAAATAATTTACTAATTATTAATACGATTCGTAGATTTTAGATATTGAATTTTATTTTATATATTAAAGCCAAACTCGGTAACTGTTTAATTGTTAACCTTATTATTCGTCAATATAGTTAAATTTGAGTCAAATTATTCAATTATTATTTTTTTATTCATTCCTTTAAAATGTTTTATCAGAATCTATTTATAATAATCTCTAACTAGGTTCTTAATTTACTCGTTGTTTCTAGTAAATGGCTCGTTTTTTTGAATATTCTATAATTTTAATTGACAGGCATTAAAACGCATTGGTGTAACTCCAATTGAGGCAGAGCCATGTGTGCCACAATATTTCGTAAGAGAAAGGGAAGAAGAAGTATTGGAACGACGTAAATTTGTCAAAGATGTACTCCGGAAACTCGGTCACGAACCTGCTAAAGCACAACCATTGGTCCTTACTGAACAACAAGCGGTTATAATAATACAGAGTCATGAAAGGGCCCGACAAGGACGATTAAGGTAAATAACCTTAAATGAGGTAAGTTTTTATATAGATCGATTAGCGCTTTGCAATCTTAGGAGAATATATAAATATATATAGCAAATATAACATTATAGAGGGCAATTTATGAAGGAAATCCGTTTACTAAAAGAAAAGGGAAGAGATCAGAAAGGAGAGATGTCTTCTTCAGCAGCTACGGCCATACAGAGAGTATGGAGGGGTTTCATTGCAAGACGGTCGACTAAGAAGAGGAAACAGCAAGAACAATTACTTATTGGTATGGAAATGCCTCCATACATTGAGTCTAAGGAGATTCAAAGGGCGGAAGAGGTGATTGCCATTAAAGTTTTTTATCTTAACACCATCGTGCAACTGACTCCAAAAACAAACAAAATAACTAATTATGATTTACTAAAGTATGAGTCCGTAAGATTAACAACTTTAAAATTTATTAAAGAGTAAAAGTAAAAAAAAAATATATGCAGAAAACCTGTATTTTTAATGCGATCAAAAGAATAAATTACTTTTAGAATAAGCCATACAGATTTTTTAGTAATTGTCTAAAGTTGCTATGAACATGTTTTTAAACGAATTTACAAGTCATGATTATACCAAGAGTTAGAATAATTTAATGTAATAGCCGCTATCCCGCGATACCCATTTGAAATACCTAAAAATAGGTTTTCAGAAAAATGCTGTAAATAAATGAAAATCTTTTAGGTGAAACAAAGTCGTCGTCAATTTCAAAGAGAGCGAGAGAGTCTTTACCAGGAGGCGCTCGTCAAAATTGAAGAACAACTAAGGGCGAAGTATGGTTCTAAAATAAATGAACGTATTGAAGATGAATTGAGGCGTTGGATCTCTGAGTATTATGAACGTACGGGTCGACTACCAGATTTCCCATCTGAAGATGCCGGTGGGAGCCGAACGATGTTTAGTAGGCAAGGTAATATTACTTAACTGTATATACGTAATACCTTATTAGGAGATTATATTTCAATTGAATGTATTTTATGAATGCGATACTATGAAAATATTTTGACTCATAGGTACAGGTATAGATAGCCAATTAAGTAAATCATCGCCAATCTCATCGAAAGACTCAAAAAGAAGTAAGGATAGCAAGGAGAAAAGAAGTAACAAAAGCGAAGAAAACAAAAATAAGGACAAAGAGGATCCTGAGGACCCATACACATTTAAGTGTACAGCTTCCATGTTTTTAAAGGAGATAATAAATACTAATGAAGAGTAAGTACAATTTAGTTCATTTCTCAGAAAAGTTTCCAATTTTCGGTAAAGATGATACAATTGTTAGAAACTCAGCCATAAAAGTTTTAAAGTATAATCAATTTTTTTAATGTTATTTACAGATATGAAGATATTTGGAAGTATAGAGATGAAGAAGATGAACATAATGAACATCATGACACCGAGATGATTGAACGAGAAAAAATGGCTAAAATTGAACTAGAAATAAGAAATACTGTTGATGAAATGATGAGAACCGAATTAGAATTGTTACAAGCTGCCTTCGACAAAGACAGGGCTCATAAAGGGAAAAAGTCCAAAAAACCTCAAAAGAAAGTAAAGAAGTCTTAACTTGAATATTTTACTTACATTTTACAGCTTAAGGGTTTTATTACTTGGTTGAATTCACCTATCTCAGGGAATACTGCTGTGAATTGAAAAACTATTTTTAAGTTGGATACTACATTTATTAAGGGTGGCTTTATACATAATATATATATTATATTCTGTTTGGTTGTTTAGTTTAGATTTTTGTGATTCTTTAAGGTTCGACGTGGAGGTAAAAAAAGTAAGAAAAAGAAGGAGAAAGATTTGACTCCAGACAGGACAACAGAATCGCTTTTCGAAGAATTGGTAACAAATGGAATCATTCGTCCCTACCCAATTGTCAATATAGACGATTTCATTGGTGAAAAGAACTTTGTTGGATGTGAATGGAGGAAGGAGGGACGAGAACCAAGTCCAACGCTTGGTGATATACGTCAGCTGGTGAAAGAGTACTGTATCCTCCCTCTGGGTTCTGAGTATGTTAGAACTAATGCACCAGTAGTTAGATCTGTACTGATTGCAGGTAAAATATAAAACTATACTTAATTGATAACGGCTTAGTTGAAAAATTAGTTAAGCTGTTTTGTTTGTTTCTAATACACATGTATTTAAAACAATATTTTTTTTCAGTTTTAACCTCCTCATCAAGCATCCACGATGCGTTACCTCATCATAATCAAAATAAATTTTATAAATTTCAGGACCTCCTGGAAGTGGTAAGAAAATGCTCATCAACGCAATATGTAGTGAGACGGGAGCTATGCTGTTCGATCTGAGCCCAGGTAACATCGTTGGGAAATATCCAGGTAAATCTGGACTTATAATGTTAATACATTTAGTCATGAAAGTATCAAGATTACTACAGCCCGCTGTTATATGGATGGATGATGCCGAAAAGCCATTCGTTAAGAAAGTTCCGAAGACCGATAAAACAGACCCAAAGAGGTTGAAAAAAGATTTAATCAAAATTATAAAAGGTATTCATTATATTTAATTGTTTACTTTTTCATTGTGACAATATCAAGTTAGTGGCTATTTAGCAACAATAAATAACTGTACTTATTTATCTTAAGTACATCTTAAAGTGATAATACATGGTAGCTTTTCCGGCTATCAAATTCGATTTGTACTTATGAATTTTATTGAAAATTTTAGGAATCTACCCCGAAGATCGAGTTCTATTCGTAGGAACATCTCGAACACCATGGGAGGCTGAGCAAAAGTTATTATTCCAGTGCTACTCAAAAGTGGTACAGATACCTCGCGCAGACTATGGGAGTATTTCCCTAATGTGGCGAACAAAATTGCACCGAGCTGGTGCGTTATCACCGAGACTAGACGTGTCGTGCTTGGCGAGGGTCTCTGATTCATATACTATAGGTAAGATGTACGTCCTAAGTGGGGGGGGGGGGGGGGGGGAAAAAAAGTTTTTTTGGGGTTTTTTTTTTTTGTTTTATTTTGTTTCTGTTAAAACCTATTTGTAAAAGGGGTTTTTGGTTTGTTTTTACTCTAAATATTTACTATATATGTTTGTTTACGGCCGAAAGTAACGTAGTAAAGAATGTTTTAATTGTGATAATGTATAACCGTTGGGGACCTTAATTAATAAATAAATAAATAAATAAAGGCATTTTTGTGATCCACAGGCAAACTACAGATTTGGACATTTATTTTTGTATCTGATAGTCCATTTAATAAGCTTTAAAAACATGTCGCTGCTGTCTTTTTATCGTTTTACTACGTACATACATAACCGGTATGAATCTAAAAATAAATATTATTCAATTTATAATACACATTATTCTGATATTCAAACGTGCAATATGTGACGTTACCATCAATATCATTCCAAGGTACACTGCTGTCGGCACTCGATGCAGTATTAACAACAAAAAGGAGGCTTCAGCTACGTGTTAGAGCGTTGACAGCTCAAGAGGTGGCAGTCCAGCTGAGTACAAAAGAGCCTGTTTATGCTGAGAATGTATGTACATTGGAAATCAATTCTATTATTATAAACGCTGGAAGTGGAAGTTTGATCTTCTCGCAAAAGCTATTGAACAGTTTTGAATGAAACTTTACAATAAGATTGTTTACGCATCAAAATTAATAATGTTTTAAGAAAGTAAGACTATTTTATTAGTTTGTATTTACCTTCTTGCCAGTAATAGACGAATTTTCTTGAAAATTAAAGTAACAAATATAGAATTAAGTAAAGTAAATCTGTGCATACATGAGTCCATGTATGTACTGATTTAAGTCTAAAACACTTATAATTCGATCTGTATAGGAGAGTGCAGCGGAAGCCTGGTGGTTAAAAACCCCGATGGAAAGAAGAAGATTAAGAATGCTGCAGAAGCTGCAAGAGCTAGAAGAAGAAAAGGAAGAAACTGCTGCAGCTATAAAATAAGTTTTTGTTTTAATATATCAATTTTTTATCAAACACGCTGTGTATGTCCACTTGCAGATAATATCATTATGTAAAATGTTCATCTAACAATTGAAGCAGTTTTCAAGTAAAATATATTTTGTATAAATTATTTTCTACACTTACCCATACTCCATAACTTCAACGCTTGTAATAAACATATATAAAGTTTTGATGCAAAAGTTTATATATATAATACTAATTCCGGATCCATTTCAAACAGGATGGGTAATTTCCAAAGCTATTTCAAGCTCACGTTATGGGTACTAATTTATGAACAGATATACTTTTAAAATACTAGACCACAGACAACGAATATACTCAATGGTGACCCCTTTCACATCACTTTCTCGACCTTGAGTATATCACATATAAGTTCCACGTACATTATCACCCTATCATGTAGCACAAAGCGTCTCATGAAACTTGCATTACTATCAGGAAATCCATGAAAAAGGTTCTTGTAAAGCTAAGTTCGCACCTGCTACTTTTCACACGGAAATAAGGATTTTGGTTTTCGTGAATTTCTGCGTAATAAGATTTGGCTACCTTTTTCTAGATTTGCATTTAATTTTGCTTTTAAGGGACTGAATAGGAACCTTTTAAAGCTCCCAAACTTGTATTGAGTCTTCTCAAAGAGGTATTGAAGCTATGACATCTACATAGTACTTCATTTATTACACAAAATTAAATCGAATTATTTGACAAAATAATATATCACTACATATCACGTTTGTAACATATCACTTCAGTTATAAAACATTACTCCCACATGTGTAAATTTAAGCCTTTTAGACCAGTCAAGCCTCCGTTAAGTTGTCGGGCATTCTACCTAAGCCTAATTCTTATCGGACAAGTCAAATTATTTGGTACCAAGAACCCCTATAACCAAACCTACATAGTTGCATGCTAACAAGCTAACCGTTTACTTAAGCCTCGTACTTTGTGCTAAGTCTTTCAAGAATTTTATAAAAACATCGAGTAACTTCTGATGAAAAACGCCATTTTTTCGCTCGAATTCCACACAAAGGCCTCAAAGGAAACGTTAACAACCTGTAACAAGGAAAGAATCTCAGTTTGTTAGTTGTTAGCACACTTTGTGAGTAAGCATTTCCGCATAGACTTATAAGGTCTTAAACGAGCGTCTACAGTTTGTTGCATAAGCAATGAATTTTCAGTTATTTACATTTACAAGTCTTATCACTCACGATCGGGTAAGCCTCCACCCTATATTTCTTAAATATACTTTGAGATAGAAAGTGTGTATTGTGGTTGTTTAGTAGCATATTAGATCCGGCATCTGATGTGATATAGCAACGGGATAGCTAGGTATATAGATAATTAAGTCGATGACATCCAGTGATATGGTGGCCATGACCTGCCGAAATGATGAACTCCCGGGTTTCACTTTCCGATTTCAATTCTCAGTCAGACAACATTTGGTCGATAATCATTCTCTATCAATTCCTGATGCACAATTACGGTGGTTAGCGCAATGAAAAGTTATTTATACTTTTAAACTCGCTAACCGCCCGAGTGGTAAATAAGTTGTGATGTTATTACTCTTTTTATATTTTGTAATTAAATTAAATTGATAACTTATTTATCATATTTATTTTTCAATACAAATTTGGAGAGACAAAAATGAATGTGAAGTTTACGACGTTCGAGTCCTCATAAACAGCAGAACGTTAATTCAAGCATAGCAATTTGCATTTAGGGCCAATTATTAATCATTCAAATTCGGCTAGAAATGTAAGCAAATCAAACAGTGGCCGGGGGTCTCACATCTAAAATTCATGTGTAGCTGAACCGGAAACGCTGGCCAATTCGCCAAATTCGAATATAACCTTGGCTCATTCTGATTATGGCTCTTGCATTAGAACCTCTTTTGGTCGACACGACTGTGTAGAGGCGCAGACCCCTAGACACCTGAAGATGGTGGGTTCCTTTGTTAAAGAAACGTTATTAGTACAAGCCTCTGAATTATATTGTTATATATTTTCTATAAGAAGTTGAAAAGTAGCTACAGCGTTTAAGACTTTGATCACCTTTTTTCTCTGTAATCTCTCTCGTAAAAACCTAGCTTCATCATTATCGTAGGTAAGCTTTAAGTAATTTTTAATTTTATTTTATTAAAATATGTATATATTGAAGTATGTTCTAAGCTTATTTTGCTCTGTATCTGAAAGTTGTATATTTGATAATTCTCAACTCCCTGAAACCACAAACTACAATAGACAAAACATTTTTTAATATAATATAATTCACGTGCGTAACGTACATAATCAAACGTTTTTTAAGGATATAAACTCAAAGTTCTATTAATTAATTACTCGATATTTCGGGACCTTAAAAAGCATTAAATTATAAATTGTTTCACTCACAAAGTCTTACTTGATGGCATATATTCCGCTGCCGCATGCATGTATAAGCATGAATGTTAGTCACCCACAGAGGTGGGTTTTTAGCTACAGTATTAAATGCCACCTCGTTAACGTAAGCGCAAATTGAAAACGTTTAGGGCATGTCTACCGCTCATATAAACAAGGCAGGTTAAACTGTGGCCGCATGGAATATTCATTTGGCAAACAGTAGCGTCAGTGATTTTGGTATGAGGGCCTCAGGGCAACATAACTAGGACAAGCGAGCAATTGTTTAAGTGATTGGGGAATTATTACTTCGATATATTTTGAAACATATTAAATATGTCGGTTCGGTCAAGTATAATCACAACAATTGAAGCGTTATGTTCATGACAATGAGATAGCGGGTTCCCAGTAACAGGGTTTCTGTTTTTAACTTTAAGTATGGAAAGAGACATGGGAGACGCTAAGACCACTTTACCTATCCAACAAAACTATATTTCAGTCATAAAACGGAAAAATTCCCAAAACAAGTTCGGCACACATAATCTTCGTGTTACGGACTCTATATTTTGCTAGATCCCCTCTTATATGCCAGCTGGTCCCATTTTATGATATCCCACTTGTTTTATGATAGTACATATTGCAACTTTTGTGCAATAAAATTTATAAACTTAACTATAAGTACATAGTTTTACAACACTATTCGATAACTTTCAGTAGTTGAAAGACACGGCCATGTTTATACTACTCTGGATATGAGGACTATTTTGAAACCCCTGTAACTTGTTCTTTTTCTTGTTGATCCTACTCCATGGCAAGTGATCTTTATTTCAAACGTTGAACAAATCAAAGTATAGAACTAAATTGATTTTAATTTGAAGACTACTTTTGAAATTTTATCGTGTCAAAGTTCCTTTATTTTGTAACTAAGTTACGATAAAATTTAAACTAGACAGCTGAAATTTGTGCAAAAAAATAAGTTTTGGCGTCTGCGTTTGATCAGTTTATCGCAGAAACTACTCTGCATGAAAAAAATATTCATATGTCGGAAAGTTTATTTCTTGTGAAGGGCTTATATTAGCTTATATCACGCAGAGCGCAACTCTAATGAAAAATAATACCCAAACGGGATTATTTGCCTTGTGCACGGTTCTGACAGCGGGAGATTGTATTTTATGAAAATAAAATAATTAAAAATTAAATTATTGTTTCTCCTACCATCGTATCCCAGCATACACATATCTAATACGAAATAACGGCACATCTTATTTTTTTTAAATTTTAATCATAAAACTTTTATAGACATCACATCGATTTGACGGACCAAAACCGGACGTACAACGCTTTCCTCCACCGCACAATAAATTGTGTTATATTATTTTTGTACATCGTCTAGTCTAGTTTTTGAGCTATGAATTGTATCATTTACTTATTTGAATGTTTGTCAGAGTTTAATAGATTTTGCAGATATATTGTGACTATCAAACAATATGAGGAGGACAGGTGCTAGACAGAGTGTCTCGACGTTTCGACTTATCTAGGATTAGTGCGGGTTCGACCGTCTTCCACCAATCAAGTTGCATTGAGCGTCTGTGCGAGCGGTGTGGTACAAGGCACTTATTTTTTTCATACATTTCACTCTTATTGTATTGTCTAGAAGAAATTTATCTCCAGTTCTCATTAATCATTTAAATTAATTTAAATTTATATAAAGGCTTTTTAATAAAATGTTTTGTAACAATTATTATAATTTATGATGACAATCGTCGTCATGAATAACTATCACAAAGTTGCTCAACTTTATATTATTTATAATTTTCTATTTTCAATCAATATGTTTCAAAGTATATTAATTACTGTGATTACTCAATATACGATGATATATATATCGTATATCACAAAACGTATTAATAATAAATAAAAATAAATAGAAATAAAGAAGAAGGTCCCATAAACCGAACATGAAAATTAAGTTTATTAAATTAAATTAAGTTTATCTGTGTATCCGATTTTTAACGTTAATTTGAAAGTTTGTTTTTATTACTCCTAAATCGCTAAATCTTATAATCCTAAAGCTTATAAATCGCACCAAAATCCTCACGTATGTATTAGGTTGATAGGTTTATATCGGATATAGCCACGACGAGTTAACGGCAAGTGTCTAGCACAACTTCCATAAGCTATCAATTTGGAGTTCGACTATCGCATTGAATAAATAAAAAATACACATGTTTTGTAACAAATAATTGTAGGGCCAATATAAAACAATGTTTTATTTACACGGAAAAAATATAAAACCCTTTAAATCTTCTGATACATTATGTTTACGTCGCTAAACTTTTTCTAAAAGAACTCATATCTTGTTCAGTGTAATGAGTCTAATATAATTTTAACAAACAAGATTTTTGCATACATATGCTATTCATTGCTATTATTATATTGGCAATAACCATGTGGCGTGCATCGCAATATTATGTTGCCTCCATGTTGAGTTGCTGTTTGTAGATAAGTGAAATTTCTGAAGGACTGAATATAAGAGGATGTGAAAAATAAAAATTAAAAAATACGTGTTCACAACTCGACGATCGTATAATAAGAGAGATAACAAAAAAAACTTTATTACTAATAAGCCAGTCATCAACACCAAACAGCGCATTTGCCTGCAAGATCATTACAGGCGCAATAAATCCTTATCACTGTTTTAATCTAATTATGAGTATATCTCTAAGCATGGCCCGAAATATCCAATTTCGAGAAATTAGAATTACGTCGAGAGATTTTTTTAATGGCATCAAGCATTTTTCCGTATGGTAAAGCAGGCTGTGTGCGCCTTATAGAATTTTTTTTATGTAGGCGCAACATTGTAGTTGTTCCTGATATTGAAACCGAATCTAATAAGATGTAATGTGATTGTGATAGCGACCTAGTCAAACAGTAGGACTAGCCTAGTAGTCAATAGCTTGAAGTCAGAAATAATTGCGTTCCGGTTGTACTCTTCTTATATCTATAGCTATAGCTGGTAGATCGTCGATGGAACTCTCAAGGGACAGAAACTTCTGGAAAGCAACGGAGAAGGCTTTCACCCAAAATGGGATTTTCTCTAATAGCAATTAACAGTACTAACCTAATTTAAGCAAATTTTTTAACCCTACTTACCCATACTAAAAATAAAATAGTCAATATATAATTGTAAATCTGTAAGTTAGAGTAAATAAAAATGCCTTATTATTATTAGTACTTAGTGAGTGTACCAACTTGTGCACTGAGGAAAATTTTCGTAAGAATAAATACATAAAATTAAGTATAATGTATTATTGTAAAGTGTGCTTAACTAGAAATTAAATAGACCTTAAAATAATTCCAAAAGCGGTACAATTTATAGCCCCGTCCAAAGGATTTAATCACTTAAACGAACTCCTTAGATCAAAATAAACTGCGATTAGCAAAATTAAATTCTGTTTCCATTTTGCTTTGTCGACGAATTAATGTTTTTACTTCATCTGCCTTTGGGGGATTGCTTAAAATTGTCTTCAATTAGTGGCAATTCGATCTTAATTTGCAAAAACAGAATATAATATTCGGGTCAGTATTAACACAGCAGTAAACATTGATAACCAGCAAGACAATAGACTATTTATGATATTAAGGCAATCTGTTGAAGCCTGTTAATTCTAAGAGATAACCCTCTCTCGTCGTAAACAAGTCATTAATAATTGGTTTTAACCCTTGCAATGTATTATTCATATCTTTAGTAATCCGAACTAGCCTAATGAAAGAGGACAATGTTGCATAAACAAATTTGTACGTCATTGCACCGAAATGTAACCACGAAAAATCTGCAACAACGATGTTATGTAACGAATTTTTATTGAGAGTTTATTTGGAGTTTGACAAAAGCAAATATTTTGAAAAGCCTTCGTTTCGTTTTGTGAAAAATCTAACTAACTAGCAGTTATTGTAAAATTTGACCTCAACCTCTATCAAATAACGGACGATGTGTAAGCGACGAAAGATATTCTATCCATAATTGGATTGGTGTTGATATTGTAAAATAAATTTTAGTGACACTGATATATAATTTAATTAGATACATTTTATGTCTTATTTAACAGTTAAATTAATTAAAAACAATTCGATGCGATAGCGTAAAATATTTTCAATTGTCGATATTTGAGATTGTCTTTTCTGTTAGTACACAACGGTGAAATTGAGGAAACTGACCAGGAATATTAAGGAGAGCGTAACATTTGACGTCTTGTTCACAATAAAGTTTAAACTTGGGATATTGTTTCGAGTTTGTACGCCCTAACATCTCTGTAAGTCTTTGAGGTTTATTGAATGACATTAATGAAGTTCACTATATAGTTTATGAATTTTAGTGGTTTCTAACATAGATTATAGAATACTGGCTGATCGACACAACTTTGTTTGCATCGTGTGTTCAACAAATATTTTATTCAAGCTAACTCTAAATTTTATCTATTAAAATAATTTATTAGTTTTTTAAATAAATAAATAAATCATGATTAAATGATGATGACCTCAGAAACCCTAACACTGAAATTACTAAATTTCTTGACGATGGCTACATAAGACCGACTAAACGTGTCAAACAATTAGATAGAAAATATATTATTTGTAAGAAAACTTCTCGTACTCTAAAGGAACCTCTTCCAATCTCACAATAATCAGTGGCTCAATGAATATTACAAGTATGCCATAGTAACATAAGCTAATGATTTAAAGCATCTAGGACGAGTATTGTAAAAATGGCACGCACACCTTCGTGTGCACACACACTAAAATTTCTTATTCATATATATTTTATCTTAGCATCTAAGACTTTTTTTTATATTACTTTATTGTGGCCAACAATAGAGAATAGAATAGAGAACATCAACACACATGTTAACAATAATATCTCAATCAATAGAGATAAAACGCCGAGCTGGATAGATCAATGACTCTTCATACTTCTATTGAACGTCACGGAATTCCCAAAATTTAAATCTAAAAACTTCAATAAAACAATTACACGTACTACATTATTTATCTAGCAAATTGTGATTAATCCACGTAATTATATCAAATTTGTTTACTATCGATTCTTATCATGGCCCTTATCAATTGTCATTTCGCTTGCAATAATGCTAACATGTGGTCGTTGATATTCTTTTTAATTTTTTCTGTGTCAGCCGAAGATTCGAAAACTGTACAATTGGATTCAGGATGGGTGGTTGGAAACAAATATTGGAATGGTGATTACTATGAATTCTACGGTATCCCATACGCAACGGTACCAACTGGGAGAGATCGGTTTAAGGTGAATTTTGTTTAAGAGTTTTATCAAATAAAATTGTTACTTATCTTATTTTTTATTAATCCATTAATTATGGTATTATTAACGTTCGATTCTTGGAGTAATTTTATGTATTATATATACTTCCTTAGAAACGTTATTATTGATTAATTCAAAGTGTATGATAAACTATTTCAGGCTCCCTTACCTGTGACTCCTTGGGATGATGTACTTACTGCCAGTGACACTAATAAACGCTGTAAACAGTGCTACTATACTGACGCTTCTGACGATGACGTCGTACTTGATGGAGACGAAGACTGTCTTGTTGTAAACGTTATCACCCCACTTATAGCGAATGAAACCAATCTGGTACCCGTCCTCGTTTACGTTCACAGTGGTGCATTTTCAGGTGGCAGTGGTAATATGGCAAAATTCACTTACTTGGCAAGACATGACATCGTTATCGTGAGCTTTAACTACAGAGTGGGTGCATTAGGATTTGCATGTTTGGGTAATGAAGAAATACCTGGAAATGCTGCATTAAAAGATCAAATAACCGCTTTGCGTTGGATAAAAAAGAATATACAAAAGTTTGGAGGAGACCCCAATAAGATCACGTTAGCAGGATTCAGTGTAGGTGCAGCTATGGCTGAACTTCTTGCACTGTCAAAGGCTTCGGATGGATTAATTAACCAATTAATATTAGAAAGTGGAAGTGCACTTGCCCCTTTCACAATTAACCGCGATCCAGTAAGCACTGCATGGAATATAGCACAGTCAATGGGTTACAATGGTACTGCCAATCTAGAAGAATTGACTGAATTTTATCTTAACGCTGAAATGAAAGATTTAGCGCTTAAAAGTTTAAACTATTTTCTACCAAATAGTACATTCGGCTTCGCACCGTGCATTGAAAGAGACCAAGGGATGGAAAGAATTGTAACAGAGTCACCGCTTGAAACTTTAATAAAAGGAGATTTCAATAAAATACCTGTTCTAACTGGTTTCTCTAATATGGAAGGATTAAGTCGGTCAATTAAATTTGGAACATGGAGAGAGGAAATGAATGAAAATTTTGCTGATTTCCTACCAGCCGATTTAAAATTTAATTCTGAGAATGAAAAGAATGATATCATAAAAGAAATAAAGAAGTATTACTTTAAGGACAAAGCTATTAATCATGAAAGTCTTCAAAACTACATAGATTACTTTTCAGACATTATGTTCAAGTATTCTATTATTAAATCAGCGCAATTACACTCGTCTTTCTCGAATAATCCTGTGTATTTATATGAGTTCTCATATGTTGGTAAACTTAATATTCAGCATAATTATATGGATAGAATTAAAGGTGCGAGTCATAGAGATCAAACAGCGTATCTCTTAGATTTTTATGGTTTTACAAATAATTACAAAGACTTAACAACAAGAGATAGAATGACAACTATGTGGACAGACTTTGCACAGTATGGGTATGTGAGATTTTTGTATAATAATCGACAAAATTATGTTATTTATGATCCATATTAATTTATTTTCTATAATAATAAAATATTTTTCAGGAACCCAACGGAATATGAAAGCGCACTACTATCAGTGAAATGGCCAACGTATACTAAAAACTCACCAAATTATTTAGAGATTAACAAAAATTTGCACGTGAAAAACGGTCTTTTTACTGAAGGATTTATGTTTTGGGAGCAAATCTATAATAAATATTATTGGCACCCTAGCCCTGTAAATCCAGAAATCATTCTAAGTAAAGCCGACAACCCTACAAATGGCATCAAAACTGAAACCAAAAAAGCATCATTGGATTCTTCGTCAAAGAAAAAAAGTGATGTAAAAAAATCGGATACCAAAGGAAATCAAGACATTTCTGATAACTCTAAAGAGACAAAAGGCGATTTAAATAAGCCACAACTAAATAATAAGGAGAATGAAAAAGCATCGAGTGAGAGTAAAGGTGAAAAGCAGTCAACATTGAAAAAGACTGTAACTAAAATCAGAAGAGGAAAGGATGGAAAGCTCGTTAAAGAAGTAATAACTGAGACCAATGACAACGCTAAGGGAACAGAAGAAGATAAACAAAAAAATGACGAAACTGTAAAACAGAAGGACGTTGAAACACCTGAAATAAGTCAGTAGAAAAATACTCGTTCCATATAAGCCTCACTGTAAAACGAAGACTGTAACTTGAGGTTTAAACGATGAATAGTAACGCTAGTACATCATTTTACAAGTGTATATTGTGAAATAAAGAATTTAAAAAATAGTTTTCTGCGAGCTCGGTTAAACTCAACATTCATACAAATTTTCGTATAAGACAAAAATTTAAAAAACAATGTGTAATATCAATTTTTCTTTAAAACTTTTTGTAATTGATAAATTTATACGATTGGTATTTTTGTAACAATTATTTCTCGCCAAAATAAAAAAAACTCAAATTCTAACGCATCGAATGCGTCATCTAACCAATAACATGATAAATATCACAAGCGTATCTCTAAATTTCGTAACAAGATGGCGCCGGTCGGAAAGTTGAATAATCTATAATCAACAATAACATTTTTACCGTCTCGGAAGGAGGCTTTATACGTCTTATACATTGTAAAGCTCCTTTATCATATTTCGGATACTAATTAATAAAGCCGCTAATTCTCGAGCCAATTTTCCTGCATACTCGAAATTGATACCTTAAATAGCTAATGAAAGTTGGTAATCCGCCACCTAATTACCGCTCTACCTCTCCCAGGCCACAGCGGGCTATGTGAAGGCTGTTCGCTCGTGTCATAGCAACATTTCCCGGCATCCAATATTGACGTGGTTTATAAACAGGGTGATCTCCTGTATTGTTTAATTTAGTTTGTGATTTGTTTCTTTTTTGCTCATCTTATGTGTCCTTTTTGGAATGGCTTTATTAATAAATATTATTGTCGAAAACAAATGTTCCTAAATTTGACTAATACTTAGGTAAGGAACAATTTGCAAGCATGTTTGTAAAGTTTTATATATGTTTTAAAATTGTAGAACTTAAAAAGAGAAATCAATAGTTGACGAAAAAGTAGGTTCCGTATAGGTTTTTCTGTATTTGGAGGCTTATTAGGATTGTTTTTTTTTTATATATTTAACACCTATATATCAAATTAACCTATATAACCTATTTTATTCCCAGCACTTGTCTTACTTTTACTATGAAGGCAAAAGTTTGTATTTGTTTCTTCTTAACACTTAGACCAATTTTCATAAAACTTGGCATGCAGGCTGACATTAAAAACCTCTTGACATTAAAAAACAAAGTAATAACTTTATAATATTTATATTTAATACTATTTAAACACAACTTCATCACGTGCTACTCTACGCACGGATTTCTTAAGTATTTCAATATAAGAAACTTTAATTTGAATCTGAATTTTTGATCGCTTTACTAGATAATTGTACTCTGTGGATTGTATATGTCACTTTAAATGTCAGTATTAAGAGCAAACGTATACATAAAATCTACCTTAAGAGTATATACGAGTTCTTTTAAAATATGTTATGCAATTTACAAACATCCTGTATAACAGTCGAAGCATTCCGGAAACACCGATGTTAAGCAAGCCGAACCGAGATTCTCGCGCCAGGAATAACGTCACTCTATACTCTGTGCGGAAGTCTACTTCGCCAATACCTATTATTTCCTAGGCATGCGGCCGGTTCCGCTATGCAAATGATTTATTTTGTTTACAAAATTGATTAACTTATGATATATGTTTTTAGGAAGTAAAATGTTCGTGTTACAGTTTACATATTAATTTGGTTTCAACTCTATGTTTGTGAACTTACCTTAAAAGTTGTGGATTAAGATTTTTATACACTTTTTTTAGTAACTACAATAAAAGAATTTCATTACAACAAACTTCACTACAAGAGAAACATTCAAATATATATACATTTATAGGATCTGAAAATAGTATTGGGAATTACCACGAAAAAATGTACGAACAAAAACATCACTACAAATTTAAATTCCGAATACGTTTTTCTAAATTGACAATAGAGAGCGATTGGTCTTAAATTAAATAAATTCACAATGGAGCGTTAAATAGTACTCGAAAACCTTTCAATTTCCCACTTGTCATTTACAATGGGACTGTTGTGATTGCTTCCTTATACGTAGGGGCTCGCAATAATTTGTTTGTTACAAAGAAATTTTATATGACTGTTATATAAAAACTCGGTTTAAAATTCGAATGATTGAAGTTTTACACTTACTAAAAAAAGGTAATCTGTTAGTAATGCTATGTTCATTATTAAGCTAGATGTTAAGTTTAAATTTAGAACACGATAGAGCTTATTAGTATTAATTTCGTAGACACTAGACCATGTATAATTTTTGGAAAAGTCTCTTTAGTTGGCTAATTTAAAATACTTCACAAATCTTACTCAGAATGTTTAATTTTAATCAACTTAATTATATATAGACTTCTTAGTTCTGTATAAAAAGTAGCCTCTATCAGCAAATCTCAAGCACTCACGAATATTAAAATAAACGCAAATTTCAAAGGTTCCGCTTTAATCATAGAATTTTATTTCACAAATTGAATTACACCTTGGCTCTGAATATTAGCGGGATATGCTATAAACACAATTCAAAATTTTTTTTGGATTTTTTTAAAATTTGCTTCTATTTCAGAGTTTTTATTTTACATATGAATAACGATTGATTTATTGCTACAGATTAATTAAATTCGACAACTATACAAAAAAAATGTAATACAAAAATATTAGGTTAAATAATAGAAATAAGAATAAAACAAAAGACAATAAAGAAGTTTTATATTACAGAACTTGTGATGATCTAAAAAATATATTGGAATTCATTCAGTGATAGACCAATTATCCTATTTTTCAAAGAGAGTTTAAGGTCTCTGTTGGCATGAGCGTTCACAGGCGGTGTCCCTTGACAACGTATGATACCTGCCCGTTACTCCCTTATAAACTAAAACTCTCTTCTTCTACTCAATATATTTGTGCCTATCTCTTGTGTTTCTATCTCATGTATTTGTTACGTAGGTTATACTGTAGTCTTACTGTAATATTGTGTAATATAATGTTTGAGAACATAATTATAAAATACAATAAAAAAAAATTAAACACTTATAATATTGTTAATCTGTTTTATTAGCAATGTATTTAATATATACATGACTTTATGAAATGATATTACTCGAAGGGCAATAAAGAATGTTGTGTCCTTGATTGGCAACTCCTTGATAGTGAAATGATTGACTTGATATAATACAACTGCATTTATTGAACATTATTTAATGATCAAATGACCCTGGTATGCGAGAACGCGCGGTCGCCGTGATTTATCGTTGCGAACTGCTTTTTAGAAAATAATTAAATAATAACCCCAGCGCATCCGAAACGCTGACCCCTTAAAATACTAAAACTGCTTAATGTACTATAATTTAGCTAAATAAATTATGAGCAGCATGTCAACATCCAATACTCATGAAGTAATTAAATCGGAAATTAGTTTTCTCGATATCAAATGCAATCGTCTAGACTGCGGTAGGTAGCTGCGGTGTGTCCGGGAAACTTAAAGTTTTTTATATTTCCGATTTGCCTTATTCTTCGTACATTACAGAGGCTGTTAAGACAATTACTATAAAAAATTTTTGGACCAATTTTCTGGACGAGATCAAGAGAGTCTATGATGACCTTTTCAACAAAAGAATAGTCGCTCCTTTTTTGAAGTCTGTTAAAAATAACCCAATTATATGGTCAAATTTTCTATATATATACAGCATGTTCCAATAGACGTAGAAACGTATAGAGATATACGTGACATTTTCATACTAAATGTAAGCTGAAAATCCGCGTTATAAATACATAACCAATGAAGCACAAGTACCAGAGAATGTAAGTGTATCTTTAGTGAAAACGGCTTCCCTGAATTTCATTCGTATTTGCGGCTTTGGGAATCATCTGCGATTGTCGGTTCCATCGGATTGTGGTGTAGATCGAAACAAAAGAATTGCCAATCCTGTTTCGTTCCGCTTGTTTTATTTGGTATGGCATTTGGTCTGTCATACTTTAGGCTATATAGCACGTATATGATTATGGATTGAAATATATCTAGATGGAATTTCCAGTCACTAAAAATAGTTACGAGACAGTGTCGTCCGTTTTTTATGTTGCAGTTATTTTATCATTTACTTGTGCTTATTTTAAATTACATAAATGATGTGTTTATGATCACTGATCATCGAATTTAATATACAACAATTACAATTTAACACAACCTCTCTGCAGATGTGACACTTAATTTGACAGTTAACATCTTTTCTTTCAGGCTACCGTGACCAACGTCGAATTTTTTTTTAAATAATGTAATTATATTTAAATTTTGCAAAAATACACAACTTAAATCTGTTAAAAAGTGTTTTTCTTTAAATTATTAAAAATTATGTTAATAAAAAACAATATTATATAATAATATATTCTAGTTTTATAAGAGCTTCTCCATAGAAAAAAGGATTATGTTCGGCAAGATGTTAAATATCCTAGTAAATTAAAAATACAAAATATGTATTCTAAAAGCACATATATTTAATTAAATTGACAATGAAATTAAAAGGGCTCGTAAATTATTTAATTTACATAAATATGGTGGCTAGATTATGTAAAACTAGCAACGCTGTTTTTATAGAAAAGTGATTATTAATAAATATAATATATACCTACGTAATGTCTTGTAATTTTCTTATATTATATTCTCTATAACTTATTTATATTATATACGTTATGTTAGCTAATCCTAAGAGAATAAGAGAAGCCTTATCAATATTATTATAAAGAAAAACATTAAAACAATTTTACAGCCATTTTAACTCACTCGGAAACCTCCAGAGTGTAGAACCGTTGTCAGAGTTATTCCAAGATAATATTTGTATTTGTTTTTTTAATATATTTTAACCCGGACTATAACAAAATAAGATGGTAATAAATGTCTGCTTTCGATCATTAACATTCCATATTCCATATTCCATAATGGCCGAAACCAGACATACACTTTTATTCATTCAAAATGACATAAAACCGTGTTTTATTTCATTTTGACGACTAATTATTTCGTCATGCAAAAATGTAGGCTATAGAGCTTTTCGTAAGCTTAAAGTTTCGGGCCGTACATAGCCCAGCTTAGCTGTCCGAATTGACGCTAGTGCTGCTAAACTAGCCAGAGGGCTAACCATTTAAAAAGACCCATTTAAAGAACCCCAAATTGGGCACTCAGGGTTTGCAGACGCTTCCGCCTAAATTCAATCAACCGAACAAGAGATCTTATAAAAACCATCCCTCATCCGGTAACCCTTTTAATCATGATAAAACGTCTACATTCATTTCACTTACAATTGTGAAGTTTATGCTCTCCCAACCGTCGTAAAACAGTAAACACGTCACTGAAAGGGTTTCCCGAATTCCAACCCGTTTTGCGGTTCCTACAATCATTTGAATTTTATGCAATGATATTCTATTATGTAGACCTATATTTACGATACCGTAGTGATTATATCTTCAGCTGTATTTAGCTATCTTCTGGTGCCAAAGGTTGGCTGTTAACAATTTAAATCGTCGAACATCTTGCGTTAAACGGAAGAGTTCCTCATTGGATGTAATTTCGATCCCTTATATTCCGCAACCACGACTACTTCCTCCTGCCAGGCCGTCTCCTGTCCCGTATTTTTCCCATTATTATAAGTTGATATGATGTATTTAGCTAAATAAAGACGTTCTTCTCTCATAATAATACACATTATTATAATTTATATAATGAAATATTTTGGTTTGTCTCTTTTCGTTCGTTCATCGTTTTTAACTTATAAAATATTTTTTGCAACCAGCATCAATTCAGCACGTAGCAGCCCTAAGCATTATAGATAAGTAAACTGAACTGACAACCTGGACCCTTTTAGATTTGAAAGGGTTAACACAAAAACTTCATCAGTACGCCGAGCTCAGGTGTTTTAGGTTTGGTAAAATTTATAAGATTTTCCATTGTTTGCAATAAGGGCAACTCTAATTAGGTAATAAGAAATGCATAAATAAAGCCGAAACTTAAATAGAACTCTTTTGTGGGACATAAAAACCGATCCGAAGGTTCATATAAACCGTGTGTGAATGATGGGCAAATATTGATAGTGTAGGTAATATTTATGAACGATTTTTATTACAAAATTTTAGCATGTTTTGCGATGCTACATTTTTATGTGTTTATTTAAGATCTGTATATCTTATATCGTAAATGTTTGTCTAATTTTGTTCACAATAAAATTCTTGCTTAGAATAATATTATATCAAATCGATATTATTTACGTTTATAAAAACGATTTTGAAAATATTAAGGACGTACAATAAAGAGGTCATCATTAAAAGAGGAAAAATTTCGTCATACTTTCATTTTCTCGTGCAACACATTTCCCCATTTTTCATACAATTGTCTTCGGAGGACCGGTCCAATTCGCGGTAATGTACTAACTATAAAAAATCACTAAAGCAAAAAAAATATAAGAAATAAAATATCACACGTTGTACTTATAAGCGAGCTTAATAGGTAAATAATGAAAATTAATATAAAGATGTATGTTTTGATTAGATCTTGTGATTTTGATTTTTATTGGACCTTTATTACAAACAAAACAGACGTCTATCTAAAGAGGTATTGGTTGCCTTAAATTAAAGGTTTTTGACAAATTAAACGGTAAAAAAAGGAGTACCTCTAATTTAATGAAAGCTATTAATACGCTTCAACCTCTTTTCTACACCACACCGCATACAGCATAAAATATTTTATTAAGCCTCCAAGTATTTTCTGTCGTCCAAGCGAATTGACACATTTTGACAGGCGTCTTTCCCGCCTTAAATTGATCTGACATCCAGTGACAGATTAATTCGTAGTTCAACACTTGTTCAGCAAAATAACTCTTAGTAGGGTAAAATTATTAGAGACATTTTAAGTGCTACGGTTACGCAGACTACGCTTAATATTTTATCGGTTCAATAGTTTTTTTTAGGGAATATCAAAGTGAAAGACTAAACAATAAAAATACTTTCATTATTGTGATGTTAAGTAAACAATGTCATTTATTTCATTAATATTTGAAAATATTATTCAATTAATAGAACAGATGTCCAAAACATCATCTTTGATGATTGAAACACAATTCCCATAAGCATACTAATACACTCTGTGACAAAGGTAGGCCCACAGATATGGTAGGCCAGTCGTCAACACTTTGACACATAATGAACCAATGTAAATTGTCTTGCTAAGAGGTTACTGAAGACAGGCAATTTTTCTATTATGAGTCTTAACCCTTTAATAAATAAGTCTTAAATATAGTTTTATTTTTCAGTTGTATTATTTATTGTGGTCGTTTGTTATTCGTGCCAACAATTTTTGATTTTTAAACAGTATAATTATTTTTAAGATTCTAAAAAGATTATTTATTATTAGTAATTACACGGATTATTTATAAAAATAATTATCTAATAATGAGTGAAGAAAGCTATGAAGAAAGACAAAATAACGAAATGGTTGCATTACAGGTTATAACTCTTTCGTTTTCAAAACAAACAATATTATTTATAAGTATTTGGTGAATAAATTAAACTTTCTTATTGTATTTATTGTAAATTGCTTATAATATAATGTTAAAGCTTTAAAGTTATCTATGTTATCTTTGACTAACTTATATTTATCCTAGTTTAACTATATTATGGTACATATTTCTAAATAAAATTTTAATTTTTGTCCCATTATTGTATTTTAGTACCATATAACATAAGGTAATATATTATATATTTAGTTATGCTATTAATTAACATTTCTTGATAGATATCTAACTAAACTAACACATAATTCCTATTTGCTCATATAACTTAAACAAAGCAAATAACATTTTGTGAGTATATTGTAATCATTTTCTATGTAAATAATTTTTTAAGGCTTTTGAAATATACAGGCAATCTATGGAGATGCAGTTGTTGATATTCGTAAAAAAGCTGTATGGAGCAAATGGCGGCCATTAGACTTGTTATTAACATTGTTACCACTGCACAACTCGGAAGGAGTACATTGTTCTGTCACCCTTCAGTTTAAGTGCTGTCATAATTATCCAGATAGGTAAGTAATTCATATATTATCAGCTTTGGTTGGGCATGCACACTGCCTGAGAGCTTGCCTGTATATAAGCACAGTAAGTTTACTGGTAACATAATATTGAGGTTCTATTTTCTTGAATAAAAAGTTTACACAAAATAATGTTCTTATATTTTTAGAAAATTTCAAGAAAATTATAGGTTGTCCTATTAATATGAAATTCATTATTTTTTAGACCACCTACAATTTTAATAAATAAAATGTTTGGTTTATCTGATGAAAATGCAGCAAAACTCATCTCGGATCTTAAGAATATGGCAGTTGATCTTTGTGGTGAAGTCATGATTTTTCAATTAGCACAGCATACACAGGTAAGCATAAATTAGGTTATATACATATAATTTAAAAAGTAAAGAAATTCCTTGGTAGAAAAACCATAGACAGGTGCATTTATTTTAATTGTTATTTTATATTGTGATGAAATTTGATACATTTCATTATCTATATTATTTCTATTAAAGTACTTGCATTGTTAACATCATATTGTACTTACAGCAATTTTTACATGATCACAATAAACCAACACTTTCATTTTATGATGAAATGTTAAAACAAAAGAATGAGATGGAGAAATTGAAACAGCAGGATATGGAGTTAAGGGAAAATGAAGAGGTATTGTTATACTTTGCATTTTTTTTCTTGATTCACCTGCATTCCTTGCAATTGCATGAGATAGAACCATGGTTCTTTTACATTATATATATGTATATATCTCGACACATAATATCTATAATATATACATATATATAGCCCAATATGTCACAGAATGTGGAAATATTCTGTGATTCAAGTAACATTAAAAGTATGTATGACATTTAAGTATATTATTTACCTGTAATATCTTGTATGACTGCAGGAGTAGCGCTTCAATTCTAAATTTTTTTATTTTCCTAATGAGATTTTATTTTATTGCCATGTTTTAGAGGAAAAAAATGAAAGACGAAATTCAAAGACGACAGGAAACATTAAAGAATTCTGTAAGGAGAGTACATAGATCCAGTCTCAGTCAGGAACAACCAGAATCAGAAGGACAGGGTGACGCACCTAAACTTGTATAGTAAGATTTATTGTTGTTTATGAAGAATATATATAATATTATATACATTAATTGTGATGATGACATATAACTTGGAGAGAGTGTAAATTATTATAAACAATAAATCCCCTAGTATTGTAGTAAATAGTGCAGAATTTAAGAACTATTATATCTCTTACTGTAGGTGGTGTTTATGCTGTGATGAAAAGAGATAGGCAATATTTATTGAATATTTCTGTTTTTGAGAACCTAGTATTCATCATGTTGGAGTTCCAAACAACTGGTTAGATTACCGGTGTGGTTAAAATTGTGCAATTAGCATATTAGTTGCTATTTAGTAGGCTGTAATAGATGTGTCTGTGTGTGTTTAACACACACAGCTTACCAATGGGCTTAATGGCCGTGCGCGAAATGTGTCCTGTATTATTGTTACATTTAGTTTTTGTTTTAGTTATGCCGATGACAAAATGTCGCCGGCCAAAAGAGTTATACGCGGTCGTACAAACGTACCGTGTACGTGCAACTCACGCGGTGCGTACGTCCTGAGGTATACGCAGCGGAATAATAAGAAGGTTTATATTGGAAACTGTTTAGGTTAGTATCAATATCTTATCTGTGATTAGAGATTTATTAATTTTTTTTGGTGATAAAAGTTAGGTTTAGTGTAATGTTTGATTACTTTCCCATCAGATTCATGGTAGCAAAATTAATATGTATTTTTGTTTTTTAAATATAAAAACTAAATATGATCCACTTAATAAACTCCTCAATCAATCCCTCGTGCAGTTGATATATTTATACTCCATAAATGTGACGTCATATTTTATTTGTGGGTATATTTGTTTTTTTTTTATTTCATATTTTACAAGATTTTTTGAAAAAAGGGCTTTCTTTATACCTATTTCTTAACAAACAAATCTGTTTAAAATGTACAATAATTTATGCTGATATTTCGAGTCAAGATATTTAACAATACTAAAAGTCAATATTAAATCCTCACCACATTCCAATCAGGTCACTCGTCAAACGGCTCCACAACGTACCTCGCGATAGACGACGACGGGCAGCAAGTGATCGCAAAAAAATGGTGTCTCTCCCCAGCCAGAGACTTCCAAACCCGAAACAGACAGCTGAACGGCATCCAGCAAGATTTGAAGGCCATGTGCAGATTGAAACATCACGCCCTCGTCCCCTATTTGGCCATAGAAACGGAATCGAAGGGATCCAATCGACAATTCGTATATATTTTTCGGGATTTCGTTCTGGGCAGCTCGCTCAAGTACCTCCAGAACAAAAGTGGTAGAAGTGATATGTTTGAAGTGTTGAAACTTGTAAGACACGTCGCGTTGGGTGTGTTCGGTGCGTTAATGGAGTTGCATAGTGTGAATGTGTTGCATAGGGATGTGCGGTGTGAGAATGTGTTCCTGGAAGACTGTGGGACGGTCAAGTTGGTTGGGGCCAGTCTGGATGTGCGCTTGATGGAAGTGTATGAAGCGGAGAGTTATTGTGATCAGTGAGTTTATTTCCAAGATTTTATATTAGATATACATGTTTTTTTTTTTAAATTAAACAATAGAAATGGTGTTTTGACTGTGAAGATAAAGTGATATGCACTTTTTGATATAAATAAAAAATCATAAAATATATAAAATTGGAATATTAGTTGAAAAAAATTAATATATTTTTAACTTTTTTCGACGTTTCGCGTACTTTACAGCGTGTTTACGCTAAATATATATAAATTTTGCAAAAATACATAACTTAAATCCATTCATAAAGTGTTTTTCTTTAATTATTTTTCAGTCAAACAAAAGCTCAAGATATTTATGCAGCAGCGCAATTATTGCTTTCAATAATATCTTCCGAGGCTATACATGAACTACCCTCCGATTTCCCCAGTGCTGCTAAAGACTTCTTCTCAAGGTAATTGTTATTTTTTAAACGATATTTAAAATCATAGATAGCGATTATCTTCTTAATTTCTCTATCGTCGCCATTTGAATGAATACACTATAATAATAATAAATATATATAAATTTTCTGTCACGATGTTTGTCCGCGATGGACTCCTAAAATACTTAAACGATTTGAAATAAAATAGGCACACCGTGAGCAGTCTGGTCCAACTTAAGAGATAGGATAGCTAAGATGTTTAATTATAGTCGCAATTTTATTTTATTGCAAATTATTTTTCTATAATTAATTGCCAGTCACAATTGTCTGTTAACTCGAAGAGATTCTAACAGATGTCTATACACTTTCGACTGGATTGAGTAAGTAATCAATAGATGGCACTGCTATGGTAAACAAACGTATGACACGTTTTTTAAAGATTAATTTATTAACCTAAATAAAGCATACTTTTATTGCACACTTAAAGCTGATAATTATTTTGACTGAACTAAAAAAATGATTGCTAGAAATCACATTTATGGCAAAATAACGTTTGCCTGATCAGCTACTTTACCTATAAATATCTCTTGCGTTGACCTCCGCTTTTTATATTCATATTGTTATGTGCTCTTTTTAAATTTATATTTAGTAACAACAAATGAAATATTCAGACAACATATTATTGTATGTGTTTTAAATGAATGTTTTGTAAACTAATAAGGTGTAAGTAAAGATTATTAGTATAAGCTTAATTAAAGTATGTATTTAATATCTTTTAAATAAATAAATAATCTAAATTATTTGATGAACAAAATTTTTTTACATTATTAAGTATTACATAAACTAAATTGTCTCAATGGCCACGATTGACTATTTACGGGGACTTACGTACGAGGTTCGATTCCTGGTGTGGTCATTAGATATCAGTTATTTGTATGAATATTAAAAAATACGCTTACCTTGACGCTAACCGAGTGTTAAAACGTCTTTTGAAGTAATTGTAGATGTTTGACAGAGGACGAGCATTCACAATGGCCGGCTGACGAGTTGGTACGACATGGGTTTCTGGTGGACGCACCAGCGAAGATACCCAGCAGCAAGGAGAGTAACGGAGAGAATGAGTCCGAGGTAATGTTTTCCATTAGATTTTCGGCGTACAAAAATGGCGGTACTGTTAACTTAAAAATAAAAATTTAAAATACTTTTTGTTATGTTACATATTTTTAAGTACACTGAGTGTAAGAAGTGTTAATGGACACTTTTCTTATATTCTTTAGCAATTTAAGTCAGATGTAAATTACTCATTAGTCTTTCTCTAGATCGTAATCTTTTAAATTATTTGATCCCTATAAAAAAATGTTCATACTTAGAGGTATTTCCGACAAAAAACAAATACGACTTAGGGACAAGAAAAGAGCGTATAGGCATATTAAAGGCCGGCGACGCACTTGTGAGGCCTCTGTCATTGCGAGTGTCCATGGTGGTATCACTTTCGATCAGGTGTGCCTGCTGCCCGTTTGCCCCCCGTTTAAAAAAAAACTTTTTAAGACACCCTCAAAAATTGGCTGTAAGTACTTGAATTAATAATTGAACTTTTCAGATTCAGTTTGTCTTCCATATAGTCACACGTTTTTTCCACCACCACTATCCCCCCCCCCCTTTAAATATGCGGCTTATGTTTCAGGATGAAAACGGCCACACAAAAATAAATAGTCTAAACGCGCAGGTGAACGGACATTCGCGGTTGAACGCCGAGTTTGAAGTTCTCACGTGGCTCGGTAAGGGTGCCTTTGGAGATGTATTGAAGGTGATTTGACTATTCAATTAAAAAAAACTCTTTAATTATGATTATTGATAGCCTACTCGATTATGAATATGTATGTCGTAATTTGTATAAAAGTGACGAAAATTTTTGTTTCACCCTGGATTTGACGTAAGTAAAAGTAAATACATATCTATGTATTTTTTAAACCAAACAGCGTTATTAAACATATAGTATACAATTTAAATGCTTATAGACGCCGGGCCTTAATCACACCCCCTCATCGTGGTATCTCCAGGCGTAGGTGACAAATTAATAACCACGATTATTGTAATCTCGAAATTTATTGTAAACTAATAAATCCACTTCAATATAATAACTATAATTCTTAATATAATTTAACAAGTCACATTAAATTTAATTAAAACAAGGATTGAAAAGATTCAAAACGATCGGTCGCGAATACGGTGCGTAGAAGATCCCCTGAACCAATGACCCAATTCAAGATGGCCGCCCCGCCGCGCCGCCATAGACATACAACATTCCGCCAGTGAACTATTAAATTCACTCGTGTAACATAGATGGCGCCGTCATGCTATTACTGAAGCCAAAATAGGGTTATAATATATATAAAAACGACAGAAACACGTGTTTTGTGAGTGTGTGTGGTGAGGTGTGAAGTGTGGTGGTAGAGTGCCCAAATTAAGCATTACTGCTGTTTTTAAAAGAAAGTCTTCTTTAATATCGAGGTCCAAAAAATCTCCGTCCGAACTGTACTAAGTAGAACTGAGTTCCAGTTATCATTTCTTTATACAGGTTACGTAATTAAAGAATATCCATTTAAAGTCCATTGAATTCTACCGTTTTATAGCTATCTCTTTTCAACGAAGAGTAAACACTGATGAGAGAAAGAGACCACTATTGTTAATGTGTGGACAATGTTTTGCATAGTCAGTTAGCGCTGAATTAAAAGCTATTTATGGTATAACACAACTTATAGATAATTTTTATTATTATTATTTATAATAGAGTGTTTTTTTATTTTCTCTAAATTACATATTTACAATTATATATTCAGTTTAGTTGAGGTAAGTAGAGTAAAAATTTGCTTATTTTAGGTTAGTAGTTTTAATTGTTATTAGAGTAAATCCCATCTTGGGTGAAAGCCTCCTTCGATAAAAATGTATTATATATATATAACGTTGACTGAACCCGAGACCCTCACAGTCGGCAAACCACTACGCCTACTATCAATGTTCCTAAAAAAAAATTTATTTAATTGCAATGATACTCGCCTAAACAAAAGACGAAAAAAATGCCTCAATTTTCGACGGAAAACTTTCAGGTAAAAAATAAATTGGACGGCGGCTTCTACGCGATAAAACACGTGAAATTGAATCCGAAAAGTGTTGAACTGAACAAAAAGATCACACGCGAAGTGAAATTGTTGTCGCGGCTAAATCATGAGAATGTCGTGAGATATTATAACGCCTGGATTGAGAGCATAATCGATACGGAAGTAGAGGATTCGAGTGTTGAGACTACCCCGGTTAAACGGAAAGGCGACAGTTTGGTCGATGTCGTAGCAAAACTCGGACAGGAAGTTAAAGTGAGTATTTTTTACGTACGTTTTGATGTGCGTTGTCTTAATTCACTTACAATGTTTATATCTTAATAAATATAAATCTGTCACGATGTTTGTCCGCGATGGACTCCTAAACTATTTAAGCATTTATTAAAATTAATTTAATTTTAAATTAAATTGGCATACCGTGGGCAGTCTGGTCCAACTTAAGAGATAGGATAGCTAAGATGTTTAATTATAGTCGCAATTTTATTTTATTGCAATTTATTTGTCTATAATTAATTGTCAGTCACAATTGTCTGTTAACTCCAAAAAATTCTAACAGATGTCTATACACTTTCGACTGATTGAGTAAGTAATCAATAGATGGCACTGTATGGTAAAAAGTCATATAAAGATTTATTTATTAACCTAAATAAAGCATACTTTTATTGTTTAAAGCGCTTTCGATAATAAACATATCCCCGCACACTTAAAGCTGATAATTATTTTATTGAAGTTAAAAATTGATAGAAATCAGTGTGCGTGATCGCCGAAACGTTTGCCGGATCAGTTTGTCTATATAAATGTTTGCTTTAATCAATCAATCAATGTTGCTTTCTATATAAACTTTTGTAATAACGTTATCTTGCCCAATACCAAGTCAAGTGTTAGAGTTTTTAAAAGTCAATCGCTACATTGCTCATAGAAAATACACACATAAATAATTATTATTTATAGAGTTTTTAAATGAAAAAAAAAGACAGCGTTTAAACTTCCATCTATGGTTTTTTTAGGTGAATTGGTCAATGTCGGATGGTCCAATACAGACTCGAGACAGTGAGTCCTCTAGCGATGAAGATTCCGATGATGATGAACCGGATCTCTGGTTGAATATCATGAAGTGAGTGTTTCAGCGTTATATTAAGATTTTTTGCAAATAATGTTAATTGATCATTATTATGGAAAATATATTTAAAAAAAATATCTGTTTCTTCCTATTGAAAGTTTAATACCATCATCGCAGTCGTAATGTACTTTCCTGGTTTTTTAACACCATAAAGCAATATTAAACCTAAAATTTAATCGTATTCTTCATTTTTTGTTTGTATGTTTACGTGTTTAAGAACGCGTCTATTTATTTGTGAAACGCGTTTGAGGACGCTTTTTTTTTTACATATCATATCTTTGGTTTATAATAATAATTAATACATTGATTATTAATATATATAATAATAATATAATTATATAATACATACATTAGCCCTATACAAAGACTATTTAAAAATAACGGCGTCCAGTGTCAGAGTTGGTATATATTTTGTGTGTAAAAATGAGGTGTTTGTTCTGCTTAAAATATATAATTATTTTTAATTTTTTATATATATCTAGATAATAATATGAAGTAGTTTTTTAATCCAAAGTGTGAGAACATTACGTGCACGTACGAACGTGTGCATTATAATATTAGAACAACGAAGATTTGCGATACTCGTTACCTAGTGCGCAGTAAAATAATCGGTTATAATATTGTATTTTATTGACATAACTATTACTTTATATTACTAATTTACAGAAAATACACTTTATTAACGGATCAAGATACATTACAGTATGTATTTTTACAAAATTTAAGTATATTTTACGGTACGGTAGACACCTACCGTGACTACGCACGCGAAACGTCGGGAAAATTTAAAATAATGTAAAATACATATAAATTTTGTAAAAATACATAGCCTAATCCGTTAATAGAGTGGTTTTTTTTTAAATAATCGGTTTTTCAGTACCGACGAAGAGTCGAGTGGCGTCATAGAGTTCGAAGTGGATTCCCAGAACAAGTCGTTGACGGCGCCCTCCGAAGACGCGGCGGTCTCGGCCGAGCCTCGGCTGCAACAAGTGCTTTACATACAGATGGAGTTTTGCGAGAAGAACACTCTACGACAGGCCATAGACAACGCGTTGCACAGAGAACATTTTCGCGCTTGGAGACTCTTTCGGGAAATTTTAGAAGGTATTGATTCCAATTCTATGTTTAGTTGGTGAAGGATTTATGGGATTTGATGTACCACACTAATGTCACGGTTTATAAATATTCCTTTGTACCTGTCAAACAGTTTCGAGAGTGTAACATACTATGTTTCTAAATTGATAGCAATTTTAATGTTAATGTAGAAAAAAAATAGGTTATACTTCCATGTAGGTCTAAACGAGGTTATACATTTTTATTTTCCAGTATGTTGTACATCAAATTGCCCATTGGCCATCTATTCCGTTATTGAAGTGCCACACTAATGTCACGACCGAGTTTGTAATTTATATTCCTTTGCAGTACGTGACTTTGAATTGTATTACATCTTTTTTCATATCCCTAAATTTTATAGGGTCTACCCAAATTTTCTATATTTCTATGTATCCTTGTTGAACGAAGGTCTAATTTTTTATTTTTCCATTATATAACATATAAAAATACATGTCACTCTAAGTTTAATTAACCTCCTACCATCAACGGCTCGACTGATTTTTATGACATTTTATATCGAACCACATTAATTAAGATAGATCTGAGAATCGGCATAACATGTATTTTTCCGGATCCCCATGAATATTTTAGTGATGGTCCTGCCTTATACTTTTTTTTTTTTTTTACATAATTTCTTTATTTTAAACCCTAATTTTTATTTATCTTCGATTTACCCCTTTTTTTTATTTCTTCTTGACATCAATTATGCAAAGGAACAGTTTGACGGGTCAAACTAAATAAGTATATTGATTTATTTCAATGTCTTATATTTGGTTTTGACACATTTATTCATGTGACAATTGACAATTTACAAGCCAAAAAGGTCTCAGATATATAAATAGTAAGGGGAAATTAATTTACGCATGTCATAAGTTTGCCTCGGCTCAAAGGTCTAGTTTAAATCCATATTGGGTCGTTAAAGGCCGGTTGAAGGGGACACAGAAATGTATCTGACTAGATCTAGTAACGTACCCTGAAATTTGTCTGTATTTATAAAAGTTATTTCTATATTTATAGGTTTAGCTCACGTCCACCAAAAAGGAATGATCCACAGAGATTTGAAGCCGGTCAACATATTTTTGGACTCCAGCGATCATGTCAAAATTGGTGACTTTGGTCTCGCTACCAAGGTCTTCACTGGATTGCATCTTACTGGTAAAATTTAATTCTATTTTAACCTATTTATAAATCCTGGAAAAATTCGCTAAATTTAACTGGATGTTATGATGGCCTGGTTTCATTGATATTATTGTACATTCCAGATAAGACTCAGGATAGTAAAGACACAGATGGACTTCTTACGGGGAAGGTAAACTATTTTTTGTCTTACGGTTAGTAAAAAGCCTCTCAACCAATCAGAGGTTAAGCTTAGTTAATATATATTTATATGGATTTTAGGTAGGAACAACGCTGTACGTCGCACCCGAACTACAACAGTCCGCAGCCAAAGTGATATACAATCAAAAAGTAGACATTTATTCCCTCGGGATAATTCTATTCGAAATGTTCCACGCCCCATTCGAAACGGGAACAGAAAGGTTCAAGGTCTTAACCAATTTGAGGAAAAAGGAAATTATTCTGCCTCCAGATTTTGTTAAAGAGGAGAATGCAAAGCAGATTCATGTTATAAGGTATTGTAATTTGTGACTTATTACAAAGGAGGAAGATTAAAATTCGTTTAAAGACTGGTTTTGTAAACGTAGCTTCGTAATCTTTTGTAGTATAATAAACACATTAAATTATCAAAGAAATTAACAAAGAAACTAGGATTAGATAACTAAATCGACTCTATATAGTCTAAATCGAAGAATAAGCTTTATAGAACTTCATATCACTTGTTCATAGATAAATTACCACATTAAACTTTATATAAAAAACACACACAATTCTTAAAAATCAAATATATGTGAATGATTGTGATGTTTTTTTTAATTTTTTCAGTTTATTTTATACAACAAAAAATGTATCTTAACATCCATTTTAAATATGATGAATTTTTTTTTTCTTACATTAATCACCTCTTCGTCTTGACCGTGATCCATCTCAGCATCTCAATATTTAGTTTGCGTCAGGCTTGATTTAATTAAAGATGGCTGTTAGACCACGACGCGGGCCTCAGACCGACCAGCGCCGAATTGTTGGCCAGCGAACACGTGCCCCGAGCCGTCCCCGAAGGGGCGCTGTCCGGTCTTCTGTCCCACACCCTGGCAGACAGGGGCTCCAGGGGCTACCAACGGCTTATTACCGCCTGCTTGGACCAACGGCCGTCGCCTGCCGAGGACTTCACATACCATAGCGCCATGAAGGCGAAGCCGGTGGAAGTTATTGGGGCTGTTAAAGATGTTATTACCAAGGTATCTTTTCTTACAGCTAAAAATTAAAAGTTCAAGTCTTTTATATTTTATGTTGGCCTGTCAAATGTCCAATGATAGGCCAAGTGACTAATTGTCTGATTCCAAATATTGTAAGGTATTCCGGAGCCATGGAGCGATAGAGTTCGCCCCCCCGCTCCTGATTCCGCGAGCTGAGAGATGGGAGCAGTGCCCCAATGCCGTCAAAGTCATGACCCTGTCGGGTTCCGTCTGTCACCTACCGCACGATTTGAGACTGCCGTTTGCCAGGTAAGATTTGGCAAGACAAGAGAATCGCATTTTTTGAATCATATTAAACTGTCAATCTTACTAGGATTTCTGACTGAATAAGTTCTGATGTATAGATGGATGTACGTCGTACGAAAACTGAATGTTAAAGTAAGGTTCGGATACAATATGGAAGCTATGGAGTAATCCTAATTTGTGTATCGCTAAAATTTGGAAATAAAGTTAAAAAAATATTTGTTTACATTTTTTATTTTTATTGGGAGAGCTTGTCAACAAAAATATTTATGTAAATTTTTAAATAATATAATTGTATACAGTTCTAATAGACCAATTTATTAGGGATATTCCGCGAAAGAACCCTTCAACACTGAATGTTACTACTAGCGTTATTTAGTACGAACCCAATTACTTATACGAACATTATATAAATCAAATCAAATTACCATTTATTCTTGTAGGAAACATAATTTTCACTTAAGCTCAATAAAATGCTTCTAAATTTACATTAGCCATTTCACAAAACCAAGGCGTAGAACGGACGAGAACTGGCAAGAAACTCATAATATTGCCTTTTATTAACATAACGGTTACTCATCTAAAGAAAAACACTATATTAACGGATTTAAGTTATGTATTTTTGCAAACTTCCGGTTGTAGTTGATACCAACGCCGGGGCAATAAATACAGATTACACACAACCTCCATGCAGCTGTGACACTTATTTTGACAATTAACACCTTTTGTCTTTAATCTACCGTGACCACGCACGCTGTAACGCGAAACGTCGGATTTTTTTTTAAATTATGTAAATATTTTAAAATTTCGAAAAAAAAAAACATAACTTAAATCCGTTAGTAAAAGAAATTCTCCACCACTCTTTTTCGCCAATTTTCGCTTTTACATAGCAACAATTATATCATGCTCTGTGCTCTATACAAAGACCAAAATAGTGGAACGGAAACGAAGGTCTAATATGCCCATTTTTTACAGGCACGTGGCATACTCGGGGTCCAAATACATGCGTCGATATGTAGTCGACCGCGTCTATAGAGAGACAGACAGGACCGTCAAGGGTTTCCATCCGAGGGAAATCATCGAATGCGCTTTTGATATGGTCACACCGAGCAATGGTATGTATTTTCAACATAAAAACCTTATTTGAAAATATTTCACATATTCTTAAATTTATATTTCTTAATACATTATCGAGTCTTATATTCATTGAAGAGCTTTTCTGCCGTCCCGTAATTTATAATAGAATCAGACGTTATTTTGCCGAAGTGCATAGTACAAAACTGTAATATACCAATACAAACAAACAAATAAACATATATTCCACATTTTACTACCATACTTAGTGCAAAATACAAATAAATTAGACGCGTGGAAGGGAAACACGTCAACATATGCTGCGCCAACAATTTCTTGTCGACGGAGCGAAGGTTTTCAGTGTGCCGTAGTGACCTCTGGACTACCAGCCATTTAAAAAATAATACCAAACATATCGTTCAAAAAACATTCAGAAATCTTTATTATCTACTAAATATTAATAATATATATAAACATACCAACCACCGTTGATAAATAGTATTTAAAATAAAAAATTCACTCAAAAAAAAAATAATACTGGTTCAGAATAAGTACATACTTTAAGTACAACCTTTGGCTTTGAAATTCCAACAATAAACATCTTTTATATTTTAATTTAAAGCTCATTAATGATACAAAATTCCGGAATGGGAGTGGAAAATTGTTCCAGCATTTAGTCGCGTTGTACGTACAAAATAAGCAATATACAAGTAAAGTAATGAGGAATCTTATCAAACACTGTTCTTAGAGGCAATATTCGGAGGACGCTCCGGTTTTTTTAGGATTCTTTTCAATTGATACTTAGAGGTGTATACGTGGTAGCGTGATGTCTTTTCAAATCAATGATTTAGGAGTCTACAATGCATACAATGATACTACGATATTCGTTGCTGGTACCTTACTCTAATTAGATAAAGTATCTGTTGAGAAGTTGACCCATGTTCCGAAAATATGTTTGATTATGATGAGTTCAAATTTAGATGAGCGTTATGTTTTTGTATTTACACATTTACGACTTAAGACTTGTCTAGGTTCTGTATTGCATCGGGGATATTTGAAGATGCGGACAGATTAACGCTATCGTTCTGTTTTGAAGCAGAACCGATTTTTGTTTAAAAAAAACGTCACTTTACTCATTTTAATTAAGAAAGTAACATTAATTTTATGACTAAGAAGTCCTCGGAAAGGGCACGCACGGCTTCCAGAATCTAACTCACTCAATTGTAATATCAAATCATTATTAAAACAAAATGCAACGTAAGCGGAAAAATTTAATCTAAGCCATTCCCAGATCCCCTTGAACACACACAAAACATTTCATCAAAATCGGTCCAGTCGTTTGAGAGTAGTTCAGTGACATACACACTCACAGAAGAATTATATATATAAAGAGAACTCTTTATTTGCAACATATTGGTTTATTTTATTATTTATTGTAAATAGTGTATATTTTATTATAAAATAAATGTATGTCTTTCAGAAAGAAAGACAAATAACCAAACCCTATCCAATATTGGTTTCGTTTCCCAGACACGTTATGGCCCGACGCAGAGCTCTTGGTTGTGGCGTGTCGAGCAGCTGTGGGCTCCTCGCTTAAGGTCACATTACAATTAAACCACACGGAATTGTTAAAGACCTTGCTATTGTCCTGCGGCGTGCCACTAGACAAACACGCGTTGCTATATCCTGTGCTGGTGGATGTCAGTTTGGGTGAGGGACACTATTTAGTTCTTTAGTAAACCGTAACTCTACGAGTTAACCATGAAAAAATAACTGCCACATAAGTGTTTTTAATAAACTTTTGAGTTTAACGTGTTATATAAATGGTATAATTTAAGTAGATTTTAATGTAATAAATTATTTTTTCAACTTACCGCAATTAATTAGTACTTTACTGTGGTATCTGGATAATATGTTGTACATAGGTCGCATCACAAACCTTCAGCTGCAGACTCACCTGGCCACCTTATGCGTGACCAATCGCGACATCACCAATCTCCTCCGTCTCATGGAGGCTGACGTGGATGTGAAGCAAGTGAGAGACGTGGTGGCCCAAGTCAGACGAGATAGAAGTGAGACGTTAGAGAGAGCCGTGAGAGAGTTGGAGACTGTGTGTGCGTACGCCGCCGTTTTGGGCTGTGAGGTAACCGCCCTTAGTTTTTATATATAACATCTTAGTTATTTATTTATAAAAAAGTTTGTGAAGTGGTCACCATATTGCACTGCCGAACAGAGCCCCGGGTTTGATTCCAGTACTGTCAAAAAATGTAAAAATACCCTAAATAATATATGTTATCAGTTGTATTAGCAACCATAATACCTTGCTAACCGAATGTGTGTAAAAATGTATGCTTTTATAAATACATATTGAACGTACCGGGAATCGAAACTGGTATACTTTGACAGTCCAGCACGAGCTTTATGCGACAAAAGGATTTTTTATTTATTAATTAACCAAAAAGCCTGGTAATAGATATATTTTTGCCCACTTAGGTTTAATATACCCTCATATATAGTTATCGTATAGTTCAAAATTTCATAATATATCTAAAATATTGTTTACGTGCAATACCGGCGATTTTATTTTAATGATGAAAAATCATATATGAAAGAAACACTCCTCTTATTATCCATACGATAGAAAATCAAATTTGATATCTTTATATATATAGAGAAAGAATTCACCATCTGTGATGTTGAGGCTATCAAAACAATTATAAAGATTAAAAAGGAAAAAACTTAGATTTACTTTATTGAACTGTAGAAGTGTTATGTGGACACTGAACTTTTCTCAATTGGGAGGGAGGGGAAAAATACCCAACTCTCTTCCCCCCGGCCGGGCCCAAATTTTTTATATTTTTTCTCTTTGGGGGCAGCACCCCCTTTTTTAAAAAAAAATATATATATATATATATAATTTTTCTGTGAGTGTGTATGTCACTGAACTTCTCTCAAACCACTGGAGCGATTTTGATGCAATTTTTTGTGTGTTCAAGAGGATCTGGGAATGGTTTAGATACACAATTTTGTCCGCTGGAAAATGTTTTTTTTAATTAATTTTTAATTTATTAGTAGTTGTTGATTTTGGAATGTTTTACATTGGATCCGACAGGCGGCGCTACCATCGCAGTGTCAGATTTTAAATAATATACGAATAATTAATTGAAAATTGAAATCACACGTATGGCAAAACAACGTTTGCCGGATCGGATAGTTTTATATAAAACATTTGAATTTCAGTGTCCAATAACAGTGGCGCCGTTCCTCGCGTACAACGCGACGCAGCATCGCGGCGTCTTTTGGCAGATGTCCGTATTGAGGCAGCCCCGGGTGGCCAAACATCGCTCCAAAGACCTCATTGCCGCTGGCGGACGGTAATTATAAATCGCACAGCTGGTCGCTGTATTGAACAAACACTCAAACAGACACAAAATTATTCACACTAAGTTCCTACTGATTTTTTACAATCCCCTCGTCTATTGTTGTACTCGTAAAACAATTATATGCGGTTGAGTTTAGTAACTTTCTTTTTTATATTCTTTAATCTATTAATACAGTGATTGACAATTTAAAGGGGAGTTAGGTAGTTTTTCTTATGCCCTAGATTTGAATTAGTATTATAAATGTAAAACTTCCGGTTTTAGTCAATACCATATCCGGGGCAATAAATACAGATAACACACAACCTCTGCAGCTGTGACACTTATTTTGACAATTAACAGCTTTTGTCTTCAGTCTACCGTGACCACGCACGCTGTAAAGCACGCGAAACGTCGGAAAATTTTAAAATAATTTAATATATATTTATATTTTTGCCAAAATACGTAACTTAAATCCGTTCACAAAGTGTTTTTCTTTAAATGTAAATACTTTTCTTTTACTTATTCTTGTAAATTGTTTTTTCAACTCATAAAGTGGCTCTATGAAACTAGTTTTCTAGATTACACAATTTCTTTTTTAATTCTATTAGTTGAGTGGAATTGTTCTTAAAAAAGCTTTTATTCAAAAAAAAGATCTTGTTCAATAGAACAAATAAATGAATATTCATATTCCTTGCTCATTTCATGCAACTTATTGATATAGAATTTTACGTATAAAACTTTCACTCATATTTAACTTTTGTTTACTCTGTAATAAAAGGAAACTTTTGTACGTGGCAGGGGCAAACACTATGCGCAGAGTATTTATAATATTTAGTCTGTGGCCGATTGTGATGCGCGCGCATAGGAAAACTAACTCGTTTTCACTGATGACGTTAAATGAGTTTTGTTGTTATTTTACTCATAAGTGTTTAGAAAAACGCGGTAAAGACGTGTGTGTTGATGATTACCGTCCTCTCTCTTAAGACCCTCGCCTACGGTTCGGTTCTCAATGGCGCCTCGGTGGTAACCAATGTTGTCTGTCGGATCCAATGTCATTCCAAAATCAACAACTAGTAATAAATTAAAAATTAATTAAAAAAAACATTGTACAGCGGACAAAATTGTGAATCTAAACCATTCCCAGATCCTCTTGAACACACACAAAAAATTTCATCAAAATCGGTCCAGTCGTTTGAGAGAAGTTCAGTGACATACACACTCACAGAAGAATTATATATATAAAGATTTAGGAACAGCCTAAAGCCAAAACATACTTTAAAACTACCTTAACCTAAACATACAAATAAAAATTTCTTGAAGGCTTCTCTCATTCTTAACATGTGACTTATAATTCCCAGTTATGACAACCTGGTAGAAGAGTTTTGGAAGGTCGCCCGAGCGGAGAAAGATCACGATGGCGCTCAATTAAAATGCAGTTCCGTTGGATTTTCCATGGCGCTAGAAAGAATGGCGGCCATTTTGAAGAGCTTGGAGCTAGAGGTGCCAGCTGTCAAAGAACCGGAGGTTGTCAATTGTCAATTATTTTTAAGCAACAAATTCATTTCACAGTGTCACAATTTTGAGTATAATTATATTTATATAAGTGATAAATATATTGCATTTAAATTTTTTTATAAATTACATTAAATGTCTGTACCGTTTCATTTCTATAAATAAAGTATTGTACACAGTTATTCTCTATAGAATAGAAGCTTTACAGTATCGTAGACGTATTTAGAGATGTGCTTATGACCATACGACTGAAGTGAAACTTATTTCGTCCCATCTGTATAATATTTCATAAAAATTATTATTATTTTCTTAAAATATTTAAATTTCTTTAATATTTTCATTGGGAAATTAATGTTTTGGAATACAGCCTTATTATAGGAGGAGGTTAATAAAATGGGTGCGTGCACTGCCTACTTTTGAGTTGAAATAATACGATCACACTTTTCAAGCGTGCGTAAAGAAGTTTTACTTATTTCAAAATAAATAATTTCAGCACGAACTGATATGCGTATGCCTAACGAGCGCGTACGAGCACGTGACGTCAAATCGAGGTCAGCTCGCACGTGAGCTCTGGGCGCTAGGCTACCGCGCGGTCTGCTGGCCCTGCAGTGCGAGGGAGTCCCACGACCTGACCAAGGCGTCCATAGTGCTCGTGCAGGACGGCAGTTACGTCTTTGTGTCTTGCTGGGAGGGAAACAGGTAATAACTTAGTGTACACATATTCAAATTATGGGCTTACAGCTAAAAGCGGTCTCTTAAAGACAACCCTAGTTAATGAATTGTGACCGTTGATGCGGTTATTAGCGTTCTGATTTCTTTGTTTTGTGACTTTATATATTAGAATATATTTCACCATTTGTTTTATATAAAACTAGCTGATCCGGCAAACGTTGTTTTGCCATACATGTGATTTCAATTTTCAATTAATTATTCGTATATTATTTAAAATTTGACACTGCTATGGTAGCGCCATCTGTCGGATCCAATGTCATTCCAAAATCAACAGCTAGTAATAAATTAAAAATTAATTAAAAAACATTGTTCAGCAGACAAAATTGTGAATCTAAACCATTCCCATGAACACACACAAAAAAATTCATCAAAATCGGTCCATTCGTTTGAGAGAAGTTCAGTGACATACACACTCATAGAAGAATTATATATATAAAGATATCTCAATAACCTTTGATATTTATACAACTATTCTCTGCAGGTTCGTTTGTGTTTTTAAAAGGTGCACTTTTTGGGAAATAGAAAAATCTAATTTTCACAATTCTATTTTATACTCCCATTTTATTGGTAGTGAGATTTTACATTTAATTTAAAACCAATTTGGTATTAAACGAACTGAATAATTTGTTACATTTAACCAATTCCTTAAGGCAATACCGAAGGTTTTTTGTTTAATCTCAGAAAGTATTGGTGCTTGAAAGTATTTTCTGTGTTGGATAGACCATTTACCTGGGCTAATTTCTAAACGTCAAATCCCCATATACGGTAAATTATATATACTTATAAAAATCGGAAAATTATAAGAAATCATTTTTTGTCGCTCATTAAAATTAACATAAATACTTGTTTCTTTTCAGAGTACGCGAATATAAAGTCCAATATGCAGATGTCATAGATTTCGTGAAGCAAAAGCTTAGCCCCGAAACTCCGATCCGGAACCCTGAATATGGTTTGTTATTAAGTCATTACACAAATTTAATATATGAAAATTAATATTTGTATCAGCGCCATCTTTGATAGTCTTTACAATTGGTATAAGTGCCATCTCTGTTGTGTTTTGGAAATTGAAAAGCGAATTTCATCTTTGTCATTTTGAATAGTATACACATATTTTTCTTACGTCTTATATCTTATCTTTAATATATATAAATATCATGTAACGATGTTTGTCCGCGATGGACTCCTAAACTATTTAATCGATTTTAAAATAATTTGGCACACCGTGAGAGTGTTATAAAGATGGGATGGCTTGGATCTTTAATTATAATCGCAATTTTCTTTTATTTAAAATTATTTGTCTATAATTAATTGACAGTCACAATTATCTGTTAACTCCAAAATATTCTAACAGCAGACGATATTTTTCTGTTTTGATACAGTAATGGATTGAGTAAGTTATCAATAGATGGCGCTGCTATGGTAAACCCCCAAACGTAACAAATAAAGATTAATTTATTAACTCAAATAGATCCTACTTTTATTGTTTTAAACGCTTTCGATTATAAACACTTAAAGCGGATAATTATTTTTATTGAACTAAAAAAAAATATTGCTTAATACAAATTGAATTTGTTTATCCGCTTATAGGAAGTAGGTCGGTAAGCTGGAGTGAGAGCGAGAGGGCGAGCGGGCCCTGTATATCCGTGACGTTCGTGCAGGCTCCCGAGAAGGTGAGCAAGGCGTGCAAGCGGCACTGCGAAGTGCAGGTGAAGGCGCGGCTGAGCGCGCAGCTGCAGCAGCTGGGCGTGGCGGGGCGCGTGCGCGTGCGCGTGCTGGCGCTGGGCTGCGAGGCGGCCTGCGTCCGCTGCCTCGCCGCGCATCTGGCCGCGCCCCTGCACCAGCACTATCTGCCGCACGCCTTCCGCCCCGTCACCGACAGGTATGTTGCCTATGGAGGAACAGCGTAGGCATCTTAAACGCGAATCGCGAATTGAAGCGACGATAGCTTTAAACATAACGCGGGCTTTTTTGAACCAAGCCTGTGTCATTCTGATGTCATTATTAAGTTTCATTAAAATCCATACATTCTTAGAAACTTTCGCGTTTTAATTACTACGATCATCCATCTATGTTGAAAATTAAAATTTAAAACCCGTTAAATTTAAATTTAACATTCAACTTTGAGTTTCTTTGACATTTTTATTTAATCAAAAAAATCCACAAATGTCAGAGTAAACGGGTCTGGCTCATTTCATTTTAAAGGCCGGTTACGCACTTATGAGACCTCCAAGCTGGCATCGTGAGTGTCCATGTCCATAGCCGTGCTTAGACTTTGTAACTGACTCTCGGTGAATTGATTTTTTTATATATTTACTTTTGAATTTTGCCTAAAAGAGCTCCACAACTATGTAAATTTAAAAATATCATTGGAACAATTAATTAATACTGTACAGAGCATTCGATCGATTCCTATTATATTTTTGAAGTAGATAACCTATATTTGGAGATAACGTGTGAAATTTTGCGAATTTTTACCTCTATGAAAAGTTTTTTTATTATATAATGAAAATGTTTTTCTTTATTCAGATTTCCCAAACGACAGGATGTCCTCGAGGAAGCGCTGCACGAACTGACAAATCTGGTGAAACAGGGGAACCAAGGACGTTCAATGGACGAAATACAACTGTATGCACTATATTCGATACCCGATTCACTATGCAGGATAATTACTTGATATTTTAGTATTAAAATTGCATTATTTTGTTCGACTTTCTTATTGTTCAATACAGAGGATTGCCATATGTTATGAGACGTGGGCTGTGCACGTCGGTAACCATGGTAACGTGCACGTGCACGTTAAAAAGCCGTATTATATTTGTAGTACTTGAGTAGTGAGGTTATGTAAAATAGAATTCCAATGTACAAATAAACTTAGTGAATTATTATTTAATTTTAAATAATAATATTAATTTGTATAATATTTTATACAATTACTTATAATAAAAAAAAATACGGCAAAGAGAATCAAACTATAGAAGTGAATGCAAATACTTTACATTTTTAATTTAATTTAATTTTTTTTAATTTAATCTAATTTAGTACAGAACTTTTAATTCACTTAAATATTTGATAACACCAAATCGACATCATAACGAGAATTCTCGACTGCAACTTGACTTGGCCTCTGAGGCTAAAGAACTCTGGTCATGCTATAGCGAGCCATATGACCACTTGACACTGGCTCTCTATGACATCTCTCCAAATCTATGAAGGTCATCATTGGCTTCACCAATTTTATTGGGAAAGGCTATCGTTTCCACCTCTTTCTTTCTCCCATACATCAAGGAGGGAGTTTGGTGAGAGGTTCTTAAGAACTTCCTTTCTCTTCGAAGTCAACGTATGAATGTGGGTCTTAGAACCGTTTTATGGATAGAGTTTCTGGTAAAAAACTTGCACGCCTAAATCTTCTGAAAGACGATTTTGGATACTAATATTAATTTCCTCTTCCATATTGTTCGCCTCCGTTCCAACCAAGATACTTGAATGTATTTATTTTCTTGTCCTTTTAGAGCTTTATATGCAGGTTTCTGTCTTATAGTTGATTTTAAGACCTATTTTAGCAGCTAAGTATAACGGAATAAAATTGACGCTTAATGGTTTTCAATAGTACAATATCAAATATGGGAATTTCATTAAAATGGCCTATTTTTAATTGACTATCGTTACTGTTCGAAAGAAATGTTCAACATATATGACAGAAATGTTTATAACTGTGTTTGTATCGTTTAAATAATAAAAGTTATAAAACAATCTGTGTTTTATTTACGTTTACTACATGCATTGGAATTATCTCTAGTACAGCGCACATACGACCCGAATATAAATCAATTGGATTCGATACTTTTGATTAGATACGCAAGTGTTTGTGTGTTTCGAGTAATCACGGATTTTGATGCGGTTTTTTTAAATAGATAGAGTGATTCAAGAGGAAGGTTTATATGTATAATAACATCAATTAAATAGTATGTCTATCTCTTATGGATAACTTTTTTTGTCATTTACTTTTTACGACAAATTTATTCCAATAAGAGCATTAATCCTTAACCAATTAAATACCTTGAATACATTGTTCATTTAATATAGATCTATATGGCCCTTTACAACGTATAATTTAAGTGAATATTTTCGAAGATATTACAAATTTAAAAATTTCGGGACGTAACGTTAGCATAGGACTTTGAATTTAGCAGCGATCGGACGCGTTTATTTTTCTGTTGTGTATTTAGTATCAGCATGGCACCCGTGCGAAGCCGGGGCGGGTCGCTAGTATAGTCATATAACCATTTTGTGATCACCTATGATGATCAAACTCGGGTCTTCAATCATTTTAGCACCAGGTTCTTTTTAGTCAGAGAGATCCGTAATTCAAGGATGAATGTCAAAATAATTTAGACGCTAATCTATATAGTTCTCGAAATAAGTGGCGCAAAGGTCAAATGAACGGGCGGCACGGAAGGTCCACTCCCGGAAATGGAGCAAGCGCTGGTGAGGAGTATGCAGACTATGATGGACAGGAACATGGCCATGGTTGCCCAGAATAAGAGGATGATGAAAAATCTGGCACTTCGCCAGGGTAGCTGGGTACTGGTGCGTAGAACTTCTTCATAGCTGAGCGGTCTGGAATGACACAAATTCAAATTATGGATACCTTTCGACGAAATCATTGCGTTTTATTATTAGTTTGATAACGGGAGAAACAATGGTGTATATTTTAGTTATCGCAAAAACGCAGAGTTTTTACGATATTAACATAAAAGAACGTATAAGTTTTATTTAATATGTTGTAAGTATTTATTCGAAAGATTCCTTAATAAATTTCTTGTAATAATAGCGAAGATCTTTGTTTCTCTTCCCATGTTTTGATTTGGCTCTTACATACGTATTTTTATGAAAAAACTACCCAAAATTTATTGACTTCAACTCAACGATTATAAATATTCGAAGCAGATTAAATTTGCCATTTTTATACACTTCGCAATGTCTGTTAGACTTATTTATATTTTTAACTCGAAGGATAGCAGAGCATTTATTTTATTCAGTCGATTTGTATCATTAAAATGCCAATGAATTTCTGAGTTGCGAAATGGCGGCTAAAATAAGAATAGAATGTAGTAAATTCTGATGATAATGGAAATGCCAGCTGACCATATACATATTAAAACCGTATTTCTGATACATGAAATGAATGAAATTTTAAAATATTTTTTTATAAATATTAATATCTTCGCTATATAACTAAGGGTTTGTTTTATGGTATAAATCTTTTAATAAATGAAAAGTGTACATTAGAAGAAAAACAAAGATATCGATTAATTTGCCAAATGGGCACATTTATTTTCTTAGGTAATAGTTTCCAAATTAGCTATAATGATCGCCAACCTCCAAAAGAAGACAGCACCATAAGAAGAAGAAGAAGGTAATAGTTAAAGACTGTTTGGATAAACTAGTGTGTTTTTGTCAGCGACTAATTGTTCAATCTGAAATTTTTTTCGACGAACGATTTACTGGGTAACATTCAAAAAAACTAAAACTACTGTAAAAAGAGTGTATACTAGTTATCTCTCTCTCGCTCTCAAATTATACACTGGTGAAAAGAGAAAATTAGGATATTAATAATATAAAAATTACATTTATGGCGTACTGGATAATATAATTAAGATATATTTTTTATTTCGTTAACTTACCTCACTCTCCGTGCCTGCTGTACCAATGGTTGTCTTTCTGGGTCCATGATTAACGTAAATATTATTAAATGCAACTTCGCCTTGGTGCGTAAGGTGACTGACTCCGAACTAAGATAAGTTGCAACCAATGCTACAGATACAATATATATCGCTGATATTTATTACTGACCTTTGTTGAGTCTAGATTCTAATTATGGAATTTTTAGCTTCGATACAAATTGTTACAATGGATCAATATTTGTATTTTGACAAGAATCGAGCGCGGAACACGGTACGTTAACCAGTATGCCGGGGATAAACCTGAGACAAATGTCTACATAGACTTGCCGTAATTAAATTCCTATGTAACTATAAGATAAAGGAATCTTTCTTCGTTTCCACTTAAGCTAGAAATTTACTAGCCATCAAGGGTTACATATTACTTACTCCGCAATTTAATAACAAATACTCTTTTAACTACAGTATTTTTCGTCCACTAGCAAATGTATTAACACTATAATGAAAATGAAGATGAATTAATTACTTTATTTGGGTTGATTTATCATTAATGTGTTTGGTCTTTAAGAAAACGCCAACTGGAAATGGAGGCAATAAATAGGTATACAATCACTTTATCACAATAGATGCATAAATTAGATATTGGTATGTGAAATACAAATTAACAGCGTTTAATATATTAATAATTAAGGAATATTAAAAACAGACTTTACAAAAAATTTAATGCAAATTTGTGTATAAAAGTTACAGTTCGTAATTGCTGTGTAATGCTGCAGGCGTTAATTATTTTTTGAAGATAACATGACATGTCTTATATTTCAAAATGCACTTTAATTCTGAGTAATAATACTCAAATTAGAAATATTCGTAATGGTTCTTGCATTTGCTCGAAATAAGTTTAAAAAAACCGTTATATTATTTATTTGGATGAAAAATTAAAATTTCCTAACTTTCAACTCATAAATAATTGCAAAAGTAGTTTTAATTGCACATAAAACCTAATTAGGAATGAATGTGAGACTAACAAGCGGCTCACGGGATACTCTGAACAGGCTTTTACGGTGAGAGCGATGAAAAGTTTTCATAGGAACTGTGTATTACCTCCGTTGTTCGGGCCAATGAGCAGGCTACTGAGAGCCAAATATTTTAAATGATTTAACTATTAAATTAACTTATTTAACTTTAACTCGATGTAAAGCAATGGAAGGTCCGCCGCGGTGAATAGCATTTATATCAGCTAAATAAGTTTTTGTTTATGTTTAAAACTCGCGTAAAAAAATGACAATAAACCTTAATCGTCTAAAACTATGGCATGGACACATTTCTGCATTTTCTGAACTCTGACTGAATGCTGGTGCTTTGTCGATGTTCAATTTCAAGAGGTAAAATTTCTCGTTATATAAATTTTGTAACTCTTAGACTATTATCAAAGCCTTCATTGAAATGGGTTCGTGATCACAAGTTAGTTTTGTTCTAACACCCTGTGGCATTATTTATGAAGTTTGTTCATTAATGTACAATTAAGCTTAATTAATTAACGGGACGCGTAAAATGTTTCCAAGAATTGAGAGTGTTTCGTTACCCAGAAGTGGGAACTTGTCTAATGTACACATATTGTGAAAATATTTACATAAATGGTTAAATCAATTGTTAAAGTATATATTGGATTGGCAAAAAAATGATCCGTCTTCTGTTCCTGACGCATTTTTGGATTTATTTTTTTTCGAACGTCGAGTAGGTACTAATTGTCAAATTTTGCACATAAAAATTCCATTACAGCGCAGCCATGACTCTAACATACTGCTCCTACCCAACGTTTACTTTACAAAGATTTCTTCCTGAAATTTATAGAAATTATAATAAAGTATATATAAGAAAAGTCTAGAATGTAACTTTATATCCTTTTTTACGATCTAACAAACCCTTTGAACACTCACAAGGGACACGCTAACTCTGAACTTGACCCGAAATGAGCTTCCGACCCATTTACCTAGATGATTTGATTCCGCCCGTGTAGGGTGAAACAAAGTTACAAGGGAACCAAAAACGATTACCCACGAATTGGTTTCCCTATGAAAATTATGTTACTCTATTGTTTGTTATAAAAATTTCGTAGTAAGTATATATATTTGAAAAAAATTATTTGGTTAATTTATAGCGCGATCTTAAATTTTGCTCACATCTTATGTTGGACCATGATTTTAATGTTTGATAATAACATATAGTAGTTCAAAACAAAATAATGTTTCACACTCAATTACAAAGTGCATCTTACATGTGTATGTATACTGGAATATTCATATATTAATATTCTTCAAATATGTAAAAAAAAATCTATAATCATAAAGAATCTTGAATTCAAGATAAAACGTTTTTATAAATTCTCGTGTCGCGTGATTTAATTTTATTACATTTATTTCATTGGTAAATAATGTTTCCGTACAAGTATTATGAGGTCTATAAATCTTTGCGGGCGAAGCGATAATTCGTCGAAAATGTGCGACGACGTGGAAATTAAAATTGAAGTTTGTATAAAATTGGACTGAAATGCATACAAGTATCGTGTATCTATTAACCTAAAGACCCTTCCGTCCAAATTTTTCTCTATTATACCTTACGCACTTGCAAATTTATACTACCTACCGACGCCTCGGTCTTTTTTTGACAATCAATAGAGAATATTATTCATCTAAACATAAACACTTCAACAATTTCTCTATCTAAAAATGACTTAAAGATAATAAAAAAGTAGTCAACAGACTCTTAGTTTTCCTAAACATGAAGACATAATAATATAGAAAATAGATCATTTTAGGACAAAAGAAAGTGATGAGGTTAATATCGTACTTCTTCCAAGTTAAGACGTCTAATTTATTCAAATTTATTCAAGTTTATTATTTGGAAATTAATTGATATGCTATTGTAAACAACGACTCATTATTTTTATAAGATGTGGCCAGGTCAGTATTTTGATACATTACAAAGTTATCGCTCTCAGACGAACGCTCTGCCCCATTAATAAAAAAAAGCTACGATAAAACTTAAACAGCAAACACCTGATAAATAGAGCCTTAAAAGTGTAGAGACGTATCCAAATATGTCTATACTACAAATCAATTAGGAATACATTTAAAATTATCCCTATTCTGTAAGTTGTGTTCATTAGGTAAATGAAAATAGTTTCAGGGCTGTTGCTTTCTTACAAAAAACCTAACGCGCACAATAAATCAAGCTGAACACAATCAATTGTTACTTTTTTAAATACTTTGTATAAAAGATGTTGATGATGGAAGTCCATTACTATACATGTCATTTAAAGGCATTTACTTTCGTAACTATTCATACATGTAATATTAATTAACATGGGAAAACGTATTTATTTTCACAGGAAATAAAAAGTTTTGTTTAAATTTTTAGTACTCTAGTCCCCAGACTTCATTGCCGCAGAGACTCATGCATGTCGCTCGCGCTGTAGTTAACCAATATGAGAAAAAAACTTAGGAACCATTGGAAATACTAAAATATTATTAATAAATACTTGCTTGTTAATAAATAAAAAGCAAGCATAAAAATGCTGGTATTTTATCTCGGTTTCTAATCCGTCGTCGTTCTCCACTGGGGAATATTGGGTTTTAATTAACCTATAGCAAAATATGCGATATAATATACTTATGGGGGAACGACCATATTACTACCCCAATATGTCATATAAACAATTTCAATATGCGGTCTAAGCAAACATATAAATCAAAGTTACAACACTCAAACCGCAGTTGCCGCGAGAACAATACGAAAAGTTTTATAATTACGAACGAAATTCCGACAAACTAGCTCTACTTATACGAATCGAGTTTTCAATTACAGACAAAAGACAAAGTTTTCCACTTATTCTCGTTTACCGCGAACTAATTGCTATTGTCTTCCATTGCTAATAGTGTGCATCCAAATGAGTTCGAACATGAGAAATTATACAGCATATGGTATCACGATGACGGTAGAAATATAAATATATATAAGAAGCTCGCTCTGCAATACTTTTTGACAAAACAGCAATTAATTGACGCCTTAGAAAAAATAATGATCAATGTAACATATCTAATCAGGAATTAATGAGTCTTCATACTATACGAACACTAACTGCTTTCCCCCTGAACAACAGCTGTGGAATCGCAAAGCAAAAGAATAGCTGTATCACCCGTCTCTTTTCGTCGAAAACAAAATTGGATTGAAAGGGACTAACAGCTTCTAAGTTAACAATATCTCCAAGAACTATACAAAATATTACGTTATGCACTACGGTATATAAAGATGACATCTTCGTTGAAATTTTCTAAAAGGGTCGTAAAAGGGACTTCAGTGCATATAAAACAGAAATATGCACTTTGCGTTCTGTATAAAATATTGATGTTAATATGTGAAATTTTATATGTTGACTCCATCGGGATCGTTCGATTGTTTAAAGTACGACATTTATTTACTTACTTACTAAACATAAGATATTGAACTATTGAAGTTTAGTAGAGTTAGAGTTAGATTTACCTACGTATTCTGTAACTAAATCTGAATGCTTTGTGATGTGATGTAGAAAACCTAAGTACTCTTTCGATTCGACATGTCAAATTCTGATGAAAAGAGTTTTGGTTATCTCGCGATTAGTCCTTGATAGTGTAAAGCAACGTGATAGTATAAGGTAGCGGATGAAGATCTATTTTCACCAAGAGTCATTCATCAATCAAAAGGATTTCTTGACAACGAACCAATAATTTGTTTAAAATCATTTTATAGCCTATTAAAATATCGAACCAAGACGGATTTATTTTCTAAAACGTAAGCTTACTGAAATCTAGGTAAAAGTATCATAATAATATAGACTTCATGGTTTATATTGATTGAATCAGTGTGATTTGTGTGTATATGTATATATATAAGTAAGTAGTTTATACCATGGTTAAAACTCCAAACTCGCTACCGTACCTCGGGACTTACTTACCGTTTTTTTTTTTCTTAAGACGGGCAGGAGGCTCACCTGGTTGTAAGTGATATACCCGCCCAAGGATACTCGCAATGCCAGAGGCCTGACAAGTGCGTTGCCGGAAATGTGTCCACTAATGTTCGTCAGAAATAAAGTACATAAAAATTGCACCAGTAATCAGTCCATTACATAGTGAACAATGTACAGACTTACCTAATGCGGGGATTTCAGCACACCGCTCGTAAATCACAGACATCTTAGGAATGGATGTGGTCGCCTCTTGGTATGTAGCTGGCTATATTTTGTGAGAATCAGTTATACTAAAATATACAATGGTCAATTTCCTCGTGTATAAAATTAGATCAATAATTTAAACCTTGGTACAACGTTTATTACTTTTTGAGTCTATATTAAAACGTCTTTTTTTACGATGAAGAATTTAAATTACATTTTTGTTATAAATAGTACTATTGTAAAAAACCCAATTTAGAGTCTCATAAACGCATCGACAACCCGAATAGATTAACATAACCTAACCTAAGTTTCCTATAGTTAGTAGATCATTGAAAGCCTTCTAGTGTATAGTTGGCTAGGCGTTAGAATACAGCTAATATACCTACGTTTAAAAGAGTATGCTTCCTTTCTATATATACACAGTATATCTTTGACGGCATATAATGGTCTTTTAAATATCAATAGCGTTTCTTTTCATCACAGATAATATAATTTGATAGAAATAGACGTTTTAATACGAGTATTATCTATAAATGACTGGATACAAATCGTGGTATATATTAAAAGATTTATGAATATGTAGGTGATATTGAACAACTTCAGATTCCATTTTCGTTATCAGTAATACAAACGCGAAAATTGTACCGCAATGGTCTTCATGGCCCGGATAGAAATCTTTTTGAATTATCCACGCTTAGCTCATTATTTAAATGTCATTATAAGTTTGGTAACGATCAAATTGAAGCCTTGAGAGTATTAAGTTAAAGTCTATTTTGCTTAATACCACTTTTCACTCACATATGTTACATACCGACTCGCAGTATTTCAATAGGAGAACGGAAATGACGCCCAGCGCCACTGTCCATCTGTTCGCTCCGGAACAATGTCGATTTATACATACCTATACTAACCTAATGGCTAATATACATATCTGGATAGTAGCTATAGGACATGTATTTTTTCAAGTTCATGAAATTAACTTTCCCGATACATGCAGTGATTGCCACCAGTTGGTATACAAATAACGTCAGGGTTACAAATAAAGATCAAGACACAGTATTAACGAGAACTTATAGTTACATTCAACGCAGGTTTCATGTCTTGACATTCACAATTTTCAAGACAAAATGTAATACAATATTGTATTTTATTAACATAACTATTACTCACTTAAGAAAAACTTTACCAATGTACCATTTGGGGAATAATCTTTTTCTCTTAAATAAAAGCTGTGACACTTATTTTGACAATCAACACCTTTTGTCTTCAATCTTGACCACGCACGCTGTAAAGTACGCGAAACGTCGGAAAAATTTAAAATTATGTAATATACTTAAATTTTGTAAAAATACATAACTTAATCCGTTTATAAAGTAATTTTCCTTAAAATAGGTAATATTTTACGTCAATAACTTTTATTTCTATTTAATTGACATTAAATATTGTGAAACTGGCCTCAGCCAGCATCAGAATTATTACCGTTGACATAAAGAAAATGCCGGCGTGCTTCAGAAGGCATTTTTGGAGCCACCACCGCTATGTGGTATTCCCGAATCAATAACGTGAAGAGCCGGCAACTCAAAAGCAATCCCTCCGCCATTGTGAGTGTCCACTGGCGGCGGTATCATAGTGTACATAATAATGTAAACACTTTGTAATAATGAACAGTTCAAAAACAAAGAATAGTAATTCACAATATTTATAGCAAGTGCAGGAACTCCTGCTATTTGCATTATAGGCAAATTTCTTCATGATATTGTCATCTCATAACTGCCCAAATTCAAAGCGGAATTTGAGCTTCCAAATACCAAGAATTCTCCTGCCTAATACCGAGATCTGTGACATTATTACGAAATTGTGGTCTGCTTATAATGACACAAAACTGAAGAGTTTCTTTTGGTTGAACACGTTATTGATAAGAATTAATATTTTTGTATGTAAAGTGATTAATTGAGGCCGGTTTTATAACATCAACAACAACGGAGCGTAAAGGTAAAAGCTAGTATATAAAACTTTCAAAATATCAAACTGAGAGCGTAGAAAACTTTTTTAATCTTCACACTTTCCCGTGAAACTTTGGTATGGTTATTTATGAAGATATGAAAAATCTTCACAGTCTTTAACTTAATGAGTCATTCTGTTCTTAAAGCTTTAGGCAGCTTCTATAATAAAAAAAAATTTACTGACTAAAAACGAAACCTTTAATGACTTAGTACTTATGAATTACACATTATGAGCGTAAAACATTAAAGACCCGGCTGGCGCCACAGGCAACGAGTCGTGCCAATCAAAGTATCCTGGGTTCGATTTTCAGCACAGACATCTGTGTGATAAGCGTATTTGTTGGCAGTGTGCCGTGTCTATGAAATAATGTTTAAATTACAAAATAAATCTTTAAAAACATTCAAAGAAAATCTACCACTGCTTAATTAGAAGAAATTATGACACCAAACTTTCATCAAATTGAAATTTCACGTTAACTGCAAACCGCTTTAAAAGCACATTAAAACGATCTTGACACAGATAGCAAGAAATATTCAGAATAAACGACAGTTTATTTGCGTTTCAGTTATAAACAAACACTAAGGTATGCCACACATATTTCATTTGCATTTCGTATTAATCGTAACTTTAAAGTACCTTTCCTATACTTATAATAATATACATACAGGACGTATTTTAACACACGGTCGTTTAGCCCCACACTCAGCTATTTATAGATTGTACTATAGGTGATAATACAACTTAATACAAACATAGATATTTTTTATAAATATATTAAAAAAATTCTCATGTCACAGTGTTCGAACCCAAACTCCTCCGAAACGGCTTGCCCGATTCTCATGAAACTTTGTGAGCGTATTTAGTAGGACCGGGAATCGGCTAACATCTATCTATTCATCCCCCTAAATGTAAAGGTAGTGGTTACGTAATTGACCTAAGTTTTAGACATTTTTAGCTTTAAATTTTTAGTTTTTCAACATACAAAAATACCTACAATCCTAAATTTTCACCCTTCTATGATCAACCCTTATTTTTTATTTATTAATTGAAAATTGATCACATTTCCCGGATCAGCTTGTATTTCTTTATAATTTATATATTTACACCCAGACCACAGCTAACAATTAAGCTCATCAAACAAATGTTGAGCGATCCCGAGACCCTCTCCTCGGCAGTGCATCATGGTGTCTATTACGCCAACTAGGTTGTTGGACTTATAGTTAATTATAAATTCTTAACATGTTACTGTATACTCCTGAGTAAGAACATATTTATATGTTGACAAGAACGCCTGCGAACGCCTAGTTACAATACATCATGTGATAGCTATACATTTAATGTAATATAATATTTTCAAGGCGTGCTGACTTCCTGTATTTTGCAATAGTGTTTGCGATCCTAACATTGTATATAACTTTTATAGCGTTGATATCGCAAAGCATAACAAACTAAAGCGATCGCGATCGGTACAAAAGCTCAGGCGGGGTTGAAATTGTTATTGTAAATAACGGAGTATCCATGCTAAACGAAATTTACAGGATTTGACCAATAAGTTTATCGAAAATCAATGCGACTTGCACTCAAATTTAATAAATATATAACAATTAAATAATAATATAATAATAATTTAAAAAAATAATCATTTAAATACACTCGTTCAATATGCGCTGTTTTGTCGTTCTGTCTTCCTTACGAAAAAATACTTTATGTATGGTTGCCAAACAGGAATAAATCAATTTAATCTAAAAAGTACTCAGTATTTATTTAATTCGCCTGTGCGGCATCGTTCACAGACACTCATTGAAGTTTCAACTTTCAAATAAATAACATGAAAGTGATATGTTTAAATTAAACTTTTAATTCACAAGCTAATACAATTATTATTTCATAATGTAGTTTCTTTATAATTTAATAAAACCATTTCTATACACATAATCAAATATGTTCTATAAATCCCAATATATAGAACATATTTTTATTTCTCTATGCCGCAGCCCTGACTCAAATTGCCTTCCTTCAATCAAAATACCGTATAATAAATATTCCTCCATTATTTTATCAGCGTTTTACGTACAAAGAATAAAAGGAATTTCAAAGAAAAGATTCATCATGATTTAGATCAAATTTAATTATTCTAATTTACTACCTTTGTAATGGTAATCGCCCTAAGGTAATTACGTTAACCGTATGTCAGAAACTCTATTTATTTATCCGTTATACAAAGTAAATCAGTTTATTCATCCTGTTTTCTTCTTTAAATCAGTTTCATTTAAGAATTATAACGTCTATTATTTTATCAATATTGCATTATGTATTGCTTTCAAACACGTAGAAAATTTAGGACACAAAAATATAAACTCAGTAATATATCTTAACAAAGAAACCTTATATCCAAATTATAAATTAGAATAACAAAATTAAAACTATAAAATATAAGATTTTCATTTATATTCATTTCCGTTACGATATATAAAATTGTGTTGTAATCGTCTTAGAATACGATTAATGTACACTCCTATTTGAAAAGAATATTGCATTAAATAATTTTTTTACTTAGTCCAAACTAATTTATTATATTATTGTATAATGTTTTTTTATTTCAAGTAACTTTAAACCTTTAACCAGACAAACGTACACCTCTCTAAGGTAGAGATTTTAATATATAATTTTGAGTCAGACTTGATTTAGTGAATTTGTCATATATATTAATTGTGAATTTGTACATGTATAGGAATGATTTTTATTAAATTTGAAATTGATTTAATAAATACAAATTAATTAAAGAAGTTATATACTACTGGTGACTAAAGATAAAGTATTTTAAATACATCCCAAACAAATCCCTCAGCCTCAATATTCACTCGTTCGTAATTAAGTGTGAACGTTTATAAAGCGCTTTTCATCTCATTTAATGGATAAAAGTTGAAAAGATACTAAAGTTTCATTTATTTTTAAAGCTTAAAAATTAAAGTATGGTTATATATAGTCTTGCATTATTTATGAACTACTAGATCTATCCAAAGATTGTCGAAGCGATGCTATTAAGACACTCGGTTCAGGTAGCTCTAAGTTTGTTTTTAGACAGCTTTAATATCAAAACTGAGGCAATATCGATCCTATTATTATTGAAATCGTATTTAATATACATATTTCGTCCAGTACTTTGTTGATGTGAGTAACGTTTATATAATACGAGCTGATTCAGCAAACGTTGTTTCGCCATACATGTGATTTTTTTTTCTTTTATTTTGTTCAATAACATCATATTAATAAATAAAAAAATAGGGGTTGATCGTAGAGGAGTAAACATTTAGGGTTGGATGTATTTTTGTATGCTGTATCATAGGACAATAAAAGATAAGAAATTTTGTCCAAAAAATTTTAAAAATATAGGGGTGGACCACCCTTAACATTTAGGGGGATGAAAAATAGATGTTGGCCGATTCTCAGACCTACTCAATACGCTAACAAAGTTTCACGAGAATCGGTCCAGCCGTTTCGGAGGAGTATGGGAACGAAAACTGTGACATGAGAATTTTATATATAAGATTGAGTGAAACTTTGTTTAATTGAATAAAAAAAGTGCAATATTGAAATATCGACTAGTATAAAAAAAACAAAACACCCAACGTCATACATCAAAGTCTTTGCTCGGAAAACTTCTAAAACAAACATATCGTTTCAAACAATACACATTTTTCATTCCCTTTTCTGTTTAATTTATTTTCTCTTCTCTTTATTAAAAAGTCAATATTTTGATGTGAAAAATTTAACCAGTCGTAAACCTTGCCATTTTTGAAATTATTTCGCGATCCCTGTTTTTTTATTATTTGGAAAAAAAACACAATTCTTTTCTAAAGAAAAGTATCTGACTAAATAATAAATCACTGGAAACCTTTACCAAATCATCAGTTTCTTTACACTTACGTTCTATATTCACACAATCTTTGCTGAATGCAAAAGAAAAACTGACTACCGTAACCACGCATGCTGCAAAGTACGCGCAACGTCGGAAAATTTTAAAAATAATGTAAAATATATTTAAATTTAGCAAAAACACATAACTTAAATCCGTTCATAAATCGTTTTTCTTTAAATGAGTAACAGTTATGTTAATAAAAGACAATATTATTTGCATTCCCGTGAATTTTTTGAAGCCTTTAGATCAACCCTCCTGATGAGTGAGACTAATGTCATGATTCTCTCATCTATCATTGTCTATTTCCCGCGGTTGCACACAGCCGGTGCGCATAACAGAAGCGGGAGATGTAACCTTGATAAATTTACACATAAAAAATTGTTTGAATTGAAGTGTTTTTTAAAAAATCAGCACGTTCAATCGAACAACCACTTTTAGCCATAACATATTAGAAATATAACTTTCACATATTGTACGTAATAGGAAATAATTCAGTTTTGATAAATCAATACACTTATTTTATTTCCATTCCCATGAGCAAGAAAACATTAATTTACATTAATTAACAGTAATAAATTTTGATAAGTACAATTAAAAGCGTCAATTACAAAAGCTGCTGTACAGTCGTTGGTTAGTTATGAAAGTGATTTAACAATACTCTCATATCATATTTTATTTTCATATACTGACGGTGATTGAAGTACCTAATAATAAATATTTCCTGTATCAGAAGACTTCACGCCTAATCGTTATAATTTAACGACTTATTTTTACAAAATGTACATAATAGTAAACTTCTTATAGCCACAGTTGCGTTATAACTGAAATAAATTAGTAAGTAAATAAACATTGTATGAGTCAATACGTTCTTCGAATCGTCATAACATTTTTTAGAATATTCTTAAACTCAGTCTTAGGATACATCATGTCTAGGGTTTTCCGTTCCAAATGGTTCTGCTTATCTGCTGACTGCTACCAGGGACAGTGATTGCATTCAGGTCTGATAGGTAAGGTATGTAGGTAATAGGTAATAATAATAATAATACTTTTTATTTCAGGCAAAAATGCCTATATCATATGTATAAAAAACTACGACTAACTACAACCAAGAATTACATATTTTGATGTTCGTTGGTCAGATCATTTTTTATTCTCCTGCACGGGAACGACATCATATTTTAACATAGCCTTTGCCATTAATATAAAACTTATAATAATAATTATTAATACGTTAGCAACATTTGTACAAACATAAAATTTGAGCGTGTAATAAAATCTAATTTAAAATAACGTATACTGTATATAAATAATAGTACTAATGGGGTGAGGTTTCCCTCGCGAGTTGAGACGATTTGCTTTAAAGTAATACGTTCTGCGCATTTTAAGATTCAAAACAAAGAATAGTCTTGATTTACTTGGGTAAATTGTGTTTTCGAATGTTGAAAACATCTCAAACAGAGTAGATAACTCATTTATCCTTAGCGGATATCATTAAAAGTAATTTAAACTTTACGTTTGAATCGTTCCCTTATGAAATCGAAAATGATTTGATTATCTTTCGGAAGATTTTGTCGACAAACATACAAATGTATATGTGTATATCATATTTTAAAGTTTTGTACTCAAATGCAATCCGATGCGAACAATATCAGATTCATAAGGATCTTATAACCTTGAGTCCGTTGACAATATTATAATTGCAACTATTTTTACTACATACATGTTTAAAAGACTGCACAAATAATTCGAGATATGTAAAATTTATGAGTTTCTTTTGCTTTTCAATTCGATTTTTGGGTCCCATGGACATGCGAGATTGCGGTCCCTAAGTCTTATGTATTTTTTTATATTTATTGATTTGCAAATACCTTTATTTTCAGCTGTCAGATTTAGGTAAGACCTTCGTTCAAAAGTTTTTATTGTTAGTGACGCACCCACGTAACGAAAATAAATGTATTCATAATTTGATTTATTACCCTGGGTTATACTAGGAAATTAAGAAATTATTTCATCATGACGACCCCGTTGGCAAATTCGTTAATATGCGGACTGCGGAAGAGTCCTTGGTTTCATCACCGGTACAGTCAACATTTGTGTGATGAGCATAATTATCGGCTGTGGTCTGTGTCTTATTTATATATTAATTTATGAATATCTCTGTAAATATATGTTTAGTTTTTTTAGTAGAAATAATAAAGCCTTATGCCTAACCAACTGTGTAAAATGTGAAGTAAATCCATTAATATTTAATATTTTAAAGCATTGATTATAATTTAAATATTTTAAAATTAGTGTGAAAATCGAATTCAGTACACTTTTATTGTCAAACAAACAATTTTGAACAATCTGTCACTAATATTATTTATTATTAATCTTTAAATAAAATATATTCTCTTCAAAAATTAACATCAACTTGATTGTTTTGAATTTGACTGAGACACATTAGCGGAACTCTTTATTATATTCAGTCGTTGAAAATTTCCAAAGAAGGAAATGAAATTTATCATTTCATAATTATAAACGATCTAAATAATTGGCATCATGATTGGGCCGAATCTCTTGCAATCGAAACAAAATGAATAGGGATTATAAATAAAACACATGAATTTGTACTTAACAAACACTTTAATTATATAACAATAATAGTTATCAAAATAACTACAACATTGTCGTGCCGTCTATCTTTTACCATACATACAACATCAAGTAAGCAAGCTAATTGCCATACAAATATGTTACAGACTTTCTGTTTAAAGCCATGATTATAATCAATATATGTAAGAGTAATTATATATTAAATCTATTAAATCAGGTACTTCACCAGTGTAAGCATAATTTAAAAGAATGAGGGAATCATTGCTTTCAGAATACCCTTTTAAGAACTAACGATTAATGAAGCGGTACAGCATAGTAGTTCGATATGAAAAATGAGCTTTATTAAGGCAGAATTTTTTTTGATTGGAACACGATGAGCTGAACGTAATTATAATTGGTTAAGACTCCTTATGATTTTATATCTATGCTCTATAGTGAAGCAATAATAGGGAGCATTTTAGATTTATATGTATGACTTAAATCAAAACGAAAGATTACTAGAACTGAATCAAAACATATTAAAAAAAAGTTTTGAAAGTGTATGCTTATTATAAAACAGAAAGTCTGTGTCATATATTAATTAATCTATTTAATGAACGAAGTAGGATTGACGAAGATTTAGTAAATTTTCTAAGGAGAGAAAGTTACAATAGGAAATTTTTAGGATAAGATTTAGGATTACTAGTTATCTAGGTAAATTGGATTTTCATACATTAGATTGTAAATAAAGCATTTCAAGATTGTTTTTAACTTAGATATACAGATTCCCCAAGAAAATACAAAAAATCGTCCTTTTAATATACGCAAAATATTCGATAACAGAGAAGAGAAAAATAGAAAAATTAATTTCACATTGACTCCTGGATGATTTTAGAGTATTTTAATGAGACGATTCCCTATAAGCAGAGACTTGAAAAGGTCTTACATAAATTAAATAGCTTGGGTAATCTGTATTGAAGTTCTTATAATTAATATAATTGGCTAAATAATCATTTTAATATATCTGAATTAATTATTAACTGCACAGTGCATAAATAAATTATCTATGATTCACGCTCTACCTAAAAATACTTCAACGTTTGAAGTTTCATTTATTTCTTTATAATATTTTATAGTGCTTTGAATTTCGTTGTAATTTCATGCTATCTAAAAATATATTCTGCTCGTGAAATAAAAATGTTTTAAATTGAATGGACGTATATCTGGCATTAAAAATATTTAGACAAAGTTAAAGAAATATTTCAACAAAGTCTGAATACAATTTGGCCGCGTTATGAATAGATAAAAATAATTGTAACTATGATTGAGTTACTACTAATTTTATGATACAATTTTAAAACGGCGCCAAAGTGTAACTGTCACGACGATGAACGCATCGACTTGTCAAAACCTATGCACAGATTATAAATTTGTCAGAACATATGCACAGATTATACTATCTGGTAGATTATCAATTCAAATTGAAAGTCTATGCCGTAAGCCATCTAACAAAATAGGGAAATGTACTTGCAAGCGAATAATTTACCCATACTTCACTGGTGAAGTTTATACAGAATACTAATAAAGCTGATTTCTATGATTGTTATGAATAAATTAATATGATTATTATCAAAGAAGAACTAAAATCAGCCCGGCCTTTGACCTACCATTACATTGTGTGGAAGTAGCAGTGCAACTATGGCAACACGATGATAATTTTAATCTGTTTTATACGACCAGCTAAAATATTATACGGAAGCAATATTTTTCATTTATTGCATTATGTTATTACAAGGTGCTAGTACATTTCCGCATCTTGTTTATGTAATTTTGCATGAGTTGGTTCTCACACACTATATTCGCGCTGAGCAATTCCTCGAGTCATCAAAAGGTGAAAAATCTTTGTATACTGCAACAGCACTTTTAATGGCGTGGGAACACCAGCCAATTATGTATAAATGTTCGGCTAATACGGTAACTTTCATTCCTTTTTTATACAAGCTAGATCTTAAAAGTGATATGGCAGTTTCTGAATACTGCAGAAATGCTAAAATGGAAAGGTATAAATGGTCAAGTGAAAAAAAAGACGATTGTTTGTGGGCTCTGGTTTCTGCAATAAGACCTGACATGGCCTTCAGAATCCTTCTGGGATGATCACGGGCTGTTTGTGTTATGTACCTGTTACCTAGTGTTATGGATGATTATTGCTACGCGCATTTCAGGATTACATGTTATATTGGTAGCTCAGTCAACTGTCTATGAATGCTATTTAGATAAGACACTGGCTGAAAATTACAATTCCAAATACTTAACACAGCGAAAATGTAAAAAGTTTCTAAGTTAAATAAATTCGAAACGAACTTGGTCCAAACTCGTAAATGTCAAAGTTAGAAAATATCCCCCAAAAAGTTGCTAAAATTGTTCGTTGTACAAATAAATGTTCAAAAGTAAAATTCAATACATCGACAATTAATACATTATAATAAATACACTACTAAAATTTCTAGAAAGTGTGGAATTTATATAATATCAGGATAATAAGCTTTTACGTGTCGATTATAAACGTACATTATAAAATACTTGTCGTCATAGTTACGAGGTCGCAGAAGGTTAGCAAGTCAATGCAAATAAAATACTAAAAAGCCTTAGAATTCTGAACTAAGTAAATTAATTAATTTTTTACATATTACATAAAATAGTGATCCTATCTACATAGTAGAAATTTAACGCCTCTTTAAATGTTAACGCTGTTATCGCATTAATTAACCTTTGTTAATTTAGGAGCTTAGCGATTTTGTGACTTAATTTTCACGCAAAAACAATTATAAATAGCTACAAAATTTTCCAGGAGAACTATAATAACTCTTTTGTATTAGAAAATATCAATTAGAAATAAATAATTATATTTAACTATTATCTTCCTAACAATTTTAACTTTTAAATAATTTTTACTCGTGAAACACTGAAAATATTTCTGATCTCTCAACACAAAAACAAATGTCGTTAATCTTATCGACTAGCGGCTACCAAGAAATTCGCAAATGAATATTTAAGAACTTAAGATTTTTCATTCAACTACTTTTAATGTTACACACATAAAACTTCAGAGCAAAATTTACAGTAGGATTGCTTTTGAGGCAAAAATGTAACCAGAATCTACCTTTTCATACGTATGTAAAAAATCGGAGGCCAATATTCCTTGACAAAAACAAAACGATACAACGACGCTCACATATATAATAAATTCTATACTGATTACTACACAAAAATCTATACAGATATTTTCACTATTTTCTAATTAGACCTTTGACCATAGCCTTCAAGGCTTTTAAGCATGCCAGGCTGAGATTGGAATGAAGTATCCACATAGCTAATAATTGCAATTTTTGAATCAGTAAAGAGACGTGATGGCCATTACATATAAATGCACATATAATATGTTGTTTGTTATGTATCGAATATGAGTAGAAGCTTTTTGTAGGGCTATTTAAGGCCAATAAACATTTACATAGTTCAAAATATGAGTTCATTAAAATCCATACAATATTTACGTTAAAGAGTAAAACTCATCCATCCAGATATACTCCAAAGCGTTCATAGTATTAGTGGAGTTCTAAAAGTTATTACTTTAAAATGACCACTTAAATTATTTGATATGATTTCGTATTTTTATATTGTGTCAATAATTATATAAAATAATAAACATCACCCTGTGGCTCTGTCTAGGCTTCAGATATCTGCTTCTGTTTCATAATTACATTATTTATTCCGCATTCAGTCAACAATCGACGCCCTAAATCTAAATTATATTTTAGCTATGTGTCTTATCATTCCAAAACTAAGTGCCAGAATAACGATAGTGAAAGTACATCCTACGGAAGAAGAGACACGCTACGAGTACCTGTACATACTTTGAGCACAACGCTTCATTTTGCAAGGAACATCTATAAAATAAGTGACTCTTCACACACGTCCAGTTAACGAAAAGTACGGAAACACTCACTATTAGTTTCTCTATATAAATACGAATAACAAATGGTTTTGGTACTGTATCTACATTTTTTTTCTAATCGGGGAAAATGGGCCGGAGACTCACCTGATCGTAAGTGATATTAATACGGTCATTAACAATGCCAGAGTAGTAAATGTGTTTGCCAACCTTTCAGATCAGATATGCTCTTTTTTTAAATTTTGTGGGGTTGGTTTTTATATACCTTGATATTTCTTGTTTAATGTTGGTTATAAACTTATAAATTTGACCAGTCTGTTAATACAGATGATCGGGTTATTCGACATAATAAGTTAGTTAACTCGTAACGATTTTTTAACCCACTTCTGTTTTTTTAATTCTCATCATCTTGGGCACGCAATACCTTGATTTTTAATTCAACTATTTTAAAAAGACTTTAGTGTTACACTTATAAAACTTCAGAGCAAGATTTTCAATAGGATTGCATTAGGCAAAATAAAATTTAAAAATGTTGCCTGTGTATTTTAACAATATTATTGTTTTCAATTGAACCGTTAATAAAAACATTTTGTTATTCGTATAAAATAGAAACTATCTGTATAAAATTATTCAATAAAAAATAAAATATATTTGTAACAAAATTATAAATTCTATATTCCTAACTACGAAATTAATATGCATAAAGCGTTTAATCTAATAAATTAAATGAGTTATATAAATAACTAAATAATGAACGGACAACCACTGTATTAAATTTTCTTAATTACTATTGGATTGAACTTAATTGTATAACGATATATTATAATGTTAAGTGTTTTCCCACACTTATTTATAAACTTTGCTCCATAGCAGTTTATAAATCATTTACAATAAAAAAATCTCTAAAGAAAAGAAACTAGATTACAAGCTGACAATTGTACATTTGATAACATCTACTTACGAAATAAATACGCACTACATTACAGTACATAATTAAATTCAATCCAATTTATTTTTAATACTTATTAATCACCTCACGTAAGCGTTCGCATGTCGTACGCGAAAATAAAATTACACGCCGGTGACTTTGACGTGTTCCAAGAATCCAAGATGGCTCCGGCGTGTTTAAATTTAGAATCCCTTAATAACACCATAGGCTTCCAAGCTAGATAGAGTGAGGTACGTTAACCATAAAGAAAAGAAGAATATGGATGTGATGATTTTGACACAGCGGGGCCCTCCGAGCTCACCGCCCACTGACTTTCGCCTGCGCAGCATAAGTACTATCACCACTAGTGCCGCTTCAGAACAGAACATTGTCACGCTGAAGGCAAGGCTGGAAAAAAATTATATGACATACATCATTATTCTCAAAACTTAAGCTAAGACAAGAGTACATTTTAAAATGTACCTAAGGTGTAATAACATGTTCTGTTAAAGGTCACCTCATAGGAAAGTATAAAAGTGATAAATTTTTGTATCGTTAATCTGAGTGTTGTATTTTTTATAAATAACCTAATACTTACTTTCCCGGATCCACGTGGAATTTCTCGTTCCGTGTCCAATGCACCACGGCGGCCACAGTCCACGCTACGCCGATGCCAAGAAAAACGTTCACCGCATTTGAACCAGTCACGTTTCCTACTGACGCATCTGCGTGCTTATCCTGAATCGCGGCTACTTTGCTGGCGAATGTATCTAGAATAAAATAATAGAGACATTGGACGAGCACCTTAAAATATGTGAGAATTTATTTAAAATTGATGGGAGAGATGAAAAAGATTTGATTTTAAATAGGGGCAAACGATCACTCTGGATCATTTTTAAGTGTGATCAGTTTTCAGATAGTGGTAATTATTTAATCGCCAGTAACGCACAAAAATACTAAGATGCGTCTGTTTATGTTGGCATTAATTCGTATACTTAGTAAATAACAACATGACAAAAAAATATAAATATCTCTTATACATTTTATCCTAAATTACGTAATTTCTCATAATACACATTTAGTATATGACCGGTCAGTTTTCATCCCATATGACCGGTTGAGCCACTTAAGGGCCATCGAAGCCTACTTCTTGCAGGCGGCCTAAAAGCCTTCGCGCATTACTCGAATAATAGATGGGGTTGCATAAATATAATGGTCAGATATTTTACAATAAATAAATTTAGGTTGCCAATAGCAAATAAATTCTAATACAGAAAAACAATGGGAAATATGACATTGTATATTCAAAAGAAAACTGATTTATATTATGCTTATTATATATTTATATGTAGCTCAATTAATAATATCTATCTATATATGTGATCTACACTAGTCACCTCTATTATTACTTGATTTAAATATTAAATATTCAAGTTTTGAATTAAACTTTGAAAAGGATTTATATTAACATTAGTTATTAGTAAGGCTTCCGCTTACCAGAGGAGGAACGCAACAAATAACCAGCTGAGGATAGTTCAGTACATTAGTAACCATTACCATTATGTAAAACTTGTATATTCAAAAGCTCCCTGGCCCATAGAAAACATATATCAACATCGCAATACATTTCTCTGCTTACTAACAGTTTGACTTACCGGGTATACTAGTCCCGAGTGCGACAAATATTATCGCAGTAACCGAGTCTTTGATGCCGAGTGTGCAGCCAAAGTGTGAGGCAACATCTCCAATCACGGCGGTTACGAGCCCAATACAAATAATCGATACTACGAAACATACGTAGCCACCACCAATATCTGTAATTATAACTCTATATTTTATCTATTAATTTTAAATTGCATCTCTTATGTATTTAATGTAGTGTTAGTACCCATAATGCAAGCTGTTTTGCCCCGACACCAGAGCATCTCTACGACCAGCGTTCATTCGGAACCAGTGTCGGGGCGAAACTTGCGTCGAGTTTTTGAGGGGATCTCGTGGTTAAATCCCTAATAGTTATAATGGTAATGGTGCTATGCATTTCCGGCTAAAATAACCACCTGATTCTACTTAACTACATTTGTGCTATTTAAGTAGGTGTTTTCATGATCAAAAAACGTTTTTTAGAACTCGTGAAAACTAAAATCGTTTAATGACTAATGTAATTTCTTTGTTATTCATTTATTTGTAAACATTTTGTATTTACAAGCTTAACGCTTGAAATCGCTTTTGGCATACTATTGATAAAATCTTGACACCACACGACTTCTTCTTTAAGACCTGTCAAATAACTTTCGTTTTGGTGCTTAAAATTTGTGCGATCATGATTCCACTGTATATGACGTGAGACGTCTATCAGTTATATCATATTTCTAAATAAAATATATTTAAGAATATGCTCCTAAATAATTTAAGTTTTTTTTATATTGAAAGAGTTTATGGTTTCCATACACTTTTCTAAAATAACAGTATTCACAAATATTGTAGGGTAATTTGTTTGATAGTTTTTTTTAAGTCTCGAACATCCTAGCAATATATAGAAAATATAACTAAGTGTTCTATAAGATAAATGATAATTTTATACAGATACCCCAATGTGATATCGAAAAGAAAATTATAATCACCAGTGGGTGGGACGAATGCAAATATAATCTTCCAGAATATGGTTAATATGTGCATTACGTAGTCCAAACATGACGGCGGCTCGTCTGGATTATCTGAAAAATATTAAAATATTAATATCAACGTGCTATTACATATTAATAACAACCTTTGAGACGTGATATGAATAACAGTTCTAATATAATGATCTGATGGAGAGATATTTTGACTTTACAATACAGAAGATTAAGTCTGTTTAAATAAAATACGAACGGCTAACGAGTATTTTTATAACTCCGAAACATACTTTAGAAATGGCCACATAAATATGACCAGTATTAGTGGTCATATAATATACAAATTTTTAGGGTTCCGTATGTAAGAGAAACAAAGGGGAACTATATTATTAATTTCACCCTCTCCTGTTGTATTGTCTGTCTGTCCGTCTGTCACCAGGCTGTATATCATGCACCGTGACAGGATGGAAATTGTTACAGAATATGTATTTCTGTAGCCGCCTTCGTAACTAAAGAATATTTAAGAGGGTTCAACTTGCACTAGCCTGGCTTTAACATATCGCTACAATTTATATCGATTACCTGAGCTTGCCGTCAAGGCTTCAGTGAACTGTTCTTTCCAGGAAGATGTCCCTATTATAATCGAGGCGTTTGCTCTTTGCACCAGTTTGTCCACTGTATTCTGTGAAAATCATTTACGTTAAGCCATACATATTAATAAAATAATTAAATTCCTTCTTTTTATATAAATTAATTTAATTGTGAAAACAAACCTAATTTTCAGTAATCAATCATAGAACGGAATGTATCTAAAGATACAGGTTTAGCGGTTGATTGATCTTGATTGAACTTTTCAAGTAACAGACCAAATTGTTCCCCAGCGATGTTACACATTAAGGAGTTTAAAGTTTTATATGATATAGTCAAGTACTGAAATAATAATAACTAAGTACTAAATGAATATCCTGAGACTAACAAATATACTCGTAAATTGTTTTAGTTATTCCATTCCTGGAGATAGACGGCACCTTGGAGAATGATAGGCATTATGCAAACGTATATAAAACTGTTGATACTCAGAAATATTATTTGAATATTTTTACAATGTGAATGCACAAAAATAAATGCATCCTGATTCATTAAGTTATTTGATCCTATACTTTTCAAAAAGATCAAATATTCCTCTCTTTTTAAAGCCTATGTGTGTGAACACTGTGAAATAAGGTAAATTTGATGCTCTTAAGCATATTTTAACGTATAATTTGTATGCATAAGTTTATCATAAGTTGATTATGAATAACTGTTAAAAAAAAAATATTTGTTCCATAAGACAATCCTACATCTATAAAGTATAAAATATTAACTAAAATATACTATTAAAATAAGCTCCTCTAGGTAAGTTTCCGAAGATACTAGCAGCAATGCAATTGATGCGACTGTTTCCGCTTACGAAATAAATACACTTTGCACAGTGTATAATACCTATTATATATAATACATATACATGTGAATGTAAAGTTTTTAACAGTGTGTGCACCTGCCTTTCTCAGAGACTAATACAGGAAACTATAGAACCAAAATATATAGAAAAACCATAGAACTCTTTCGAACCGAAAAAACTTCAGCTTTATTTTATACCTTAAACTCCTTGCTTTCTTTTACTCTAAGCTGAGCTCTGGTGATTTCGCCGGCTCGTGGCAGTCCCATCATGGCGACGACGCACTCATCTTCCTCCAACGTGGTTAATTTGTTCACTTTACGATTCGACGATGCAGGTTTATTGCGAACTAGAATATAGAGTATATATTAAAGACTATATATGACAAAAGCTTAATATATTCTATAACTTATCAAGCTTACCAAATTATTTTACCATCGATTTCAGTGTCATTTAAGATGTTATAAGATGTGACCACAGCGCTACGACGTCGTACGAAATTGGATTTTGTTGGATGTCGTCAATATCAGTGTAAGCAAAGCCTAGTTAATAATTATTGATAACATTTGGTTTTCTATTTGCGAAAATAATATTTTAACACGTTTATAGGATGTTAAAAGATTATGGAAATGGATTAGATCGCTAATAGCGATAAGGCCGCCCTCACTCCATGTATCTTTAATGTTAGTGCTTGTAAATTTCGTATCTTGTCTCTTTTATGTTGTGTGATAAAGTGTAAATAAATAAATGGATTATTTACTGAGGAACTTAGCATTCCAGATAAAACTACTTCATGGCAATTTTTTTGCATTCTAATAACGTAAGAAATAAAACCTTTATTTAGCTATCAAGTGAGTCGATATTTTTATTATTTATCCTTTTGATAATACTAATTTATTATTATTACATAATTTGTTTATTTGAGAGAGTATATTTGAAATTTTTGCAGTAAATTTCGAATATAACTTGGTTATTTTTTATAATGTAATGTGCGTATACATCTCACAGTGACAAAAATTTATAAAAATATGTACGAAAGGTTCATGTTTATAATAATCATCAGACAAATAAAAAAATACATTATTTTTCAACACTTCACATACAAGCAAGTTAAAACAACTAAACTGAAACTATTAAACGTTGATATTTGAATATAAAAAATACAGAATCGCGATTCAAACTAGTTTGAATTTTGATGCCAATTGTTCCCCATAAGTAATATAAGACACATCTCTCGACATTTTCGAATGAGCCTCTTTGAGTGAGGTTGCGCTCCTTACCCAACGGGAAAAAACGGAAGCCATGCCCGTCTGTCTGTCATCAGACTGTAACATGAACCGTGATGGATGAAATGAAACGTTTCTCACAAATGAAATGTACTATGTGTAAAACATTTTGACATTATTTGTAAGCAACAAAATAAATAAAAGAAATAACGAATCTTTCTCTGTCTGCCATAATAAATAATTGAAATAGAAATAACATCAACATTAAAGTAATTAATACTTCTAATATTTACTGGTGAATGTTATATAAAAAAATTTGAAGTGAGATAAATTTGAAGAAGATAGGTTTTGTAATTTAAGATTTTGTTTAGTCAGAATGCTTAACTAGTAGTAAAATACTGAACAGACTTACATATCTTAACAGAAACAAAAATAATTTAATTTTACTATTTTTTTTGTTTTAAAAGTTAAATAGATGTTTGAAGTAATAAAAATGATAATTGTATCAGGTTTACTGTGGACATTCATTTATTTATATAAACAAATCACAAATACTATTATAATATTTAATACTATTTGTATATTAATTGTAGATATTATAATATATATTTAAGCTATTCAAAAATACAAGTTATTTCTGACTACAAAAAGTGTCTATGTCTATTCTAAAACGGTCAAAGAAATGTTTTGTAAAAATAGATATATTGTATTCGTATTAAACAATTGCTTTTAATCCAAAATCATGGTGGGATAATTCACGAAGTCGTCTATTATATTATATATGTATATTATTTAAAAATAGATATATAATATTTATTATTGTTTAAATAAAACATACTAATACATTAACACTTCGAAATAATGTCAATAATTGGGTATTCGAGAATATAAAACTAATTTACTACACAATGTACGCACGCAATGGAAGCAGGAGAATAATAAAAGCGTTATCGTCAGACTAATTGCTTTGAAACCGCGGTATTGTTCTTCAACAATGGAATAATACACTCTATTTGATTGACATAAGGCTCAATTTCACCTATCAAATTGGGCAAAAATTAATTAATGATTTTCAGTTGTCTTTTGTTCGTGACTCAATTCGGGTATTCAATAGATTTCAAATCTTCGATAATTATTCGGCGGTTTTACAAAGAATTTGAGGACAAAGAGATTTCTCACGTTACACGTGAATTTCGTGATTATTTTTCACCACAAAAAAACTTCCGTGATTTCGTATTTTTATTGTTCGAATACAATTAATTCATTGAAAACCTACACAAATTCACCAAAAGGTGTAATATAAAAATATTTCCGATTTGTAATGGTTCGTTTGGATTCCAAAGTAACTAATTTATTATTTTTAAGCCCTCAAAATATATTATTATATCATAGACTAAAACAGCCAAGCAAACAATTGATTGAAAACTAAAATAATCATTTACTAGCGATATTTATTGTTTGATTGCGTCACTGATCAAACGAGCTTGAGAATTCCAATATAAAATAGGCTGTATTAGTAAACATGGTCGCGACGTCCAATATTTAAGATAAATTATTGTTACAGTTAAAAAAATAAATTGAAATATAACATTCACACTACCTCTATTATACTAACCTAACATATGATATTTTTTTGATAATTTATAATATTTATTTACTGCTTATATTATGTGGTAATTAAGTCATTGCCACATAATATACATATTATAACTATCTTAATTGTATTACCACAAAGTTTATCAGTAATTGGTTATTGAAAACTTAGCGCCAGATTTCGTTCGTATCATCTTCCTAATGTCATAGAGGCAAAAATTAGTAAGAGGGTGTGTATTCTTCACGCAGAATCAGCTAGACCAATATTTCTAAAGTCTTATAAACCAGAAGCTTATATCCCCAAATAAAACTTTTATATATTTACTACTATATATATAATATAATACGTGTTACATATAAAATATGTTATGATATGGATGGTTAATAAATGCGGATGAAACCGCAGAGCAAAATTAGTAATTAAATATCGAGCTAAAACGTTTCAAATTTTACTCATAGCACCTTAAGTAAAATTGTATATAAATGTAAATTCACGAAAGGAGATCCATTTGGGGTAATTTATATTCTTATTTCATTTACGCAATAAATGATCCAACATCAATTATTCATTCGTTTTATTGAGAGGAGTTATGACCTAACACATAAACGTTCTTTAACACGAAGTAATGCTGTGTCTTATATTAAATGGAGCAACAAATGTTTCTTTAGATATAACAAATACAACGCGTACATTTTCTTAAACTTTCTGCATTTTCTCACTCTACTCTGACTTCAAATTGAAAACTAATACCCCAGTTGCATTCAACTTTTTCTTCGGGGGGAAAAAAAATTTTTCGAACAATGCCAAATCTCTTACCCTCATTTCCGTCTCTAAATAATAAAAAGCATTTTTTTTATAGCATCTGCGAATGCTAAGCCTAATTAATATATCACCATCTGTGATTTTTTTCATTAAACTGGAGTATTTACACTAAAGTGAGATAAATTCACGGGTATCTGCGAATACCAATTAAATTCTTAATGTAAGATAATTTAAATGTATAAACTTAACATATTTCTGTTCACCTCATCTTTTTTTCTTTTTGATTCTCTAAATTAAAATGTAGTAAAGCCTCTGCGTAAATTCTGTTTAAACTAATAATACACTTAGTATTGTATAACCTTTTCAAAAAGGACTGCGACTCCTTGGTCAAACACCATATGTAACAAACTACCATACCAATGTAAAGGAGAAGGAAACAAGAAGGTATCAAATAGCCGCTTTTTCCTTCTCCCCCTCAGTTAAACAATGTATACCATTTAAAACCAAAAAAAAAAATATTATTCGTTCGTAGAAGTTCGTAGAGGGCCGTAGCCTCGTAGCATTAAATTTTTTCACTGAATTAATCGTTGCTTATTCAACTTTGTGTTAAATAGTTACGTTAACTATAGCAACGTATAAAGACATAAGGACCACGGTCGGAATATAATTACCAAAACAATAAATCCCTAAATACAATTCCTTTAGAAATTAGAATTAGAAAGATATATAAATTCTCCAGAGCGCTTCTCCTAAAGCTATTTATATTGAAAATAAATACTTCAATGTCGCAAAAGCGATTTCCTACAAAATCTGATTTAATTTAACCTTAATATTCAATAGAGAATTTTATATAATTAATAATAATTGAAGGGAAATGATTACTTTGTATATAGTTTTAAAATATGTCACATTTTTCGAATAGCAGACAAGTGGTTTGTCTATGTTGTGAGGAGAACTTGGATCTATTTCTAACATTGTACATTTTAAGAACTGGCGCATAACGAGGTTCTGATTTGATTTTGATTTTGATTAATCGAATAATATTACGATATGCAAAAATATATAAAATTTAGAATCAATTTGAATTTTACATGAAACTATGAAATAGTATATGTGTGTTATCGAAATCAAATTTAAGGATTAAAATCGGTGTGTTTGTATGTCTGAATATCTAAAACTATGCATACTAATATAAACACTAGTACACTAATATCTATAAGATATATTATATAATAAAGCAAGCAAATAACTGTATTAAGCTACTAACAATATATCAAGGTAATAGACGAGGGAGAGGGAATAGCAATTTATCAATACTTAGTGAAAATGTAAACAGACCGACAAATCTTTTACGTAGTATGCGTATTTTATTTATACACGCAGTTGAGTTTAAAACCCGTATAGAGATTAGAATTGTAAAAATATAAATAATTGATTGAATTATTTCATTTATATATTTTATTACATAATTTATCATAAATTTTACAAGCGCATACTACACGACGACATAAAATATGACGTTATCGTCACTAGAATTATTTAAATTATACAAAAAAAAAATGTTCTTTATTTCCTATTACATTTTCACTAGTTATATGCTGAAATTCTAATTCTAAATTCGAACTAAAAACACTGCGAGATTTATATCTCGATAAATAAAAAAAATAAAATCTTACTTAACACAGAGAGGTCCATCAGTCAAGAGTGCAGAAGGTGCGAAGAGAAAATATACATTAAAACAATATACTGATATAATCATGCATTGAAAATAAAGCCATTTTTCAAGAGACATATACAATCACTTTACAGAAACAGGGTAGACGGTAAAATTGATTACTCTATATAAAAGTCTTGTCTCTTAAAAAATTGCATTTTAAAAAGCAATAAGACGAATTGATCATAATTATACATTAAAAAGTGTTACGCAAATTGTCAAAATAGAAAATTCCTTTTTTTGTTACTAAAAATAAACATCACAATTCATGAAATCCGTATTCACGTAGTAATCATTGATACTGCTTAGATTTTTATGAGAATTCTTCAAATGGTTGTGATAAAAATTAAAATTTTATTATCGATTCATTGCTAATACGTATTTGGTATGATTTCATTTAGCAATCAACACCACTGGGAACAATTGTCAAGACTTCGTTTATATCACGGAATTGCCACAGATTCTAAAAAGAAATTGCCAATATTTGCGGCTGGCGAAAAGGTAATATATTATGTATACACTCATCTCAAGAAGTGCTACTTACACAAATGTGTCAATTTACTTTATAAACGTTGGCATCGTGCGAATCAACACAATCAAATTAACCTTATTTCCCGCCCAGCCGTAAATTGTAGGCCTGTATAAACCAGGTTAATCAAATACGACATCCTGTATATCGGTGATATATTTGCAATATTACCTGCAATATTTCAAAGCGTTTAATATCTCATTTAACATCTCTGACTCATCTACTTGAAGATTTCAAAACTTTGTCATACTTAACTTATTATAGATTTGAGGACAACTCATTCGGATATAAATATATTTTCAATATATAAAGGTATATAAATTTATGTTACTCGAAATAGTACTGCTCCATGCTCACACAAATCAGTCAATTAATTTGACAACTACTTGATATTAACGCTATCTATCCTCACGTTTTGAAATTCAAAAGCTAGTATACTTCTAAAAGATATAGTTTACCACACGTAAAAGTCTCAATACGTTCTGACCCAGATGTGAAATGTACCAACACCAGAGCTATTTTAAGGGTTGAAGCGCGAAGGATAACCTTAATTCTGCGTGATTGGTTAAACGTTGTGTTTCGAATAGATTATAGGGTGATATCGCATTCACGGAAAGAAAAACCGATCTTGTATTACATTATTTTCAATCGACGAACAAGCCTATGTATTTATGTTAGTTTAAACTAGAAAGTTTTCACATTGATTTTCCCGATCAAATCGAATTGACAGTCGTTTAAGTGCAACCCAGATAAGAAATCTAAAAGTGTTCAGTATATAAGAGGATACTAGACCATTAAATAGTCAGTTTGTTGGTCTATGTATGAAATCTTTATTAACCTCGGTTATTGTATGATTTTTTATTTACAAGTATGTGACAATAAAAGCATTTTAAGAAAAAATGGAACTAATTTACTTTATGGTAACTTATAATATTAATTTTACAAATGGCAAGTCATTAGACGTGACCGTTAGTATGGTATATATTTTTAGTGTATTTTTTTTTTGTTGAAATTTTCTCTCGGCCTCAATGTAGAATATCCTAACCTTAATAATTTCTTCGATAAGAACTTACCATTTATAAGCACTTAGCATTTTCGTTAATTAATTAGTAGATTTAAAAAGAGCTCTAAGACATAGTCCATATACACTAGCGTGTGTAAATATGGAGTACATTTATACCAATAGTATAAAGCTGAATAGTTTGTTAATTGGGTTGAACGTGATAATCTCAGAAAGTTCTATTGCGAATTGGAAAATAGTTTTTGTGTTACATAGTACATTTAACGATGATAGCTATCGAAACTAATTGAAACATAAATGAAAAATGTTTTTAAAACGGAGAATCACAGCCAAACTCACTCGTAGTATTTAGTAAACCAGGAATAATTGTTTCGTGTGAAAAAACCATTAGGTTTTAAGGTTTTTCCGATTTTGAGGATTCACATCATTTACAATCTGCTACAACACTATGTCCCTAGTACCCCAATAATTCAAAAAAATACAAATTAATTTTGTTATATTAATGAATATATACCGAATACTTTTGTAAGTACAAAATACGAAAGCAATCGTATCGTCGCGAATAATGTTTCTCTTCTGCAAAACAAAACCATCTTCTTAATAATTCAACGGTTTGAATAACAAATTCACCCTTTGTCAGTTTAACACGTTCAGTTGTTCCAATCATATTTGCACTAATTGATTGAGGATTAGATGAGTTGATGAACTAATGTCTGGAAGTTTTTGAATAGTTATCTGTGGCTCAAATATTTTGCTGGAATTTGTTTTCGAAGAATTTTATGGAGTAATAATCTGCTTAGATTCGTCATTTTACACATATATATCTAAAATTTATTTATTTATTAGTGTAATTTCGTACATAAAGGTACATAAAGGTAGGTTATTAGATTTGTTATGTATGCTTTGGTTATTAATAAATCTTATATTTAGAAATTTCAGAGAATTCATTTCTCTATCGTTTTTTTTATTTTTTTAGTTTTTAAGTTTATTAATTTAGCGATATTAGGATATTATACTATACAATTCATATAAAAGAAATTTGGTACTGAATTATTCTTATATTTCTAGTAAAATAATAGACAATAGTCTGTCATTAAGGGCCTTCAAAGCCCAAATCTTATGAAACAGACATTAACACGTTTTTTTATTACATTCATAATTTACTAAACTAACGTTTTACTGACTTAATATTTATACAAAAGGAAAAAACCGGCTGGAGGCCCATCTGATATCAAGTGACACCGCCTTATATGTACTAACTGCCAGAGAGCTCACGAGTGCGTTGCCGGCCATTCAAGTAACAGTACGCTCTTTTCTTGAAGGTCCCTAAGTCGTGGTCAGAGAGAACAGTTTCAGCAAGCTATATAAATGTGTATCTGTGTGTATTTTATTTGAAGGCTACTTATGCTATAAAATACTCAAATATATAAACTTGATCTTTTTCTACTTTTTCACGAAACACCTAAATGGACGATAAATCAAATACACCGTAATCCCTCACTATAGACATTTTCGGGTCGGTATTATAAATAATTCAGAAAACCCGGATTAAAAAGCGATAAAGTACACTACACATGATCCTTTTAACTATTGTATAAATATAAATATATCATGGATCTCTGATTCAAATTAATAATTCTATTTCAACATATTGGGGTGCCTCGATATTAAGTTTTCTCGTGAGCAAATTTAAAACGAAAATCGCTCAAGATAATTCGAGAGAAATTTCCTGCTTTCTTTACAAGCCACAAAATTTTGGAATTCATTTGCGTTCAACAAAATTCAAAGTTTAAAAATGTTGTTTGGAATTTTTTTGGTATTTGTATTATCAATGTCTTGAGGAAATATGAATTCGTCGGATTAAATTTTTTTTTGAATTCGCATATTTTTAATAAAGTTTTATCCAATAGCCTAAACCTAGAGATATATTTACCAAAAATGGATCTACTAAATTTTACAAATTTGATCTCAAAGCCAAAATTGAATTAAATTCACATGTTTTTAGTTATATGAGCTTTTACAATAGAAATTTTATACAGTCAACAATTATGTAATATATTTATGTAGCCTGTATTTATAAAAATAATATATGTAAGTATATGTTTATCAGTTATTATTATTATTAGTTATATTATCATACATCACAACTATAAATAGCTATCGTACTATATTAAATGAAACTAACGCAATTTAATTATTTATATAAACAATTGAGTGTTGTGTAAAAACGGTGGGCACAAGTCGAATTACATAAAATGAAAGCACTATTCATTTTTCGAGTACGCAGTAACAATATTTACAATAAAAACCAATCCAATATCGTGCAGGTGACATGGGCAGACAAATCAAAACACAACTTGTCCTTTGTCAATTTACAAAGGACGGCACTTTATTATTTACCCTACAGCGGTGACGAAAAGATTTCCATTTCGAATTGCGAACACTGTTACATTGAAGGGTATGTACTGTGTTTGCCTTTACATATTTTCTGTCGTCGTAAATTGGGTGTAGGTTATATCCTCCTTCTAATAACATAAGGTCATCAACCTTGCTGACAATTGATTAAATACAAAGCGTGTTCCCAGTTTTTTCTTCTGTCCATTTACTAATACAGACACTTTTCTATTATCTTAACCTTTTCTCATTTTTCAAATATTTTTAGTTGATTCTTTTTTCCGTTCTGACAATATAAACTCCAGTAGTAAGCGGATGCCTGTTCCTAATTTAGCGAAACCCAATGATTGCCTCTTTAGTTTTGAGTTGCGACTATAAAATTACTTATTCTATGAAAATTATATAAAATTCCGATACTATTTTTAGTATATTATCACAACCACTTCCGTAGCTCAGGCGTTTAAGATGTATGAGGCATAAAAAAAAGCTATGCTGTCATATAAATGAATACTATAAATATTGTTATAAGATTCCGTCATAAGTTGTAGTACTGAAAACATAAAAGACATATATACTGATCATGCTTAATCAATCTACAACTGAACGTGTTTTAAGTAAAATTCTAATAAAACATACCGCAAATTATATATAATTTATATTCAGTTGTAAATTGATGTTTAGAGTCCTTATTCAACTTTCTAGTACGTTAATCAATCTATTTCTATTTGCATTATCACGAAAATTACCACGTTCAGTTTAAAATTTAATTAAATAAACAAACAATATTTTGCGATTATCATGACAAAAAATTAATGCCTTTAAGTTACATATATTAAAGAAACAAATTTTTATAATTATGTTTTCTCTACACTTTATTATTTAGAGGTAGTTAAATAAACATCCGACGACGCGAAGCTTGAATGAGGACCTCATAAACGTGCGAAAGTGCTTTATTTAAAGATGTATGTATATTCAGATATATAATAAGACTCATACCGTCCAGCAACTCCGGGTCACCGATGTTGACATAGAACAGCACGTCTTTCTCATAACTGTCTTCTTCCACTATATGCAGCGGGATAATTTTTCTGTAACAATAAGCATACATAAGATACAAATTTTAATTGGCTGAAAGTATTATACTCCTATATATCAGTCATAAAATTTGAATCCATTAAGCTCTTGTAATTTAATTAAAGAAACAATATGATAACAGTGTAGACCACACAGTTATCTAATTGTTTCTTGATAATTTCTTCTTGAATATATAAGTAGGTTAAGCTTAAGAGATCGAGGAAAAGAGATATGGTATTGGATACGTTGAATGTCATGAAATCGAAGTATATCCAACCAAAATTTGTATCCATCCTTGATGACCTGAAAGTTAAGAAACGTCAATCTTTCAACGTTCTAAGTCGGATTCTCACTTTCGTTGGTCACGTGTAGCGACGCGGAAATGACTCCATATACTGGTGCAGGGTGGGGGGACGAGACCTCTTGGTAGGTCATCTATGAGGTGGACGGATCAAGTTAACCACCCTTTCTATTAATGCAAAAAAAACTGATGTATTTCTTCAAACGTTTTAAAATGCGCACAAGGAAGGTAAATCCGTGTAGGAAAGTATGGAAACACATTTTATACTGTTTAATTCCTTTTATGATTTAGATTGACTTTTTGTATTAATTATTTAATCCATTGTGGGTGATATTCAAAGCAGTAATATACAAGAATTATTAATATATAAATGTTAAAAGTACATGTGCTTAGCGCCCGGAAATTATATAAAAACGAATATATTTCATATTTTAAAATATGGATCAGAGTGAATTTTAGAGAAACCATCGATAACTTTGTGCTATGATCCCAAATATAGGCTTAATAATTTATGGCAATTGCCCCAAACGGCCGGTTGGATATCAATTATTATATTGGTTAATTAAGCATAAAGAGTAGCATATAAAACCTCACTGCCAGGTTATGTAATGATTTAGTCAGCTTTCGTTTATTCTCATTATTCATAAACATTAAAACTATATGTGTATTATTTATTTATTTATTTATTTTTTCAAGAAACACAACAAACACATAATTTACACACTAAGTAACGAACAGTTCTTCAACTTTACAAATAAGTACAGATAATTAGGATGAAAATAAAAGAGTAAACATACAAGAAAAATAAATTAATTAAAAATACGTTAAGAAATTATAAAAAAGTTGATTTAAGTTTTAAAAACAATTCACCTGAAAGAAGCCTGAGCCGAAAATAGTCTTCTGAAGACAAAGGTGTATCTTTGCACGGAACCCGATTTATCCTAGAGGACGACAGCTGAATGTATTAACGAGGGAGAGACCTGGCTGAACTGGAAGTCCAATAAACTGAGTACTATATCTAACTCACCACTGATATCTTTTTCAGCGTTAACAGTCCGCAATGGCACGGCCTGTGAAAGTCAAGGAAGCCGTATTTAGCAATAAGCCAATTGTTAATCGGTTTCCTTCCACCCGGTAATTAAAATGCGTAAATTTTTTGTACCCTCTCAACTCTGTTCGATGTACCGAGTAAAAAGGATTCCATATGGGGCTTATATGTGGGGCCGACAGGACTTATAAAGATAGATAATATATTTTCTCTTAAATGTTTAGATACACTTTATAAAGCCTACATAGAAGAGAGTTATTTAAGATATGGTCTATATGGGCCACAAGGGTAAGATTTTGGTCTAAGTTAATCCCCAGATCTTTAATATGACTGATTAATTCTATTACCTAACTTAAGTTAGTTTTGATAACTTTTTTATTTTTGTAAAAACTATATTTTAATTTATGATATCCAGAAATAATTTTTTTTAATATATCAGCTTTGAGGTCATCCTGAATGCCAGTACATCAGTTAGGCAAGTACTTTTTGAAGACCTTAAGATCATCAGCATAGACAAAATTTACATTTACAAAATTGCGATATGTCATTGAAAAAATTGCAAAGAGCAAGGTCCAAGTATTGACCTTGGAACACCAATTTACAAACTAGAGAACATACCCATTAACAACAACCGTCTGAACATCCCGCAAGTAGGCTAAACATCTTAGAATTACTTTAATACTTGAAAGATAACTTTAATATAATGTCAACCTTATAACTTTTTGAAATCTTATATATATTATTTGACTTTACAATTATCCGTGAAGATGTAATTGGTGAATACAAGAAGGTTAGTAACAGTCATCTGCCTGCCATAAAACCGTTTGTTGATCAATTATCTATTTTTTAAAGGAATAGATTCGATCAATAGCCTTTCCATTACTTTGGGAATTTAGAGAGGATAAATGGGAGATAATTTTAATGTATCTTGAACCACTCTTAAAATGCGTTATTGACTTCAAAGATGGAAGGATCTGTTAAGACACTTATTAAATAATCTCTAGTGGCAAAGATATGGTTGTGTATTTAGAAATATTGACTAATATTGTCTGTCAGGTCCCTTATTATGATCAGCATAATTTTTTTATTTGCTGAGAAATGATAGTATAATTAAACATGCGAGTATAATTCCCTATCCACTGCACTTAATTCACCAGAATTTACATAGTAGAATTCGAAAACGAATGAATATTGAGAAAACATTTCAACTATGACACCAGATCCTGACACTGCGTTATATACTTAATTTGTGATATCTGAATTCGATTCTTTAAACAGTGTATTTCAAGTTTTAATGTTTTTTTAAGGACTCTTCTTTCTATAAAGTTTGTATGAGTTATAATTTTTTCGATTCTTAAAAAGAAAACTCCTGATATGAGATTTTTATATTTTTCCAAGTCCCCAAAGTTTCTTTTTCGCCTAAGAGTTGTATTTTTTAAACCATTTGGTATATTGATTTGTATTTTCATCGGAATTACAATTATATATATAATATTATAGGTTAGACTTAATGACGTATTTTACGTATTAGTTAGTTATATAATCTTTATTTCTTTGCTTCCTGTACTTATTTATTATCATAAATGTCTTTAATTAAAAGCACCGGTTTCTTGATAAGTCAAACGCCTCACCAATAACGCTAATCATGGACTGTGAAATACAAACTTTTGTCCATAATTGGATCGTAAGGTGGACCTTGTAGCATTATTAATGTAATTAGTTCCATAATAGTTTATGAGCCTACGGCGTAGCAAAAAGCTACGTAATACGTAGCTCACGTTTAGCGTATTACGTCAAATAAATATTTTGAAAATTCCTCAAGTGAAATATAGTTCAGGTAATTAGGTTAATATGTCCGTTAGTCTTGTACGTGTAACTTGAATGGCTTGTTTCTAACATTTTCAGCCTTCGTATATTAAGGTTACTTTACCCAACTTAATTACGAATTAAATATTCTTGTTGTTGTGTGGATTATATTAATTAAATATTTGTTATAATATATCTTTGACTTATAGAATATTATTATAAATGTTTGTTATGATATGTATATTTTATACAGATATGAATCTGCGGATGATAGCTTCATATATTTTGGTTTATACAAATTTACTTGTAAGTATAAAATTGATTTAATTTCAATCGTTTATTACAATAAATTTATTTAAATTCCATCATGAAAAACATCTAATTAACTGGCCACGATGTAATAAGCTTGCCTATAACGCGTATAACGTTTTCGTAATATCGGGTAATGGTGGCAGCTTAAAGAATATTGCTGATTCTATGGTGAGTTTCATTATATTACTAACGCACCGATTAATCCGACTATTGTTAGTTATAAAATGTGACGTTATTTAATGGTTAATCATCTATTACCATAATTTTTTATAAAAATACACACGAACAAATATTGACTTTTGAAATTCCGTTTTAACTACTGTTAAAGTTCCGTAATTGACTTAATACTAAATGTATAACTTTTTTATACCTTATCAGATTCGTATTATGATGTTGTAGTAAGTATAGATAGCATATCTCCATTCAACTTATGTGTATCCCAAACCCTTTGAGAACTGTGCTTGTGAAAGTCGTGTATAACCGTAACGTTTTTAAATCATTAGTGACGTCGTCAATGATAAATATAATTCCGCTATATTGTTATTAACGAGACATTTTCCTTAATAACCTCATTAAGTTTTATTCCCGCCATGAAGGATATCGTTAAGAACAAGTGAAAATGACAGCGCAGTTAATAACCGCCATTTATCAAGTGGGTTCCTTTGAATTAATGGCTTATTTTATATTACATGGTATTAAACTCGACCATTTCGTACCTTTCAACCACATATATATTATGATGTTTATTATCTTATATTCATATAAAATTACAGTATTATAAATATTCATGAATATGAAGTATATTGTATTGACGCCATACACTTGTATGTAATTTTGTCTTCGTTTGAGTTGATCGTTTTAAAATGGCTACTATTTTTAAATTCTAAAACAAACACGCAGGCAAGCATGGAATATTGCTTGTCACAGCACAACCATATTGAAAGTAAACGACGCAGTATGTAAATTTATAAGTCGAATAATGTTCTATTATTAGCATCAATCAATATTAGTTCATTATGAAACTCTATGGTTCTATTTACAAAATTAAAATAATAATAATAATAAGATAATTCCAAGAGATTTTATAGGTAAGATGTGTGAAATTCAAGATAGTTCGATTTATAATTTAAAGACATGTAAACCTCAAAACTATAATCTTTTTCAAAATAGCAAAAGGGAATAAAACCGAATTTAAACTGCCTACTCTCAAAATGATTTAAACAGTACGATAAATGAATCGTTCAATCGCTCTCTTTGTTAATCCGAAATCATGAACGATTCGTAAATATTGAAATGGCAATAATGAAGTTAATAAACGTTTGAATTACTTTAAACGAAGGTAAATACAATAATCGGAATTGCTTTTTGAAATCGGAAAAATTTACCTATGTGTAAAAAAATTATTATGAGTTTTTTGTGGTTTAGATTTTCTCGGCTAAAGCCGGATGTTAAGCACTGACGGGGGGAAACCAAGTGACCCAACTGTCGTAACAAATGGTGCTAAGCTAGTAAAAATTCACTATATAACTAAATGTTCTTAGCTTTTTGGAGTGTTGTATACGTGTCAGATTATTCTTTACACTTGAGAGAGTCTAAGGACCCTCGCAATCCGTAGCAATACCCTTTGTCGACATATATTAACTATTCAATATCTAACTGAAGAAAAATGAGTCAGTGAATGAGATTAAGTTAATCAAGTTCTGGTTTCACACTAAAGTATTAACGTCCTAATCAGATTTACCTTCTATGGTAATGAATCTTAGGTTTTCATATTTAAAGTTCACTTGACCTCTTCAACTATCATTTTGTGAAAGCCAAAGTCTGTTACGTTATTGACGTAATGACGTAACAGAATAAATTGAAAGTCGAGTCTGAACTTCCTAGAAGTTCTCCGATATCTTCCGAGAATTTGAACTGCAATAATTTTGCAGAGATGCAATTCTACGTCTCTGCGTCGTATTTAAGACTTGTAATCTTATAATTATCTAGGTTAAAGACCACAGTAATAGCCCGTTTAAATGTAATAATATCAAGCCACATTAACACGGTCAGTTAGCCCCAAAGTTATGCAAACTCGCGTTGACTGTACCGGGGCTAGAATCCAGGTAGAGAATTTATTCGGAAGTCAGGCATGGTGACCATTACGACAACTGAGTCGTCAGATATTGTTGGTGTAAACGCATAGAATAAGAATATACTTCAACTTATATTACAAAACCCAAATCAATCAATGATACAATAGGAACATATTCCTTCTATTCACCATGACACGGATCGTGTCTCCTTTACCGTTGTAGACGTGTAACCATTTGTTGTTAGTTAACGAGTGACCCAAAAGGAAAGTGACAAATGGTATCGCTCCCTCAAAGCCTCAGGCTGTAAATCGGCGACGTGTCTTTTTATTACAATTCTATTAATCACTGGGAATAGGCATTTACGACGTATTTTGGGATGGCCAAGTTCTAGCGCTACTGAACAATGTGAGCTGTCAATTTTGACTAACACTATGCTGATAGGACGGACTATAATTTATCAAAAAAGAAAGTCCTAATTTTGAAGTATATATTAGTGAGTATAATTTTCATATAAATTTCTCTAAATGATAAAAAAGCGAAATTATCACCCTAATTCATAAATCAAAACATAATACAGATATATTTATATCTGAAAAATTTTGACGATACATAATATATATTATTGAATAATACTCAGGAGCCACTTAAATTGCTTCTTAATATCGAGACCATCGTAAGCAGCTGCTTGAGAACTCAAGAGAACTCAGATCAATTTGCAAGTCAAGTGCCGCTCAAATTAATCCGTCAAACGCGATCTACTCAATGTAATCTTTGGCTTTTAGGATAATCTTTAGATTATATTAGTGATATTGAAATATCGATGATAAATTTATCTTTTAAGCAATTTATTTTAATTAAACAAAAAAGAAAGTACATACAATCGTTCGCGTGAAGGTTATAGAAACTTTTAATTCAATTGGTAGTAAATATGAGCTTTAAAAGAAGCGTGCAACAAATTGAATGTCAGAAAACGTACACGGTATCCACGCAGTATTTATTTCTTCCTTAACCAGTAAAATTAAAATTACACACTGCTGCACGGCTGAGTTTTAATAAAAATACTCATGAAGGTTTCGGTCAAAGAGTTTTAATTCATACTCCTTTGAATTATTTCTTTTAATCATCATTTCTATTGTTCCGCTCGCCGCAATAAAATGATATTTAAATGAGAGGGATTCAACAAATAGACTTGGATATTTTTATATCCATTTTTATATTAATCTGCATAAATTAAAAAAAGTGTTATATAATTGAAATGATATAAGGAAGAGTATTATTCGGTGTCGATGTTTGCTTTTTACGCAACAAATAAATCTATTTCACTAATTTTATTATTAATTATGTATTTATTTATAATAATATCCGTAAACAGAAAAACATCAAGGCTTAGTGCAATAGGCGATTCTCATTGCCTAAACGCGGTACCTTCCTGCGAACCAGTGCTTACAGAGAAATATGGAACTGTGTGTGTGAGAGCAAAAAGAATAAGATAAAAAAATGGCTTTTTTCGAACAAATAAGAAATTATTTGGTAACCAAACTTCATTATTAAATATTTAATATATTGTATATTTAACAACCTTTCTGAGGACGCAAAAATGTGTGAGAACATTTTACGATATAACACATTTCGAAATAAAGTTCAAGGAAACATGAGAACTTACGGCTCAAAGACTGTAAGATGCTTGATCCCTTCAGCGCTCTTTTCCTGTTATATTTCTACTACAAAGGGGTATTTAGTGCTTAAGTTGTACCTATATATTTTAAAATACACCTATGTTACAGATAAGAACAAATTATTAGAAATTTTCCTCGAAAAACCCCGCGTGTAGTAGTGAATATAATAAAACACAATGAACAGTGTTCGTAGAAGCAACATCCTGCTACGATGTCGGAGCGAAACGTGCGTCGAGTGTTTGAGAGATTTTTCGCGGAATATATTTCGCTAATAAAATGGTCTTATAGAATTGTATACTATTAACGCCTTCTCTATTAACCCTTACACTGTATTATTAAAGTTATAGCTCTTTATCAACTTTTCTAAAATCCAACTCTTTGAAAAATCAATATAAAATACTAATTAGTTTTGAAGTTTATTTTTATTTTTATTCGAATCGGTGCAGTTTTAACGAAATAAACTTGAATAAATAAATTCATAATATTTGTACCTGCGTGACCGGTATGCCGGCAAAAATTGTATATCACTTTTTACTGAAAACATGTTTAGTAAGACCTAATTGACCAATATTTTATTTCAACAAAAGAAATCTACGTCCGCATAGTTACATTATTGTGTTCTTGGTACTTGGGTCGCCCTACTATTCAGTTCACATGTCTTAACCAGTCCAGTCAGTTTAAAAAAAAGGATTGGATCTTACCGTACTATTTACACAATTTTGGAGATTTATTGCACTTTAGAGGGGTAAGTGGAGCCTTAATTAAAGATCGAGCCCGAATTCGACTCTTCGCGTCCGTCCCAGGTATACAATATTTAGAGTCTAATTTGATGAATGTTGAATTTAGACCCACTGACACTGTAAAGGTGGTGCAAACCTTGCTGCAAAGCTTTATTTCAAGGTCAAATGCCCGCTGCGATGTTTTTTTGTATAATCCAAATTGCTTGGCCGGTTAAATCAAGGATACACACTCCCACAAATAACTCACCTTGACACCGAAGGCTACGTGACGTGGTCTATCAATTTATTTTAATAGATTCTTTAATGGGAACACGAAACTTACTATAATAGATTTTCTTACGTTGGCACTTCATGTATAAGTGAATATAATACGAATAGTTGTAATCAATTTATACTCAAATACGATATAATTCAAATGTTAGTTTTGTAATGAACAGTCTATAATAATAAGTCACTAATAGTCTGATTTTTACTGTCTGAATATTCAATTCATTTGGTATATCAAGTACATCGCACGCGCTTACCGAACTAATAAATATAAGCAGTTCCCAAGGAAGATTATTTATTTATTTATAAAAATGATCTTCCTTTTATTTATATATATTATATTTTATTTAGCAGCCCCTATGGTTAACGACGTTAACATGGTTGTCCTTCAAAACGATTTGAATATGTTGTCACTGGAGCTGCACTAAAAAAATGAGCCTGAATTTACAAAAATGCTTTCATATAAAACTTACATGAAATCGTTATTTTATTACATCCTCTTACCATACCAACCTTCTTGTAAAGGACATGCCTTTACAAGAATTGAGTATTGTCAGAGATTTGGGTGTTATGCCTGACAAAAAATAAGCATATGAGACATTGATATTGTAGTAAACAAAACTTCTACAATTGTAGGTTTTATAATCAGGAATACTGTTCTTCAAAGAAGCTCAATCAAATAAGATACTTATTCCGATACATCTTGATTACTGCGGTAAAGTCTGGCGATCTCACTTTACCGCACACACATTAAGGTTGGAGAGAGTTCGAAAATGATATATCTGGCACTCTTCCCAGGTATCTAGTCACACTTCAAAGCAACACAGATAAACTTAAGTACAGTTATTCAGATTGTCAGTAGGGAATCGATTTGGTTTAATTTACCTACCATTTTCATCAAAATTTTACATAACAAAATTGATATTGATACTTTTAAACGGAATTTGATTATTAAAATATAAGTTTACTAATGTCAGTTTTTGTTCCTACTATTTCTAACATGCCAAATTTCATACACCTTGAGTATCGGAATTAACCCTTACGCTGAACTCTGACTCCTCCGTCAAAAACGTGATGGATTAGGAGACAAGCTTTCAAATTATATTGTTATTATATTCATAGTCTACATTGTCGTTACATTGAGATGATTGATGGTTTTAATCTACCATTGTTCGGGGTTATTAATTCATTATAGTTAAAACAAATATACGTTATAGAGTGGAATTTAATATCTTAACAGTATTATAATGATAAGTCTATCACTGTAAGTGAAAACGCGTATTCCAGTGGGTTTTTTTTATAACCGAGGAGGAAATGATATTCTCCGCAACACAGAGGCTACGAGGATATGTGGGACTCAAGTCACACCGGCACACTCTCTGCTTCTCAGAGAGCCGGGTAAACGATACCCACTAAAACACTCCTTGGGTGCGTCCCACACTTCCGCATACACAGAGATTCCCGGGGTCGCTTCCGCATTCTACCGGGGCTCCTGTGGGTAATATATTCCATCCTAGACGCTCTAAGTTCATCAAATATGTGTAAATAAAATAATTAGTTAAATGGCCTTATAATATAATATTTGATCACCCTACTCTGTATAAAATAGCGTTATGTCATAATAAAATAACATTGTCATATATAAAAGAACTACGCGTACACCAATGATATTAATTTAATATGTAAATACATATTTATAAGCCGTTGTCTAATCAAGGGCATAAGGCATACTTTGACACCTATGAGAATTATGATTTTTTTAATTTGTAAAGTAACGCGAGAGACGATAAAGACTTTTATTATTTAAATTAATTAATAAATATATTCAAGTATTCTATGTGAAAAAATATCATGCCGGTGGATTCTAAATTGTATTGGAATTTGAAATTCAAATGTGTATTGGTTGACAAATGTGATTCGGCGTATAGCATCTGAATTGAATTATCCCCGTTGCTCCCTCAATGATGTGTCAAGTGTCAATTCATTAGTAAATTCAGGTTAAAAAAATGATTTATAAGAGGTTTTCTTAATGGAATAATGACAAACGCGAAGGAGACCTGATGCTAACTACAGTAGACTTTTCAAGTAAGTTACGTTCGTACGTAATACGTTCTTTTCTTGAAAGACCCGAAGTCTAAGTATTGGTTCGGAAATACCTTTATTGGCAGATTGTTCGCGTAGTGGTGAAAGAAACGTGCCTTTGGAATCGCTAATTGTGGAACGACGGATTTACGAAACTTCTCGGAAAATACGTCAGTTTTTTGATAATAGGCAGCAGACATTCATGGTTATCAAAATTCGTTGTTTTAAATACGAACCGTAAATTTGATATTAGCGCACTCAAACAACTAAACTCTAGCTTTGTAATATGAAGGACATTGTATGAGGCATGCTAGCGAGTATTGGAACAAATAATTGAACCAGCAATTTTCTTACGAAGCGATCGATTTTTTTCCACCGCAAGCCATGGTTTATCATTTCATGATTCAACGAACTCAGTGACGTCAGCAAACGCAAATCGAGTAGAAAGGTCGGGTCGGAAGATTTTTTAAAAGCCATGTTACATTTTCATTATTTACTTCCATTCTTCATCAGATATAAGAAGAATTATTTATACATTTTGTCTTCTCATCTGACGAAACCAAATTATATCTAGTTCTTGCACTGATGACATAAACTTACATCGATGAAAATTATTTTAATCTTGATTTACATATTGTTAAATAATTATCTATTATATGGTAAATTACATCATACAATAGAATCCGCTAGTAAAAACCTGTGTTTGAAAAGGCAGTTCTTCTCCTGATGCACTAGATTAATAACAGGCAGTTAAAAAATTTATATATGAGCTATCTTCTGTAGATACGCCCAGCTAATGCCCCATCATCACCAAATGGTGGAGGGCCACCCCATAATTAAATGAATCCCGTTTCTGTCAGTAGCATGTACAATATAACTTTTACTGTAAACATTTTCCGGATCTGAGAATTCCCTGATTCTACGCACGTAATCTCATACCAGTATGCTAAGGATGGTAATGCAGACGAATCGCGGAATTAAAGAGAGATTTTCCTATCATTTTTAATAACCTAGATATTTTAGGCTATTACTATTTACACATAAATAGTCCTGTGTATAATTCAATTATTATTTTGTGTGTTTTTTTCATTATGTCATATTTAATCGACTCTTTACTTAATCAATTCAATTATATTATTTGTTTACTCAATTATTGTTATCGTTAATTATTTTTTGTCATAATCAAACGAAGCAACAAGTCTGTGAAAATAATCGCCTTCCCAACTTAGGAAATACCTTAATGTCAGTTAAAATAGCTTATATGCAATAATAAACTATAATTGTTGAGTTATGTATTAATAATTAAATTTTATTTAATAAATTATAGCTAGTATGAAAGCTGCATTAATTAAAAATTTGTTTGTCGAGCCAAATTTTAATGAAAACTTTTTATAAAATCTGTTTTTTTTTTATTGCATAGTTGTCTTTGTGGTTTCATATAAACATACCAATCTCTTCGTGACATGGTTTAGGGCGGCTTTTGATGCTTTTGTATGAACTTTTCTCCTTATTATGTGATCCAAATGAGATCAAACATTTTAGGAAAATACTTGGGAACATGAAGCACGATACAGCTTCGGACCCACGTCAACTATTATTAAGAGTACGGTATGCTTAATGTTTCCTTTATTTGGAATATTCCGATATGTGTAATTTGTTTTTATTTTATGTTGATGTTTGTATACTTACAACATTATTTATATTTTTTGTCTAGAAAGCAACCACATTTACATCATTACATTAAGTATTTGTGAATTAATGTTTATATCGTTACGACCGGGCATAACAAAAATTATGAAAATTAATTTTAAAATGAAAATAAATTTCGAATTCAATATATAAGAGAATTAAAATTGGAGAGAACTAAAAAACTACTTATAAAAGCTCATACATTTGATTATAAAAGTCAATTTAAATTCTAGATCGAATCGCAAGCTGTTCAAACCATACAAGAGGTTACTCTTAAGGTTAGTCTTTGAGGATTCTGGTAGAGATCGTGGCCAGACGTCATAAGCGCTGCAGGATCGTGTCACTAAACAGCCTGATAAAAGCCAGTCCTACTTAATGCTCTTATTGTAGAGATACGTATATCCTTGCAGTAATAAAATAAATATGGAAAATTCATTTTCAGTTCGACAAAGTCAATTAACAATGAGATAATTTCTTGGAGTCAAAACGTTTCGAGAAACACGGTTTCGCTATAAAACAATAGCCATTTAAAACAATTGCTATTTGTAAGAGTATTTTAATTCGGTTCAATTGTACGTTCAACTTTATCTCCTCTGAGCCATAATTTAGACTATTACTTAGTTTTATACCTTTCATAATTTAATAAATACAGAATGGCTTCTATAATTGTATCCATAATAATTGGTTTTTGGATATTCACTCCTTCATTGTTTTTTATCACACGTATTCATGAATTAGAGATTCCTGGATAGGGAAGAGTACCTATTCTTGGGTGACCTTAATGGGAACTGAAAAATTAATAAACGAATAAGAAAATATATGATTTTAGATATTCTTGTTTGTTTGTGTTACTAATACTTTGAATTTGATAATACACTAACTATATCTATTAATTCTTAACTACAACCAACGTGACTCAATCATACCCTCTGGTATAACTAGTATCGATAGAGTAGGATCCAAACCTATAGTAGATATTTGAAAACGACTCAAGACTCACGAAGAAGAAAAACAATCAGAGTTCATAAGAATATTAAATAACGCTTTGGAAGTTGTCTTTTTTTCCTTAAATATAAACACTAAGTGAGGCGAACAATAACAGAGGGCGAAATACGAACAATAATAATCGGTCGCCCGAATTACGTCCATTGAGCAGAAACACGAAAAGCTAACGTTATGTCGGTCTTTATAATGGATCATATAAACTAATCTTCTACAGATACTTCGAAGCGGCATGGATATTTATTCGTGTCGTTTAGTACTTATGCTAAAATCCGACAAAAGAGATGCAATTAAATATTTAAAATTGCTTATTGGTAGGTACATCGCGTCAGATTGAGATTCTTTGTATCAATAATTCTTCAATAATTAGTTTGGATTCAAACAATTTCATTATAAATCTCTTACAAATACCTTCTTTTGTCATGTTGTATCTGAATACTGTTTTTAGAGTATTTTCATTATTTTTTTCGTCTGCCCGACTCTGAATATGTATGTATGTTTTTTTATGAGGCAGGGGGCAAACGAACAGGCGGGTCACTTAGAGTGGTGCTTACCGCCGCCCATGGACACCAGCAACGCCAGGAGAATTACAGGCGTGTTGACGGTCTTTTAGGGTTGGTACACTCTGTTTTTGAAGGCACCCAATTCATATCGGCTCGGGAATACGTCTACCGGCAGATGGTTCCACAATATTATATGGGTAGGCTAGGTATTTTTAAAAGATTTATCCTGATTTTTCCGTAAAAAGATTTAATACAAAGTGTTGCATCAAAGCTGAAAAGCCCTGGCTCGCGGCAAGACGACCCAGAATATCCTTATGCCTTGGCACTTGTACTGTCAAAGAAAGCTTTCATCTTTTTAAAGGAAAGTAAACGATCTAGAAAAATGTGTACATTATAATGGCCGAAAAATCATCTTTAAACGTTTATGAGATAGTCTTCTTTACTTGACAAACTTTTATTTCAACAAAAAATATGTGACGAATATTGATGTTAAGATATATATAAGATATAGATAACTATCTATAGGGAGTATATATATATATATATGTCAGCACCCTTAATACTGGGCTAACACATCTAACTTATAACTATATATAATATACTTACATTACAGACAGATATAAAATACCCCAGCACAGCCCAGAGTGATTGTATTATGGACTGTAATCGTCGTTCTTATGTATACTTTATTAGAGAATATTATAAAAAGAATATATATTTATCGCAAAAACTCAAAATCTACTAGACTATTTACAAGGATAGGAGGAAAATGTCACACTGCGAATAAAAGCAGCAAAAGTTGTGAAAAATTTTAAAAGACGAGATATACTTTAACATGTCTGTATATTTTTAAATCAGCCGTTTTTAAAGTATAAGAAACTAAAGTTTCTTTTTCATATTAATGCTTTATTTCGATCGTAAACTACTGATAAAACCCTTTACATATATATAAAACATTTATATAATCTTCGATTTATAATAAAATCAGACTTTCAGCTTAAACATCACCTTAAAGGGTAATTAACAAAACCCAATAAAGTTTGAAGCAATTAAATGTGCAAATAATATTCTGTGTTTATTTATCAAATTGGATGTTATGATTGCTTACGTTATAATTCTCTTTAAAAAAAAATAAAGTGACTCTTAAGCATAATATTGTATTTTATTAACTTAGTTATAACTATTGCTCATTCAAAGAACTTTGTTAACTTTGTTAACTGATTAAGTTATGTTTTATACAATATACAAAATTGAAGTATATTACGTTATTAAATGAAGAACAAAAAAGACAAAAACGAAAATCGAAAAACGAAGACAAAAGGTGTTAATTGTCAAAAAACACATTTTGTCTTCAGTCTACCGTGACCACGCACGCTGTAGAGCACGCGAAACGTCGGAAAAATTAAAAATAATTTATGTCGTCAATTTTGTAAAAATATATAACTTAATCCGTTAACAAAGTGTTTTTCTTTAAATGATTCTTAAGCAGTATATAAAGTTGTAAAAATTAATCTATGTTATTAAATATACTATAAGTGTATAGTTCTCTCCAATTCGGGAAATTTACTTAGTAAATATATATAGTTAGCTCGCAATTAGTTTAACCTATGGCTAAATTTACACTAATAAATTATGAGTTAGTGTAAAGTTATTTGTCGCCAGTTAAATACTTCGTAGGTGGCTATTTGCGGTAAGTAGGAAATTGTCTATTTGCAGATCTTGCGCAAACGTATATTGAGATCATCTATTAGTAGATCATTAAATGCTACTAAAATGCTTAAGCAAATTCGTCTACTTAAATATGAATTCGTTAAATCTTATTAACATAATGACAAGATACGACACTACATCAGTTTCATAAAATTTTTTTTTCTTCATAAACCTGTTTGTTTTATATTCGTTCAACTTCGGTTCTCGGTTTGACAAAAGAATAATGAGCCGGAAAGATAGTGACTTAACGTTCGTTAAATCTTTATTTTTTTTACGAAGATCAAAATATTAAGTACCAATTTATTACGCAGAATGGAATATACTACTTTGTATATATATTTATCTTCTTTTTGTTCTAGTAGTAATCGAGTTTTATTATTGGCACATATAAAAAATACTTGATAAAAGAAAGATAAACCAATCGGGTTAGTCACAAAAAAACTGAAGTTAATATTACTTTAAATATGAAAAAGCGATAGTTTTATGTAAAGATTTAATAAAATTTCGGTTTTTATAGCATTTATAAAAAAAAACCATACGGACTATGTTGTAAAGTCCATAAACAGGCACTTCACCTTCCATTAATTCTATAATACAAGGCTAATAATGCCACGAGCAATGTAAATGTGAGACGGAGAACCACGAATAGCTCTGATCTAATTTTAGCAACCGTACTTCAAACAATTTCGACAAGCGAAAACCTTCTCAAGGCAATAATTGTTCTTACAATAAAAAACTTAAATCTGGCCTCTCTTCAAATATGTTTCTATACAAACAAATCTAACACATCCAAAATGGCGGATTATATTCGTAAGGAAAAAGCAATCACTTAAAATACCATCGCAATTAAAACGGAAGAAATTGAAGTGCTGTTTCAGTCGTGCCTAAGCATCAATTTCAATTTTCATCAAATGCTTTCTGAGTGAATTATTCCAAGTGTTATTGCCGACTGGCTTTTAACTTCTCAAGACTCTTGTACATTTTTTTGCAACATTCAATATTTACTTTCGTGGTTAGGGAAGGAAGGTGAAGGTTCTATTCCCGGTGAACTTAAATCCATCTCAGTTCATCAGATGCGGTAAGTGTGCATGTCAAATTTAACACACGCTGAATTTTTACCACCGCTGTTGCTTGGTTGCTATTACTTGGGATAGTATGTGTAACGTATGTGTGAGATTCCCGGGATAAATTAAATATATATACGTGTTTTAAACATACAATTAAAAATTAAAAAGTACGGCAATGTTCGTTTCATTAAAGTCCGATTTATTAACAGGATGCTCTCTTTTCAAATAAGGAGAAATATACAGACGTGAATACTTTAGACGCTGATAACAGTTTACCGCATTAAAATGCGCGATGCTCTCTTCGCACAGCTTTTGTCCATTGTCTTTTATTTCTACTATAAACTAGAACATAACATACTTTATCTTCAAGCGTATATAATAAATTAAACTCCCTTTGTTTTGGTAACTGTAATACATATGTTAGGGTTATAGATATTTATATTTGGACAAAGATTACAAAAATCACTTAAATGGGACAACATATAAGTACATACAAGTAACATAAATTTTATTCTAAGATTTCGTTCCGCGCTTGTGGGAGGTGCTTCTGTGCATTCACCAAATACCCTCAATATATAGTTAATAGATATTGCTTAAGAAGTTTCTTAAAGTCTATCGGCGAATGCACACTTCTTATACTGGTAAGCTATTAAAAAGTTGTGCTCCCTCGAATGCGATCACTTTTTTTCCATAATTGGTTCTGGGCTTAGGCAAGATCAAATGACTGTCCCGTCCTTGTTAAGGAATGTTTCTAGTTAAATGTGAAATATATACACGGTGTTTAGTTGGTAGTCTTTGTATCAAAATGTAATATAATTATGATTTATTTTTGGGTTAAAAATACATTAGTTCCGTCTAGTGATCTATGATAGATTGGTGTCTGGTTTAAGTTCCTCACTTCAGGACCAATAGTCCCGCCTTTACCAACGTTATTATAATAATTTCAATACACGTTTATAGAATTTGATAATACCATAGTACATAAAACGGATTGCCTCATTGTTTGCTGGGATTAGTCATTGGTTGTTTGAAATCCTTACTATTAAATACACTAGCGTGCAATAAATATGGACGAGCGTTTGACAATAAAATTTCGTATTCTTTTTAGATTGTTCTAGTTTACTTAGATCTAGTCTATTTGAGCTTAAGGCTCCACATGTGATAGAGGTTTGGAGGTAAAGGCTGAATACAAATGGAGATCTTTTTGTGTTAATTACTACAACATTACTTTTAAATACTGTGAAGGTAACATTATGAAAAATAAAAAACGTCAGCAAAAGAAAGATGTTCCCCTCTATTCAAACCCGTATAGATATCATTACATCATTTGTCTTTGATTTTGTATTCTTCCGCGTCTATCACTTGACGTATGAGCTATCAATCATGTGATTTATTTAACGGACTTTTTGGTACTTAAAATATTAACAATACTCACGATTTACTCTTAATACTAAGAGTATTATATGCTCATGATTATCTAAGATTTTTAAGGTATAAAAACGTGATTTTTCTATAAATCTAAAAATAACACGAGACATAAAGATATAAAGATTTTTACGACCGACCTGAATTTCATGCCCGTGAGTTTATTAGAACTCGTATGCGATTACATTAAACGTTCATGTGATGTGAATACTTGGTACAAATTAAATCTCCTAGATGCTTCTATCTAACGTTTCAGTAAATTTATAATAGTAATTAGTTGTATGAGGTTAGAATTTATATGAATTATGTATTTGTCGTTGAATTAAGAATTTTAAATACACACATAGTTACTCTCAAGAGAACCTTCGTTTCACAAACTGTATTTTTGTATTGTACTTTACTTTTTTCGTCAAAATTCTACATAATAAAATAGATTGCCCCCAACTACTGAACAAACAAAATTTTACCACTCCAAGAAAACACCCTCGACAGCAGATTAAGCCTTTATCTCTAGGTTTCTATTGTATGTGTAACACTTTCTTTTATTTTTATTTTGAAATAACCAATGTTTCATATTTAAACAACAAATTTTTTGTCTACTTTTTTTAAATGCATGTTGTGTTAACTATTAATGTGTACTATAAGTATAGATTTCTTATTAAGCTTTAGCCTAATTTAAAAATGTATATAGCTAATGCCTGCTTGTTAACCATTAAAATAAATAAATAAATAAATAAATATATATTAATAAATTTGATTATATATATGATACGGGCTTGAATGCCTGAAGAAAAACTATTATATTCATTAGTTATTCCCAAAACTCTGCTCAATAAAGAAATGATTAATTATCTATTGGTATTTTTACAGCTAACTTATTTATACCCATTAATATAATACCAATTTAAAATACATAGAATGTATTTAATCAATATCTAAGATTGTTTTATCAAGATTTTTTAAATTGTAACCGTGGCTTAAAACGTTGTATTAACACAACAAAATATAACTCGAGAAATCATAAAAAATCTCGTATTTCATTTACGAGCGAATTTGGTTATAGGATAGATTCGAATACCAAAAATAAGAATACATAGCGAGCTACCCAGTACTTCATTCCAATCTTATCTAATTCTTAAATATGTTTTCCAAACTGTCATAATTGGCATCGCGTGTTGGTTATTAGTGGTTTTGCGATGTACATTAGCGCTGGGGGTCGCTATCAAATTGCGATCTCGCACGAATACGTCACTAGATACTGGTCTTGGGAGAAATGGTTTGCAATATCTAAGCTACGAAACTTTGTAATTTTCTTTTTGTTAATTTTGATTCCGACGTATCTTTATCAGTCAGATTTGCACTGGTTTTTTTTTTATAAATGGGCAGGAGGCTTACCTGATGTAAAGTGATACCGCCCATGGACACTCGCAATGCCAGAGGCTTCACTAGTGCGTTGCCGGCCTTTAAGATGCTTACACGCTCTTTTCTTGAAGTCGTATTTGTTTGGGAATCCCTGTTTTGACAGCAGGCTCCACATAGCGGTAGTGCACGGTAGAAAATGGCTTCTGAAGCGCTCAGTCGTGGAACGGCGGATATCGCTGATACGGATACTAGTCGCGACGATAGTGTAGTTTTATACACCTCATCATAAATAATATGTTACAATGTATAATCAACCCAGATCTCTCATAAACTACTACGACTCACCGGTAAAACTATAAAATTACAAACAAAAGCGCTCTTTAAGCCAGGATCATAAAAATCAAATTACCGTAAATTATTTTAGAGCTGTGGCATACAAAATAGCTGGAAGCTTTTGTGGTTGAATTTTCCTCTTTTTATTAAATATGCGATGGCTTAACAAAATATTAGCAGTAAACAATATGATACAAGTATGCCGAATTTGATTTAATTTTAATTATTTATTTTAAAACAAGGGTTTACACGCGTTTTAATATTACTTTGAAACGCACAGTATTGGTGCGTGGTCTTAAAATATTGTGCGATGAATATCATTGATTTTTTTTCAGTATATTTTCATAGAACGACTTAACTGCTTTAATACCCAATTAGTAAATAGATATTAAACCGTGCAAATTTTAAAAATATGCAGCCGAAACATGTATAATTACTTTAAAATATAAATTTCAAAAATAAATATTACAGCACATCATTAATAATATAATAAAAATTTAACATAAATAAGAGTTCCCTAATTTAAAGAGTTTCCTATATTATGTTGAACCCAAAACACCCTAAAGCAATGTTTATTATAAGTTTTCTGGTTAGAGTATTACAATATTTCAATTAAAAATCTTTATCCACACATCCTTTGAAGGTGTGGCTATTATCCGTAAAGCTTTAAAGGATTTTGTTAGGTCAATAGTTGGACTTAAATAAAACCAAGGAATAGACTAACAAAAGCTATAGAAAACTCTCTTATGGCATTGTTAAGCAAATGGGAACCTCGATTGCCTTTATTTCTTTTATAGTACGGCTTTTCAACGGATTTTTTATTGAAATCCAATCGTTTCTTAAGAAAAGAAATTACTCTTGAAACTAGAATAGCAAATTTTGGATCAATGAACGCGATTGAAATAAGTATATTTTTAACCATCATGGATAAAAGTAAGATATTAAAAATGGCGTAACTAGTATTTCCCTATGTGGATAGGGAAATCTTCACCAAACCTTCAATTGTTCAACTATGGGAATTATAATAAATTCCGGGAATTACAGGTAGCGACTATTGCGCACTATATAACGCCGAGGCTTTATGGGGAAAGAAGTGACATGGACAATGAAGACAAAACATACTAGAACAGGATAAGTAAGTAATTTACAAATATAAAAAAAATTTTGTAAAATAATATGAGTATAGTTGTAGAACTAATTAATGACTACAACTTCTAGTATTAAATTGACCACTTGCTACGAACTTATATATTGATCTTAATTGTAGAATTTTCGTAGATCCCCGTAGCATTTGTACATAGCAGTATCGTAGCAGAGTTGCATATAAACTGCGGCACACCGATCGTAAATAACTTTTAATGAGAGCTTATTAAAACCAAAACTCTGATATAGTGGCTTTATAACCTGCATGGTATGTTATATATATGAAAAATATTAAATACTGTAATCGTCTAAATATATCTTATCAATGTTCCTTTTGGACTGTTGTTTTTCATTAAATTTTTCGCAATATGTAACAATATCACTAATATTGAGTAGGTCAACCTACAATCGAGCATTATAAGCGAATTACTTTTCTAAGCTGAGAAAATCAACTTTAAAAACGAAATCAATTATACACATTTTTTATAGTAAAAAAAATTAGGTCACTACACAGGTAGAGTTTGCATCAACTCTAGATGTGACAATTTAAAAGACATCTGGCACAAATATACTTTAACTATAAAAAAAAAAATCTATCTTTCTTATTAAGAAAATAAGTAGCTCAACTAAATAGTGCCGGAGAACACCGGACTGTAACGGAACACTATCGCTCTATACGGTGGCCTATTATTTTAAAAGAGAATTTCTCTGTTGCCTCTTTTAGACTATTTGTCGGTTACGCCAATGAAAAGAGATTAAATTATATTTGGGGAATGGGGATAGAATATAACAATACTTCGATGTACTTCGTTGATACCCAAACGCATTAGACGTTACCCTATAAATCATATCACGAACAATATTTCCTTTGAAAAATGTTGTGAATGATAAATGATTAAAACAGAAACACACTTGAGTTATTGCATATTTTAAAATAACTTATGTAATCTTACAGAAATATTTCTAGACACACACTAGTATTGGGATGTGCTTTATAAGGTTATGGAAAATTCATATAATACTTATTATCTTTAAAATCCATTCAGTTGTTTTAAAATGAAAATATCCATGCATACTTAAATACTTTCTGTTTATAAAATTAGTAAAATTATTTATGAAATAAAAAGTCGTTTATGGCTCTCTGCCATGTTACATAAGAATTGTAAGTTGTATCATGTGATCAAATTCTGTAGAAACTTTTAAAATACTATTCGGACTGCCATCGAGATGTAGCGGTTTTGAAGTGTTTTCACGCAACTAAATTTATTTCTATATAATATTACTAAGTTTCTATTAACTGCTGCTATGACAGCTCTCGACTACGCACAGCCTCGATGGTTATTAAAATCATCGCCATAATGATATCGCCATTATTTCCTGCACCAAGGGACAGCATACTTTTCCGTTATATACATATGATATCCTTTTAACCCTAAAAATGTTGTGTTTGTTAAAATGCTAAGTGTGGAAAATTTATTATCTCCGAAACTCAGCTGTGCATACATATTCAAAACAAAAGCATACCATTCGGTCGCTACAACCCTGTTAACTGTTCTTATTATCTTTTATATATTTATTTGAAGATTAAATTGAACTTGGATGCGAGAGGTATTTTAATTATTCTTAAACATCGGATCAGTTATCCCAATATTAATATTAATAACATTTGCAGCTAACTGTAATGATGGATAAAATTAGTAATCGACCACCCTCTACGTAGAAGAAAGATTATAAAGTTTTATAGACGAAGTACGGTTCAATGTTATACAAATAGCACCATTACACTGTACGGGTATTTTACTTTTTAAATAAGAGTACAAAAATCGTACAGACAAAAATGAGTATCACAAAAAATAGTTTATATTAAGATGTATAATTAACGTAATGTATAATTACGTGAGCTGTTAGCTAAATCAAATGTGTTGATTCAACCTATACAATTATACTTGTAAAGAAAATAATTATATTATTATCTTTAATTTGTATGTTTCATGTCAAGTCGTCTTAGTATAGTCTGTGGTGTGAAAAAAAGAAAGTGTAGCGTCATTAATTTAAAATTTCAAATATGTACGTTAAATAAATATTGTTAGATAAAGGAACGAACACTAGTAAATTAACATTAAATGTCGTTTCTTGTTTTCACAGAGAAACTCAGCTGTGTTTAATTGACGGTGTCGTTCGAAAGAATACATAAATCTGTAACAAATCTTACATAACGATCTTATTATGTTGCACCACTAATACCGTAGTAATTATTGGAACAAGGTACACTTGAAATAACTTAGATTTTTCTCGCATGCATTCTAGATATAGCTAGACAGTCCCATAAAAATAATGTAGGGATAAATTTCACACGGTCGGTTGGGTTAGTTATTTATAGTTAAGATAACTGATAAATATATAGGTAAATACACATATATAACACTCAGATCACAGCTAACAATTACATTGGTCATACCCGAACCCGGAAACCTCAGTTTGACAATGCAGCGTGGTCACCATTGCACCAACTGGATCGTCAAAAACCGAAATTCAAATTGAATTTGGAAAATTATCATATATTATCAGATCGATCAAATGCATGTTTAACCTAGAAGACTGATGACCAGGAACCTGATACCGAACGAACCAATATGAGGATAATATTAAAGTTTGATATTCTACCATAATTTAGTTTGATAACCTTACACAGTCACTTCATTATAACTTCCAAATCTTCCCTGGATATATCTTGATTGGAAGGGACCACTTAAAGGAAGTTTGAAGGGTGTTGAAACAGAACTTCACGTCGCGGTATCGTCTGGGTCGATTATATTTATAAACCCATCAAAAACTTCTTTACAATATGTTCTTTTATCGACAAATACTTTATATTAAAATAATTATAGTCCATAAGTGATTAATCGAGATACAATTAATTGCACATTGATTTAAAACGATTAACTACCCTAAGATATTGTATTATAAATGGGAGTGTACACAGATGAGTATGTACACTCCCACAGCACCTGACATATGTTTAAGTGAATAGACCAAGATTAAGTAAAATAAATGTTGTATCACAGAACTTTCAATATCTCAATAAACAAATTTCTGGAACATTGAAAATACCAGCAGCATAACAGTGGGCGTATACAGAGTGTTTCTTTATAGGCCACATTATAGCATGTTACAATAATCACGTTATAACTAACACGATCAAGACAACCCTGTAACTGGATCAACGACGATCTTCTAAACGGATTAACTTCGTCGCTTTAATAGAAACTCATTTGTGAGGCTGCTTTGACATTGACATTACGGGCCTGTCAATAATACTCGGCTATTAATCATTGAATTAATAATCAATGAAAAAAAATAATTAATGTCAGGAGGTGTTCCGAATTGCGCTATTCGATATATCGATTAGTTGATTTTTTCTGAAATTTCATTTATATTTTGTGATATAATTGTGTTAGGTTCAGTAAATTAAAATATTTGTGGAGTCTATTAATGTTTATTGTATTTGTATGGTGTTTTGAAACTCGCAAGTCACAATTACACTTCATATTGGAAACAACAGACGGTTTTTGATAAATGTTTTTATTGCTATGTTCTGCGAGATATTTGCTGTTGGAATCAAGTCCAATTTGATCCATTTTGATCGATGACGCTTTATCTTATTTCAAACAAACATATTTTTTATTGTTTCATTTGGGAACTTATTTACAATTTTAAATTATTGGCAGCCTTGGTATATTCATAGATACTCATTAACATATACTAGATACAATAATGATTAGTTTATAATTATAATAAATAGTAATAAGACACTTATAAAATTATATTTTCGTAATATAATACGAAAATGTTTATATTAACAATACGTTTTCTTTCAAGATACATACCCTGTGTCTACTTTAAAATCTTATAAATATATATAAGACATTAGATTATGGTAGTCATTCCTATTAGTTTGAAAAATGTGTGTTGCGGTGCCTGCGTGAGAACCTGCCGTACAAAAGAAAGAGAAAAGACTTTTTGAATAATAATTTTATTGACTCTGCCACTATGATCATTCTTTTAAAATGTATTCAAATTGATTATTATTATAATTACATGAACAAATTACATCCAAGTTCGTCGGTGGTTGCATATAGCCGAAAAATACGTAAGCTCAAAAGAATTCTAAAATTTTTGGTTATAAATTCATACCGTTGATCTATTTATTTTGCAATATGATACTAGTAACTAATAGGTACCAACTAGTCGATCATATAAACTATACGAGAGATTTGTCGTACCACAGAAAAATTGAACACCTTTAAATGAAAATGATTTAATTATGTGTAAACTATAACTATAATCTGAATCTAAGATAAAATTTAAAAACATTAAACTAACATTTAAATGTTACAACGCGCTGTTGTCAAAACATAGAAGTTATGGTAAGTATTGCTTTGAATAACACAAATGCTCTTAAGAAATATCCAGACACACATCCATAATATTAAAACAATTACATCCTTTTCAAGTTATATTAATACGCGACTCGATGTTGTTCTATCAACCAACTCACAGTTATGTAATTTTTTTTTTTCATTTTACAATATATAAGGGGTCAATTCAGATAGACTCTTAAGTAATGAATAAAATAGTCGTATATACTAAAAGGATTGATAAAACGAATTTCCAAAATATGGCATACCTCGGAGGCGTAATGAAATTGTTCAATGGTTATGAATGTAGAATTTGTCTCCATTTTTGCGAGCTTCAATTGACACCAAGAGAAATTCGGAGAAGATGAAATATATTATGTTATTCGGAGATCTCGATGTGATGGCGTGCCAAGGGCGAGTCATCGATACAGTGTTTTAAGTTATTCCCTCAATTACTTACACTATACGTAGAGATAATAGTTAATACATTTGCATGTTTTAATTAAATAAATAAAATCATTTTTATTGCAAATGCAAAATGTTTAACAAAAATATCTAGCCTAAGTCGATAACAGTGGTGAAGAAATGATAATTTATGATAAACGCGCGGTAGTGTCCTATGGTAGGCAAGGAGAGGCATCTTCACATATATTTTTTTTAATTGTGTGAATAACACACATATTAAGAAATCATTACAGATAGGAGGCAGTACATCATCCCATGTTAGTGCCAGGCAAGATTAAATTTTTTGACTTTTCTTTCTAGTATGCTGTTAGCGATGGTAAACCAGTTAACAAAAATCATGGCAATGGTAATTCAGTGATATTTGTTACACTGTTGTGCTTCCCGATTACTAATTGTCGTTTTATGTACAGTAAATGTTGATTTATTAGATCAAACTACGAATAAAACCTTATGCATACTTTGCAACTTGCTCCTTTGGAAATTATCATAACTATTATGACTTATAACGGCCCTTATGTGGTGTGTATGTATTGAAAGACCAGGACAATCTAACATTAAAAACAATCGAGGTGTTATGTCAGGTGTCGAGGTGGTCAGACGGTAAATATCATCAATTGTAATTACTATACTCGTGTATAATATCCCTAATATTGAAGGATTCACATGAGTGGTGGAATTCTGGAAAAGTGGAGTTTTTAGTAAGTCTTTGTTGGTAAGAAGTGGATTTGGATACAAAAATATAAACTTTGCTGCCAATAAAAACAATTATTCTATATTATTGTTAATTGAAGATCAGTCAACTAAGTGTCTGATGGAAAATGACTGCGGACCGCGTGTGACGCCACTACTGTAATATAAAAACAACACATATAAAGGTAAATTTAAATAATAAATGTTAGTATAATGTGTTGTTTAAACCCACGCAGCGACGTGCTCTTATCTCTAACACAAACTCAGGGAGTGATTCACTTTATAATATGTAAAACTTTCGTCGCTAAGTACATAAGTGCGAAGATACATATTGTACATTAAGATTTGACTAATACAATAAATGATATGTAATCAGGCGTTACTTTGCGGAAGTCAATGTTATAAAATTTTAATTGAGCAATGTACTGCAATACTATGTGAAAAAACCATGAAACAGTCGACGCACGTTTCACACCGACACCAGAAAATCGTTAGAATGTTGAACAAGTGTTGTTCGTTGAGTCAAAAATTTTTTTTATAATATACAAACTATTATTAACTTGTAATACTTGAACCGGTAATTGACTAAACAAACGAACTTTGCAAAACCTAATTACGCTATTTTCCCTGTTACAAGGTTTTCACACAAATATAGAAACTATCTCTTTAATACCAGAAATGTACCAGACGTTTCAGTTTTAATTTGTACCCGAGGGATATGACGGATTAATACAACTAAATTACGCTTTTATGCTAACTAAAACTCAAAGTAACATTACTTCTGCTTCTAAAAAAAACACGGTAAAAATCTCAGATACAGATGTATTGTAGTGATGGTTTGTATCATTGTACATGTGTCTTTTAAACGACCAATTATTTAAAAAGAGATCATATTCCTTCTTGAAGGGCCGGCAACGCTCCCATTATGTGTATGGGGTGGCGGATCTCCCATAGGCCACCCGTAAGCTCGTTTTTATAAAAAAAATATTTCATTTTTATTATATATTTTATATACATTCTATGATACAGTTGAAAGAAAGAAATTATATTTACTAGCAGTAATATTTATTTATTTATTATTATTATACATATGTAGTTAAATCTATTATATATATGCTGCCAGTTGGGAAACTTTATAAATATTATGTTCCTTAAAGTAGACTCGCTAGTGAAATGATAAGAAATTAGAAGTTAGTGTAAACCTTTTTTTTTTTCCTAGGAAAGTTAGTGTAAACCTAGCTTAAGTTTTACCAACATACATTTAATGTTTTCAGTTTTCCTTACTGACATTAATGAGTTAATTTAAACTCTTACTCTATCTATTTGCTTTTTAACACAGCGTAACAGGGAGACAAAAAAATCACATTGCACATATACTATTAACATATAGAAATATATTATGTCAATAGAACTATGTTATAATAATGTTTATCTATATATATGATGTTCTGATACATTCTATAGTAAACATCTCTGTACCATATTACAACAGAAATTCTTCTAAATATTTTGCTAAACTATCGAGTTATGTAAGGATTCGTTCGTCCCTAATACGTTGCTGGAAGTAGGTCAAACTTGTTTAAAGGAATTCGCGTCCCGGTTGCGTCTTCCGTAACTGAAGAGTTACTGCATTCTGGATACAAATGTGGTTTGAATCATTCAAACCCATATTAATTGTGCTCTTATGTTGTGCTCTTCATAATCATTGTGAGTCGATTTAGGGATTTACGAAAACGAACGTGTAATAAAATCATGTTTCTATGTTTGCGTCTTTCCTATCTGTATTTCGGGTTTATAATATATATAAGTAGTTCACGTCAGAAATAAAAATATGGACATTTTACTTTCGATGTTTTAATACTGCTCTAAAAGAATTTCATTTTATTTTTTTTTGTAATTCCACTATAAGAAAAATATATAGATGTATGATTTCGTTAAAATTAACAAAAATAATTATTTAGTTACAGCGCCGATGACAAAATGTTAGAACTAAATTCACTCAATCACTGCTCAAATACAAACAATTTAATAAGGATTATCAGCAGCGAATAATTTAATTAGATAGATAGGTAATTGATTACGGGTATAAACAAATAACTTATTCAAACTCATTGTAAAGGCAGTAAATATATCGTAATTTTCATTCAAATATGATGATTTTGAGCCTACCGCAAATTATATTGTGGATACAAGACAAACACTGAATAATCATAATGAGTCACATAAATTGCTGTCCCTTTTTTACCAATAGCCTAAAAAGAGAAAGCAAACGGAAGAAATAAATTATTCGTAACGCGTTCCTTCGAAAAGTTCTTGGATGTTAAAGGGTTTCTTCACACTTCAATATATATAGCGACTGTTTAAACGCTATACATACTAATATTAAAGTTAAGAGTTTGGTTGAACACAGTCACGTACGCATCTCTGAAAGTACTGGTGCTAGGTGATAGGCTATATAACATCTCGCTACTATCAATAAGATCCGAGCATAAATAAAAATGTTGTGAAAATGAAGAAAATTGTTACCCATCGCGTGCTACGATCTATTTAGAATTTAAATTATTGCAGAGTTTAGTTCCACCATATGTGGAACCACATTAATACCATTATTTTAGAGGAAGCTCTTTCTTCAACCTAAAAGGAGTTTTAAGGAGAGACTTATTGTCGATAACTTTGTTATATTTTCCAATCGGAAGAATGACATTCTCATACCAAGTATAGCAGTCGATTATTGTTTACATTAATGAAATACTCGATTGATGTTCAGGTAGTAATTTATAGATTTCATCGATAAGTACCCTTATTTTAGCCCGGCTTATTCACATTCGTGCGCGGAATTTGAATAATAGTAATAATAAATAGTGAAAACTGATAAAGGGCACCAGATCCAATGTTGTGTTATGAAAACAGAATTATTATAAAAAGCTTTACTTTGATTTTGGCATATTTCTTCGAAATACTACCTAGTTATTTAATTTTAACTAACATCTCGATGGATGGAAATCATTCGCAGTTCGTTTTAAAAGGCTTTTCGTTCTGCGAACAGGTGATCTGTGGAATCGCTTGCAAGAGAGGTCTTTCTAACAGAATACGACCTCCAATTCTATAATAAGTTAGCATATAGCCGGCAACGCAATCACTAAAGTACCTGTCTATTGGCTCGATTGACTCACACCTTTTATAAAAACAATTGTCACGTATTAAAAGCACGTATTAAAGGCAGCTTAAAAGTTATACAAACGGTCTAACCCAATAACAGAATATATTTAAAAGTAAATTTATAATATATACATAATGATAAATAAATCAGGACACATGTCATACACGATTAATTATCGCCAAATATGACCAACGGATAAAAATATGTCCGTTCTTCTCATTACATTTACTTAAATAACATAATGTAAATATACTTTTTGTTCTATTTAAGGTATTTTTATTATTTATTGTGTTTTGATTTTCCATATCTTAATTAGTGCATTTTCTCTCGTTCGTAGAAAATTTACATAAAATACAAGTAAAGTATGCCAAATATATTTAAAAGTTTATCCGCGAAACAGCTTGGATGTAAACTACGCTAAGTATGTAAAGTAGGTATTTACCGAAAATATTTAAAGTCCCCGTGGCTATGAACTTTGAAATCGAGTGTATTTTGAGCTGAGAATAAAGAGTTTCAAACTCAAAATCTTATTTCATATACAACGATGCGCTTATATAACATGAAAATGATAAAAATATTAAATCGCGTGACTGCACCGTCGATTCTAGATATCAGTCTAAACGAACATCACTTAGGTTTTCTCGCTAATCCAAGGTTTTCCTTCCTGTATAGCATTCAGTACGGTATTGTGAGAATAAAATAAAAACAAAAATTTCTTCCAATGCCTTAAATAAAAATAATCTATGAAACGCAAAAAATTTGTAACCTCACTGTAGTAGTGGTCCACGCCATGTTTAAGTGTGTACTTTAAAATGTATTTTATGTGTTTAAATGTGTAAGCCGCATTTGTTTACTATATTATATGAGTAACTATAGGAATACCACAAATATACCTATAGTAAAACAAAGATCGTCCTGTTTAAATTAATTAATTTAATTCGGTATTATGTGTGGACGCTAACGGACTTGCTTAATTGTACTAACAAAGTAAATAAATTTACATTTACATCCGTTTATAAAATTGTATAAAACTATTTATCTCTTATTGATAGTATTTAGATGTTATATACATTTCTCCAATTACTGGAATTCTAACAAAAAGAAAGTATCAATTCGCACCAAGATATTGGTGCTTTCAACCAAAGAAAAAAATAGTTTAATATTGATATTAGGGCTATATTCACATAAAGTGTGAAATCATGTAAGCTCCCACCCAAACTTATGGCCTTCCTGAAATAATTGCGGAAATTTAAATGCAGGTTAACTGTCATTTTCATGTCTATGAATCGAAGTTCTCCCATCGAATTAAATGGATAGCGTACAAAAACGATATTTACGGAATACAGAGGAAATTGCAGATTTTATATTTAGATATGGTGATACCTTTCGCAGATAGATGCCAACGTTGCGAAATAAATTGTTCCCCTTTAAATGTTTGCTGTCCTGCCGTATTGATACCAAATAATATTAACTCTGCCACAGGATACACACAGTTTTCTTTTTATTATTACAATTTCCATCAAAATTGAAATTGATTAATTTCAATAATCATATATTAGCTGAAATTCGATCGTGTTTTTCTAGTTACGTATACTCTTTCTAAGACATCTTTTTTTAAAATCATCTCAAGATTCAAGTTAAATAAAGTCAGAACTTCACGTTCACTCCAAATATCAAGACCTCAATAGATCCATCAATTCAGTCATAAAACGCGTCTCGGAGTGGAAAACTCAGCACTTTTCCTTTATTTCCGTAGAAAATCTAGCACTTCGTGAATAGCTATTCATTTAATTTTGATTTGAAGTGTTCTATTATTATTGTTATGAACCCTATAAAATCAATTTGTGTTAAATCGCGAAATAATTTATATTAAAATTATGTTAAGTGCAACTTTAATCGTATTTTAAACTTAAAAGGAGTTTGAAGAAAATATATTTTTTATATTCTACAATTGATTTGTGTTTTGTGTTGTTTCAGTAAAATAAGATTGTCAAATCATAAAACATTTTCTTCTCAACAAACGAATTTTTATTCATGTTTAAACATGTCGTATGATACAAAAGATAATATTTTTGAAATACATTTTTAAAACCTCACCTCGTATTGGTTCAAGATATAACATTCTCATATATCCAATATCACTTACAAACTTATAACTTCTTAAAACTGCAGTCGATTTAAAAATACATTAACCCGATAAAAATAATAGATTGCCACAACATTGTATCGCAAAGCCAATTAAGAAGCTGTCACCTGCCTAACCTTCGTAGGAAAGTTGTCATACAAACTGTAATTACCTAAATAATGGATGCCAAAAATAGGTACGGTTTCTTTGAAGCCATGTGGAGGCAAAGCACTCGGATTATCCATATTTTGTCGGATATCAATTTTCGTAACTTTAAGCGATTAGCATATTTTAGTAAATCCTATTATAGAAACTATTCTATTTCCTTTAGAAAAGCCTTATTGTTTATTTTTCAAAAGCTCTATCAATCTCTCAATTTCATTCAAATCTGTCTCTTTCCTTTCCAGTGTTGACCACTTTGAATGGTAAGAGACGAATATACTTAAGTGCCAATTATTTCTTTTTAAGAATAAAAGATTGAATCCATCCAAATAGGATTATAGGATCACCGAGATGGTTTTATACGTGTATGGCTTGCGTGCGTAATTTCTTTATTTTTCGTTATTTCGGCAGATAAGTACATTATATTTTTCTGTAGAGCGATTCATTCAAGTTCCTGATACAGATTTAAGTATAACATTTAAAAGGTCTCTTTATAAAGAGTTATGTTCATGTGAACTTAGACCAGTTCGAGAAATTAGACCAGTTACTAAGAGGTACTCGTAGCTTTGGTATGTATTAATTACTTATACCCAAGTTAATATATGCGCGTGCTATTCCTGGTTTAATTTTCGTTTGTTTGTTTTGCTTATGTGTTGTCTGTAAGAAACTGACCTTGGTGGTATAGGAATTTGTTGTTGTTTCTACTATTTATGTAATACAAATAAATAGTATCTTAAATTATTATATCCTTTATTACAAGCCGATTCGCAGAAACGTGTATGAAACTATTATGATGTAAAAACACATGACTTAATCTTTACTTTATATCTTATGAATATTTTATGATTATAGTAATATTTAGGGAAATTCGATTCATTATATCAGAAATTGGGTATGAAAAACAGCAACTATACCCTTCTGGGTAATTAGGATATATCAAAAGGGCTTATAGCTGATAAGCGATTTAATTCTTTAAGGACCAGCAATATGATAGCATTTCCCTCATTATTTCATGTTTGTTATTAACTTAGAATTAGATTAGTAAAAGGGTTGGCATTCGGCAAACTGAAGCACAAATTTTAAATTAGGGAGTATTTAAATTGATACCATGTATGTTGATAGTGAGGTAAATATAAGAAAATCCATAGTTGATACCTAAATTATCTTTGATTTAAACAAAATCATATATCGTATGTTAGGATTCTGCTGAAGCGATGGATAAAGCTTACACTCAAAAACTTTCATTAAGTTCTAAGGAAGTATGACTCAACGAATTTTACCGAATCCCATGATCCAAGGCACTCGTGCCCGGTATATGGTAATTTGAAATATAGCCTTGAAGTAGTGGTCGTTTTGAATTTTCATGGTTATTATACCATATTTTAAAATACAAAGTTAGTTAAAGCATTTTTTTGTACTTTTCATGTACCTTCTAAATCGATATAATAATTAAAAACTAAGTCTTGGTAATATTTCAAATATGCTTGTGCTTATGTAGAACTGAAAACTACTTTTCATAACTGCGTTAATTTTCTCACAGCTTATAATTCTAAAAATTATGTCAATTAGGCGAATAAACATGGTTTAACAATTATGCACAATAAAATTAGTTGAATACATTGCAAAATTATGTCAAAAGCAGTTTTCGCAGTAATATTCCGCGAAAACCCCTCTTACTATCTGCCAGCAAATATGTGTGACATAATATGTATAAACTTTGATCTGCATATGCACGGTCCTGCTACTTTAATGTTCAAAACCATGTTCAGTCTGCATGACCGTGCACGAGAGCGTACGCAAAAGTAGTCTGTGAAAAGAGGGCTGAGCTTTACGCATGCTAACACGAGCGCTAATAAATTGGTCATAAGTATTGCATAGGAATACCTATTCATCTTATAGTCATCATAATGAAAGCACAATTATTTTTATTTTTAGTATTTTTTATATATAAATGCTCTGAAGCTATTAAATTAAAACAGTACTTACTCAGTTTCATTGTTCTCGAAGATAAGGTGACCTTCTGAGGCTTCGTACTGAGCACCACTCTTTGCAGTACCATCTTCTGTGTTATACGGGACCCGCACTCGACCTCTGGCGCCAGCCGTCCGCACCACTTTTAACTCATACGTCCCAACCGATTCTGTCAACTCATAGTCTCTTTGCGCAAACGAAAACACACCTGAATGATCATCGTCCAGGATCACAACAGTCGCCATTGAAGGTGAGGCTAAAGAAGCACCCTTCGGAGTACTGAGCCGCACGAAAAAATGCTCATCTTCCTCAAAGACTTCATCATCAATGACTTGGACCGAAAATTTCTTTTCAGTTTCTCCGTGTCCGAATGTGAGCGATCCTTGTGCTGCCACATAATCTGATCCAGCCTCAGCTGTCCCATCTTCTGTAGTATACTGAACGGTAACTTCACCACTTAGATCACCGCCGCGAACCACGCGTATTTCAAATGAACCACAGTTCTCCATAACAGTGTAGTGGTCGGGATCAAAGCGAACATGTGGTCCACGGGGCTCCACAGTTACTGAACTGGACTCCCGACGTTGCAATTCAGCTTTTACCTCGCTTAAATCACTCTGTGCTCTCTCCGATATTTTTCTGGAAAAGTCACCACCACCAGTCATTTTCCGTGTAGCTGCCACTCTATAGAATGCACGAGATTTTGGCCCCTTAGCCATTAATGTTTCTAGTGCCATGCGCTCTACCGTTTCTAAGTCTTCTTCGGGGTGTTGCTTTCTTAAATCACGCAGTACTTGTACGTATTCTTTCCTAGATTTTTCAAGTTCCCGGCCTTCTTCATCGTCACCAAAATCACAGGGTTTTAAAGCCATTTCAACTGAGCCATCACCTTCTGCTTCTACGATCACGCCCCGTTCGTTTACACGATATCCCTTTTTCAAATACTTGTAAACTAATAACCTTCGGTCAGCTATATAGGCCGTTAAGACTGTGGCTGGGAAAAAGAGGAATGTAACAGCACCTTCCCATACTTCCACTTCACTTGGTGAAATAACCGCTAAAATTAAATACAACCAAACATATGCAAAAACCGACCATGTCGCTGTTACCAAGAACACTCTAAGATGTTTTATTTTTCTTACTTCGCCGTCCGGAATCACAAAAACGCAAATCGCGATGATAACAAATAAATTGTATGCAGCCGATCCCACAATTGTGCCAGGACCTAAATCACCAGCTTCAAAATTCTTCCCGGCTATTTCTATGACTGATAATAATATTTCTGGCGCACTCGAACCGAGTGCCATTAAAGTTAAATTGGCAACGGTTTCATTCCACACGCGTACGACAATAATTTGATCACTTCCATTCCGCCGTACGCGCACCTCTTTTTCTCTAGAGGTGATGACTTCAATAGCGGCCATAAATCGGTCCGAGACGATAGATACGCCGATAAACAGATAAAGTAGTGACAGGAAGTAAATAGTACCGCGGATAGCGATATCGAGGGTTGGGACATCTTCAAGGGGTCGCCAGACGGGTATCACAAGCCCGTCGCTGCACTGGAGGACGTGATGGGCGGTGGTGTTGCGCGGAGCGAGGCGAGCGGAGGGAACCTCAGCGCTCGCTACCACGCAGCAGGCCGCCAGCGCGGCGAGCGCGGCCCGCATGCCCTTTACCTTACACAATCCATGACACGACCGGCGCTGTCAAAGGCTGGCGCCCGACTGAGGCTCGCGCCAATTCGCTCCCTCTCACTGAAGGCTTCGAAAGCCACTGCGAGTTCGTCCTCACGTAGCGCTGATGAAGTTTTATTACCGCTGTGGGGAGAGGAAAAACTTATTAGCGACAGAGATATCTCGACTTATCAAAAGTTAGTTTTCCAGTCCAGTTAATGCGACCGTTATAAGCGCTCAGTGTTTGTCCCGAAAACTACGTGCGTGAAGTTTGATAGTACATTTGGGTTTTGTCTTTACGAAATGTTTGTAGCCTTCCGTAGCACTTTTTCATAAATTTTAAATAATATGAAACTGTAAAAGAAATATCCCATTCTTCACTTAATTAGTAAAAAATACATTTTTAATTTATCGGTTGTTCGTCATAAATTCCCGTGTCCCCCAGCACGGCTTAATTTACTTCTGGCCGTGAATAAAGTGACCCATTAAGACGTAAAACAGGAAGCTAAATTACGCTCGCAGCGGTGACTTGTTAGCATTTCAGCGTCGACGCTATCAAACAATATCTCATTTCTTGTTAATATTTTTTAGTTTTACGTACTCAAAGGGTAAAAACGGAACCCTATTATTGAAACTTCGCTGTCAGTCTATATGTCCCTTCAATAGTCTGTAACTAATTAACTGTGATAGTGAGTAGAAATTTTTTCAGATATGCATTTAATGAGCTCCCACACAACTTTTAGGTGTATTTTGCATTTGCACGTTTGAACACTTGATACGCGCATCGATCTTATCTACTCTTTATATTTAAAACCTGGACGAACACCAAAAAAAATGTGTTAAAATAATATATAACATGGTACATAAACATTAAAAGCATAGCTCTAAATAAAGTCGAAGTAAAGTAGAACTAACTCGTCTTAAAATGGGAAAGGAGTTAACTAGGAGTTTTTAAGATTTGTAGCTACGGATTTACAAACTCGGCTTTAGAAACAGTGTTATATAACCAACGATTATATACGTTTGATTTCGAAACGGTAATAAATGTACTAAAAGATGAGAATATTTTGACTGATACACTGATGTTGGGACGTACTTGGATTGGCAACTTCCTTCAAATTAAACAACATTAATAAAATTCAAGCGACTAACATTTATAGAAGTCGCCGAAGAAATAGCTTAGACCAGAATTTTGCAAAGTGATTGCAAAATGTAAGCGTAGAGTTTCCGCTTAATTTCGAAACCTAATGCCGTCAGCTGTCCTTATCTAATGGCAGCGCAAACATCTGATGTAAGTGCTCATCTTGTGAATTAAACCGACACCTACCTATATGAACCAAAGCTTGAAAAAACTAATTTGATATTTTTGTCAGTAACACCTGTCGATCTATGGTCAATGACTTTATGTTTTATGCAATTGTACACTCGTTCGTAAAGGAAAACACGTGAGGAGCTTCCAATAATGGTAATAATGGTTATCATTTGAATGGAACGTCACTGTCAGAGGTTTGATTAAGATTTAAGTGATTCTGAAGAATTATCATTGTGTAAGACATAAAAACCATAGTTATACACCATGTCGGATAAATAATAATAAGTTAAGTATTATTAAAATCTATATTTATACATCTAAACAAATATGTTACATGTTATCGACATAATATTCAAAAGAAAAACGTTTCAATGCACACAATTGTGTTTCCTTCAAAATTAATATAAGATTAATTATTATCTTTCAATTCGGAATTGATCGACGTTTAATGAAACTAAAGTGTGTTGCTGTAAATAAAGAAAGGACATTAAATGTTCACTCATAATCAATTCCCTATTTACATATTTTATAATTTTAATTAAAATGCATTTTTAACAACAATAGAAATTATTTACATGTGACATCGTACAAAGAATATATTGTCAAAGCAAGCAGAGTATACAAATTAAAGAAAAACTTTTTCTTTATATACAGACACTAAAAATCAAACTAGGTCAATTTAAATCCTTTAAACATCCACTATAGTGTATTAAAATTGAACTGAACCATTTGAACTGAAAAATAATTTAAAACCGCAAACCATGGACATTTAGCAGTGGCATTTGCAGTTTTACATTTTTTGCAGGTGGCTCGCCCGTTAGAAAATTGTGCCTTGGCTCGCATTTCGCATTCAAATCGCGAGAGGAATAACTCTGTAATTGGACAGGATATTTTATGTAGGATTTTTACCTACATTGAAACCACCTAATTATAGATATGAATCCTACATAGGCCCAACTTTAACCGGTAAAATATACATTTTCATAACTCGTATGGAAATATGATTTTATATAATTTTATGTGTATAAGTCTGCATACTGTGTTTAATTTCTATATGTTTGTAATATAAAATATATTTTTTTGCCTGAAGCTGATATTTAGGGTTTAAGACATGTCGCTCTGTCTCATGGCGTGAGTATTGCAAGTCCACAGAAAGAAAATCGTCGGTATATACTTTGAATTCAGTCAAACTTAGGCGGAAGCAAGCTCTAAAAGCTCAACCAAAGAGCATCCTTATTCTTTAACAAAACAATCAATAGGTTGTATCCATTTATACCTTTATCGAACCTGATACCCAGGTCACGGTCCCTTACGAAACCGCTTAACCACGAAGCCTTATACGTTCTAATACCAACACACCAGTAATGCCTATAATTACAATGTCCTTATTTTGTAAGAGTAAGTACTTTTAAATGTGTTTAAGACATACTTCATTCACTTAAATTCCCGAAATTTAAACCCATAACTGATGAATCCCAATGTAGAATAAACCATTGCGTGATCACTAAGCAACTACAACGAAATGCATTCAACTCGTCCCCGGGAGAGTATCGATTCGACATTCGTTTAGGCAAACGATTGCAGTTTTTGGTTTCAAAAACAATTTTTTACATTTCTATTTCTCGTTGCTTACTTATAACCTTGGTCAAGTCCTAACGCAATAATTTATTATGTTTTCTTGTCTGCCTTCTATTTATAATTTAAATATGAAAATACATTTGTATTTTTTGTATATAGGTAACCGTGATTTCTATTTTATCATTACAGGCAGGAAGGATTAGTAGAGATAGATTGATAATAAGCTGCCCTCCTAATTTGGTACAAAACTCAACTGAGAGATTCTTGAACAACCGGCATAAGTTATGTAACGCTCGCTCTTTGTTAGACTTTATAGAAATGTAATAAATATGATTGCAAGTTTCTCATTCACCGATAAACGACCCTAAAAGACCCCTATTACTTTAAGTGTTTCATTGCATATATTTTCTCTAGCACCATGGGGTAATTTCATATACACGGAGGTAACTTTCATATACATGACATGTTAATTTAGCTGTAAATAATAAGTTAATAACAAGTATAAATAAATAAACGAATAGGCATAAATGTAGAGATACATTCCAGTATGCACCACAATTTGTATATCACCAATATCTAATGATACCCAACACTGGCTGGATCGGCAGCGGCAATCTACCACCACAAATGAGTCTCTATATGAATGTTGGGGTATTGCCTGCATTGCATTGATAAAATGTGTATACATGGATGTGGAGTCGGCCCATGCGCGTTCCATAGTTTTTCTTAAAAAGTTTTGTTTCTCATTAAAGGCTTGTCAACAGATAAAAATCCAATCACGCATTTTATATTATATAGATTTGCAGTGTTGCTTTATATGTCATCATATACATAAAATTTTAAATAAATATCGCGTACATCAACCTGTCATATAGGGCGTGTACAGGCTATAGAGGGTGCTTCAAAACGTCGATATTACACGGAGCGCTCGTAAAGTGTGCACATTTGTCACAAGCTGCCCTTAAACGTATTCCCAATTTCGAGTACTTTGATCATGCGTATACGTTATAAAAAACTTAGTGGGATCGAGTCGGCTTCCGTATTTTAACAGTTTATGGCGACAGGAGAGGTTGGCAGACACACAGACAGACGGACTGTAAATTATCAGTTATAAGAGTCTCCTTCCTATTTCAATTCAAATATCTTAAGCCTTCCAGTGAAGTCACGCAACGAATAGCTACTTAATTTAAACTCAAATTACTACTACTAAGTATATATAAAAGTGAATCGCGTATGAGAATTTGATATTGTATCCAATGCGTAGCGAGAAATCGGAAATATTTTTTTCTATTTCTGCTTTCTCGCGCATTTAGTTAAAGCATGCCAAATATAACTTATTTACATAATCATTTTTAATAGTTTCAGTTATTATGCCCAGTATTTGTGTATAATTTTCGATCTAACACAATCCACTTGCCGATTTTGAGAGTGGCAAATTAAAAAAAAAATCTTTTTTGTAAGTGTTACAATGTATAAAACTCTCATTAGTTTCAGAAGCGAAATTTAATGAATCTTTTAGTTCATGAAATTCAATGACTTGCAAGTTAAAGATCACCTTTTGTTCTCAATTCTCAATAAATCGTTGAAACAAAAAAGTTCAATTCAAACTAGAAAGTAATAAAATCGAGTCAGATGGAGAAATACTTCAAGATTATTCTTAATATAAGTAAACTCATTTTTTAAGTCTCTTATAGTATCATATTATTTATCATATCATAGTATTCGCCCTGAAATTCAGTAGTTTTTCCTGTTCTTTGCTGAAAAGAATTCGTCGACTTATGTTAATGTATTTCCGATTATATCTATTTATTAATATGATAATTTTGTATATTTTGTTTATACACATGTATATAATTATGTAATATAATGCCGGCTCGAAAAAGAACCTCGAAAAAACCTTCAAAATCCGTACGATGTTAAATACATTTCTTATAAATTAGCTAGAGTTGTCTAAATAGAAATTAAAATTAGAAACCTTCAACAAACAAATAGGATATCAAGAAGACTGTACACCTAAAGCGCCAAATTGGATGATGTCATATAACATTAACATTTTTTACGCACGACGAAACCACACAGTGACGTGACGTCACATGATGGTTGCCCACGCAATAACGACATTAAGCGTGATTAGGCGATAGAAATATAAATTGATATTATTAACACTTTATTATCGAAGTGCTTTCAATAGAACGACACTTTGTGAAATTATCAATTGGTTGCAGAACTAGCAAAAAACGTTTAGAGAATAACAGGAAGGCTGTAAAACAGCGCTGTTTGAGAACTCAAACAGCTATTAGCTGAGACTGGTCCTGATTGCCCCGCTTTAAATCGGTTCAATTATTTCTCTCCCCTATTATTAATGATATTTATTATCTTTCTTTTTTTATAGATTTTTTTTATTATGTAGTTTTCATTTTATAATTAATAATTAAGTCTAGTTTTAAGATTAATTATAAGTTAATCTGTAAAAAAAATGTAATCTAATGGCAATAATCGATTCTTCTATTCTATTCTAAAAATATTAAAATGGCTATTTTTTTACATGCGTTAACTCAGGGTACGCCCACATAAAATTAGAAATTTTCACAATATATGATTATAAAAATAGTAATATAGGGGGCTCCCCTACAAAAACGTGAATTTTTCCTAAAATAACAAACGAAATATAATTAACGAGAACCCAATGGTAATATTTTCCTTTACAATGATGTTACAGTTTCATTTAATGACCATGTTGGTGAATGGTTATTCCGGATTCCCAAAGAGATATTTATTCCCAGGTTCGATTCTCGATACGGTATGTGATGGCTGTGATCAGAATGTATCCTACTAACACAAGCTATAAATAGATTATCGTTGGACTTACCGATCACGTGTTAAACTAGATTGCCTTGTTTAGAAATGTATTCTATTATTACAGCTAACACTGTCATTTAAATGTCATGAGAAATGTGTGTGTTCTATATACATATAGTTATTTCAAACGCATTTTATGTTATTATGGTTTAAAGAAAATATACCCTTCGTACAATATCTAATATATAAAATTCTCGTGTCATGGGGTTCGAACTTGACTCCTCCGAAACGGCTTGACCGATTCACATGAAACTTTATGAGCGTATTGAGTAGGTCTGAGAATCGGCCAACATTTTTCATACCCCTAAATGTTAAGGGTAATCCACCCCTATTTTTTTTTCATTCTTTAGACAAAAGTTTTAGTTTCTATTTTTTTATGATACAACATACAATACATGCAATCCTAAATTTTAACCCTTCTACGATCAACCCTTATTTTTAATTTATTAATAGAAAAATTGAAATCACATGTATGGCACAACAACGTTTGCTGGATCAGCTAGTTTATATATAAAATTCTCGTGTCACGGGGTTCGTAAATGAACTCCACCGATATATTTTATTTATTAATATTTTTATTGAACTAAAAAAATGATTGCTAGAAATCACATGTATTGCAAGACAAAGTTTGCCGGGTCAGCTAGTAAGCTTATATTATATAAGACGTTTCTAAATCATCTCAACAAGGCTCGCGATGTAATAGTGACATTTTTGTTACGGAATTCAGGTAGGGTAGGCGATGAATGTACCCAGTAAAACGCTTCATAAATCCAGCTATTTTCCTCTCGGCTCGTTGGTTTAACAATTTTTTTGAGGTCTGACTCGCATTGAGACTTTTCTATTTCATAGATTTTCAATACTGTGTAGACAATGTATCGAAATTAGATTTAAAATTGAGTTCTCTTTAAGCAGAAAAATCCAATTTCTATCTATACCAACATTATAAAGCTGAAGGGTTAAGGTTTAAGGGAAGAAGGGAAGGAACTGTTGCGAATTCCATTTTTTGTTTGAGAATCTACTCGACAGGGCTACATATCATCTGTACCAAATTAAGCGGAGCCTAACTCAAAAATATTGAGAAAACGTATTTAATAAATGCGGACGAAACTTCAGCTAATAAAAAAATAATACAACTGAAAGTGAATGGAATTTTTCACAAGCAGAAATAGATTTTATTGCCCCCTTTCCTTTTATTCGAATTTTTGCCCCCTCCAAAAGAGTCTCCCAAAGAAAGACCCCTCATATTACATTTGCTATGAATGTGTCCTTTTAATGTTATTAAGTAGATAGTATTAATAAAATAGTTGCTATTAACAGCTATTTAGCTATTGCATATGTGAGTTTATTAATATTAATTAAAAAATAACAAAGAAAATGATTTATTTTTTGTTCGACGATGACGACCCTCAGCACGGTCAACATTTACGTGATGAGGGTGATATGTTTTATATATATATATATACTATATGTCTATCTATGTTTATCAGTTGTATTAGCACCCATTATCCAAACTAATAACATATGCCAAATAGCATACTTACTTTTTGGCTAACTGATCGTGTGTAAAATTGCAAAAAATTCAAAATAAGAAAATCTTTTTTAATTGATTAAAAAAATGACTATTTAGAATTTATAAAATGAAAAGTTTAATTCAAAGATTTCCAGAGTCCAAAAAAAAAAATCCGTTGTTCTGATATTTATAATACGTACTTTCTTACGTCGTTAGCGTGAACGGTGAATTCCTATTTTCTAATAACGGCACACGAAAACCATTTACAACCCTTAAAGGCTTCGTAAAGCCTCAAGGTACATTCTAATATATTTGCAGTGGCAACATTTTATACACTTACAAGGTTAAAACGTTTTTATTATAAAACATGTACCTAGTTTTTACTTTGATTTTGAGTTGTATTAAAGACTAATTAGTGACAAGGACATAATTTAATAACTCTCTAATATACGAATAACGGCAGGCAGCTTTTACTTTGTCAAATATAGAAAGTGCTAACTACTACTTTCGAAGAACAATATTTTTTTTCTGGAAAAGTATAACGAGCACTGCTACTTAAATAGCAGACTACCATCACACTCTCACATGACGCCTCGATGCCCTAGACGTTCCGTTTCCGAGTTCTTTTTTCTTGTGTTGATTTTATTTGGGGTTTGCCAGGTGTATATTATCACAGCTGCTTTATAATATATATTCAGATGCTACTGTAAGGTGTGCTGTGGAAATAGGCGTGATGGTGAACGGAAAAATTTGTTTATCATCAGTAGCGAGCGAGAATGAAGGTTTAACTATCAATAGTGCTAAGTCATAGGTAACCGGAAATAGCCTGAGATGCGGTTAAACCTAAACATTTTAGTGGCAGATCGAGCTCTTGATTGCGTGCGTCAATATTTTGAAGCATTAATCAAAAATGGGATTCAGAGCACAAAATTAAATCACGGAAGACATGGCTCGTGCTTAATTATAAAAAAGGTACCATTTTGTCGTCACATAAGTATCATTAAGAGTCTGAATGTTACTTTGTGACATCTGGCCAGTGTCTATACGAATATGAAGCACGGACTATCATGGACACCACATCTCAAGAAAGCACCTTTGAGATGTGGTGTACCGTCGCATGCTACAGCTGGCAGAATGTGTCGAATGACAGGGTTCTCCAACTAATTGGGTCTAGGCGAAAATTTATGCAGACGTTTAAATACGTAAAGTCGAACCTAAGACATGTTCTGTTTCACGATCGATACAATTTGTTACAGCTTTTTGTTATTAAAGAATAAAATTTACTTTTTAATTAAGATCGTAGCTGGCAAGAGGAAAAAGTCACGGTGAAGGATAGGGAGTGGATTGGATTACATGCCGCCGAGAAACTCTTCCGTTTAGCGCAAGATCCCCGACTATTCAAATTGACATCCAACCTTTAGTAATAAAGTGGCGAAGAAGATTTTGTATTTAGATTTTTATTATTCACATTGCATCTAGCCTTAAAAATATAAAAAAGCTATACATATATACGAACGGTGTATAATTTATTAAATAAATAAGAAATAAGAACATACATAAACACTTCATACTAGATTAGAAACACATTATCATGTCTGCATGTTGAAGGGATCTGAAAGCGAAAAGTAGAGATGAATCATCGTGCATGCCTTATCTAGTTAAAAATATATATTGCAGTATTTATATTGTAATTTTATAAAATTAAACATTTTATAAATAGCAGAAATTCCACCAATTCCGCATTCATAAAATCTGGACCGTAAGCTACGTCATTCATGGACTGTAAGTTGTAAGGTCGACTCTTTACAGGCTTCCTCTGGTTGAAACGAATGAATTTAATTAAGGTTATAAGACGATTGCGGTCCAGATATATTATTATATACGGAAAATGAAGATGGCTGGAACAATAAATTTGTTGTTCCATTTCACACAAAACAAAACATTTTTTTGTTATTAATCCTCTGCGTTTATAATAATATGTATAACCAATAGTACAGAAGCATAAATTCACTGAAATTCATGAATGATTGAATATTTTGTACGTCAATTACTTATGAAACAAAATTCATTGAATTCATAAAAGGTTTCGCGATGAAATCTAGAAAGTTTATTTTTTGCGAGTCTGTATCAATACCCATTGACGTGTTGATGACCTCGCGATTTGAATTTCCATTTCATAGTGTACCTATTCATTCCCGTTCAGTATATTTTTCTATGTTCAATCTATTATAATAGAATTTTATCACTACATTCGAAAAGGCTCTTTTCCGCTTACCTAATACTGTAAATGTTATCGAGACTTTTTTGTTATTTAAATAAAATTTAAATATATGTATATACAGTAACAATTCCGTAATTCGTACTACTGGAATCATTATGCTGAGGTACACCTAAGTATTATGAATTTCGACTAGTAATAATACTCTTTCAATTATGTTTTTATAAATGAATTAGGCACATTAAGTCAGGAATGAGGGATCAAAACCAATAATTTTTAATAACACACTGCACTGAAAACACATTTAATATACTATTTTTTTTCATTACAGGATAAACATAGATCTAATTACTGCAGTTTAATTATAATATACATAAACATCTTAGCAAAGTTCGATTACAACTGCTCATCTTGGAACCGCACGCTGGCGTTTTGCCAACGACACGAATTTAGTGCCTAAGTTTACGTGTTGGTATTATTTATCACGTGTACAAAGTCGTACAGCACCATAAGGTCTATAATCCTTAGCGTTCCTAAGGAGTTTTAAAGTTGCGAGGGTGAGACCCTCAGAATAATTCATTTGATCATTAGTCTGAAGTTTCACAATCGTAATAAATGAAATAACTTATTTTGATCGTATGTTCACTATGTCAATCATATTAAAATTAAAAAAACAACAGCGTAGTTTTTGATGATTAAGATTTTACTATAGCTTAAAGAACGTTTATTTAAAACTATATATAAGGATATATGATTTTAATTATTAAAACAGGTTGAAAAATAAATACGACGATTCTGAAAGTAAATTTTCATTTGAATCCCCTATTTAGAAAATGAGATTTATCTATTGATCTATAAAATAAAGAAATTATTATAATAATATAAAGAACAATTACCTACATATAATACTCACACCTCAGACATCTTGAATGTACCAGAAATCGAGGCACTCCCTTCGGTAGTCACCATTCAGCCAATAGGTCGTCGGTTATAAACTTAATACATGCATTTTTAATTTATAATCCCACCATATTACTGCAATCTTTATTGCATTCGCAGTAAAACCACCCATTACCCACGTACGTAAGTTAATTGTACGAAATCGGCCCTTTTATCGCGGTTTCAACTACACTACTACATATATACTAATTATATACACATTTAAAGAAAACTCTGTGAGGGTTAGGTTAGGTCTCTTGCCTGGTTGGAAATAAAGGAATGGTTTAAATTTGAGTATGCATCAAGACTAAAAAAGCCTTGGTCTGTTATTGCTTAAAATAGACCTATTACATATTACATGTACTATTACATATTACATATTTGAGCTTTCCCAAAACGTTTTATTGTTTTATCAAGATATGTCCGGGAAATATTTGACTGATGTTAAAGGAATCCGCCATAATGGCTTCTGCAAATTAAACGTGGTGCTGGCATAGCTTGACAGTGGCAACAGAAATATTTCATCTTCCAAACTATCATGGTTCATGGTTCGAAACGGACAGAGAAATAAACAGACCGTAGTCTCAGCCTTATATAATAAATACCCTTTAGTATGGAATACGGAACCTTAAAAATCGCGGCGGTCGCCAACTCCATTTGATCCTATCCTACGCCCATTATGTATAAAGAAATATACAACAGATTAATTATTATTCGTGAAAGCTTATCGTGAAACTATAAATTAAGAGTCATTTATACTTTTACTTCATTTTTGACAAATAAAATGTAGATTCTAAAAACGATTATAAAGAATTGTGAAATATTATGAATGGTCAAAACGGGAATTCTTTTGTCGAAGCTTCACTCCAGTCAACAGGCTGCATCTGAAAATGCGGGATAGTTTGACAATTGACATGTCCACAGATCTATTTCTCTTACTCCTATAACAGCAAATACTGAAAAAAATCTAACATTTATTAGTAGAACTCTGCGAAAGAACCCTCAAACACTCAACGCATGTTTAAGGCAACATCCAGAGGCTCTGGTTTTTCGCGGAGTTTTGATAATAAATTGGTCTATTGGAATTGTCTACTATAGACGTCAATGTACCTCGCACATGCCGGAATTATAAATTTCGAAATTATATTTGCAGCTGTCATTAAATCATTATAGACTGTTGCTAACACAACGATAAACGATAAATGAGATAAATTTAATCCGGACATAATATTGTTTGGTGGTTAGTTTGCATATTGCTAATGTAATTGTTTTGGTTCGTTTGTATATTGGAAATCAGAGCGCAACTGTTTATCGTAAACGTTTACGGGAATCGTAAGGGTATGGCTACATCAATATATATCGTTTATTTGTTGTTGCATTACAAAAATACATAAAGTAAATGGAATTAATAGAAACTAGAACTTAAACAACTTATGGTTCACAAGATTCTAATAATTTTTCCCACTTACTCGATGTTTTAGATACTGTTTTTCAACCTGGGTCGGACCAGCTGGGGGTCGCGAAGCTTTGTAGGGGGCCGCAGAGGTCGAAAAAATGGGTACTTTAGTAAAAAAAACAAAATTAATCACAATTAATATTGTTAATGGTCTGGCTCTGATTTCCAATATACAAACGAACCAAAACAATTACATTAGCAATATGCAAACTAACCACCAAACAATATTATCCGGATTAAATTTATCTATTTATCGTTTATCGTTGTGTTAGCAACAGTCTATAATATTTAATACAGCTGAAATATAATTTCGAAATTTACAATTCCGGCATGTGGAGGTACATTGACGTCTATAGTAGACAATTCCAATAAAAAAACCGAAGGTCAAGGGGGTCGGAAATAAATTTTTATACCAGGGGGGTCGCATATGAAAAGGTTGAAAAAATGTTTTAGATAATATGTAAGCTATTTTAAAGTTTCAATAGAATCCATTCACTATTTTTTCCGAAGAATGGTGAACATCTTTCCATCCTTACTTATAAGCTTTTGTGTTTACAATATTAGTAGGTAAGGTAGGCAGGTAAAAATAAGAGCAAAGCCTTTGTTTTATATATTTGAGTGAAACGACTAAATTATTAGGCGGATACATAATCATCAATCATGATATGAGACGCTATCTCTCATTTTCCCGCCTATCAAATCGTATCCGTTGAGAAAATTACCACAGATTAAACTGCCTCGACTGTGAGAGAGAACGCTATAGATATATATTATATTAATTTTGGTAATTCTGTTCTGCAGTTAATATAACATTTAGATTATCAGTCTTACAATCGAGATACAGTTGGTACAAGTCAATTTTGATTGCAAACATTGTATGTCAATCACTGTAATTTACATTAACATTTAAATAAATTAAATCGCCACTCTCAAAAGAGATTATAAGCTGTGGTAGAATTATTCTGAACGTATAACGCCAAAAGTGAAAGTGCCTGAGTATATAAAACTTATTTATCGGGTATAAATGCGAATTTTAAGTAACATTGATGTTTGTAGTGCTTTGCAGCAATGTGGACGCGTGAATGTGTTTAAACATATATGATTAACGAAATTTATTTCATAGTAAAATAGTACATCTTATTAACACAGCTTCATATCTCGTAACGTGGCTTGACCCTATCATCAGCTGTCTAATTATATTGCATTGTGTACTCTACCTAAGTTCATACATTGCCCTGGCAAATTTCCAAACGCCGTAAGCATATCGACCGCGTCTCAGGAGACAATCTAAAACTAAATTGCAACGGGAGTATAAATTTAGTAAGAAAGTGGCCTTTGTTATAGGTAATTGGCACAGATTTGCTACTTATAGAAACGTAGTGCCTAATACGAATGTGAGATATTAAATTTTACACAACACCAGGAGCCTTGAGCCGTTGCCGTCAACTAAGGATTACTAAGACCGCATCGAAATGTTCGTCGTAATAAACATCGTATTAAACTTAAAAACGACTTGTGGGAAACTCATTTAATGAAAAGTAAATCCAACATTTTAATTAAATGACTCAGACTGCGATATATGTATACTATATATATCAACTTTTTTGCCAGTAGCCACTGATTCAAAGCCCCAAAGCAGGTCCACGTGACAATGTTATGCGGAGATGCGCCTGTATGTATCAACTCGGCAGGGCTTCATGCAATCGGTGTAATTCAATTAACTACTTACATCATGTTAACGTTAACCGATTATACTTATTTATAAGGTATAAGGGTTTAATAAGGAAATATTTTGCATCTTCCGTACCAATTACATGTATATTGTGTATCAATCTCGTCCATTTTTAATACATATTCATATATTTTATTATATTAAAAAAAAATCCTCAAGTTGGCCATATATTTAAAGTTAAATTTTGTTTCTAGCGGCACTATGGTTGTAATAATGAGCCCAAGGAGAGAGATTTTTATTCTTCTGGATTTTGAAACGTCCTGTTGAAGATTTACTCCGTATATCTAAACTAATTCTCCAGTTACACAAAGATTACGTCTAAATTTTGTTAATTATGTACATTATAATTCATAGTATAGTGATATTTTATGATTATCGTGTCAAATTTAACTCATGGTAATATTGTCAAAGCTTCTACTATAGATATGTCAAATCTTTAGTGAAAAGCAAAATATTTATAGGTTTTAAGGGAAATCAGAGATTGAAACGAAGCCTTTCATAGAATTTAAATTGAATAACTCAGCATCTGAAACAGCATCTCGCCTATTAGAACATTTTATCTTCTCGCATAATATTTTGACACTTAGTTAAAGAAACATAGTTTAGTGGGTAAATATTTAACGCTTTAAATAAAAAGTAAGTTTTTAATTGAGATGAAGTTGAAAACACAAGCGTTACATTATCTGAAATCTAGATAATTAAGTCGACCTAAATAGAACTTTTGGGTTATTAGTTATAATGAAACACACTAATATTTATTTATGTATTCTGTTTGAAGGTTTAAAATGACTTCATTTTAAAGGGCCATTTTGTATATTAACCCATAATTCTGTCGTTAGTTATTTTATAGTTAACTAGCTGATCCGGCAAACGTTGTTTTGCCATACATGTGATTTCAATTTTCAATTAATAAATAAAAAATAAGGGTTGATCGTAGAAGGGTGAAAATTTAGGATTGTATGTATTTTTGTATGTTGTATCATAAAAAATAGAAACTAAAAATTTTGACTAAAAAATAAAAATGTAAAGGGTAGGGTCCACCCCGGACTACCCTTAACATTTAGGGGGTTGAAAAAAAGATGTTGACCGATTCTCAGACCTACTCAATACGCTCACAAAGTTTCATGAGAATCGGGCAAGCCGTTTCGGAAGAGTTCAAGTTCAAAGAATGTGACACGAGAATTTTATATATTAGATTGTCATTCTGGTAAATTTATACTTGTTACCTTGTTAAACTTAGAAACATTTTTTAGTAAGAACTATGAATGTAAAACATTAATAACAAGACGCGCCTTATGCCTTAATAAGATATGAGATTATAATAATTTTTTTGAGTTTTCGTTTCAATTACGAGGTTGGATCAGCGCAACGGATATTGAGAGAACATCCAAATTGCATACAAAAACGTTGCTATCGCTATAATTGGAACAGCATTGGCGTTGTACGAGATCGTTGATTGTATCACCGTTGACGAGCGTTGCGCTAAAGAGGTTTTCATACAAGGAAAACATTGGTGATCGTCCATTGTTACACTTACTTGATAAATTTTCTGATAAGAAATCTATTCCAGCGTCTTCGCTCTCAAAAAGGAAACACGTATTTGATTTGAAATTGGAATTTTGTGCACTATCAAACCGCAAAGCCGTTGGGGGGAAAACCCCCCCCGGAATTTTCCCAGGGGGGGGGGGGCCCCCTTTTTAAAAAAAAAAAAAAGAGAAGGGGGGGGGGGTTCCTTTTCAAAAAAAAAACCCCCCAAAAAAAAAAAGAATTAATTTTAATTTTGAGAAACAAAATTCTCGATGAATAGAGTAATCCAGTGATCGATGAAGCTTTTCATTTGAGATTATTAAAACGTGTGAAGCCGCGGGTATGCTAACTTTGAAATACCCAGGTGTAAATAATATTATTTAGTTGGGGAATCTTAAATCTTAAAATTACATGAAATTACACCACCCTTTCTTAGCACCACTATTTTCACCTATATGTCAAATTTAATATACGCTGTTCTGAAAAAGATGGCTGGCGTTTTTAAAACGGTGCATGCTTCATTTACGACTGATTAATATGTTATGAAATAACTATTATCATCTATAATCTGCGTATAAAATGCGATTGTTTCGAGGATTTTTTTAATAGCAACTTCTTAGGAAATTGTTTTCATTATTGTCTTTTATTCTTTAACATATTTTCTTATTGTTCACGAGTTGTTGCGATAATTAATATACCTATTCACGATTGCTTCCTACGGGATAATTACTACGCTGATAACTATAGTTTTTTAAATAATCAAACTACGATCTGTTTGACTACGTGTGCAGTTCATTGCCCTGACAAATTGAATACCGCAGAGGTTTTGCCAAAAATAAGTCGCATTATTTAGGGTCGAAGTTGCACTGGCAACACTCCAGACAACGGCAGATTAGATATTGGGTTAAAAATTATTGCCGCTACTCATTCACGTCGGGTGCTTTATATGTAGTCTCAAACATTGGTCTAGTAAAAAGCCAATGAATGGACCGTAAATGAAAAGAGACTAGTCTTCTTTTAATGAAAAAGATACACGCCGAATTGTAACCTCTTAATTCGGTTTTTCAAGCGGAATACCCCTGTAAATTCGATCTTCACGTGTTTTTATAGACTTTCCTTGAGATTATATTATATAACAAAACACTGCTTTTAACATACGAAACAGAATATACAACATTTTTTAATAATAAAACAGGGGGCAAACGGGCAGGAGGCTCATCTCATCTCAGGCTCAGCTCATTTCATCAGATCGAAAGTGATAGCACCTGTCATGGATACTCGCAATACCAGAGGCATCACAAGTGCGTTGCCGACCCTTATGATGATGATACTACGATCTTTTCTTCAAGGTCCCTAAGTCGCATTTCTTCAGAAATACCTCTCGAAGCACTCAGTTGTGGAACATAATAAGTAAAATGGTAATAGTAATAACTTCAACGTTGACATTGATGTTAAAACTTAAAAATTTGGTTTTGTTGTTATGGTGTAAACTAAAATAACAGAATGGTACGGTTTCATCCAGTAAATTTTGTATTAGATGTATGGAATACCATCCAACTCACAGGCGTTACTGTGTCCATTTCAATTTAAGTAGTTCACCCCCTCAAATACAGATTTTTCGCTAAAATCATTACAGTTATTCTAACCTATAATGATTTGTAGACCATTTTATTAACAATAATCCGTGAAAAAACCCTCCGCAAAGTAATACCTGATTATTAACAATATCTGAAGTAGATGACATTAATATATATTACACTAATAATACAGCAAACCATATTCTATATCGTACTCCAAATAATCAGGTCGGCCTTCACTTCGCCTTGTGTTTAATAATTGCCGTAATTCTGGATATGCATTCATTAAAAGCCTGACGTTCTTCTTACTTATCGTACCATTTACGATAATATCTCTAAACGTGGAGTTCTTCACATACTCCTCATTCATTCCTCTGATTTCATTCAAGCGCTTTTGCAACGCCGCGTCTATTTTTATCATTTCCATTTCATGAATATCTTTTACCGCACGTCTATCTTTCTTATATTTCTTCTTCATTTCCTTTATAAACTTCTTCAGTTGTTTAGTTTTCTTCATCCGTTCCGATGTGCCGTTTCTGAACGATCTGTTCAATATCTTTGTGATTTCGCGTATTATTTTCCGAATATCCCTCTTTATCTTACGCTTACGCCTCAACCTTTCTCGACGTCGGCGTTTCTGCTCTCTTCTTTTCTTTCTGCGTCGTTTCTCTTTTGATCCTCTGTCCCTGTTACGTTTCTCGTCTGTATCCGTTGCTAGATCAGAATCTTCGAAGGAGACGTCGAAGCCGGTATAAAGATCGTATGTGGTCATCTGCAAAGCGCAGCAGACGAAGTTACTGCGACCGCAAAAATAATCACCACGGTAAATTCTGTATTCTGCTTCGCATTCCATCGGCAGCATGCATGAGCCCCAGGGAGTGTCGTGTTGGTTGGGATCGCCACAAGGAACACCCCAAGGCCCTATACGATAAAAATGTTTATAGAAAAAGCTGGAAGCTTATTTTAATTAGCGATTAAGCTAATTTAATAAAAAGTACCTAACATTACCATTATCTACCTATAGGCTTTCTTTCGACTAAATATCAGAGTTGGTAATAATTAGTTATTGTAATAAGAGGAAATTCTTACGCGCTGCAACCATATTAACCATATCCCCCTTTGGGACCGAAGAGTTAACCGCTTCAAGTTTTTTTAGTAGCCAATGCTCCTTCCACTCTTCTTTCCAATTCTTTCCTTCAGCGCTGGAACTAGAAATACTACTACTAGAGTAGTCTCTATGCCTTCTTCTTCCTCCTATATTTCCTTTAACAATATTAAGCAATGCATCCATTTCATGATTGTCTCTCTTGGAATCTTTCAATATTACTGGCGTAATAACAGGTGCATCACCTTTATTTCTCAAAATTCTATAAACGTCATTCCCTCTAGCTCCGCTAGCATCTTTTTTTAAATATTTTTCTACGACTTCACCTTTATACGCCCGATCTTTAGCAATGTGTGGAAGTACATTTTGCTTCAAATTGGAAAATATTGTACACTTAATTACTGCTAAATATATTAAAAGTAAAACGCAGCAAACAAGATTTTTCATTTTAAAACTACATCCCTATTGAAAACGACTGAATAGCGTACTTCACTTATGAAGCTATAAAGTTTCGAAATAAACTCCAATTTCAATCGGAGTCAGTAATAAAATATTTTACAGTTATTTTATGTAATTCTTATAAGTATCATAAAGAGAAATTTATTCATTTTAAGGAAAGCAGGAGAACATAATACTTATTATACCTACAATCAATTTTGTTTGATCAGCATAGAGAGAGCCTGGTAAAGCAATATCGATAGAATAATTAATTAATAAAATAGGCCGGCTTTTACCAATTATGGAAGAGAAAAGCCAATGTATGCCCGGTGCATATGATTGTATTCAATTATTAGTATTATACTTAAGAGGAAGTCGTCGTTACGCCAGGAATATTGGGTCTAGATTGCATTAAAAACGCACACGTAATTTGGTTATTATTATAGACGATTTCTAGTATAGAATGTAATGTAGTAACGTTGAACGGCAACTTACTTATTTGATTTTTTTTAACTCATGCATTATTACATATATCATATTCTATAGGAAATAAATTGTGGATAATAATAGGATGTGAATTACTAATCACTCGCAACAGCCCGTGCATCTTGTTATGTTATGCTAACGACATAACGACTACTTATTTCTATGTAGTTCCCTCAATACCCATTTGCTCAAATTTCTAATGAAAATATGCATACGCAGATGTATATTTTATACATCTGTATATGCATATTTTTATTTATACATAGTAACCCAAGGGAAAAATTAAATAAAAGACGAGTCTTATTTGTATGACATTGCTTATATCGGTATTTATGGACATGATTACATTACTTAACAATCAATCCCCCATGATAATATTGCAGATGATTAAATTTTTATTGATATAAATCCCACGTAGAACCGCATTATCAGTGCCCGAAAAATACAAATTTCTTTTTATTTTAAAACAAGGATAGCATTTATTTGATTTATAGCCCGCTGTAGTCATGCATAATTCATAACATTTTTATCAAGCGGGTATAGCGAATCTCGACCGCAGGTTTGTGACTACGAAGTTTTATTTGTAGAATTTTTTAATCGACAACGTTATTACATTTCAAAGTTATTTTGGGTTATCCTGTATCCATAAGATATAGAGATATACCATCACGGACTCTTCTGTAGACCTTTTCAATGTGTACAATACTTAGTACATTATTTTGATAAAACTCGTAGGGTTCAGCCTGCGTTTGCAATGTAAGCGGAAAATGTAATTATTTACGACATCACATTAGAAACCTCAAAAATACAACAGTACTTCTCTACTATTTAATGGATGTTATTATACATATAAACCTTCCTCTTGAATCACTCTATCTATTAAAAAAACCGCATCAAAATCCGTTGCGTAGTTTCAAAGATTTAAGCATACAAAGGGACAGACAAAGCGACTTTGTTTTATACTAGGTAGTGATGTAATAAATCTATATAATTCTATATAATAATTAATAATACTTTAATGTGTATCATATGCAATAATTTTTATGAAAAGGAGCCAGTGACACCAGTCAAACCTGAAAATGTTGTTATAAATAAATTTAGCATATTAAAAATGTATTAAATTCTTACAAAATATTTGTATCACATGGTATGATACTATTTAAAAAAAATATTGAGAAAACATATACAAAAACTTCTGTTTATGATACATTTAATTAATAAAAATAATTGCTTAATAAGTGCATTGTATTGATACACGGGTTATATAAACCATGTTTATTAAAAAATACAATGTCATCTAAGTATTCATGACTATCCAAAAGACTGTTGTTTCATATTTTGATATAAAATAACTTCCTTCTGCACATTCAGTCAAAATTTTATCTTTGTCTCAAAAACTATTATTCTTATTCTTGACTTATAACTTCTACGACTGCCTCAGCATTTTCAAACCAGATTTTATGATCTTTATTTTTATCTGCTGGAAAGCTCTTCATTGCTTTACAAATGTTACAAATGCGCAGTATATATTTTGAACCATTTTTATTTCTTACTTTTACTTTACTTGTCTTGTTGGTAAGGAGGCATTTACACTTTTTGCATATTTGCCGTTTTATATCTGGGTGGCTGGAAAAACATAACATAATAAAATCAGTTTATTGCATAAAAAGTATAAAGTATGGTTAATATAATTTTTGACTTTATACCTTTAGTTAAATACACTATAAAACCACTATACACTTTACATTAAATCTTTATAATAAACTAAAATATTAAATTGCTTTTTTTTGTATTACAATTAAATCTTAATAATGGCTATGGGTGCAAGCTTAAACTCTGTGGTCTTTTTGTGCTTGCAACTTACTTGCTTTTTAAAAAGCAATAATTAACTAACATAAGGCTTACTAGAGCGTATTATTTACTTACATTTTTAAGACACTTTTCTTCGCAACATTTATAGCAAGACACCCGTAATAAGATGATAGTGCTGGATTAACCGCTGATATTGTTTTACTTATCTAAAACATAAAATAGTCTCTTAAGTATAACCTTAAAAATTGTGCAAAAGATAGTGTAATATATACTTTACTTGATATAAATAGTTGATTCGTTGGAAAGAATCATTGCCTTGAACTTTTTTCATCCTTATTCAACATACAATTAAGAAAAAAGCATTTCGCAAAAGATATGCAGGAAATCTGAAAGATTTGTTTGTATACAAACAATATTCCATAGAGTAAGACAATGAACAGATTATAACATGGAGACTAGCACTAATCATTCTTGTATATAATAAAAAGTTTATTTTCAATGTCAAAATCATCTTTAGCGACTGACAATAACCTCGAATTTCAAAAACTGAACCAAAGAAATAAGTGAACTAAACTATCAACTAACCATTTTTTATTTGGTTTAGAATTTTAGTTTATTAATAAGACAAATATTAAAACGATAAAAGTTAACTGAACCTGAATTAACTGGACTGCTTGTTTTATTATCCATGCTTAAAAATAATCTGAGACTTAGATGGTTATAATGTTGCTCAAACACCGCAAACTGTTATCAAAAATTCGGGTTTATTATAAATATAGAAAAAATTTCTCAACTCATGCAAATGCTGTTGAAATTGACATACCTTTTTCAAATGGGTAAGATAGTTGTGATTTATTTACAAAAATAATGAGCACTAGAAAAAATCCATTTTTATTTTCTGGAACTTCAATCAAATCACGCATTATTATTTCACTCATACAAATTCTTTATGTTGCATTTTTCAGTACACAACTGAAACTTACATCGGGAAAATTTGCAAGATTCGCGGATGGCGCGTGTGTTGCAACACTTGGCAATACTAGTGTTCTATCCACAGTTGTATCAAAAGCAAAGCAAAGCTCTGCCTCATTTCTACCCCTTGTAGTTGATTACAGGCAGAAAGCAGCAGCTGCTGGTCGCATACCCACTAACTTTTTGAGAAAGGAATTAGGTAAGGGCTTAAAGTAGGTTTTTATCATATATTAATTTTAGATTTTATACCTGGAAGGAAAATAATAAATATTTGTCATTATTTTGTTTAGTTAAAATTACTTGCCACAAACTAAAACTATACTTCTAATGATATTTTTAAATAAGATGATTATTCTATAAGAATTTCTCTCAAAAATTTTAGGTCCAACAGAACGTGAAATACTAACTTCTCGACTAATAGACCGGTCCTTGAGACCACTTTTTCCCTTAAACTACAATTATGATACACAAATTGTATGTAATATGCTGGCAGTGGATGGGACAAATTTACCTGAAACTACAGCAATCAATGCAGCTAGTGCTGCTCTAGCATTGTCAGATGTACCTTGGAATGGACCTGTGGGTGCTGTGAGGTAAATCTAAATCAATAATTAAAAATTTGCTTTAAAAGAAACAACAACATACTTTGCTGTTGAGTTAACATCTCTTGGCCAATCAGTTTAAATAAATACTTGTTTTAACTTTAAAATTATAGTACTAGTAAAATTAAATATCTATATATTTAATATAATATACAACAAGGAACATTTATTTAAATAGCAGCAAGGCCTTAGCCTTGATATATGGCATACTATAAAAAATGAACATCACAAGACTTAAAAGAGAATGAATTTGTAAACTAAGTTCAAAGAGTTGAGACATGTTTCCTTATGTTTAAAGGAGTAAATTTGTAAGAAAACAAACATTAAGTAAATTATTATATCTATTTCAGAATAGGTCAAATAGAAAATGAAATAATAGTAAACCCAACCAGACGGGAATTGGAACAGTCCACTCTCAACCTGGTGGTGACAGCGGCAGCCTCTAATCTTGTTGTTATGCTGGAGGGTAATGCTAAGGATATTCTACAGCAGGACCTTCTCAAAGCCATCAAATTAGGTATGAATGTAAGTCTGATTTTTATATTATTGGAATAACCAAAAGCTTATTATTATGTATCCACACATTGTATACCCTGACTCATTTCATTCTTACTAGTTGAGGCTATGATTTCAGCTGCATAAATCAGTCTAGTTTTCCTATAGTTTAGTTATTTATAGTGTAACTGTTAGGTATAGATTTGTAAATAGTATATTTGAACCACTTTACTAATTAATATTTATCAGAGGTCAAAGCCACCGAGTGAGTACAATTAGCAGTTACCCAGATGTTACATTTGCAGAATATATAAATATATGTTATTAACCAATAATGAATAAAGAGTGTCCTGGTACTTTATTAATTTGTTTATAAATGCTCTCTGCATAAGCATTACCTGTCCAAATAGTGTTCCTTACAAAACTCCACAATCTTATACAAGGGCTAAAGCGAGCCAAAGGTAAATAAAAATAAAGCCTTAGTTTAGTGTAACTCTAGCCTTAGCTTAGAAAAGATGGGAACTGAGTTGGAGATGAAATGGTACAATTGCTGATTTATATTTTATTTACCTAGTATCAAATTATTTCAGGTACAAAAGAAGCTCAACACATTGTACGAAGTATAGAAAAGTTGCAGAAAGAACATGGAAAGATTAAACGTGAATTTGAAATACCAGATCCCATAGATCAAAGTGTCATTGACTCGATAAAAACATTGTCTAATATGAAAATAAGAGAGATATTGAGGTAATGATGCAAAAACATTCTATACTGAAATGTATATATTTTCAAGTATAATTTTAAAAATCTTTCAGATTAGACGCAAAAGAAATGTCCGCATACATTGTAATTGTTATATTGTATCTTTTTTTTTGTGTTGTTTCTGATGAAACATTGGTTAATTAAGAATTTTCATCTGAGCCCCTTAGGTAAATTTATAAAAATCATGCACACTCGAATAGTGAGCAAATCATTAATACAGAGTGTGGGAGACCCATAAATATGTAATTTCCTATAGCAACAACAGAAAAAGATCAGTATGCCAAAATTATGATAAAAGATTACACTATGACAAACCAAAATTAGGTGCCGCTTTTACCCTGAACATTTTTTTAGAATAGAATAGAATAGAATAGAAGAATTGTTTATTGCCCTTATTAACATACTGATTAAATTATACTTATTTAATCTTAAAACTAGACTTAATCAACAATCATAAAATGGAAACTACATAATAATAAAAAAAAAAAAACAATTTATAAAAAAAGAAAGATAAAAAATTAATAAATATATTAAAATAGGGGAGAGAATGAATATAATTTTTGTTGGGGGAAACAATAAGTTTTGAATTTAGTTCTTCTGTTAATCGAAACAAATATATACACAAAATATACAATAAAAATAATAAATATATAAGTATATATTAAAAATAAAAACAAAATATAATAAACAAAATTAATAAATATAAAAAAAAAAAAAATATTATTATTATTATTAAATTTCTCCAATTATAAAGGGAATATACAAATTAAAATTAATACTTAAGATTAAATATGAGAATCTAGTTTTAAGGAGAAAATCTTAATCAATTTATTGTAAATTTTTATGGGAGTTTCAACTTTGTAGCCGATATTGAAACACGAATCGTTTGTGTTGGTATTTAATTTTGTTTTGGTTAAGATTACCTACATTGAGCTTATCTAAAAGATACTTTTCTTAACTATAAATTTCGGTAGGTTTGAGAATATTATTAAAAATAGGGTATATTGAGGAATGAAAACAGAAATGAACGCATTCTGAACCGCTGTATGACGATAGTTTAGTAAGACTTGTAAAAATGAATAATTAAAAGTACAAAATAGACTCTCCTATTTTTGAACTTTAAGTGAGTATCCGAATCCCGTATAAAACTTTAAGCTTGTAGAATGCTTCCTTATTAGGATATTTATGTTTTAGTATTTAGTGTATAAACCAAATTTTTGGGAATTTTATTTAGAAAAAAGAAATAGAGAATATACTTTTTTTGAGAAAAAATTTTTGCAAACTAATTTTTTTAAATCTTATTATATTATTTATGATTGTTGGGGTACATATGGACTGTTTTTGTTGTGGAAATCATAGAAGAAACACCACATTACTTAATAAATGAAATATTTTACAGCGATTTTAGCCACGACAAAATGTCACGCGATAACGCCGTGTCGGATCTGCGTCAGACCGTGATGAACCAACTGCGGGACACGGAGGTGGATGTCGCAAGACTCCAAGAGTGCTTCAATAGCAATTTGAGGCAAATATTTCGCGATCTCATATTTGAGACGGAAACACGCTGCGATGGGAGGGCGCTGGATGAATTGAGGAATATTTCTTGTGAGGTCAGTTTTGATGAAGAGCGGACTAACGTTTCTGTTCCGGTACGGTCAACATCTGTTGTCTGTGGTCTGGGTGTACCAGAAAGTATTTAATTATTGGGGTTTGATATTATATATTAGAGAGAATTATAGAGATATTTAATATAAGTTTGCTTCGTTCACCTTTTTTTTTTTTGATTAGTTAATCAATTTCATAAATAAACAAAATGCGGTTTTTTTTTAAATTATCCAATTATAATTATTTACTCGAGTATTGCGTATTTAAATAAAACTTGTTTACATAAAAGTGTTTTTATTAAATTATTTACTCAGGTGATAATGATTTAAATTTTAATGTAAAATGTTGACAATAACGCCATCTATAACGCAAAGGTGGTATTTGCAATATTGTAGCGAGCGATCGACGTCACAGATGACGTCACTGTTGCAACCGCGTCGGGCTCCCTTGCCCATACAATATATTAGAGTATTAAGGTTTATCAAAGCATATAATTTTCGCGTAGAACGCTCACAGTTTTTATTAGACTTGAACAGCAATTTATATAGTCTTTAAGCCATCATGTATAAACGCTTGAAACGAAACTTAGAGTTAAATATAATGTAACTAATTAGAATATAGTAAAAATTATATGAATTCTTAAGGTGTCCCTCTACGAGCCATTACACGGCAGCGCGTTATTCCAACGTGGTCAGACGCAGGTCTTATGTACTGTAGCATTCGACTCTCCGGAGAGCGCTTTAAAAATGGACCCACTCACCATGATCACTAGGTGAGCGAGAATTTTATGACATAATGGAGCTTCTCATTAATCTGATTAATAGATTTGTATATAATATTTAAACTTTATGTATTTAAACAAATGTTTTTTTCGACTCTGACTTATCAAATTTATATGAAAAATTATCTTACAGTGGTATAAAAGAAAAGAGTTTCTTCCTACACTACGAGTTCCCGTCTTACGCGACGGGTGAAGTGGGGCGGACTGGCCCCGCCGGGAGACGAGAAATGGGGCATGGGGCACTCGCAGAAAGGGGCCTCTTGCCGGTCGTGCCCCAGCAGCCCTGTACCGTGAGGCTTACTGCCGAAGTGCTTGAATCAAATGGTAATTATATTATTTTTGAAAAGTTACCCAACTTTGCTGTTAGAAAATGTTGCTAACGCCATCTTGTGTGTCTGTAAACATGGATTTTTTGAATACAAAAAGTATTTTAGTACTTTTAGTATTGGAACCTCGTAAAGCTCAACTATTAAACTAAGATATATCCATATGTTTGATTAAATCAATTATGGGCAACGTAGTTTGAGTCTTAAAAAAGTTCTCGAATCTATAAAACCAATGTAATGTATGGAATATTCTATTTTCAGTTTCTTTAAATTATCATTACCAATATCGCATTATTAAAAAATTTAAATAAAGCGGCACCTGTATAAAACTTCTGCATATCGGCCATTGGTCTTTCCGGCTGATGCTCTTAATTCATCATAAATTGTTTGATTAACACTAACTATGGATGGTTCTTGTTCACAACTTATTCTACAACTACGGGACTAACATGACAACCTTTAGCAATATAGTTGCAGAAGAAAAGAAAAATAGATGTTTCATAATAAATACGGATAATCCGACTTTCAAGAAAAGAGCGTATAGGCCGGTACCGCACTTGTCGGTCAGTGCGATTGTCCATGAACAGTATCACTTTTGGACGTGTTGTAAAAAACCCTTCAGGCTCCTCGTCTATGGCGTCTGTGTGCGCTGGGTCGCTGGCGCTGCTCGACGCGGGCGTGGCCCTGACCGCACCCGCCGCGGGCGTGGCCATCGGCCTCGTCTCCAGGCCAGACGAGAAGGGAAACGTCGCCGACTACAGGATACTCACAGATTTGTTAGTGAGTCCACGTTTATTCAGTACTCTTTTCTGTCAAGAGCATAGTTAAATCCTCTTTGGTCATTTGTACAACTTGTCAGTTCTGACGTTCCCATTTTAGACATATCCGTTGTATTCAAATTTTGAATACAAGCTTTTACGCCATCTTGTGAATCATCTCGGTTGAATTTTTTTCAAACCGAGCGTTTATGTAACTCTTTGCAAATTTTCAGTGACATATGGGATGTGATTGCCAGATATTTTTGTATAATTCGTTAGATTAAGTTTAAATTTACTTACTAGCTACTGAAGCCTTTATACGCTCGATTCCAGTAATATTTTGAAAGCTTCTTAAACAATTGGAACTACATAATTTCCATATATCTATACAAATATGATCGGAATTTGTTTTGGTTGCACCAGCTAATACTGGGTACATTTAAAATATGTATTATATAAGACTGCAACAACCATTAAGAGTGGAATATAATTATTAATATATGCTATTTTCGATTGCAGGGCATAGAGGATTATATGGGAGATATGGATTTCAAAGTGGCCGGAACAAAGAAGGGTATAACCGCACTGCAAGCGGATATCAAGATAGCGGGGCTTCCTCTGAAGGTCGTTATGGAATCCATACAAAAGGCGTGTGAGGCGAAAAGCAAAATTATTGATATTATGAATAAATGCATTGATAAGCCCAGGTAAGACTTCAAATTGGGAATTTTTTTTGCTTCTGATATGGTGTCATTGAATTGGTGCATAGCCGAGATTCGAATGCACGACCTCGTGTTAAAGTATGCTTAAGCTGACCTTGAAGAGTTATTTTTTCTGTTTATGGATTTTTTTTAATCCACAGACAAACAAACAAAGAGAATATGCCGGTGATGGAAGAATTGGAGGTTGAGGCTCACAAACGATCGAAGCTACTTGGCGTTGGAGGTGTCAATCTCAAGAAATTGTACGTGGAGACCGGTGTTCAGGTGAAGAGGAATTATTTTTTTTATATACTATCACTTATTTTTCCTATTCAATGGGATGCAATTTTTAAAGTATCTTCTGCTTAAAATACCCTATCATAAAAAAGTAGCTTCATTTGATGTTAGCACCCATAGTTACGCGATGAGAGAGTAACCAATGAAATTGTAGATCAGCCCCATCGACGAGGGCAGATACAGCGTGTTCGCTCCGTCGCAAGCGGCGCTGGACGAAGCCAGGGCTCGCATCACCCTGTGGCTCAGTGCTGAGCGCACTCCGGAACTCGAGTTCGGCGCTATCTATACGGCTAAAGTATGGCGGCACTTCTACTCTTTATATTATGTTCAAAGATTGCAGTACGACTTAATTAGATGACTCATTAGGTTGTTTGGCCCAACCACACAGACCTCATACAAACAAGCTGCTAAGCGCAACAATAATAAAAAATATAATTATAAAGACCAACTAAGGTATCGTGCATTTCATTTCTGTCATATAGTTAAATATAGGTGCATTTATTTTCTATTTCAGGTGGTAGAAGTACGCGAAATCGGTGTCTTGGTGACTCTTTATAATGGAATGTCGCCCGCATTAGTTCACAACACGCAGCTCGACCATAGAAAGGTAATATGATAGAGTAGTATAGAGTTGATGCAAGCCCTATTTATGATTCTTAAAAATTACAATAATTCAATATTTTATTTATACAAGTCACGCATGTTCCTTGAGAGGCTGGTCATCATTTATTCTCGTCGGTTATTTTCGGCTGAGATTGACCTGGCCTTAAATGTTTCTTTGTGAAAACTATACATAATTTTCTTACAAAGAAAACATGTTTAGCTGAATTGGACTTATAGGACTCGATTTCTTCACGTATAATTGCCGTTGCCATTTTATGTAGGTGTAACACAAAATAATGATAAATTATAAATATTAAATACTTGAGAAATTAAATAAATTAACCTAAATCGAAACTTAATGCGACGTTGCCTAACATCTATAATATCTAACAATTAGCCAACTGACACATTATCTCTGTTTGTTGTTGTTAATTTATTTGTTAGATAGTTATTCAATACTTTACTCAGTCTGAAACAGTTTCATAATATCTTTATCTTTATTCATAATATATATTTCTGAATAAATATCATCTGTGGTACTTAATATGCTTTTAATAAATCTTTCCAGATAATGCATCCATCTGTACTGGGCTTAGATGTAGGTTCAGAAATTCAAGTGAAATATTTCGGGCGTGATCCAGTGTCAGGACATTTAAGATTATCGCGAAAAGTGCTTACCTCACCGCCTCCCGGTATTGTACGAAAGCTTGACAAAAGTTAAATTGTGGGTAGACTTACTAAAATCTGAATCTACCCTCAAAGTTCCAAGATGATGTGAGACGAAATTTAAAATATCGTTTCATAATCGAATAAGTTTCCATATTCTATAAATTGTATTCTGATTGAAACATTACCTTTTTCAGAATTAGTCAAAAATTGCTACTGCCATAAATGTAATTTTGAATCTTTGTTATGTTATTTCTGTTGATACACCATGTACATAATATTAAAATAAAAGCGTTTATGTCATTTTTATGGTTTTATTGCAAGAAATAATCTGTACAATCTATGAAAAAATATTGTATCACAAAAGGACGTCATGTCAAAGGCACTACAGTACAATTGTCCGCGGGATCTTAACTATACTATATGTATACAATTACAAATCAGTACAATAAATAACTCCTTACGATTAAAGTGATATAAAAAATAAGGAATCAACAATACATGACTACCCTCCGTAGTCCAACAAAACTAAAATCCACTTAATACTTGCAGTCTTTGATTTCGTTGTTACTACCAGCATTAAATAACATTTATAATATCTATTTACAATATTCGATAAACAAAAATAAAATTCGATTAGGAATACTCTGGCCAGAGAGAAGTAACACCGTGCGAATAAGTGGCAGTATTTTTGGCATATCTGTTTAAATATTTAATCTAAATGGTATTCATAGAATTTGCACAGATACACCAAAAACGGTACGCGCTATGAGAATAATTATAAGCTAATAAAAATATTATCATAGCGTCAAAGTCACACAATATCTATCATCTGTCAAAACATGTAAATATAACCACAGACTAAAAACGCTTAAACGACTTACAAGAGCCTAATCTGTGGTGACAATATACATTGCATAAAATGAGATCACCGTGACTATTGTTGCCACTATTCGTAAATACAAGTAAGTGCACCATAGACGATACAAAACATAAAAGCTTATTGCTATAAAAATCTGCCTAATATTATGCAGTTCATGGCATTTAAAGTGTTCAGGTACACCTAAACGTCTTCAAGCAAAACAATTTGTTGGCAAATCTTATCCTATACATTAAGATTTAGAGAGGCATTCTCTTGTCTAGTCTTTATTTCCTGGCAAGATTTAACTGTTAGTAGTAGCCTCATGTTGCCTTAAGGAACGGAAAATAGCTGCCATAATTATGTCATAAATTCTCCCATTCCATTTTATTGTCATTATTAGCCTTAATCGGAACTTTCCAATAAATTATTATTTACAAATGGTAATTTTTCTCTTATATGATTAAAAGGCGATAGACATAGCAACTGTAAATTAGTAATATCAATTTCTTAACAACTTGTATATCATATAAATATTTGCATCTGTATATTTTTAATATATGAATAATTTTCATTTCATTTTCAACTCTAAAGTCGACAATCGAGACATTTCAGTGTTAAGGACGACGTCAATCATTTGTAAATTGATTTTTATGAGACACAATTCCTATACTAAAACTTCATTATATTTCTTTGAAATAGAATGGCTTTAGTCAATTGAATTTTTACAATAGAAGACAGTGCTTTATGATTCGTTACTAAATACCATTTTTTCGATCTACCCTCCAAAAATCAATTCACCAATGAAATTCAAGACTACCCTCAAAAGTTTCACTTACTGGCTGAGCCCGAAGATCTTGAGCGCATTGAAGGCAGTCGCTAGGGCCACGTCTTCCGGCTTCTCCGCTCTGAATCCAGCGACGAGTTCAACTATTGCGGGTAAAGCGCACGGCTCGTTCCGCTGGAAGGTGCAGTAGCGATTCACGAAGTTTTGCGATCTGGACACCAGAATAAACATTATTGAGTATAGATAATATAATATAGTGGAAGGATGCACTGAAATATTTGAGCTACCAATTTAATTTTTTCCATAAAAAAAATATTTACATTACTTAAGTGAGACACTACGGTGACAAAAGGACATTTCAGGACTAAACCATAAGATACACGAAGATATAAACCTTTCAGTTAGCGAATCCTTCACGTGCAACGGCAGTTTCGACGCTCTCATATTAGGATACATAAATGGCGAATCAGTTTCCACCAACAACTTATCCAGGGGCAGGATCCTCTCAGACAGAAGCCTCCGTATACCTCCATCGGATTTGTCCTTGCAAATATACCCCGTTATACCAATATAGAAACCTTTTTCTATATATTTGATCCCTTGTTCAACGGTTCCCGTAAACGAGTGTATGACTACAGGTGGTAGTTTGTTCCCGAATTCATCTAAAATCATTATGAGATCGTCTTGCGCCTCCTTCTCGTGTACGAAGAGCGGTTTCTGTAATTCGCACGCGATTTCAACCTGGAATTAAGGGAAATTTCAAGGGAATTCATTAGGTCACAATTCTGATACGGTCGGTTAGCGACGCGATATATCGCTTCTGCTATTGCTAATATTTAGTTCGACACAAATCCAATTATTGGTAAACATAAAATCCAATTGCGCCGTTTGAGTAGCTACTCATCCGTCCTTTTTGATCACAATATAAAAACAATTTTACAAACAAAAACTTTTCTAAGTCTATGCCCATATTAATAACATAAGTAAATGAACATGCCTGAGTTAATTTACAACTTCCCAAATAGTAAAGAGCAACTTAATCCGTTTTTTGTATGGGAATTTTTTGCCTTACATTTTGTTATGTCTCATTCATTATCTGTGAAAATTCTTTGCAAAACAACCCTTACAGTAAAATAAAATTTCAAAAATCTGGATTCCGCTATGGTTTCTCCCTAAGTTACCTCTTCTTTACTCGCTTAATGTCGATATACGACGAGCCCGCGCATTTTAAATAACTATTGTTGCTTGGAGAGACTTCTAGAAAATTATATGACTTTTGTTACATAATACAAGGGCCGACCCATTTCCGGTGTTGAACTTTCTCGAAACAAGTATAAAAACTGAGAATTGGAAACCCAGGGGATATTTTTACAATCTGTCATTAAACTATATTATTTTTAATTATTTTCACATTCCTTACAATATTTAAAAGCTTAATTTTATAATTTTAAACAATTATTTAGTTGTTATAAATAATTATGACATCTATTATAATAAAAACTATTTGTAATATTGATTGTGTCTAGTGCTGCACTAATTTATGACGTGTATCGATATTTTTTAATAAATGAATACTGACATAAATCCTATTAAAATTACGTTAAAATCTGTACAAAATTATGACTTGCCTAAATCCTGCACAATTTAAATATCCGTCTAAGTACACAAGAATTTATAGAAGGAGCGCAGTCTTAATAACATTCTTTAACTATGACTTAGACGTGCAGAAGCCCCGCCCCCACAAATTCCGGTAGATACTGGTTTTATTTGATGTGCACTTAGTAAAGTACAATATCAAAACGTTACGGAAACGTAAATCTAAATCCTATCCTAACTCAAATTTGAAGGATCTATTTCACCATACTAAAGTAAAAATAATGATTTGGCACAGAAAGATTATATAGTAAATAATACTATGAACTATGGTGGTTAAAGTAATATGATTTGATTATTAAATTTTCTAATAATACTAAAATCACGAAGTTTGTGCATACTACGAGTCTATACGATAAATAGAGGAAACAGCAGAAATTGTTAAAACAAAAGCCTCAAATAATGCAATTTGGTAAGTCTAAATTGCAATATTTAAGCCTACTTTTTATAAAGGGGCACATTGGGCCGATAGCGATCTAATGGTTGGGTGGAAAGTACAGAATACAACATAATATTACGATTAGTGTAAATAAGTTCTATCGTATTAGCAATAAAGACTTGTGTATGGAAATAAATAAACATTTAATAGGCAGACCAACATTTCATTGTATCTATAGAGACATGCCTAACTGTGAGCAGCAGAATAAATTAGGTGTTGTATTAAAGTTATCCGAGAGAACCAACCATTTTACATTGCATATTGACATGCAAAAACGCAATTTGATAGCCAACTATTAATAAAGGTTACGTATTGCGATTCGCGGTTTGATTGGACGGTGTTCATAACCTTGGGATGCTTCGCGAAATAGATACTGACTCGAAGGGGCATTTGCTTAAGGATGAACTTTAACTATAAGCATATTTTTTTCTTTATTGTTAAATCGTTAGCTCCTTTAGGCTCACCTTGTTTTACGATTAAAACTGTATTATTTGTATTAGTTATAGAGGAAATTGTATCTGTGCCATTAATCCAAATTACAAAACCTCTTAAAAATTAGCTCGATAATCCATGACCCGGGATAAACTCAGCTCGGTGTAACTCGTGGGACTTCATTCTAGACCATTAACGAATAACGAGGCATAGCGAAACATAAATAAAATTACATGATTTACAAATATGTATTACTTCACACTTATTTACTATAATAAATCAATTCATTGTTACATTAAAAACTTTTTCGTTATAAACAACAAAAAATCAAATTTTCCAAATACGGTTTGTGTCAGATATATATATATATAACACAAATAACACACAAACGTAATATATCACAAATATATGAGTAAATAGCTCTTTAAATTTGAATTTGGAATTTCTAACCAAAGAGGATAAATGTTAAGATCAAAGTGGCCAGTACGACAAAACGTCAATTTCAATTCCGTACTGAAACATTCTATCACTTAGCTTTAACAGGGATATTTTTTTAATAGCCCATTTCTTATAAGCATGTCGTGATTATTTAAAATTTATAAATCCTTATGAATATCATTCAAAGCATACGAAAAATTAAGCTACAGACTCAACATCCTCAATCTGAGCGGCAATTTCGAGACCGCTGCAAATGGACGGCCAGACACGTGGGAGTGATCTGTTTAGTATCCGTGTGTCAATGTCCATCCAATTAACATCTATTTTGAACTGAGTTTACGTCAGCGGAAGTGTTTATAGTAATCTCCTCGGCCTATTACCATTATATTATATTATTATTATTATTTATTATATGAATATAGATTTAATGGACCGTGATATTTTCACTTTAAGCTAAACTATTCGTTCTATCATAAACACAATCTGGCAGAAAGCGACGAATCTACCAATTTAACAGGGATAAAGCACCTTTGAGATGTTGGTAAGTCAACAGAAAAAGCCGGCTGCAAGTGGGATGTATATATCGTGGAGTTTATGGGTAAATTTCGCTCGTTTGTCGCGTGGGAGTAATTACGTTATTTATAGGGCAACAAAAATATATAATCTGTGAAAATTTAAACTAATTATCACCGTTCATGAGCTTGTCAGTAAGTTACCGTTTTAAACCTTTGGGTACGGAATCAGAATTATCGTAAAACTAGTCCAGGATTATACGAAGATACTTTTCCTTATAACTTTACTTTCTATTTTTTAATCCATCGGAACCGAACCCCAAAAACTTACCATATGAGGTATTGTATTATAATACAACTAAATAGCTGACGTATGATCGTTTAATTCGTAATTTTAATTTATCCATATACATTTTATTACAAATATCGCATCTCAGATTAATTAGTTAAAATATTCGATAAAGCATGGTTTGGAAGTTCCATACTTGTATACATCCTGCTTCTTTAAACAAACAAATACCCAAACAGGATGAGAATACTCTTATTGGATGCGTTCAATCGCACAAGATCGCGTCAATCTAAATTTATCATACGTACTTACGCCTTATCGATGGAAACTTATCGTCTTTACGAACATTAAAAATATACAGACAAATAAATATGTATGGCCTTTTTGGGTAAATACCAATTTTCATCAAGAATATATTAACTCTACTAATAAGTTATAATACACGATATGCTGTATATACTAAGATAAATTAATTATTCAAAAACAGGCAAGTGCAAGTCGGACTGTCTCACGTACGATTACGTACCATTCTTGGTACGAAAACTAAAATATCACCTATGTCAGCAATATTTTCGTCACAAAATCTTAGAAAAAAGATTTAAAAAAAGTTTTTGTCATATAAACCATGTTCATGGTGAAAGGAGAACTATATAAAAAAATACTATAAATGAAACTCACCTGCCGTTTAAAAACTTCTCTCTGCACCTTTGGTTCGGAAAAATCCTTACTATAGTTGAGTCCACACTCCCCTATGGCTACACACTCAGGCGCCGAAGCTGTGGCCTGTAACTCTGACCACAATTCTTCCTCTACCATTGATTTTGCGTCGTGTGGGTGTACACCTAATACAAAATAACATTTAATGACCCATTTTAAGTATTGTAAAGTTTAAAATAGAACATTTCCAGGTCCTAAAAAAAGGCTATAAATTTAATAAATTTGTTTCATCTACTACATTTGTATACTTTTTATAATTTGTTGTGTCATACTTTATTTTATTTTTTTATAATAAGCAAAAAAAAAACTCATTTTTTTATAACAATCAGACATATGATATCACTAATACATTGAACGAATATCCTTATCCTGAAGACCCAAATAGTTTATCAGATAGATAAAACTTTATGATATTATTTTGAAATTTCTTAATGATAGCATTACATCTTAAGTTTCAGCAATATTATAGAAACGAGATTATAATATAAACAAGTTTATATATGATAATATAAGTAATTCTGTTTCAAACCAACAAATTGTTTGTTTATTAATAAATAATTACATAGACCAGTTGTTTATATAGTTAGAGATAGAGTTTTTTATATATACCTGCTGTAGAATATATAGTGCTGGGGTAGAGTCGAGTAAGCCTGAGTGCTTCCTTACTGCTCCTGACTGATGTTCCTGTGACCATTATCTTTTGGACACCTAGAATTATATAAATTTTTTAAGATCTTGTATGCTTTATTCCCTACTTCAAAAGCATCATGTTTAATTCCAATATTCTAAATAAACTACATGAAAGACAAATGAGATAGTGTAAATCTGTAACCTAATTATGTCACAAATATAATACATAGTTGTTACAGTGAATCTATATGTCTAAAAACAGAAGCCAAAGTAATTGATATGTAACCTCAGAAAACAACTATGGTATCACAATTTACAAAGAATATTATAATATTGCAAATAATACCATTTCTAACAGGCTTTTATGAAATGTAGAGAATAATCCATATTAAACAAGATAATGAGCTATTAGTCTACTCATGAGTACATGGAATAACATACTGTGTAACAATTTTCAAAACAAGACGGCTAATTTCATATATTTCTAGGTAAAATTTCTATTGTAATTTCTTTAGGATGGCTTTGTATATGTAAGCAATATTTCAACTTTCTCATTTATTGTTCTTTTGGAATGTTCATCCAAGATTAATTAGCGCACATTTGTATTGCAATCGTAAATTAATGCACTATTATAATATCCATACATATTTGCACGCAAGTTTTTTTTGGGCAGTGAATAGGTGAAATGTATACCTGCATCTTTTGCCCTTTGAATAACAGAATCCAGATCACGACCGTATTTCTTATTCGTCAAGTTTGCACCAATATCAATAACAATAAGATTCTCGTAACACCCCTTCAGTTCTTCAGAAATCTGGCATTCTTCAGACGTCATCCTTAATTTTGTATTAAGCTTATCGATTCGGTGTTTACCTAAAATTTTAATACTATGTTGACATATTTCGTCATTTATGAGTACAGAAATTTTCTAAATTTACTTACAATTTGTATCAAACACTCTTACAAAATAAGCTTTCTTAAATTTTAATGACTAGTCGAAATGTACACCCTTTTCACTGAAACGCCACCATATTTTTGAGTTTGAGATATGACAAGAAATTAAAACTTGTAGTGAAAGACGAAAGTGAGATGTCAAACGTAGATACTTTGAAAGCTGTCAATTATCTCTCATATATTGTCATTTTAAAATGCACAGCTGAAAAACTGAAACATGGGAAACTCTTTTCTGTGGATCTAGTATTAGTCTGGATTGAGAAGGACAGAAGAGTTTCTATTGTCTAATTGTAAACCAGCTGATGGAATAAAAATAAACATCACACACTCGCGAGACTTTCTTCGAAGCTGTTAATTAATCAATTACCGCAGACACATACGATTCTGTAATCCACAAAATGCCGAATGTACGACAATTTTTCAATAAAAACCTTGTATTGATCATAATGATACCCCTAATATTTGGGAGTCACTATGGTTGGATGCAATTGCAAAATGTTGATGCTCTTGTCAAAGAAGATGAAAGAAAAAATCTACCAACGGTATGTGTGTACAACATAAAGCTTTACAAATAAGAAGTATTGATTAGGTTTTCAAAAAGCTTCTAGAAAAAATAGTCCTTTGGAAAGAACTGTTTAAAATAGTTGCCGTTGTAACTGTTTAGCCATGGAAGGAATTTTTTTACAATTAATACCAATTATTAAAATATATAAAAAAAGTTCATGCATGTGATGCAATGTTATGTAAATTTCTAACCTCATTTTTTTAACTTATGTAGAATTGTCAACACTTGTTACCCTCTTAAAACACTGTTTCCTATGATTCTAGCATAGTACAACACATTAACGCTAGTAACTTTTTGTCCCTACAGATCTTTCAAGCAAAAAAATGAAGAAGGAAGGAGATTATGTAAATATTAAATATTAAATAGTAATTTCTCCTGCTAAGAGGAATTCTCAGGATTTTTCAAGTTTTCAAATATGGTTTTTAAAATAAGGCTGTTGTATTTTCACTATTTGTAGTATAATAAAGTGTTGTAAAAAACCTTTAATATTTTCTCAATTAATATTTATTTATTTCTTTGCATTAAGAAAACCTCATACCATACCTCTGTACACTTAATGAGTATAACAGCTAAAACGATAACTAAATGTATGCTTAATCTAGTTACTGTTAATAAAAATTGATAAGGATAGAATAAACATTTAATTTTTAATATATATTATGCCATGGTGCTAGTCATATAGTTGGTAAGTGTCCTCGTGAATCCAGGTCTGTCTTTTTGCCTTTTGGCTGGCTTCTGTCGTTGACTATGAGCTGGGGCAGCAGTGGGGAAGACTGTACCTGTGAAGAAAACGATTTCTACAATAACATAAAATTGGATTGGTGAATTGGCTTGTCCATATCCATCTATATCATATCCTCACAAAATCTACTATTTAGTATCTTAAGTAAGCAATGGACACAGGAATTTTCTTTATTCTTAATCTCGGTACAGATCCAGTATGTCTATTACTATATACACCAGTACTCATTCTTTATATAACTATTTGAATATCTACTTAATTACATAATGCTGGTCATACTAAAAATATTAACACTAAATCTGAAAGCCTGTCTAAGAGCTTGATGAAAATTTTCATATTTTAGATAATACCTCAAGAAAATATTGTATGCTCATTTTCCTTTCATTTTCTTTGAAACAGTAATGTCAGTTGCTAGTGTAGATATTTCTTCATTAATCGCTTGAGACTTTGCATTGAATTCTTGCTGTGTTTGGAAAAAATGGTAACTAATTATGTGTTAAAAAACAATGTGACAAATTTCAATCACCTCACTGAATAGGGAGTCAAAGTCTGAACTTTCTGTTTGGGAGTCCAGACATGGTGACTATTGCACACACAGGTTGATATCTTTATGTATGTTTATTAATACTGTACTAAACACAGTAGCCTATTTCAGGGAAACTATGGAAACTCAAAGGTAGATAAAGGTAGCAAACAGAAAAAACGTTCTATAGTCAACCAACCGACAACATTTATAGTTCTATAATCTATGGTTACCTGTTGACGTCTAACCCTCTCGTATTCATCGTGGTCTGATGCAGGCACGGTGTAGAGAAAATTCTCAAATATCGGATGACGCAACAACTGTTCGCAAGTCCAACGCATCATTGGGTCTTTGTCCAAGCATCTCTAAAAGAATACATCCTTATATACATCAGTATGGTATAAAATTCCCGTCTGAACGAATTTTTCAAACAGATGAACGGATTTATTGAGGATAAGAATTGAAAAATTATCATCAAAACAACTTCACACGCAGTGTGTATAAAATAGCTGGTTTTATAAAAAAAAATATTTGCCTGCATGAAAAGTTGACGACATTAACCGAACCATAGAAGCGAGTCGGTAATGTAGCCTAAATAAAATTATATTACTGTAGAAGCAGTATAATAATCCTTACATTCAAAAAGTCAACAATCAATTCATTGTTCGCATATCGTGATGGGATCTTTTTCTCTAGGGTCTCAACTGTCGCCGGCTCCGGTAGTGCCATACCCTAAAAGTTATAAACAAATTGCAATTTGATTAACTTAATACGGTGTTATGCTGACTATGGTGCTGTAGTGTAAGAGAATCGTTTAGCCAAATAATTCCAACAGAAGTCGCAGAATGCGAAACGCCATCCGTATCATCTCGACGCCTGGCATTCCTCAACAGAGAGATTTTTATAGTATTTTCTGCCGCGCAATACTCGGTACTACGTGGAAGCTGTAGTACTTCACGAACGTATTTCAGAGCCGATACAACTTAGAAGCCTTCAAAAGTATAACGTAGTTAACCCCAAAAAGGCAACACACCTCCTCCTGGCATTACAGGTGTCCATGGGCGGCAGTTTGCACTTCTTTGCAAAGTGACCCGCTTGCTCTTTTCTCAATAAAATAAAACAATTTAAACAAAATCAGTACACGTATTGAGCAATACTTATCAGATTATGACTTCTTAAAAATAGCTTTATTATAAATTAGCTTATACTAAATCAACTAATTGTTTTCATGAAAATAAAACCTATTATATCCAGTTATTTCAAAAACAAACAATATTTTAAAAATATATTTATACTTTAATGGTTGTTCTCCCATTGAAAGTTTACCTGAAAGAAGGAATTCTGTGAGAAAATAGTCATGTGTCTCGGCAAGAGGTCTCCCAGTGTCTTTCTTATTAAATATAGCTGGTCCAAATCACTCTTACCCGGCCAGAGGGCTTCACTGGAAAGGAGCTCCGCAAACACACAACCTGTATGTAATAGAATCTATCATTTGATGTAATAATAACGAATGGTGCGAAATTCTTTAATCATCAACATCCTGATGACGCGACTATGTACCTTATGATGTATTTAAATATATACTTTAATTTTACGTCCTCGTAAACGTAAAAAATAGACTGGTGACGGGTGGACGGACGCACAGGCAAGTCTCAATATATCTGTAAGGTATCCAATTAGGTTTTTCCATGGCATACTCACCGATAGCCCATACATCAACTGGCATGCTATACATAGTGTCTCCCACAAGCAATTCGGGGGCACGATACCAGCGCGTCGCCACATAATCCGTGTAGCTCTCGCCGGGACCTGGGCATGTTGGCGAAATTTCTTATTAGACAATCCCTACAATTCTTCATGATACCTTTACATTCAAAGAAAAACATTTATTGACGGATTAAGCGGATTTTACAAAATTTACATTTATTTTAAAATTTCCCGACGTTTCGCGTACTTTACAGTGTGCGTGGTCACGGTAGGCTTACATTACTTATTCAGTGATAAAATTAAGTTTCTCTTCTCCTCCATATATTAATTATAGCTATTGAATACAAATAATATACACGGAAATTTTATTTCGATAATTAATACTTAATATCATCGTTAGTGGAAACAAAACGTCAATAAGAAAAAATCAATGGCTAGGAAAACTTTGTCACTTATTTGTTAAATAACAGTACGATTACAATTAAAAATTATGTTTATACAATCACAATCGCATCCATTTTAAATCGCCTATAATTAATTGTATGGCAAATAGTGCGAATAGACATACCTATGTGGATTTTTGTTAACCTATGAGTTCAATAACGTCTAAATGTCATTGAACTTACTGTTTCTATATATGGTCACACTATTATAGTTGTACCTACTTTTAATTTGTCATTGTATACCTACTACTGTTGCTTGTAGATGATTAAAGATATTTTATTTTTCTAGTTACAAAATAGAAATAAAAGACGTATAACTCCTTTGTAATAGGTATTCCCTTATTTTTGTACATTAGCGTTCAATTCATAACGTATTGAGAAAACTTGTAAAAAAACTACAATGCTTTCATAACGTCATTCGAACTTTGAACTTTCTTTGGGCCAAAAATATCTTTTGCATGATTTATTGTTCGTACAAAAAACCGCAAGTCGCGGCCTTGGTGCCGCTATGTTTAGCGGCAAGGTGAAGGCCGGGTGGCCTTCAGGAGAAATTCCATGCAATCATACAATCTATGGATTTCCTGTGCCCCGGGAAATAGATAGAACATGTAAAACTCCATCACTATGAACTCATTTTCTTTTCCCTCCAAAATACTCGTATAAGCAAACGAAATCAACGCTTTCACGCCAACACATCAAACAGAGATCCAACAGCTGCTAGTAATCCTATCTTGCTTATAATCGAAATTTATAATTTAAACTCACATTTATGTTGCAAAAAATTGCTGGTTAACTTGTCTTGAGAAAATGAGACAAAAAACCGATGACACCTGTAAGTGCTATTGCCTTCTTGATGCGCAATACTACATTGTTATTATAATATAACAGGGTGTTAAAAGTAAATAGTTAACGCACTTGTATAACAAGATTTTTAATACAATAGAATGTTAAAATTATATGTAATAAATTTAATAGAGTACAAACTCGGCCCCTTTAGTACAAAATAATCATTGAGGTCACCCACAATATGTCTAAAGTACATTGTGTTGAGATTGTGGGAATGAAGCAGGTGAACCAAAGGAAATTTTACTGTTCTAAATACCGAACCAGTTTACCGAAAATAAGCGGCTTTCTCAATTCGAACGTGTTGCCGCGGTTCATTTATGAATCGATTTCGAGGGATCTGGAATAGAAGATTTTTTGGAGACATTGGTGAGGAAACCAGGATCGAATAGCACTCGAGAGGAGGAGACTAATTAAATTTTTAAATTTCAAATAATTATTAACTATTTCTCTGAAGGGTAAATTTGTTCCGATTGCCATCTTTCTACGTCTAGTATTATTCAGGATATATACCACGTTCCTAAGTTCTAACAGATCTGTGCGTAAATTTAAAATTAAGATCAAACTACAACGAACACTTTGGTTTTAAAAAAATATATAAAATTTACAATAACATATGAAGAATAGCTACAATATTATAAACAGCGGACATTCTGTATACTGTCAACATATTTAGGTCGTACATAATTCATTTTTTATCGTATGATTGCGGTTATAAATTATTGCATTTACAAGAATGCATAAATATTCAATGATTCCTTTAAGATGCTAGGTGTTACGAATTCATATAAAAAATATTCGAAAGCCTCTCTTACAAACGTTGCTACGTATGACAAAAAATTAATTAGCATTTGTCCTTCCATATGTACCTGAATATGTATCTACTATTAATCTAATAATTTCCTTTATTTTCGTTTTTTTTTTAATTTTCAAATGACAATTTACCACGTAGTTTAAATCATCACAAAAATCTGTTCACGTTTTTTTAGTGAACGGATTCAGATCGGTCAGTAAAAAAGCGGGACCTTTGCATAAATGGAATAAATTTGTTTTTTTCTTGCGAAGGTTTCATGCCAGTTGCAAAACATTTGACATTTAGCCATAGATTGCACTCGGGTCAGGGGCATTAGATTTACCTAATGCTTTTCATATAACGTGTTTGTTTAAACTATTTACGGATAACATTTATCTGACCTTCAAAATCACGAACAGAGATTTGTAGTATCCTTTTTTTAATCATATTAGTAATTGATTTTTTGTAAAATCATTCGAATATTTTTAGTATTTTTATAGATTTTTAAAACATTTCTAATACTTGTTCATGATTCTTACTTTTCTCAAAATAATGAAAAAAAAAAACAAATACGACTTAGGGACCTTCAAGAAAAGAGTGTATAAGCATCTTAAAAGCCGGCAACGCGCTAGTGAGGCCTCTGGCATTGCGAATATCCATGGGCGGCGGCATCACTTACGATCAGATGAGCCTCCTGCCCGATTGCCCCCTATTATATAAAGACAATGTTAGTGTGACATTAACAGAGTGATTTTAATTTGATTTTTTAACAACTATGATTATGGTGAGTGATACTATGTTTTGTATCAATGACGCGTTTCTGAGACATCTCTATATACCGTAGTCTTTGAAATATTAATAAAAATCAGTCCAATTGTGTGTTCATAGAGTATCTGTCAATTTTCATCACATTTAATGACAATTTGATAGACGAATTGGTGTTTTAGTTCAAAGAAAGGTTTTGAAACGATTTCAAAAAAAGAGATGTTTATTAATTCTACCATATATTGCTTATCTGTATTATGAATGGAATGTATATTTCATTTCTGAAAGTTATTAAACACAAGTTTAATTTTACATTTTACAAGCCATTGAGATTAGAAAACCTCTAGACTTCAAAGTAATAAAATACTATTTTAGGAATTTGTGATTAATTTAACCAAAATACATATTACTTCAAAATATCTAATGGACCAAACAAAAAACCTCAAAAATGTAAACTAAGTATGAACTTCCGCAAAGTAACGCCTGATTCTATTAACATATTATTTAATATACTAATCGGTTACTTATGAGTTTCCAGTTTGCAATCGTTTCTTCATTAGTAATATTTTTTATCACTCAATTAATATGCACAAATGACTCAATTCTTATCTTCCATAGCATATAATCTGGAGTCTAGCCAAAGTGAAGCTCACTGTCATTACAAGCGTAAACTTCATGAGATTCAAACTCGTAAAAATGGCGCAACACAAACACAAAGGTGTGTTTTTTAACATCTGGTTGCAGATGAGATCTTAATCGAAGGTAAGTTATTGGTTAATATTACGCCTGTCTACCATTTGCTCTTTTCCCACACAATTATATATATATAAAAAAAAAATTTTTTTTTTTTTTAAAGATACAAGATAATGTACCTTTCTTAAGTGCAAACGCGTGCGTCGCCTATGTGTTTTTTCAAGCCTTTTTCACGGAAGTACTTTTTTGTTAGCAGAATCTAGCAATATATATATAAAACCGTTTAACAGAACGAGACAGCGAAATAGGCCGACAAAGTACCCTACTTGTCTCCACGGTATCATTTCACACGAAGTTCCTTTTCAACATAAATGTGAGTCAATCATCACAGTAAAATGTAATACTAGGATTTTCACCTATTTATAGCAATAAGGCCGATCATTGATAAGTAACTGGGTTATCTAACGCCACATCTTAATGCTTGCCTAGGTCTTACGAGGGCGGAAAAGTGGGGAACTATATTAGATAACATACTGTTTCATCAAAATCGGATCTATACTAATATAGTTTGTTAAAATATTCAGTGCAACGTTTTGATGCTTTATAGTTTGTAACATCTCACCCACGTTCTCAATATTCGACACGTATTCAATTTACGGCACCGTATGAAAAACCCGGGAAATGTTAACCTATATTCGGTACGACAACCATTGACTATTGACAAATTTAATTTCAACATTTGCTTTAGAAAAGAGCCAGTTGATGTAAAAATAATACATTAACCAATCTACAACTGCAAAGTTATAAAAAATTAACAACTGCTATAAGACATAAATAACAAAAAATAGGTACTAGCTCTCCTTCGGACGTCCACTCCAAATGGAATCATGGTGTGAACTGAATATTCTGATGAGCACGTGCCACCTGCAGGCAGGTCGATGGTAAGAGGAAAGGAAATAAGGATTCTAGGAAAGCTGTCATATAATTTACAGTAGTGATTACAGTAGGAGTCCTATTTGAAACTTTAACATTATATCTGTTTCTGGCGAACCAAGGGTTTCGATTTCATACGGTCAATTGTCATGAGCATATTCTTCTGTGGTCTGTGCGTTATATATCTAAGTATATGTTTATAGTCTGTCTAAAAAGTCAGTTTACATGAGTAATTTTAATACTTTGGAAATATTTATATAAATGATGATTAGTGAATAAAAAAATATTTGATAGTGTACAAAATTACAGAAAAATTCAACAAATAAAAAAATACTACACTGCATTATGCCTATATTTATTTACTTTTAATTGCCTATACAAAAAATCAGAGTCCACAAATAAAAAAAGATCCGTCAGTACAATTAAAATTCATTTAATCTGACTATATTATTATTTAGAACCAGATTAAGACTTTAAAATAAAGAAATAAATACAAGTATCAACTAGTGTTACATACCGGTTATGGCGCATTCTATTTCTATAACGTTGGGTTAGCAGTATAAATTTTTAAATTTCTAATAACATTTCTCAAGTAAACTGAGTTTTTAGACAGACTCTATCTAATTTTATATCAGTTGTTTCAACACCCACATGCTTTGAATAGCTATATTGGCCGTTATTTTAACTATGCATTATTTTAATGTACATACTTGAATGAAATGAAGTATCAATCTCTAGAAAAAACTTTACTTAAATACCATTTTAAAGCGATTATACGCACTGATCATCCTCGCGAAGCCAAAATCGCATAGCTTGACGACACCGTCGCTGGTAAGCAGAATATTCTCCGGTTTCACATCTCGATGTATGCAGTTATGTCTGTGACAGTACGCCACACCTTGCAGAGTCTGCCATATAATCTGCTTTGAGAGGAGCTCGGGACAGCCCTAAAATAAATAAATAGTCCTTTTAGATGTAGCTTTTGCGTGTCTATGATATGCTTTTAAGACACCATCCAGTTAGGATTGAAAATAGCTGAATATTTACTTAACTAATACCAAAATTGTAGTAACATCTTTTGAGTTGAAAAATTATTTTTTTTTCACAAATTTCTATTTCAGTAAGATATCAATAATTTTATATTGTATATTATTGAATCGGAAAGTTGAGAAAGTTTGATTTAATAAGATATGTGAATTGTGAATTGTATTATACTTATTTAAACACTGAATGAGGAAGGGAGTTACCAGTTCAATTATGTTGATAATAAAGTTCTATAAACTTAAACCTTTGCCTAACAGCCTTCCACAATTCATGAGTTATAATGTTATACAAACATAAGATAAAAAAACAATGTATTATATTTTTCAGAATATTTGAAGTTTCGATTTTAAACCCTTTATTTGAATGTTTGTAAGCGTTCATACGAATTTTGGCACAAATATAAACCTAATCGAACAGCGAATCGTCCCGGAGATCTATAACACAGGCTAGTCCTTTTTAGGCTCCAGTCTCCATCCTCACTATGAAATGTTACACTAAGATTTTGTATGATAATTTCGTGGAGAAAATAAACTGAGTTTAGACTTTGTCTTGTTCATCATTTTTGAAATACAAACCCTAAGCTTTAGGGATTGAAACTTTTTGATATGTATGAATATTAAATAAAGACAGCCGAAAGCACGGAGAGAGGATATTAGTCGTTTCGTTTTGTCGTAAAATGTTGTTTATTTTTTATAAACTAGGGGGCTAACAGGCTAAACACTAAACAGGAAGCTTCCCTGATCTTATGGACGCAATACGAGCTACATGAAGATGACGATATGCTCTTTTCGTTAACGTTTAAAGAATATATTGGTGGCGATTCTGATGTCAACTCTAAAACTAAAAATCTTTAAATTTAGGTTAAGACCTGTCAAACGTGTTTAACCTATTCTATATGTTTCTACATTGACAATTTAAGCCTTATTGCTATCAATTTTGAGATGTACAGAATAGGTTGCGCTCTCTAAAACTGTTTGACAGGTCTAAAGCTTAATTTAGAGATTTTTACTTTAGAGTATGTACATCAGAATCGCCACCATTGTCATACAAATATTATCGAGTGTCCACCAAATACGTGTCAATGTATCAATTACGAAATTCTTTTTGAAGAGTATGAAATTAGCTAATTGGTTTTATCATATGATAATACAATAAATTCTAACTATCATTTTAATGTCTTTGCTCATTTTATATTTTAATTACTAATATTGGATTTACTATCGTTTCGCATGTGTTTTTATTGTATAGCTTATGATCTACTACTACATTAGAAATACTATAACGGCGAATTTTGTGTGCATGTTTGTTACGCTCAAACGGCTTGACGTATTTTGACCAAATTTATTATACCCGAAGCAGACATATAGGGTACTATTACTTTATTTATTACGATTTGAAAATAGTACTACGAAATTTTCTTATAAATATCGCCTTAAAATATCTACAAACAATCTATGTGAGTCACTGTTAAATTGAACGAATAATAAAAGTAACAATAGTGTGTTATTAAAACAATAATTATTACGAATGCAACGAGCGAGCATTATAGCAAACTAAAAGGCAACCACATTGAAAAAGAAATGACATGGGAATATGCAAATAAATTAGCATAATAAACAAGCATCGTACTAAAATTAGACAAATTATGAAATTAAAAATGAAACAATGCGCACGAGTCTCAACTATAACAAGTGACTATTGGTAATCTTGCAAAATTTGGCTGTTCGAAACTTATCAGATATAAATATCCCGATATCGTATAACTTAGGAAACGCTACTGCGCAATTCGACCTTCCAATCACCGCTGGATCTTGCACAAACCTCTAACTCAACACATACAAGGTATGTCTATATCGGCTACGTTATACGTTAAGTAATTTATCTATACTATATACTTATTAATAATAATAATAATAATTTATTTATTGTCAGACCACAAAGATCCATGTGTTAGTTGTATGCAAAATCTAAACTAAGTTAGTACTTAATTTAGATATAATATCTTCTATCAGACCATAGATTATATCTACGTAAACAGGTGTAAATTGTACTGGTACACGAAAGTTTTCGATGGGAAAAGAGTAAAAAAGCACCTTCGTTTTATGAACCGCCAAAATATTTTTTGTCTGTTATTTAATGTTATAATTGGTAAAGGTCATATGTTCTACAGATTATCACGATTCACGAGATACATACAGACTGGGTTATAACCAATTCTTTGCATCATGACCTAGAAGGACCTAGACGCTTTTGTATACGAGCCATACGTCGGCGAAAAATTTCAAATGTAAAAAATCATTTACAAGTCGATAACAAAACTGAGTGAAAACAAAAGACTAATTTATTCGGCACTTAGTCAGGTTTCATAAATACGATAAACTTGCAAATCGAATTCTATCTACACTTTGTTGTACCAATATATGATAAAAGCAGCAAAATTAACAAATAATTACGTATGTTTTAAAACACGTGTTTGGCCCGCACGTGAGTTACATCCAGTTTTGGCATTGGGGCAATGCATGTTGGTCTAGTTTAGAAATCACTTGAGCGCAACCAATGAATATACTATATGGTTCCGGCGGCTTCACCCGCGTTAATAAAGAGACACAGTGCACGCCATTAAATATTAATTACACACATTTAATATAATGTAATAGAAGCGAAAACGTATTAGGTTAAATTGAAGAACTGACCACAATGATGGCGAAACTCGCACGTCTGCAACCAGGCTTTGGTCAATCGGTCGCCTCCACTGCTACTTCACGACAACGCGCGACCCCATACTGTACTACAGACCGTCTCTAAGCTGCATGAGTTGGGTTTGGAAGCTCTCCTTCATCCGCCATACTCACCAGACCTTGCGCCTACCGACTATTACTTTTCCCAAAATTTGGACAACTTTTTAGCGGGAAAAAAATTCAATTCCCGAGAGGCAGTACAAAATGCCTTTAAAGAGTTTGTTGTCTCCCGTCCAGCTGATTTTTTCAAGAAGGGCATCCATAAACTGCCACAGCGTTGGCAAAGATGCATTGATTGCAGGGGTGATTACTTTGAATAAAAGAAATAAATAAGTTCGAAAAAAAAAATACTTTAACTTTTTTCAAACAAAACGACAATTTCATAGGAAAGACTTCTCTCCTAGGAATCAATTTATTCCTATCAACTGTGTATTTGAAACAAATTATCAATTTTTATTGTATAGTTGACAATTTTGGCCGTAATGGTTTAACGATACATATAATGTGGTTTTGCAGGATTATTTAAGGTAAACATTTCCATACATTATGTATCTGTTGTGGCAGCGCACGCCAGAATCGTTCACAGATGGTAGATAGTAAATTTTCATTAAAATTCATTCAGCGGTTTTTACGTGAAAGAGTGACAAGCATCCATCCATAGGATATGAAGTTATAAATTGTTTACTATCTGCTAACTTTTCTTTGCCGATATCAATCATTTGGATATAGTGACACAGTGAAATGTTAATTATTTAATTGACGTTTCGTTGAATCATTGATTTTGGTTTACAACAAAAACCCTATTACTGAGATCGCTATCCGAGTGTCTATTTGCCTTTCACATATTAGGCATTTCTGTTGCCAATACAACAAAATAATCAGAAAAAAATGTGAGTTATTAGGTGGCTCCCACACCACAAACTCGATCGTTTTCCCTGTATCCTTTATATTTGAATCAAACTAATAACAATGCAAATACAGTGAAGACAATAAGAAAAACATATCTGAAAAAACCTGAAAATAACAGAAAAAAATCGCTTTAGTCTAATACTACATTTGTTCAAAAGTAAAGCATTTGACCATACACGTGTAAGGATGACCGGTACATTACGAAACGCATTTTTGTTCTATTCAAACGAGTATGCATTACCATTTTCGCTAACTGGTAATTGGATCGACGCAAGTGGGCTATTTTTATTTACCCTTTAATGCCTTTGCCATTTAGCACGTTTATATATAGCTTAGATTATATATGGTAATTGTATAGTTTAAGGATTCAGTACCCAAACATGGGTATTACAAGAGTCTCCTGCGTCTGCTACCTGCCCGTCTGCCAGCAGACTTTATCTTATGAAGCGTAAAGGCTCTTTAATGCCTTTGCCAATTAGCACGTTTATATATTGCTTAGATTATATATGGTAATTGTATAGTATTTTAAGGATTCAGTACCCAAACATGGGTATTACAGAGACTTCGCTACCTGCCCGTCTGCCAGCAGACTGTATCTTATGAAGCGTAAAGGCTCTTTAACGCTTTGCCAAAGCACGTTTATATATTGCGTAAATTATAATGAATTTATTATTTTAAGGATTCATCCCATGGGGGGGAAAAAAAAAAACCCCCCCCCCCCCCCCCCGCGGGGGAAAGTTTTTTTAAGAAGGGAAAAGGCCTTTTAAACCCCTTTGCCAAAAAGCACGTTTATATATTTCTTAGATTATATATGGTAATTGTATAGTATTTTAAGGATTCAGTACCCAAACATGGGTATTACAGAGACTTCGCTACCTGCCCGTCTGCCAGCAGACTGTATCTTATGAAGCGTAAAGGCTCTTTAACGCCTTTGCCAATAAGCACGTTTATATATTGCTTAGATTATATATGGTAATTGAAATATTTTTTTAAGGTTCCCGCCCCCAAACAGGGGTTTTAAAGGGGCTTCGCTACCTGCCCGTCTGCCAGCAGACTGTATCTTATGAAGCGTAACGGCTCTTTAACGCCTTTGCCAATAAGCACGTTTATATATTGCTTGATTATTTGGTAATTGTATAGTATTTTAAGGATTCAGTACCCAAACATGGGTATTACAGAGACTTCGCTACCTGCCCGTCTGCCAGCAGACTGTATCTTATGAAGCGTAAAGGCTCTTTAATGCCTTTGCCAATTAGCACGTTTATATATAGCTTAGATTATATATGGTAATTGTATAGTATTTTAAAGATTCAGTAAGGGTATTACGGAGACTTCGAGACTGTATCTTATAAAGCGTGGTAGTTGAACAGTTGAAAATGTAAGAAAACAAAATAAAATAGAGGTCTCCCACTCGCATTTGCCAGGTGTTTTACTTACACATAAAAAAGCAAACAAAGCAAGATTACACCACTTTCTTAATTCGCCACTCGGCCGTAATATTAGATTTATTCATCCCGGATCTGATTCATTAACGTTATGATGATTATTAAGTGCTTCAAAACGTCACTAAGATAATGAATGCAGATGAACACGTGACAAAAAAAAAGAGATTTTCTGGTTTTCCTTTGCAAATTTAAATTTAGAATTTTTAATTTAAAAACTAGAATTAGATAGGACTAAGCAGAAGACAATTTTTGGCTTAGCAAGCTCAAAGGCCGGCAACACGTCATAGATGCGTTGGTGTCCATGGGCGACGTTGTCTCATAATAAAAATAGTCCGACCATCTCTGAGCTCTTTGAAAAATACTTTCTGGCGCCCACCACCATTTTATAGAACCAGGAAAGACTATTTTGGAACCAATACGACTTAGGATTCTAAAAAGAGCGAACCGATAACGCCAGGGGACCATGGGAGACCTCTGACAGTTTGTCCACTTTACTGCTAGGCTCTTGCCTCTATAAGATAGATAAGATAGAATAACCCAACATTTTTTTTGCAATGAATCGCCTTCACAGAAAGAAATCGTTTTGAAAGATCTAGCCTAGAGAAAGACTAATCAATAATTTACATCTCACTTAAATTGCTAAAGAATATATAATATTAGAATAGTGTCCATTAACACTTATTACAGTCTCTAAAAAGGGCCGGACACTTAATGACAATTAAAATGTTTAAATTAATGATATATACTCACAGCTGGATATTTCTCCATCTCGTGAAGTACAGTGTGGTCACAGTACTCGAACACAAGGTGAAGCTTTCGCTTGCGACGGAACACTTCGATGAGGTTCACCAAATTCGGATGTTTCAAGTTCTAAAAAAGGTACTCTAATTGGTTCAAACTTTAATAAAACGAAGTTATTACATTACTTATATTAAAATTCATTTAATGGATACTATTTATATCTACATGTTAACATTAAGTTGATTGACCTCAACTAACGAGTAAAATAAATTTTAACACCACTTTGTCTCTATTTGTGTTTAATGCAACGTTATCTATTCATTAATTTTAAACAATCATCTGGGAATTAATCTTAATATCCATAAATGAATTTAAAAAACTTTTCCTGTAATGAATTCGATTGATTTTATTTTATACTAGCGAACCGCCCCGGCTTCGCACGGGTGCAATGCTGATAATAAATACACTACAGAAAAATAAACGCGTTGACGTAAAAAGTAAATGACAAAAAAAGTTATTGTGGGTTATCCATAAGAGATAGACATATACCATCACGGACTTTTCTGTAGACCTTTTTAATGTGTACAATACTTAGTACATTATTTTGATAAAACTCATAGGGTTCAGCCTGCGTTTGCAATGTAAGCGGAAAAAATGTAATTATTTACGACATCGCATTAGAAACCTCAAAAATACAACAGTACTTCTCTACTATTTAATGGATGTTATTATATATATAATCAGTACTTATGAATCACGTCTTGAACTTTAGTGAACCTTATTAAAAATCTTGTCTTATATGAACATTAACACGAAACAAAAGACCCTTCCTTAAATGCATGTCATTTCACAAATTAATAACTCTGCATTATACGTCATTGTCTGAAAACGTCTTCCGCCTCATGACGCAAACGATACACAAAACATATTTAATACTTTAACTCGAGGAAGGGTTAAACTTTATTCGAATAATGGATATAAAATTAAATATTTAAATTAATATTAATTTGTCACTTTGTAGCACACGATTTGTTGACGAGACTTCTCATAGAAAATGGTTTCAGGTATGATACCGTCTCGTCACAAATAGGAATCGAAACTGCATATATTTGAGACGCTCGAAAACAAAATTTACAAATTTTACTTGGACCTACGTTCATAATATTGGAACATAAATTATAATCATATTATATGAAGTTTTTTTATGAGAGATGGCCTTTAAAAGGCCGGCGGAGAAAATTAACGATTCGTCACATAGATAACTTTTATTATTTCGATACGGAGAGATGATTACACAAAGGTTTTACACATAAGCCCGCAATAATTTTCATTGCGTAGTTTACAAGATTTATGGTAAAGAATTCAATACGTCAGTTTGTGTTCTGTTTTTTTTTATCTTATGTGTGTCCTAAGCACAGAAAGCTTAAACGCGCGTGTTGTACGCAGTTCCATGTACTTTTAAATACTGATAATAGTTATTAATAGTTTACCAACCTTCAGCATTCGAATTTCTCTAAGCGCAATTTTACGTATGAGCGGATCGTCTTCATTCTCGACAAACTTCTTGATGGCGACAATCTCGCCGGTCTCGCGATTTCGACACTTGTATACGAGGCCGTAGGAACCTTCACCAAGCTTCGCCAGCTTTTCGTAGCGTTCCATCGCTCGGCTGGAGGCGCGAGACCTACAATATAGCATTTACAAATATTACATGCGTTACATTTGTATAAAACATCCGAAAACGCGGAGTGTGTTATATATTGAATTTTTTAGGTTATAATTCGTCAGTCACTAGATTCACTTTTAAAATGCACTACCACATGCGACACTATTACAAGTTACACAATCTCAGGGAACACCGGAATCTGTTGTTGAAGGAGCCAATATAATATAATACCTCTGAAATTCGGATTGACAAAACACACCAAAACATTTACCTTGCACAGACAACATCGGGCGCTACTATAGTCAAATTAATTTCCCCTTTCATTATTGCCTACTGTAATTTAGCCATAAAGATATCGAAATCAACTTTTAGTGTTGATGACCATTGTTATTTGCTTAACTTAAAGTAATATTTGCTTAAAAGCCAAATGTTACAATATGAAATATTCATTTGAACGTAATTTTGTTCTGTCAGTTATGGCAGAAGAGTTTTGAGTATTTTTTTTAGATATATGTACTTCATATATCATACCAATGTAGGTCTTAAGCGAGTTATGAGGGGGTTTAAATCTAATAAGATTAATAAATATATTATATTTATGAAATATACTTAGTTTAAATTTTAAGTATGCCAAATATTATAGTATGAAAAATTGTACCAAACAACTGACTGAATTTTATAAACTAATTTTTGAGATGGTTTGATCATTTAGTCGATAGGAACCTAATTGTATATATAAATTATACTGGAGACTATTTAACATTTTATAATATTAATACGATATTAGGTATACCATGTAAAATACTCAAAATTATGTCCATCAGAAGAAGATATACAATACATATATAATATCTTACATCATGAATGTTAACTCTTGATAATTTAATTTTAATGAATATTTCAGAGGAGATCGTTAAGAAATATCTCTGCTATTATATCTAAATTAAATTACCTATCAGTGAGATTATTGATTATTATATCATATAATTTAATTTATTTATATATATATATATATAGATAGGACTCTGATAACAGATAGAATAAGACCTAACCTAAATTAGTCAAGTCCTATCGACTTCAAGTCTAACCTAACATATTTTATTTTATTAAAAATCCGTACTAATTTAAATAAAATATTTTTTGTTTAAATTTATCTTTATCTGAAGATATTTAAAGACTTGTTATTTTAAGAATGTCTTTATTTGAATATCCCAAAAGATTATAGCTTACAAATACAATTTTATTCCAAAGTTTTACGATTAAAATTTTTTTAATAACTTATTATTAATCTATATATTAATTTACCATATACAAAACATATCTATACTTGACATAATATCTGTGGTACTACACCACATACACCACATGAATATTTAAATTTATCCTGTGTCTTTTTAAATTTTATTAAATATCCCTCTTTAAACAGTTTTAGAGCCAAAAACAACCTACAATTGCCACAAATACCCTTTTGAAAATGTTCTTTTTCTCCGTAAATTTGAATAAAGCTTTAACTTTTAATATAACGGTGATAAACCTACTTCAACTTTGGTTTCGCTTCTCATATTTTCGCTCCAAACAATAACCGATAAAAATATAAACTGATTACGATTTTCTGTTCTGGAATTTCTTGATATAATTTTATTTCGTTACAGTATTTGTGGTTATCGATTTTGTAAGAGTTATTACTTATTATTCAAATAACAGCATTGAAGCACGTATAACAAAAGCAACTTGTACTAAGAACAATTTATATGAGGGCTCATATATATATAGCCTTTTAAATCGTGTATTTTGCGATTCTTGCGTGCGATTAGTTTTTACAACATTCAAAGGTGATAAGTGTTTCGAGGAGATCATTTCTGTGTTTAGTGGCGCAAAACCATATCTTAGAACTATAGATATAATGCTCGAAGTCATCGTGGTTCCGATTAAGCTGTTGACGCAAACAAATCGGCCATTTTGACCACCCTCACTTAGTACCTAATGAACTAAATGTTTTTTAAAGTCGTTTGAACGCATGCAAAGTGTATTATATATTTTAGATAATTCTTGAAAAACTCTATAATTGTCTATACATTATTAAAAAATAAACCTTTTATTGTCTAAAAAACTTTCATAAAAATGATAATTAACCGTGTCTTTAGTTAAACCGAAGATCCCTGTATGTCCTGAACTAATCCTAGAATCTCAATTTTTAACAAAAATAAAATCATAACTATTCGTGAGTGCCTATTATTATTAAAATATTTGCCATTAAAAGAAAAATCAATCTTACCTCCTCGGCAACAGTGGCAGGTTATTACCAAATAACCATAACCGCTTATCACCGAACCATTTCTCCATGCAGGAAGCCACGTTGTTCCACACTTTGAAAACTTGACAAACAATACTTTTAATTAGAAGATCACTTCAACATTTAATTATTTCCCGGCTCTTTGAGACTTGACATTTAATTTTTTTTAATGAGGCCAAGCCAGCTGCCGTTACGAAAGCCACGAAGGTTTTAGTAGAATTATGGAAATATATCGATCGTTGGTTTGTTTACAGTTTCTCTTGTTTACATGACAACCGCGAGTCGTGGTATATGTAATGTATAACTACTATAAAAAATGCTACCGATATTATTTTAGATGGGTATACTGAAAACAAGCCAACAAGTAAAAACATCTTTGCAATAATTTACTTATGCCTTATACGCCTAGCACTTAGCAACCTACATTACATCAACAAACCTAACTGCTGTACCAAACTATCGCAAATTATTGTTGACCAAACTATCGAAATATTTGAAATCATTAGCAATCTTCAATTGAATTTTTTTTTCATCTTTATCGTCTCATCTCTTAGTTATAACATACTCTTTGGGCACGTCATAACTTCAGTCAGCTGTTGAGCTGTTTTTGCACACAACCGTTCACTATTCAGTGTTGCCGCTTATGAACGACATATAATACCCAAATAACAAGTAAAAATTCTCGATTACGGCATTCTTGTCTACCACACAAATCCCCCTTTTTTGCTAGCTTTTTTATTGAAATAAGTATTTTAATAAAAAAAAAGCAATTTTGTACAAGTATAGTATTTTTATTCATAGTAAAATTATGCTATCTACTTAATAGGCTTAAGCTGTTTCGCCGGGTATAACTTATTATGTTAGTTCGGAGTAAAAGCCTTCTTTTCTATTATACATTATTAGTCGCATTTGAGGAAATCGGGAAAAACGATAATGCTGTAGAATAAGTGGAATGATCGAGTAACATTGAAACATAATTGTCATTGTAACTTATGACAGCTTTCGTTCTTCTGACTGATGTACGGAGAACGATGATTTTGTTTTACCATCCTTATATCTTCATTCTATTTTCATTTTTCTTTCTGTCAAATTATTAGTAAGGTGCGGTATGCGCGAAGCTCTTGCCTTTTTCGATCAATGTTAATTATTGACGGGCAATAATGTTATTGTTGATCAGACGCAATCAAAACATCGTTATCGGCAAGGTTAATAGATATAATATTGATGCAACGGAGTGAAGACGTCGACTATTTGGCAAACTACAGTGTAATGTTGAAATAAACAGAATAATTTGCCTTTAAATTTGGCGATGTAAAATGTTTCTTGTGTTAAAATTTCAGTGTAGTGTTTGTACAAGAAGCTGAATGCGTCGTACTTTCTCGTACTATTTTGTGTTTTGTTTATAATAAGACAAGATGGGTTCGACGGGGCTAACTCTAGCAGATTTGCCCAATATTTTTATTATGATAGGCGCTCTCATTTCACTATTTGTAATGCTAGTCATACTGCTTAGGTAAGTGATAATTTATTATCTTTATATCAGTAGATATAATCATTTAAGAATCACACGAAATATTTTCTTGTTTCTTAATTACATCTGCCTGTTTACAAAGTGGTTTTTTACATTAAATATCTAGTTATAAACATTACTTAGAAAGTTTACATAGCCTGAGCTTCATGTTTTTATGGAATAAAGTCATATTCATTGTAAGCTAGGACTGCATTTTTATGTAGGATGCTAATTGACCAATAGATGATACTTTTAAACTTTAAGTAACATAAAATAAAAGAAAATCAAAACAACTTTCTCTAAAATAGAAACAAGCAAAGTTACTTTTGCAAATATAACATATTTGGACAATTTGTTTTTAAAGGTTCACAAAGTTATAAACAACATAGAATTATTTTGTGACTTATCAAGACATATCTATACAGAACTGTTTATCCAAAATGTCTTTCATACATTAATATTAAGTTTTTGTATGAGTGCCAATACCAAAATTAAACATTAAAATATATTATGTGGATATACAAAGCTGTTACCTTATCTTAACTGAACAAAGAAAAAGAATTACACTAAATTTACTTACACATAAAACAACCAAACATACAAAGAAATATAAAGAATCTTATAAGAAAATAATAGTAAAGTCATAAGTTTAATTGTAATTTATTAAAAGCTGCTCATTTTAAAAACAAAATGGATTGAGTTTTTGTTTCAGTATGTTAAACGCTGAAAAACAACTTTGTTTAAACAAGCATGATTCAATATGTAGATGTTGACTTTTAATAACAATTCATTTACTTTACAGTATAATTTTAATTAATTTATGTATCCAGTTTAGTCAAAAATTCATTCATGGCAACATAGCGCAATTTCTTGTGAAATACAATTTATGAGCAATTTTGAGCTGGTGCCCTTGACATCCTATTGCATACCTTCACTTGATGAACTTGACTGATTTCCAGCTGTCTTTAATTTACTATTTGTATTATAATGGTAATAAATAACAATGTGATCACCAATGTATAAACCAATTCAGTTGTGTTTGTGACCATACTGAATATTTAGTGAATGTAATTTTAAAGTACATATTTTTAATGTTTAAGTCTAATGGAAAACAGGAATTTACTTTTATCCCTATATGCACAAGCAAAGGAAATTGCTAGCTTGGAGTCTTTTGAGACAGCATTTAAAGTGTTATACATATAATATATATTTCATAATGATTGTTGATATCTGTTTCATTTTTTTTTTCAGCTTTGCCATAGCTTTGTTATAAAAAATGAAAAACACTTTTACTACACTTAGCCAATTGATGAAATACTATAAAAACATATGAAAACAAAATAAAAACTAAAGTGGCTTAAGTATTCACGTACACCAACGCTTTTTCCCGGATTTTTCTCATTAATTTCACGAGTGCCGACGTCAAAGTTGCAGTGTTTCACTTGTTTGCTACGCCTCCCAGTGGCACGCTCTCACCTACTTTATAAAAGCTTTGTGAAAACCTTTGACCAGAGGCTTAAATTTTTCATAGATGACGGCGTTCGTGTTTTAATAGACAGCAACATACAGTAACATAGGTTTGGAGCATTTTAGCCCATACTTAGATACACCACACGCATTCTGGAATGTTCTATTTTTGTTTGAGCAGCTTGTTCGTGGATTAACTAGCAACATCTTTTGTTGTCTTTTTCTGTTTTTTGTAACACAAATGCTCCGTACTGATGGTGTTATGTTATATATCATGTTGTTAATAATTTAGCAGTGTATTTAAAGTAATTGGAATCTATCCAGTAATTTTTAATCGTTTCAAACATACATAGAATACTCCTAATTTCCTCTTTATAATATTGGTATAAATACAATGTATTTGCGTATATGTTTCAAATTGAAAAGTGGATATCGTTTTTGGTTAGTTTTTATGAATCGAAAGTAACGTGTGAAAAATATACAATTAAATTGCGTTTACGTTAATGTTTAGTACACGCCCACATGGAGCGTCGACATATCTAGCTTTGTTTGTATTAAAAGTTTATTTATAAAGTTTAACAATTTCGAAACGGAAATTACACTTGCAAAACTAAACTTTCATGTATAGATATGTAAGTTGCGACAAACTTGGGTATTCTTATATATGACGATAAGAATAGAGCGTTATTTGTAAAACGATTCGTACGATAAGGGGCCAAAAGTTCATTTGGTTATAAAATCATAATTGGGTCATTTTATCAGTGTGGTAACTGTTTAAGTTTTTAATTAATAAACATAATTTTGCTTTAAAAAGGTTAAATTTATGGTCCTGCATGCCTTGCTGATGTAATGAGTGTTTCCTGTGATTTTTAATACCACCAACATGTAACAAAATGAAGACATTAAAAATCAAACCAATTGCAATTTAACTGGAATTCAATTAAATTACGTATTTATTTTTTACTGACTTTTATTTTACAAGATAAACTATGCAATAGCTTTCAAATTGGCTTAACAAAGAATAAGCTAAAGCGAATGAGTAGAGTTTTCATGTAAGTAACGTTATTGGAAGCTGTCTGGTTGGATAAAAATGGAGTTTTTAATGAAGTAAGTTGCATGATGAGGGTAGTTAAAAATAAATATAATCATTACATAGTTTGAAAAAAAAATTATAAATAAGTTTAAATGGACCCGCTAATATGTAACACTAGCTCGTAGATTGGTGTGGGAACAAACAAAGCAACACTAAATACACGTGATTAGGACATCCGGTGAAATTAAGTTGACTGAAATAAATCTGTTTTGACGGCAGGATATGCCATTAAGATTGGTATACTTATGACGATAAAAGATAAAATGTCGCGTGATATAAAACTAATATTCTTGTTACATAATGTAATGCATTGCTTGTGCAGTGATTAACGCATTTAGCATAATAATACCCGCATCACGGCGTACTGATTAATGTTTAATATATTTCGTTGCGTAAGATTTACCTTATAAAGACTAACCACTTTTTTTATAACACTCATTTGTCTCTTTCTGCCGTATTGACTTTACAATGATCAGAGATAGGGTGTGAATGAAGTCTGTAACCTGCGTGGCGGGATCTGGGATGTGATTTTATTTTATGATTATTTTTTTATTACTTATTGGGTATGCACACCCATCTAGTCCCACAGAACCTTCTAGAACAAAACAGCACGAAACAAATATTTATAACCACTAAATGGGAATTGTACAAATGTAGAAATAGTCTAATGTCTTACATCAATGTTTATGTACTGAAACTTTATAAACAAGATATCGCTCACAGAACTAACTTATTAAAAAGAGTGCATCTTTGGTGCTCCATCTCTTTCTGTCAAATTGTGTTAGTGCTGTAACGAAAAGAGACGGTTGGGTTTATTTGAAATTGTGTTATCCGACGGAATCGTTTTGTGAACTATGAGAATGTTATTATTATGTTAATTTACAAGTGTGCAACTAAACAGCAGTAATAACTAACCTAACCTAACAAGAAAATAACTGCCCGTTAATTTATTGAGCATAATAACAAATTTACATTGTATTCATATTAAAACGATTTCAGGAACATGGAAGTGATAGGGATAGTGGGTGAGGGTCGAGAGGAGGCGTGGCCACGCTCGATGCAACCACCACGGCTTCTCATGCAGAGGGTCCACATACCCTTCACGTTCAAGGTGATGGAGAACGAGCCCATAGGATATAGTGGTAAGGGAAATTGTTTAAGAAAGTGAACAAAGGTGGTTTATGATCTGTATATAACAAGACGTCTATTGTGACGTGTACGTGGTCTAACCACACAACACTTCATTAATTAAGTAGCGAACTGAGCCTACCCTCAGTTTGAATTGCATTAATTTAATTTAGTCTTTAAGCAAATATCAAGTTTGTAGATTGTTTATGTCACTGGAAGAACTAGCGCCTAAGAAACAGGCTCGGCCTAGTTTAGGTGCTAGGAGTAATTAGTATCTTGCACTGTCTATTATTATTATTAGTATTATTATATAGTAGTATTATTAGTAAGTTTTTGGTTGTCTTTGTAAGTCCTTGTTGTTAAGAAGTGGATTAGGATACAAATGTAAACCTCTTTATGACAATAAAGATAATATATTATAATTATGTTATGAAATGCCTGTATCATACGTGTCGTTTAATTTATTTAATGTTATTGTAGTCTACCGTGATCACGCTGTAGAGTACGCGAAACGTCGGAAAATTTTAAAATTTTAAACTTTGCAAATATACATAACTTAAATCCGTTAATAAAGTGTTATTCTTTTTTTTTTGCCTATGCGGTGGCGTTCCTTGTCGTTCGTTTCGGTTTATTCGGAAAATAGTATATGATTGATTTTTTTTAATGATAAGAAAAATAAATTATAAGCAAGCAGTACTACAATACATTTTCCCTATTTTTGGAGAACGGTCAGGAGGCTCACCCGATCTTAAGCCAGAGGCCTCAAAGTGCGTTGTCGGCCTTTAAGATACACTCTTTTCTTGAAGTCGTATTGGTTTATTGTTTCCTATGTTGGAGTTGATAAACGATAAGGAAGTCCAATGAAAATGGATCTGTTAAAATTCCAAAATAATTCAGTAAAGTTTTCTTCGTGTATTTGTTTATCGCTTATAGATCGCCATATAGTATCGAGGTTTTTGACGACCTCATAAATATAAACTACATTGCGTACGAGTCTTCGCATAACAATTCAATACTAAAATCATGTTATTCAGTAACAAAGTTCAGTCGTAATTTGTTTCAAAATAAACCGAGTAGTTAGCACTCTCCTGCGAATTGTATGTAAGTAAAACTTATTGTTCTGCAATATTTATCATTCAAAGTCGTGTGAATTTTCTGTTTGTAATGATTTATAAATTAACTATAAGTTGTAACTGTAATGTCAATTGTCAAATTTTGTTTTCTAAACCTATCGTGTTTTTTTGTTTAATCTGCAGTATTGGTATAATCTCTAAGTTTTCCTCTGGATTCTGGATGTTGTCTTATATTAACACCAGTATCACTCATTGAAATACGTAATGAAATAAAACGAATGAACGAGAATGAATTAAAACGCGATCAATAATCATTATTATAAGTTCCATCGTATTAGTAAATAGACTTATTTACGGAAAATAAATTCTTATTCATGTGGAACCTGCACCACTCTCACTTGTTAATAGCTACTTGGGGAGTAAACGTAAAAGTAGTCAATATTATCCAGGAGTTAGAAAAGCCAGAAAAAATCCATAATATTTGTCGATACAGATTGTAGATTCATGACCCCTATTTCCGCTGCATACCTTACCATACCAGACGCACGGTTGGGAACTTAATATTATTAATCGGAATATACCATTACATCAGGGTTAACAATATCGGAATGACAGAAAGAAAAAGCATTTACTTGTACAAAAGCAGATAAAAAAGTGAAATTTGTAGCGATTATAAAAATAGGTGATTTTTACAGGGGTAAATTGCTGTGTCTCGTCAACCGTCCGTTATTGGCACGCGTGCTGGTGGGGTGCCCCGGTTCGGGAGCTTCATCAGACCCTTTGGGGGACCCTGCCGGAGATACTGGCTTCGAGTCACTTGAATTTTACAAGGTATGTTAATATTTGTATGTAAATTGATTCATTATGGGGAATAGATATTTTAGTCTATTATTATTATTATATTATTTAGCTTGTTTATAAAATGACATTTTAACAACGAAATCTATAATTAGAAATGTGTAATTTAAATTAAGGAACATGTATGTATAATTAAATAAAAACCACGCGTCCAATCATTAAACAAAGAAAACCCAATAGCTAGATTTCCACGGCCCGGAGATAACTTCGTCCGGGGGGTACGCCGACTAGGTTTAAAAAAAAAAATATTTGTCATCAGGATCACACTAGGCGTTGCTAGTACTTCGAGTGACGTATTCTTATCCAAGACAGGTCATCTTTATAGTTGGTGCAATGTTACTTATAAGGATTAAGCGCAGATGGCCAATAGATTTATTCCATGTGGATATAGACATCCTTTGGAGTTATATAGTCTTATACAGGCATAGATCATAAAATAGAACTTGACATTTTAGTATCCATATGAACAAATCGTGATTATCTGTCTAAGATCGAAATAATTGTGAGAAAAACTTCTTCGATGTAGGACAACGGAAGAAAGAGAAACTTGATTTCAATTGTTGATATCGATACAAAGTATTGCGTTAAATATGCACTCAAGATATGTCGTAAAATCATAAATTCTTTATTCGTTTGCGAATATGGGTACAAGAAAAAAAGGTCTTAACAAAGGTATAACAAAGTGCATAAACTATATTCTAGGCAATCCTCAAGGCATGCAAACTATGAGTACACTACTAGTGGATATTACATTACATTTAAATTCATATCAAACAATTACAATGATTTAATATTTTAAATTATCTTCCAAATATTCAGTAACTGCGTAATAAGCTATTTGTAATAACATTTCTTTAATTTTTTTCTTAAACAAAACATTGTCGCGTCGTAGATTTTAGCGGTCGAAGTTTTAGTGTTCTCAAACAATTGTTGTCAAGCAAGCGCAATTTAGTTTATCGCCAAATTAGTTTTAACGAAGACAAACCGTTTAATAAGACGATTTAATGGCACGACTGTACTGTTGCCTTGTTTTTAGATTGAAATTGGTGCGGGCGATACTTGTCCCAATTTGCGAAATTGGGTGCATCCAACGCATGTTTAAAACATCATATTATACGTGTGCTTATCGTATTGCTATAACTGAATTTGAGAAGGGTTTTTTAAAAGAGAACAATATTTAAACTTTGGAGCAACCGTCTTCGATAAGGAGTAGGAAATAAGTGGGTTGGAGTTTTTTTTTTTTTTGGATGGGATCTCGCTGTTGGCCTGAAGGGCCTTGACAGCTTAGCTCGGGCGTTTGAGGCGAGTTGAGCTCTGCCTAGAATTGTGCCGCGGCTAGCGCAAGGGCGTCTCCTGTGAGACTCGAACCTCGGCTTGGGCCGTCGCGGCGGAGGGTTGGAGTTTAGCAGGTTATTGGTTATATAGGATGGAAAATGTTTGTGTCGTAATAAAAAAGTGAACTCAGCCCTAAGGCTAACAGAATAAGGGTGTAACAGTACGGTAATACCGAATCCGATATTGATAATAACGTTGCTGAATTAGGGCTATGCATGCTTTAAAGTTTAAACGAAGTTCAAGAAAGAGTGGGAATCTTCTCGTGTTCTTTGAGTGAAGAGTCACATTAGGATAAGATCGTGTGATAATAGTAGTTAGATGTTTTAATAAATGAATTCGATGCGTTTTTAATAATGAATATTGAAGTTGCTAATTAAATATATTCTTTATATCGATACTGATCCAGATTGCTTGTAAGTGGCAAGGTGTTTTGATATGATGTATGCGAAGTAATGAAAAAACGTGTTTAGTAAATTAAAAAAGTAGCAATGCATAGGCCAATCTGAGTTTTTTAATTCCTTCTTACAGGTGCTACGTCCGACTTTTCGTGATTTTGGGAGGTTTCTAATGTCAGGCTGATTCGGTATTTTTATGCACACCACTTCCGAATACAACTGGAGACATAAAAGTTAAAATTTATGTGTCGGTGATTTTTTTAATTGTAAATTAACAACAACTTACAAGTTCTCATGTCAAAACACTGTACATTTTAATTTCCCTATTTGTTAGTTTGCTAACATTAGGAAAACCATTTATTGCGTCGTTATTATGACAGCATTGTGTAAATCGGTAATCGTCGTAATACTACACAAAACGGATATTGCAACCGGTATTATCGATCGTTTCCATGGCGGAGATTCGCGCTAGACATGTAAGCAATCGTCCCTTTTCTTAAAAATAAATAAATAAATAAATAAATAAACCTTTATTTCAGATGATAAAACATCCATAGATTGTTAGTATGTTAGTAACAATTTTTCCTTAAATATTAAGTTAGTAAAGTTAGTATAATAAGATTGAGTTTGTTAACGTGATATAATTATTGACCAATAGCTATCTCCACACAGTGGCGTAGTATTGGGCAATCAAGCCTGACAGCAAATACCTTTAGGATGCCGTTGCTGCTGGTACGCAGACGCTTTATGAGTGACACCGCTTTGTTTCGCATTATTGCGAAAAAGTCTTTGGTGTGAGCGTCTGCGAACATTTTGGAGGCACTACATCGCCACGGCAACCTCAACAGCATCCTAAAGGCATTGTTATATTGAACACGCAGGGCGCTGTAGGCTCGGCGGTATATGTCACCCACAGTCCACGGTATAAAAAGACTGACAGAACGCTTTAAATAAAGTTATTTTCACGTCTGTAGTGCACCGAGTGAACCTGCGGACAAGCATATTGCTCCTTACCGCCAACGCCCTGCGTTCTCTCTCAATATCCTCATCATCTCCTAGGTCACTAGTGACAATATGACCGAGGTATTTAAACTTCTCCACAACTTTCATAGGTACACCGTTGAGACATACTGGCGGCACATGGCGTGGTCGTGTTTCGGTGCCCTAAATATTAAAATTTCACTCTTTTTAGAATTATATTTTAAGCCATGCTCCGCCACATACGTCTCGCAGATGGAAATTAGCTTCCTAAGCCCTGTATCGACGGACTGAGCAGCACCATGTATCCGCATAGCTTTGTTGTTGACAATACATGATATGGCACTAATTGTGTCAGTCTTTCAATAAGTTGTCAAATACAGGTTGAATAAAAGTGGAGAGCTTAAACCACCCTGCCTCACACCGCACTCCAGCCTGTATTCATCCGACAGAGCACCAACCCACCTCACCTGGTTTCGTTGGTTAGCGTACCAGTATTTTAGTAGAGCCGTGTACTCCGCCGGCACACCCGAGTCCCTCAGCTTGCCCCACAGTATATCATATGAGACCAGGTCAAACGCTTTCGATAAGTCGAGGAAGCACGCGTACACCGGGTCCGCCTTGCCGTATAGTACTTAAAGTGTTTCAAACAGTAAATGGCTTCCGTCGATACGCTCGGTTTAAACCCAAATTGTGCATCATTTGTTGAAACAAATTTATTGAGATACCCGTTTAACACACTGTCAAATACCTTGGCCGCAATGGTCGCAAGCGAAATGGGTCGGTAAACTATATGGATGCGTCCCCAGTTTTATTTTTGACGATGGGCACTACAATAGTCCTCATCAGCGGTTCCGGTACGTAAGAGTGACCCAAACACAAGCTGTAAAACAGTGAAAGGACTCGCGGAATATGTACTCCAGCATATTTAAAGTGTTCGATGCTGAGACCATCATAACCAGGCGATTTTCCTCTTACCATCTCATTAATTATTTTTTCAATGCTCTTTGCAGGTATTTTAATTACGTTCTGTCACGATGGTCTCAGCTTCGCTAACATTCGAACCCGAACCTACATTTAAGGGCGATCTTACAGTGAAATGACACCGAAATGCATCCGCAATATCCTTATGACCACAAGCCCCCCCAACACTCACCGGAAGACTCGGCCTAATATTCATTTTATTTGTGTTCTTCCAGAAGCTTTTAAAATCTTTGGTAGAGTGGTTCGACGCAAGGATTCCATCTTAGTTGTTCTGTGTTTTGACACCATTTTAGTTTTGCTTTAAAAACTTTCCTAGAAACTGACATCTCTTCAAAAATGCGACCGCTGGACGGCCGCCCAGCCATCATCCACTCCCGAAATTTAAGCCGAGCCTCCCGATGGGGTCCCGCGAGTGCTTATTCCAGCCTGTAGTGTTCTCCCTTTTTTCTACGCCTACCCTTCGTACGAATTGCTCAAGTGACAAAAATTTATAATATCACAATACATATTATAAAGGACTGCATTATGTTCTTTGTTACTACAAAATTTATCGCAACAATCTCTGATTCATTGGGAGATTAATCATCCTTAACTTAGTGTGACAAAGATCGTGATACAATTTAATCTGTTGTGGTAACCTTTCACCCCATGCAACACGGTTTACAGGTTTCACAATTACCGGTTCCTCAACCTTAGGCTTAAGTATTAAGTAATTCAACTACAAGTGGTAGTGATCCGACCAAAGCACATCATAATTTACAGACACGCTGGCTACTGTTTCCCGCGCTGAATGAGTGACTAGGCAGTGGTCCAACCACCTGTCACAACCATGAGCCTCACTATGAAAAGTTAACGTATTTGAATCACACATACTTGCGTCAATACAAATCCAGCTCTCTTCATTACAAAAATCTAACATTTCAGTATAAAATAATTCTCTAGGATGAGCATTAAAGTCCCCTAATATGTAGAAAGCTTCAATTCCCTTATTTTCCTCTATTTCTACAATTTGTGACCCGAGACACGCAGTAAACTCCGCTAAGTTGTCATAACAGTTCGTAGGCATATATACACTAAATATAACTACCGATTTACTACTTACAGTATCTGATGGCACAATTGCAGTTTAACTCTTCACTGACACTGATTCGAATACCTTTTTACGCCACAATATAGCAACTCCACATAAGCCTCCCGCTCACCAGGCCCCCGCCGTATCAACCGCAGAGATCCCCGTAGACCCAAAATCTTCACTGATCATACTGAGAAAAGATAGATCGTGGGGAAGTAACCACGTTTCCTGTAGGCATAACACGTCGGTGACCTGCATAACTCTTTAACACCTTCCAAGGACCTCTTATTGATTTCAGTTAAACTTAAAAGAGTAAATACCATTTGATAGAAAGAGACGGAATATTATATATTGTGCGCCCAATAAAACTACTACGTCAATAATTAAAAATATATATATATTACAAATATGTGAGTCCTATCGCGACGTGAATAAGTAATTAATTAAGGTAAGGGTAAAAAAATAACAAAAAAAATACCACATACCATACGATTTTTTTTTTATTATTTTTTTATATTAAACTTGGATACATACCTATTTCGATTAGTTGACATCCGTCGGGTGACGAATATATTATTATAATTTAATAAGGATAATATTTATTATTTTATTTACATATTCGCGTACTATTTGGCAGGTAGACGAGAATAATAAATTTATTGCCACGGTATTTTGTAATTTCCATGATGACCATGCCGCAATGCCAAAGACATCCCGGGTTCGATTCCCGGTGCTGAACATTCTTGGCTGTATGTAGGGGTGTATATTTTTATCAGTTCTGGGACACCCTATAGAAGCTATAACATATGCACGAACTTTTTTTTTAAATAACAAACGAGATAGCGGGTGGCCTAGGTAGCAACAGCCGCAGCCAATAAGCATCCATTAATGGTTGAGTTGCCGACCCTTAAGCGAGGAGTAAGCTCTCTTTTTGAAGAATTGGAGGTCGTATCTTTGTGGAAACGATTCCACAGTTGTTCCAAATGTGTTCTAATATTTTTATGATTATTGCAAGTTCGATATAAAAATCGATATCGTAACTTTTATAACTTACAAGTGTAGAAAATATACGAAAATATATTTTATATATTTCCGTAGGCTCGCTTACGTAATGGTTCAAAGGATGGGGACCCCCCCCCCCCCCCGTTTAAAACCCCCCCGTTTTTTTTTCTTTGGGGGGCGGGCGCGGAAAGGTTTTTTTTTCCCCCCCCCTTTTTTTAAGAAAAAAATGGGTTTTTTTGAATTTTGTTTGGCGTTTGCGTCATATAATTAAATATCTAAACACAAATTTGAGTAATTGTGTATTGGTTCTGCTATAATTGTATATAACACGCAGCAAAAAAAATATGCTGTTCTCCCATGTGTCTGGTCTCTGGAATCCACATTAGTTAGAGACGAGATTTTTTCTATCAAAAATACTGTTATATCCGAATTGCAATATAAAATAACATTTTATAATATATAAATATAGTTTATCATCTATAAATACTACTAAATATAGTTTATCATCATCCGATAGATGATAAATGATCGATGATGATGATTAAAAATAATATAAACGAAACTGTGTCGTATATATTTGATTTAAATTGTATATTTTGAGCATACACCCATCGTGCGGCATTTGCGAAGTTTGTCGTGCAGACAATATTTGCATTTTTGAGACAACCTTGACAGTATGGCATGCGAAAATACATTGTTGTTTCCGTGTGAGTTTTTTTTTTAAGAATTTAACGTGAATACGTATTCACTTCAGTTTATATGAAGAAAAAATCTTACTAGCGGTGTATATAGCCTATATAACGACGGTAATCGGATGTCAATTTTTTTATGGCAAAATACTTTTTTGTTATGGGATTTATGTTCGGCAAGTAAGCATCAGTATCATTGTTTTCCTACGTATAAATTATTAGCTTAGATGAAACTGAATTTAATTACATTTCCATTCGAGGTCTTTCATTTATCTACGCGAATATTTTTTTCTATAATTTGTTAGTTATTTGCAACATTAGTATAATAAAATTAAGGAAATATAATTCAACGATTCTGTTTGACGTTAGCAAATTAATTTATACAATTCAGAAGTAAAATCTTATATATACAATTCTCGTGTCGCGGTGTTTGTGATTCAACTCCTCCGAAACGGCTTTCCCGATTCTCATGAAATTTTGTGTGCATCGTGTAGGTCTGAGAATGGGACAACATATATTTTTCATCCCCCTAAATATTTATGGTGGTCCAACCCTAATTTTATTTTTCTTTTTGGAAAAAAAATCTTATTTTTTATTTTTCTATCATACAGTATACAAAAATACATGCAACCCTAAATTTTTAATTAATTTCGACGTCGATCAAGAAGCTTTTGGAATAAAATGCTCCTTTAATTGATTTCTACTTGAATATCCTACTTCCTATAATGATTAGGATCCTGTGCGTGGAGTTTTGTATGCGTTCAAGTAAGCGAGTTACGAATGGTGATCTCCAAATCTCAATACAAAGTCAAACTGTTGTTGTTGTGACCTAACAAAAAAATGCTAGACAATAAATGCTGCGTAGGATTGCAATTCTATTTATGGCGCATCGTCTGTGTAACGAATAATTAAATTAATGTAAAGCAGCCGTACACTAAATGCAATGCGTTGTTTTATAAAAATTATCGAAAAACATGCAGGTTTAAAGAATTACTTACCTTGAGAATTAATTACATTGTTTACTATCTAACGGTGTAAGAAATGGATGGCCAACTGTTTCCGACTCTATTCTGGTTGTGAATCGCCTACAAATCTTTATATATATATAATTCTTCTGTGAGTGTGTATGTCAATGAACTTCTCTCAAACGACTGGACCGATTTTGATGAAATTTTTTGTGTGTGTTCAAGGGGATCTGGGAATGGTTTAGATTCACAATTTTGTCGGGCGGTTGACAGGTCAGCTAGTACTATATATAATACGGTGTTTAAAACATTTTTTACCGCACACCACTACTTTGTGGACCCAGCTGCCGGCGGACGTATTTAAATGCCGATACAACTTGGGTGCATTTTGGTATTGCAGGTGTCCATGAGCGGCACTGAACACTTATCTAAGTGACATGCTCGTTTGTCTCATAAAAATAATATAATTGTAAAAAGTATTTTTTTAATACTAAAATATGTTGTATCAAATGATTCTCGCTGTGATAGCACTGATCTCAGAGTAAGCAGTCATTCAAATGAGTATATTTTTTTTATTTAATATCAAAGGTATTTTTTATTGTGATAGGTAAATATCCATGATGACTTGAAGACTCTTTTACCAATATTATAGTTACTGTTAGCTTTATAATAAATCAATGGCTTAGCATACATTGGAAGCTGACCCGGCAACAAGATCAATGTACTTTTGGCAAACGTCCGTAATGGCGTCCTACTATGTAAAGTACAAGTTGATATTAACCGTTATTAAAAGTGAATAATTATTAATGAGGCGTGACTTTCCGTATTATGTTTGTATATTTTACTCAGTGTCTATGTTGTATATAATATTTTGTTGATAGTAGCGACTTATATCCATATTGAAAGCTAATATTATTTTTAGAATTGTCTTCTTGTATCTGGTTTAACTATTTTTTTTTCTTAAAGTGTATGAGCGAATGAAAAAAAAGATGGGCTGTATTAATATTAGTTATATTATACTTCAATTATTGAGCAGTATTCTCGGTTTAAAACAATTGGGTTCATCGCTTACGATTTTAAATTTTTGCAACGTCCAGTCAGTTGGACTGTTGTCAGCCATTGGACTGTTGAATGTTGTCGATGGAGTTTTGCCGATTCGTATGATATTACATGTTTTCTGAATTTATTGTTTTACTGCATAACATAATTTTTAAGATACATAAAGTATAAAAACAGACAGTCTCGCCGTAGGCGTATTTAAATTTTATTTGTTATATTAGTATTCACTACAAGATGGCATCGGCAAAAAATTTAAATTAATACAATTTTATTTGCAATATACAAGAAAAAAAAACTAAAACAACCGACGCACGTTTCGCCCCGACCGCGACACCTGAGCATCCACAGGTCTTGGATGCTCCGGTCATCTACGGTCAGCGTTCATTGAGTTTAAAGTTAATATCTGAATAAAAATCTGTTGATATCTGCCAAAAGGAAGTTCTAAAAAATTTACTTCAATATTGTTTGTTCAGATGGATATTTTAGATTTTCATTTTAAACTTACGATGTCTATATATGTGTTGTACGTGAATATGTTTGAGGTACATATTAAATACAATAACCAATATCTGACCAGCAAAAAATTTACATCTATCAATATTTACTATATATGAATGGGAATTCATTAAGTATATTAAATAAAATATTCTGTTAATGATCGGAGTGTGAGGGCGGTGCAATTTGAGGTTTGTTCGTTTTAATTGAAATTTTATAGTGAATGGATGGTTCGTATCCTAAATATTACTTCTCAGGTGTACTTAAAGAGAGTGCGATAGAAAATATTTTTCATCTTTATTTTGCGTGATTTGATATAATTATAGAATTAGTTATGTACATAAATAAAAAGTATGTATATAAAATCCCTAAGTACCGTTATTAGGATTTAATAAAATTTTCTGACCCATTTTCGTCAGATCGTAGCCATATCGAACGCGACGAAATAATAATTATTTTTTATGAATTATTTGCGTTGTTTCAACTTATCGTATGACGTATGGCCATTCACGAAAACCTCTTCGGGGAACTAGAATCGTGAATGTAGTTGTATAATATGAATATTCATGGTCATTGTCAATTTTTATTTCATCACCTCGACCTTGCTCAGAGAAAGAGTTTAAATATTCAAGAAACGGAGAAATCTCCATAATGGCCCGACTCTCCTTCTCCAATTAAGAAATTGGGCGCTCGCTCCATTAAGTTGAAACTTGTATTTAGGTTACTATTATATTCTTAACGGGACACTTGCTAAGAAATCGCCAATCGTCAACTACACACAAAAATATAATAAAATAATAGACTCCTTTACAAAAAATGAGATTTGTTACTCGAATTATGGTAACCCTTTGAGCGCGACTCGCGGTAGACCTATTTTTATATTAAACCGTCTGATTGAGTTAACGGTTCTTACTGACGCATTCCACTCGTACAAGTAATTTACCGTAAGTATATGGCCTCTTTGTTTGTTAATATTTAATCGTATTTACATATTCACAGATTATCAGAATTGCAAAGCGGCACACTTCACCGGTGATTGTTATTTATGACGAATGCAAGTTCTTGCTATGAGAAATAATAATCTTTCGTTAGTTACAAATATCAGTGAAAATTTGTTTAAATTCGCTTATTTGTATCGCTGGTATTACCTATACACTTAGTTTGTGTCGAGGCTTTTTGTCTAAATCGTAAAAACGAAAATTGGTTTCATCGAATTGAATATTAATTACAAATGCACATTAACATTATATCGCTTATATTAGATATATTAAAAACTATATATAATATGTTTTATAAAGCAACAGGGATCATCTAGTTAAATATATCTATCATCATCTAGTTATATTTGTATAAAAATTCGTTCAAGGTTTAAAAATTGGTTATACCTATAGTCTATCTTAACTCGATGCATTTGGTTTTGTCCAAATTTATGTAGTTAAAGAAAGTGTGACGCGGGCTTCGCATTTGTACAATGGATAAAACTTGAACCTTAGGATGAAGGAAATAAATTTGACCTCACGTGAACTTCATTGTGTTCATTGTTGTAGTAAGGTAATTCACTTCCTAAAGGCACTTTTATTCTCGCTTTTATAATATTTGGTCGCTTACACAAAATCGTTATATTTTTACCTGTACTCTGTTCCAATAGTGTTTGTTTATCTATGTTTTTTTTAAGCCTGTAGGGAGTAGCAAGTCAAGTCGCATCACGTCTCATATTATTATTTATTTGACTTATTTGTTTAGTTTGATAATTACTTGACATTTTGATTATGTATGAATAGTTCGGTAAATTTTGTATATGATATCTAGATCTATTATATCGGCCACATTAATTTTTTCATAGTCTCGCCGAAAAATGACGTCGTTGTACACTAGTCTGAAGTCATCCTCTTAGGGCTAAACTTTGCATTGCTTACAATCACCTACATCATGTTCAATTGTAAAAAGAAATTTTTGAACACAACTAAAACAGATCGAAGGGACTAAGAACTGTAGACATTCTTCATTTACTTTTAACTAAAACAAACTATTGTCTATGGTACATTTTTTTTTGTAATAGAAAAGTAAAGGGCATAATTTATATAGGGTAAATACGGCGTTGAAACTTTTACTAGTCACTTTGGCCCCTTGCGTAACAATGTACTGTTCTACTTTCGTTAGAATTCGGTTTAGCCATATTTTGACTGGAAATTGGAACCACTGGATACGTCATTGCATGACTAAGCTGCAAATATAGGAAATTGTATGCCTAGATAATAATTTTTAACATCATTAATCTATGGATTAAGTACAATCATAAGTTATTGACTTACTAACGAGAGTTTCGCATTTAAGCTTTGAATTGACCTTGTTGGAATAACTTTCACGTGATTTTTGAGGATTTTGTACCCAAAGGGTTTTAACAGGAACCCTTTTGCTGAAACTCGCTCTCAATCCATCACAGGACTATTAAAGGTGTTTCGTTTTCATACAAAAGTGATTTAGAACTTGAAATTTCACTTTCAATAATCTTTGGGCGTTTTTTAATCTCTATTCCGTGACGTAGTACATAATACCTCCGTATTAAAAAAACCCGTATATGGGAACTATCTTAATTAATTTCATACTGTGTCTGCGGCACCAGAAATATATAGTCTGTGAACAGGAAGATAGTCAGGACAGCAAAGTCTATTTTTTCAATTTGGTGTAAAAATAGACACTATTACTGAGACCAAAGAGAGCACAGAGAATAAACGAATATTAACTGTAGCACAATAAAACCTTTTGCAATCAGAATTGATTTACCCCAAGCCTTGCAAGTTATCGCTGGCAGTGAATCGTGTCGGCAATTGTTTCGCAACCAATTGTGAAACACTCTTAGATGCATCGTCTCGCTCCAACGCGTGGGCGGAAGTAAATGCATTTTATAAGGGCACGATTTCCTATTAAATTTAAAAGCTAAAGACTATGAACGCGCCATTCGCAAGGACTACCGGTGCCAATGGGGAACAGGTTATGTTGGATGCTGATCTAGACTAAACAACATCTCGCTAAGATCTGTCTCTTTATCTTTGTATATTTATATCGCAAAAATAGTTGGTATATGTGCGGTTAATTGTAGATAGAAGCGTTTATGGAATTCTTTGAGTTCCGAAGGCAGTATCACTTAATTTATATCACTTTATTATCCATATTAATATATAAAATTGGAGTGTCTGTTTTTAATATTGAAATAACCGTTTTTTACTACGTATGAATATATATATCGATACATACACCAAAATGACATTTTTTTAAATTTTTTGTCTTTCTGTCTGTCTCTTTGTTCCGCCTAATCTCTGGAATGGCTGGACCCATTTTGACGGAACTTTTTTTTATTGGTACCTGATGTAATAAGGAGTCACTTAGGCTACTTTTATTGGGGTTCCGCAGTTTACGTAAAGGAACCCTTCGTCATGTCCGTTCATTCGCCCGTTCTCACTCTAGCGTCGAAACGGTTAGTGTTAGGAAGATGCAACTTTGCACGGATATATGTGTATTTACTACTCATAAAAGCTAAAATAAAATTACGTAATAAAAAACGTAAAAAATGTCCAGTAACGCGCTGCAAGATGATCTAATTATGATTCATTTTTGCTGCTTTCCTTTTTTGTCTTTAAGTAATAATTATAAATAAAGTACATTTGTGTTTATTTAATTAGTGACGTAGATAGTACATATGTTCTAAAATAAGTATTTTTAAGTGGTTTTACCTAATCCATGCGGACGAAGTCGCGGGTACAGCTAGTTGAAGATAATTTTAAACAAAAAGCTTTCATTCATATTAAATACATAACCATTTATTATATACCTACTAAAATACTATATAATAATATACAATATTATTACTTAAGAAACCACAGAGGTTTTAATGTTATTGAAAAACTTAATGGATATTTAAAAGGCGTGGTAGGAAATGTATAGATCTTCTGTAATATTAAGTATCTAATGTTTTTACTAACGGTAGGTACTTTAATCGATTCAAATGTGTTTTTTTTTAGAAGTAACCCTCACGATGAGAGGGTGCTGAAGCTGTCATGCGATGAGGCACTCCAGCTGGGCCCGCCGCCTAGGAGCTGCTACCCTCTGGTGGTGATCCTGGCAAGGGATCAAAGAGACACGGCAGAGCTGAGACCCGATGACACGGTGAGTGAAGTATTTCCTTTAAAGCATAGTTATTTTATGATTAGGCTAAGGTTTTTAAATATACAATGTTAGGTAAAATGTTAAGTTATGTAACTAAATATTGTTTTGGGTAGTTTTGATTAATTTATATATATATTACGGTTATTTTGTTCTTAGTTCACATTTAAAATATATATTCACATTTACAATTTTTTTACGACATAATCTAATTAAAAAATTCGTCTTCCTTAATCAATAGCACATGGGATCGAAATAATATTACCTGTATGCAAATATTTCTCGTAATTGAATGTTCGATTCATATTTGTAGGAATCAAACTCCTCGTCTGACCAGGATTTTTTAACTCTAAAAATTAATGAGGGTATCATAATAATTTTGAGATGGTTTGATATCTGTGTTGTTGTTATTGCTTAGTTATTATAATAGAAAATTAACATACAACTTAAATACGCCCTCAATGTTTTTTTTTCTGCATGATTTAATTGAAGAAGACAACATTGTAAGGCAAGATCTGTGGCTCTTGTCCGTCGGTAACCTCCACCTATTACTTCTTAAAATATATATTATTTATTTCCTTTTGACATATCGAGCGATTTTTAATTTAATCTTATTTATCTTGTGTATGGTATATTCAGGACAGGAAATACCGAACCGTATTAGATAGTATTTGGTAGCAGACACTGGTTAACTTGTAGGGGCTTTATTATTAATGTTCAGTGATGTGGTGTATCTATTTTTTTAATAACTTAAGCCACTGATCCATGGCGACAATGGATATGCGCAAAAAATATAATTTTCGTAATGTCAGAAGTGCTTTTTGGACTTTATTCTTACTAAACGTCATTTAAATCAATTTATGCTTCAAACATGACTCATATGTTAGCATAATGTTGCTTATTAACCATTATTATTTAGATTTCTCTATTTCTTGTGAGTGGGCTTAAACCGACAAAAACCTTTCTTTTGGCCTAAGAATAGAATTTAAAGCCATAAATATGACCCACGCTGGGTTTCAATATAATTTTTAATCCTCCTATGGCCTCTTCGAACTATGTTCGCGACGGCTATGATAGCTATTTACGCATATATAAATGGATTACAAGAACTAAGTACGAAAGATTTTTACCATTATATAGCTCAGACTGTGTTTCATGAGATGTCAAATTAACAATTACAGCAGCTGAGAAAAAAACGAAGCAAGAGGATGATAGGGATACATTTTTTACATTTTTACATATTCTTACAAAGATACTTTTTTATTTTATGCTCGACACACAAATTTTGAGTGTACCAGCAGTCTGGCATGGTCACCATTGCGCCCACGACCGTCGTTTGAATTCATTGAAGAGCTTACCGAAAGGTCTGATAATGCATTTCTTGGATATACAAACGAACGCTGAAATTTGCGCGGTCAGAAAGTTTCTTTATCTATATGATGGTGGCAATTCTGATGTACAACTCTCTAAACTAATCCTAAACTAAAATTCTCTAAAATTACTTTAGAGATAACAAGAACCGTATTCTGTTGTTACAATGAACTAAATTTAGAGAGAACAGACTAACACAGAGCTATATTTTGTTAAATAATGTTATATCATTATTAATGTTTTTTTATAGATATGAATTTACAAATTGTGTATTTGAAGATTACAATTGTTATTAACTCATTTATCATATGATAATCTTTATAAGACATAAAATAAATATTGTAACAGATATTTTATTTTAAATATGGAATAATTTTATATTTCAAATGGACCTCTTATGGTAGCATTTTAAACAAAATTAAATGCTAAATTTAGTGTAAATGTATTTGGGCATATATCTATCTCTAAAATTAGACGGTTTAAACTTATTTTAAGAGGCATATTTATAGGTGGGACTAAATTTTACAAAGCAATTTTATCGAAGTTTTTGTAGTTATAAATGTGTTTCTAGTTCCTTAACATATTTTTTTTAGTTAATATGTATAGAATTCTTAATTAGAAGAATACGTTAAAAATTTTTTAAGTAAATTCGAAAAAATGAAATTGCAATTATTTTATTTAACTATTTTAAAAAATACATTTTATACGTTAAATATTAATAGAAAGGTTTTTTTATATGAGTCGATATGGTTGAGTATTGGTCAAAATTCAAAACTTCTCTTTAGTATGAATATATATGATACTTGGGAAATTAATCATAACAATTGTTAAATAAAATAATAGTTGATTAGGAATACATTTGAACTTTCAAATGAATTAATTTAACTTAATAAATCAAATTGTTCAAAATGGAAATCACAAATTTCCGATTCTAATATTTATTTATGTGATTGAATCAATAAACATGATGATTGATTTTTTTTTCATTATTCAACTTGATCTTGACGTTATAGATATCTAAATTAAATTCGAAAGATAATTAGAATACCGTTGTGTCATACTAAACCTAATTTTAGAGAATTTATATCTTAGAGGGTCGATGACAGTTAAAACGTCAGCGGAATGGATTCTAAAAAAATATAAACAATAACAAGTTATAGTGGATAAGGTTACAATATAAGTAGAACCTATATTTGTAATGTAATGTTGTAATTGAATACATGTGAAAGTTTATTTTGATAAATGATGAAAAGGGAAATTTTTTTGTATTTTTACATAAGGGTCATTCATTTTAGTTTATTACAGTTAATTATTGAAAAAATTTGTTTGTGAATAGGGTACAAGAAAAATGTCTTAACAATATAAGAAAGCACACAAACCATATTCTGCCACAAGACTTGCAAACAATGAGTATGCTTTATAGAGATAGATCAAGACTAGCTATATGTATATACAGTTTACTTAAAAAAATACTTTATCATATACTACCGTTTTTCTTCAAAATGTTATGAAAACATCTTTATATGTGATTATAAACTTATATTTTATTGATTTTTAATGTAAGTTATAAAATTAGCTATTTTATAAGAATAAAAAGATACAGTAAGCAGTTTTATGATTTATTCCTATATTTTTGATGATAAGGTGTAAAATAAACATATTTAAATTAAAATAGTCATTTATTCTCTAATACTTCAGTTTTATTAAAATATATAGGTAGTGTTGTGAAGTACAGAAATATATCATTCAATTTTCCACATAGTAAAAGAACAAAACAAATAAATTAAAGTAGTATCATTAAATATATTTTTCAAAATGTTCAATATCATGATTATTCAATATCAATGTACAGTAAAGAAATGTTGTATAATTACTACAACAAGCACGGAGAATTTGGCATGATTATATATTTCTGGTAGACTGTTGAGCATACTTCCGATGTCTATGAAGGAGAAGGGATACCAATTATCACTGGAATATTATACAAGTGATTATGTGTATTTATCGATGGCTATAATTTAGATAAACTTTGATAAAAATAAATCTGACCTATTATGTTAAATCCTGTTGTGGGAAATGTAATGGAGGTTAAAATATAAGAATAATGAGGTACATATTAAAAAAAGGCTAATGATATTTGACACAATGCAGTAAATTATCTTGCCTTACAGCAGTAAGCAGTTTGATAACTCCCTTGAGCAAAACTTTAAGTGGACAAACATATTTTAAGAAAATTCTTAGTGTAATCTATGTGATTGATAGATGACTTTAATATTATACATTATTTAAAAAACATTACACTTAAACATTACATTAGCCTTTGTTTATAACAAATTTGTTCAACTGGCACCCAATTGACGATTTTGAAATACTAAAACTTCTCGCAGCACTTTAATGCGAACTTTTCTTTTTTTTTAGTTTTAGAATTTTTCACTATTTCTTAACAACTTATTTTGAATTATTTATTCAACGAAATTACACTTGGTAATATTAAAGGGTTCATCTTCATTTTAAACCAAATCGTTTTAATTTTATTAGATGTAACCTTATTTTACTTTCAACAAAACTTTTACTACACTTATTATTCATTTTATCATATAAGGTTTAGACTCGAAAAAGATTTATTTACTAATAAACCGATAATTATCCTATTAAAATTTGGCCCACACATAAATGAAGGTCTTGATGATGTCTAAAATAATTTAAATTTGTATTGTTTTAGTGATAAAAGTGCATTAGAAGAGCATTTAGACTAAATTGAATAGCAAAAATATTTTAGACCTTTCAAATAATTTTTTAGGTTTAGTGTGTAAATAGAAATATGAGAATAGTAGATGTTTAAGGTAAACCTAAATAGAGAAAGGAGGATTATCATTTGCAATATTTTTATTAATGATGTGAAGGGGGAGGGTACTCTTTTTTTTGCTTCTTTTTTTGTTGTGTTCGAGATGTAAATTACATAATTATATTAATCACTAGCTGATCCAGCAAACCTTCTAGCAATCATTTTTTAGTTCAATAATAATTATTATCAGCTTTAAGTGTGCGGGGATAGTTTTATAATTGAATGCATTTTAAAAAATAAAAGTACGCTTTATTTAGCTCAATAAATTAATATTTATATGACACGTTTGTCGTTTTACCATAGCAGTGCCATCTATTGATTACTTACTCAATCCATTCGAAAAGTATCGACATGGTTTAGAATCTTTTGGAGTTAACAAATAATTGTGACTGTCAATTAATTATAGACTAATAATTTGCAATAAAATAAAATTGTCACTATAATTAAAGATCTAAGCTATCCTATCTCTTAAGTTGGAGCAGACTGCTCACGGTGTGCGCATTTAATCTTAAATCGGTGCAATAGTTTGGAGAGTCCAACGCGGACAAACATCGTGACAGGAGATATATATATTTTAAGATTATGTCTTTAGTTCGTCAGTCTATAATAGGTAAATTGTTCATTTTAATGTCCAATATTAAGATAAGATTTGTTGTATAAAAATTTATTTATATGTTTCAGGTGGCCCTAGTCAGCATAGTTCATATAAAGGACGAGCAGTGTCCACTACCGAGTGGAGTCATCGCGCAGTATTTGAAGCAAGCGAACGGACACTTATCTTGCTTAAAGGTAAAACCTGGGTTTCTCATAGTGATGTAATTTATCAACAGAATATAATTTATTCAAACTGTCAGTTTGGCGCAACCTAACAAACAAATTGTATTATGCGATGTAACAATTTGTCGTTAAATTTACATTTACAATTCTAAATCCTATGTAAATTTTAAGTTTTAGTGAAGTCTACATTACTTTAATTATTGTACTTATTTGTGCAACGCATCTATATATATATATATCTTTGACTTTTACTGTATGTGTGTCAAAAATTTATGTGTTTCTTGTAATAAATAAATTACATTCAAATTTAAGCTAATTCGAAATACATATAACTGGTTTATAGTAGTTTTTTGACAATTTTATTATAGTCTCCTATAAAGTTTTAATTGTGACGTTGATATAAATTCAAGCAATTGTACGTGTCCGGTGAGATGGCCGATGTGGACGAAGGCTACCGCACGAAGGGTGAAGCTTTGTGCTGCGTTTGCGCAGCCGCCCCTTTATCCCGGGCGCTGTTGCCATGCCGACATGCCTGTTTGTGTGCAGGCTGTTTACGTAAGTTTTATTATTGTATAACACAAAGCAAAAAACTTCATTAGCTATGTCGGAACAAATTTTTTTTAGATGTCGAAAATATCGTAATAGTCGTAAAATCAAACCGGGATCAGCTCCGAGTTATAATACAAATACACTTTCTCGAATGATAATGAAAATATGTTTTAGCGATAATATTTTTTTATTTTATAATTACGTTCTCAAACATTACATATGCTAAAGAATCCGCTTATAAATATATTTATATACAAATAGAACACAATAAGGCTAAAGTATAACAATTATATATTATTATTATATGGGAACTTATTAGTTAAGTTGTTGGGCCAAACAGCCAACTTACGAGAGAGAGACACAAATGTTATAATCGTCCTTAATCACAGTGCTCTGATCTAAGGATAAATCCCATTTATTCAACTCACGCGCACGATTAGTATTCAATCTGTAAATCAATAGGAATTATGGTATAGTGGTGTTTGTATGCGGCGAGCGTTCGATGCCTGTGCAAGGTTGCGGTCACGAGGTTACGTCAGATCGTGTTTGTTTGTTTGTCGGCCAATGATTACAAAACTATCTATAGAGGCAATTTACAAACAATATTTATTAGAACACTTGAAATACGAATCGCTTCATTTAAAATATTTTATAACTGAGTATTTCTTTAGACATTCTGATAACTCTGTCATCGAATAAATTGTAGATCAATCGCAATTAGTAAGAGCATGTTGTATAAAGATTTCCTTTATATATAGACTGAGCTACCAGTATCTTCTGAGTTTATCAAACCTCCTTTTTTAAATATATGGATAATATGAATATGGATTTTTTTGTAAGTCCTTTAGTGTTTGTAACTGTATTAAAACCAAATATGCAAGCAATACTACGCGAAAAAACCCACAACCACTCGACGTACGCCCCGACACCATCGAACGCTGTTCGAAGAGGCAACATCCTGAGGATGCTCCGGTGTCGGGGTAAAACGTACGTCCAGTGTTTATGGGTATTTTCGCGGAGTATTGCTTTTATATCGCTATTGGGGTCTTGTACTATTGACTTCCGTAAAGTAACGCCTGATTCTATTAATTAATTCTATTAATTGGTTACTTAGTTGCAAGATAGAATGTCAAAACACGCTATTTTGACATTTAAGACAACACAATATTAATAATAAAATGGATTGACATTTAAAATTTATTTGACTAGGTCACTGGTCGTTTACTGCTAGCAATGACATTGGTTTTATTCTAATCACGGTTGAGTGTGTATTGAATGGACTTAAGAATTGTTTTCAATGCTTTCCTTGAGGCTATGCCAATAATGGCTTTGCAAATGATACTGTTTGAAAAGTTCAAAAATTCACGTATAATAGCGTGACAGAAATTTGGACAAAAATGCCTTAGTTATGTAATTATATGCTATCATATCATTCGTGTGTGATATTTTGCCTCAACTAATCGCTTTCTGTGTCGTAACTTGTGATTAATTTTGAAGTTAAAAAAAGATCGTACAATGTCTCATTTCGACGTTGGGCGTACAAAAATGGTATAAAAACTTGGCCAAATTTCAAAAACGTCGGATTCTTCGTATGACATTTTTCTACGTTCCTTGGCGGGGTGACGATTTAAAAATAGACATACCCAACATTGATTAGAAAAAATTGTATGTGTAGTATTTATACTGTAGAAAATTAATAAAACCTTTAAAAAAGATATCTGCGCTACAATTAATGCTATTTTATTTCAATCCCAGCGAAGCTAGACAAATGCCCGATCTGTCGAAGCATGATCACCAGTTACTTCTGCATCAGAAACGAAGAGGAGCCACGATCGAACAAACAGCAGTATCCCATCAACAGGCGACTACTCAATCTATTTCATTACCACTAGCCCCGGCTGTGTTTGGGTCTGTCTGAATTTTTTACAAGGTATCCGAAACGCCATTACGTTTGATTTTATTAATTTTATGATTATATTTTTAAATGTTATATACGTCAATATCAGTGTGATAAATCTGAAACAGTGTCGAGTGTCAAAATAGAGGTGGGCATCTATGCGATTGTCAAAGTACATCATTGTCAAATTTTTGATGACAAATGTCATTTTCTTTGACAGTTAACTTCGTAGATACAGATATATGTAAAATTATTTAACAGCTTCATGTGAACATAAAATTCACATGATAATTGAACTAATGTTAACTTATATTAATTATAAACATGTATCGATTCTCCACTAACAAATAATGCGCCATTGAAAAACAATAGAAACTGTCAAACTTATGTAAATGTATGAGAAATTAATATTTTCTACGTCTCGAAAAACTCGATGTTAGGTTAACTGAGTGACGTCGTATTTTACGAATGAATATGTACGTATTAGCCACACGACAAATGTGTGGAATTATATTTTTTAATATTGCTATTATATGAAAATAATTTTAGCGCCATCTACCGTGATATTTTTTGACGGTTTGCTTTCCTTTAGGTTATCTAATTTAATGTGATGTAGTATAGATATTCAAAAGACAATGTTTGCTTGTGATATTTTGAGTGAATTTATTTGTACGATCGGTTATTTATTATTTTTTTTCTTTTAGCTTCAAACTTTAAGGTCACTGTGAAACATAGGCTAATGAAAATTTTTTTTTTGGTGCCGATCCTTTGCGACCGTTTTGTTAAACAATTTTCAAGGTTAGCCGTATGTGCCTAAAAACTAATAAATATTTCGTTGGGACTGGTATATAACATTTTCCATTTTACACCAATGACCGGCCTAATGGCTATCCTTTTTAATAAAAAACTGAACATCCGCAGATACTTCACAGTAGCTTTAAGTTTGGCGCTACTTTGTGTTCACTGAGTTTTCAGCAAGTTTTTTGTGTAGGTAGACATGAGAAATTAATTTCCTATTTGTCCTAAAATAAGAGTGGGTGCAAAGAATGAAACTGTGATAAAATTAATGCTTTGTGAATTTGCGTTGTATGTACATATAACAGATAAATTTTTAGGGTAAGTTGCTTGCTAATGATATATAGACCAAGGCTCATATAACCCTAGACTCGCTTTGACATGTCTCTAAACCAGTGGCGCCAAATTTGATAAAGAAATCGGTACAAAACTAAAGAACGAACCGAACTAGTAAATCATCATCACTTAGACTTTGGAGAACTATAACTATACAATTGATTTTATAGTCATACTGTCTATAAAATTAATTTTATAGTTAATTAAAATTCTTTTAGTGATTTAGTTTTTGTAGTTATACACACTTGCATTGTCTGGATAGGTTTTGATTATGGCAAGCGGAGTTCGGTGCATACACTAGCAATAATTAAGAATTTAATGAAGTCTTTAACACCTTTTTAAGTCTCATTAAGGCGCCTCTGGAATGTTAGATAGAGACAGTTTATAGTTTCACTTTCTATCATAAATACTTTAATTTAGGTCTCACTCTCTTGATCATAAAATCTTATTAATTGTATTAACACTAAATTTCATTAACGCTGTAATGATTTTATGATTGAGTGGGTAATTATAAAATATCGACCTCTTAACGTCATTTCTGTGACTTCTTGATGATTGTAAAATGTAAATGAAGTCTTCCAATAAACAAAATCACCAAGTCTCACAATGAACCAGCAATGTTGCCTTCTCCAAATAACACACCAAATTGTCTTTGACATTTTCATAAATTGCAAAATTTATCATTTAGTATATGAAGCCTGGCAGAGGCTATGTCAACAAATGTAGATGTATATTTTCAAAATGTGTAAATAAATAAGATTGCCAAAGTTACTGTTGTTTTAATTGCCTTATTGTAAAGATAACAGGGGTTAACTTATGAAATATGATTTAAATTTTTTGCTTATGCAAATGTTAATACTTTTAAAAATAATAAATGTTATATCGATTTGAGCCAAGTACATTTACTAAAAATTCTTATCAGGCATATTTAGATAATTTAGTTAAAGCCACAGAAATGTTACGCCATGTTGGTATAACCTCATTTCTCGTTAAATCGAACAAACAGTGATTTATAATAGGGACAACTCTAGGTTCGTTTAAAAAATACTACTAAAATAAGATGTACAAAAAAAATTTATTATAAGATCCATCACATAACACTTAATAAGTATGATTAATTTTCAAGTTCACAAATTATTTGGAAAATATATTTTTATACATATTTTCTCTATATAACTGTAATCTCTATACTTTTTCCTCTTTCATCCTATCGGCGTACAACTGCGAGTTCTTGACAGCTGAGTATAGACTAAACAATAAATGTAGAGCCTGTATTCTGTCATTAAGCGTATCCCCCGCTATCGGAATGTCAAATATTGCACAGACTATATCAACGTATTGCGACAATGAGCAGTCAAGACTCGCTGGCGGGAAACCGACTTCGTTCAATGTGTCTTCCATTGCGTCAGGCCACTCCTCCATTAGGCTGTCGATATCTGGCATTTTTCTGTAATTATATTAAAATCAAATATACCACAATTGTGAATATTAGCTTGGTTTAATATCATATCTTTATAGGTCTTTATAAATTGTTATTTGAATTACGATTTGTATATTTATTTTATTACTTATGGTAAGTTTCATCAAGTTTGCTTCACTCTTCACCGTGAGAGGGCAAACGGGCGCGAGACTCATCTGATGTTAAGGGCCACTCATACTGACAGAGGGCTCGTGTAAGGACAAATGCGCAGCTGTTGTTAAGCTGGTTCGTAAGCATCTTCATTGACAACTGGTTCCACATAGTGGTGGTGCCCGAAAAGCTCTTATTGAGAATATAAAATTTAAGTTCACCAAAAATAAGTTACTAATCACCGGGTATTATAAATTTGTCTGCCGATATCCACTATTCCTAAATTTATTAGTGAACAAAAATGTTCAATATATCGTAAAGAAAAGTTTAAAAGACGAAAAGATATATATTTTTTTGAAAAAAAAAAAATCTGGGGGTACCGTCACACTGCGCGTGATCATTCGCCAACGAGTCAGTCGCCCTCGGACTGAGCTCGAGACACACGCAATTTATGTTGCTACCTTGTGTTATATTTTTTTTAAAGTTTGCTGCCTAGATTGTTATAGAATGTAAAATATAATGTTATGACAGCATGCCAAATATATTAAAAATCATGAGTTCGGTTGTTTTCTGCTGCCTCTTTTTTTAATACCTTGAATAATACATACGAAACAAAGGCAAACACAAACTTCAATAATTAAACAAAGATTAATAAGCGAATAAATTCATAAGTAAACTTATTTAAATTTTAAACTTATTTGTACCTATTAAAAAAAGCTAGTGAGATAGAAAGGGCGAAGAAGAATTTATTGAATATCACGAGGAGTCAGAAGTATCACGAATCAATCATCTTTTCCTGAATATGGAAATGTTTAATTTGTGTTGTTAATTTATTAGCAAACTATCTTACGTGGTATAGGTGACGGTGGGGGCCGGTTTTGATATATGCAACTCGCTGACATCTTTAATCCACCTCTCTATCGCCTTTGGGTTGCTTTCCGCATTCTCGATTTTTTTGGTTAACTAAAAAATACATTATTCATAATAAGACGTACTTCTGTTACGCTCCAAGGGTCAGAGTATATAGTAGCGCTCTCTACCAAATATATTATTTTCGGAAATGCATCGGATCACCGTGTATTTAGAGGGGAAAAGCAGTGCTTTTATTACACATAAAACAAGATAACTTTGTATGTTTGTGTGCTGTGACATCTTACAAGCATTTCCCATCGGCTCACACACAGGGATCAAGACAAAAATTATTGGATACGAGCTCGAAGTTTCCCATAGATGGCGCTTTTAAGAATTTTTGAAGGATATTTAAAAAATTCTGGCATAGAATAGTTAACCCAGGATGCCTTTTCATAAGCGATATATTATATATTCAGATATAGCTACTATATCATTAATTTCTTAATTTTTCATCAACCACTCACCAGATTGGATTTAGCACTGCTTGTCTTAGACATAGCTCTAAGTTGAAGATGTAATAATGCCGAGTCACTTTGCTCGGCTGCTGGTTCGTCCAAAATTGTTAAACCTACAAACAAAAATATTGTTTATGACATTTTTTAGACAAGGGGCAAACGTGCACTTAGAGAAGTGCAAACTGCCGCCCATGGACATCTGCAATACCAGGAGGATTACGGGTGTGTTGCCGGCTTTTTGGGGTTTACTACGTTACCCTTTTGAAGGCTTCTAAGTTGTATCGGCTCTGAAATACGTTCGTGAAGTACTACAACTTCCACGTAGTACCGAGTATTGCGCGGCAGAAAGTACTATAAAAATCTCTCTGTTGAGGAATGCCAGGCGTTGAAATGATACGGATGCCATTTCGCATTCTGCGTCAACGTCCGATAACGGAATTAAGCTGCAGGTGTATATTTGCTGTGTGTATTTATGTGAAAAGGTTGTGGGTCGATAGATTGAGACAATTTTATATACATTTGACTGTCAAATAAATAAAATATTTTCGTCATAGCCCAGTAATGACCAAATACTTTCTTAAATAATCTTGCATGAAATTGAATGGTTGGAATAAATATCTTATTAACAAAGAAGATGGCAAGAAGAGAAGAGACTCTTCACTGTTGAAATTGTATGGGAGTCTCCGTACATATTAAGTTTATTCTATTCTTAAGCATTTTCAAAGCAATACATCATCTGAAAATATCAACGTCCTAATTACCACGGTTGAGGTTCAGCCTGGTGACAGACTCTGGTTACGAATTCTTAAAAACGGACTCATTTCTGCGTCTGTTTTATTTGTTTGTGTAAGTGTCAATGTTTATTTCGGCAATCTAAGCCGTAAGTAAACAACTGCACTGCTGAATACATCGTTAAATGGCCCAATTTTAATACGATAAGAATAGCAAACTTAGTCATAGTTGATATCCGTATGTAGGTCAGCATCGCAATTTTATACGAAATATTCGTAATTTTCATAGCAAATAATTTAGTCAAACGTAACATAAGCGACCAAATATTATAAATATTTATTCAAATTTTGAGATCTTTACCAATGTTAGAAAATGAAGTTTGTTATAGTTAATAGAATCAGGCGCTACTCTGCGTATAGCAGGATAGTCGCTGCGAAACGTGCATTCAGGTTTTTCCACTGAGTATTGCTAATAAATTAATCTAATAGCGTTTGTTTTAGTTTGGTTGAAAACGTAATTTCAGTAACAACTGATGGAAAAAATATTTTGTCTTACGCTCTCAATAAGACCGGATCATAAATAAAAAAATGCTCGTTACTATCCACAAGTACACAAAATATATGATAAAATTTATAAATAATCTATATACCATCACAAAAAAGGTTTTAAATCAGAACAAAACGGCTATATTAACATACCTAAATTATCAATCATGTTAAGGGCGCGTTCAGCGAGCGGCTCCGCTCTTAAGCCACAAACGGGTGACATCACTTTTATGAACGCATCCGTATCACCGACCGCTGGGACGTACTCCGGTATGAAGGGTTGAAGTTTGAAGTCTATATCTATCTTCTGTGGCGTGTATCTATAATTACGTCAAGAATCACTTAAAATGATGCGTTCGGTAAAGGGATATAAAGCCGAATTCGTTCTGACGACAATTTTACTGCACTAGATTAAACCAAAGACAATATTTGTGTTTATTGTCAACGTCAGAATTAAAAGTGGTCAAATGCGAGACGGACCATCTTTACAAACACTATAAAATGTAATATTGCATTACAACTTGTTAGCTAGAATTATATAGTAATTAAACGCTACAAAAGGTAAAAGGTACTACTAAAAGGTAAAAGACGCAAGCAATTGCGATAAGGCAAAGTTTCAGGAGGAGTAGAATACCAAAAGCCGAAATATCTTCACCGTAGTTTCCACTGAACCTTAATATAATTAAAAGTGAATGGCACTGATTGAATCTAACCATCTCGAAAGTTAGTGACAAAGTATTTCCCAAATAGAGATAATATTACATCTCACTTTCACTTCCATGTGTTTCATGTGACTTAACCCACAATAACCGCATTGTGTAGACAATCGTATTGTCTTACCAAATACGAGAATTGAATTTCAGGACCAGCTGAGTAATAATAATTAAAATATTACATCTCGAAAGCATTCTCACAATGCCAATGTTATTTCAGATTTTTTTGATTGCTTTTACGACAGCCCAACTGATAAACTGTATTTGATCGATCTCCTTGTGACAGTAGAAGCTTTGATTGAAAACACTTTTTTTCATATATTTCATATTTGTAAGGCTGTTAATATATTTTTAAAATTTCGTTTAAACAAATAAGTCTTTAAAAGAAACGATTTAGTTATTACGGCACTGAATGCTACAATTAAACACGGTAATTTAACCGAATTCATAGAAACTAAACTAACTATGAAGAAGAATCAGCATCAATGGAGGATCAAAGGAGTTCTTTTGTTAACGGAACTGGTTTCCTTTTTATAAAAACGAACCTAAAACATGGACCTACAATTTTAGTCAATAGCATACATTAATATGAATTTTAAATATCAGTCCCAATTATAACTAATTTATCGTGGTCTCTTTATCAAATTCTATAAGACCATCACGACACTACGAGAATTAAGGTTATGAATAATAGGGAATTAGTACATACTTCATAATATATTGAAAGATGTTCTCCATTTCAGCTGGAACCTTCAGATCAGAAAACTGCTTAGGGTCATAGGCCCCTTCAGCTGGTAATACCACACTTCGCTTCTTGCCACTAGTTGGCAGCACTGGATCAGGCCGATTTAATTCTGCCTCTAAATCTGCACTGTCCGATTCTGAAATATTAAATATACAACTAGTTGATCCCTACGTTAATGAGGAAAACACACATTATATGTAGTATATTATATAAATTAGAAGGGATAAAAGTATCTATTTTAATTTGGATAACAATTTATATAACAAATTTATGCATTTGCACATAACTAAAACACGATTTTTTTTTTATTTTACTTCTGGTTCACTATTTTGGCTATAATAATTCAGTTATAAGATATATTTCATATCTTTGGAGGTTTTTTTTAACTGTTTTAATATGTTTATCATAAATTATATATGTATAACTCTAAAGGTCTTCGCAACGTACGCCAGAATAGATCATGAATGGTCGATTTTTCTTACTTCACATTTGGACATTGCACACAATATAATTTATGATGTATTTAATTATATAAATAATTATAGTTTTAATGAAATCGATGCAACAGTTTTACAAGATGGAATAAGAAACATCTATTCAATATACAATTTTTCGCGTTTAGAAAAAGAAAAAATATATAATTTTTAGTGATTTTTAACATGACAGTTTTTGTTGTTAATCATACTTCTAGATATGTTAATAAACGCCATAAGACTGACAAATTGATGTCGCGTTTTGCTTGTTTGTAGAGTTAATCTATAGTCGTGTCTCAGATATATCTCTCCATACAAACAAAAAGCGTCTCATTGTTTACCTCTTGGTTCTTGTAAAAGTTGTACTACATAATGAACTAAATATATCCAGCCAATTTGACCACAGATCAACATATTTAGAAGTCAATCGTCCAACAAATAACATCAATTACTTAAACCTTACCGGAATTAAAAGAATCGTGCCGTCGACTCGACTGCCGGGAGAGTTCGCTATTTTTAACTTTCGTATTGTTATCCTCATCCGAATGCATCGACTGTCGATCCGGCGACTGGAAAGTTATCATGGATCTTAAAATAAACAGGAGCATTTGTTTTGGAACACGTAACTCGCATTTAGAATAATTTCAGAGCTATAATATAGCTTATTATATTATTTTATGATTATTGCTTTATATACATTTTAGTAATAATTAAAATATTGGTTAATAAGGGAGTCACTCACATTCACATTTTGAATTACTTTGTAAGAATCTCAATGAATACTCAGAGCAATTGCTTTATCTCAATATTTTTTAGCATAAACGTCAAATATTCACCTGATCCTCTTCTGAGAAGTCCAACTTCTCTTGCGTGTCTTCACTGGCGGAGTCAGAATCGAAGTCATGTCTCGCTGTGTGCCGCACTGGTGGGTTGAACTTGGACATCTCGTCTTCAGAAGGGCTTTCAATCTCTTTTGCATCCACTTCTACAGTCTCGTCGTACATTGGAAAATCATCGGAACGAACTCCAGTTAGTGACAGCGTCTGGCAATGTTTACTGTTGGTTTCCATGGCAACCGGTTGGGTCTGGAGCGGCTAGCTTTGGATGTGGCGAATGTACGAATGTGTCCAGGATTTGGGATCGCCTGGTACACGTTGGTACTAAATATACATGTATTACTTATAAATAATATTTCACATTCATTATACTTACATACCTTTTCAGACATTGTTATAAAGTTTGTCTTATAATAGCCGGTTGTTCGTCGAGATTATTTTAAAGAATGTAAATTTTGTTCATAGTAATGTATATATCATTTTATACAGGAATTATTGTTATTTAAGTTTGAGTTTTAGAAAGTAAGTCATAATTCCAAATGACAAAAAGTTGCAACTCATCGATTATACTTTCTCATTTCAGATATTTCTAAGCCATACGAACAATTCACACTTGAACGACTCTTGGACCGCGTTGAATGTAATTAATACATGTGATTCATAATTAATGATGCGTGTAAGAGAAAAGTAGGATAGGAAATACTCTAGTCACCTAAATCTTAAGTTTTCCGGTCTCTGATTTCCACAACACACATGTCTTTAAAATTATTTATGCACCACCAATATTCATGTTATAGACCTATATACTTGACTTTTGTGCATTCAAGATATATAAACTTCAAAATTGTACGCCATAAACTAACACACGTTTACGACATGGGTAAAAATAAAACGAACCGTTACCGAGGTCATTGACTTTAATAACTAACATATCTAATTAACCAAAATATTTTACAAAAATAGTTCGCCTCTAACAACCCGTGTACAATGACTTTTTGTGTGTATTCTAAGACATAAGCAAATAAAAGTAATTGTAGAATCTGTATACACATTATGAAAATATTTATTCTTAGCGAACCGAAAAATATATTCGACATTGCAAATCAGTTTTGTTATGCCTAACACAAGAAATAAGGAAATATAGAATATAGTTACTCGTATCATTTACCAATAATTACCATAAAGATTTATAAAATATTTTCCAAAATAGACCTTATAACTGAGAAATGTCAAAGAGCCATTATTTAAATAAAAATCATACACACAATAAAAAATAAAACTAATTCTATTCCACACAAAATTAATCGAGACGTCAAAAAATATTCATTATATTTTAACATAGAAAAATAATGATCGTCTAACGTAAGTGAACAAAAGAAAATATATATTAGACATACTTAATTATGACCAGCATAACTACTTGTCCTTTAAAACGATACAAAAGATTAGTACCAAAGCATCTGTAATCCGTGGATCAAATAAGTTTGGCTTTACAGTCTTCATAGCATGATCACATATTCGTCACACGTCATGAAACGCCAAATTACGCATAGCCACAAATAAAGTCTGTAACCAAATTCATCAGCGTATTAATTCTTAATGTAACTTATCATATGATAAGCACACGCCGTGAATTCTAGATCACTAAGATTTATAGCTGTTGAGACTAATTATAGTTCAGCCGACTTTGTTTATGAGTTCGTCGCAAATGGCGGTCAACTCTTCGTTCGCTTTTGTCTTCTGAGCTAGTGTTTCCTCTAGTGACGATATGTGCAAATCCTTCCTTTTCATCATTGCCTTAAGCTTCAAAACCTCAGCTTCGTGACCTTTGTTTAACTTTTCAAGCTCTTGATTTGCGTGGTTCAGCTTCGCAGTTGCGTGTTGTTTCAACAGCTCATAGTTGTTCTGAATTTTAATTTGACTGTCTGTAAATTCTTGCAGTGATTTCTTTAGGCACTCCTCGTTCGCTTTTAGACTTAAAATAATTTGTTTACTCTTTTCATATTTGCTGTGTAAGTCATTAAATGATATTTCCATACTCGCTAAATGTGCAGTTTGTTCGTCACGGTCTCTTATTAGTCGCATTCGTTCTTCAGCATGGCATTTCTTATCCTGTTCCAGTTCAGCAACTAGAGTTGCTATTGTTCTTTCATACTCTTCAACAACAGTCGCCATATTTTTGTTTTGTTTATTTTTTTCCGATAGTTCATTATGTAAATCTTTTATTTTTCTTAATCTATCTTCACTCTCATATTCCAAAGTCTTCACTTGTGATTCCAACGCGCCGAGTCTGCTTGTTAATTCTTTGCGCTCATTTCTTAGAACCTGTACGTGCATTTCTTTTTCCGCTAACATCTCTCTTAACTGTGTAAGAGCTACATCGGTGTGGTGTTGTTCTGAGCAGCTTTGAGCGAAACTCGTATCGTGGCATATGGATGTATTTGTATTTCCACTAAGGGAAAGAAGCTTATCTATGACTGCCATAGCAGGGGAGGTGAACGTTAAAGATTGCCTATTTATTTTAGGGGGAGTTGCAGCTTTTCTAGGGGATACAACAGCAGGGTTAACTACCATAGTAGGTTTGGATATGTTATTGACAGTTGATTCATCAGTATGATCAAAAGTGGGAATATTTTTACTACACGATGGGAAAACATCTGTGGTTTCGGTATATATACAACTGTCGTCGGGCTGTTTTACTTTCTTTGGTGTGCTCTGTTTCTTTTGAAAATTACTTAAAGCAGCCAAAATTCCATCACTTGATACCCTCTTTGCAAATAAAGGATCGAATTTAAGGAATAAACTCTCTTTACCGCTGTCAGCAACTATATTTGCTTGATTTTGATTCAACAAAAATTCAAACGCTTCAGCATCAATAAACATTTCATTTTCAGCCTCTTCAGTTTGTTGCTTAGGAAAATCATCGAAGGTCATATAGTCATGCTTTTCATCGTCAAGTTTATCACCCTTCTCCGTTTCACCCAAATCTTCTATTTCTAGGAACGGTCCCTCAATAGTATCTTCATCTTCTGTATTGACTTCCCTTAAGGTTTCATCTTCTTGTCTAGATAATTCAATATAATTGCAATCCGCTGGACCTTCTGTACTATCTTCTTTAGAAACAATTACCGTAGCATTATTTTTGCTTGAGTCTAAGACCTCAAAATCATCCTTATGGATAGTTTCATTCACTAGTGGTGGTGTTGAACATACTTTAGTTCTAGTAGCAAACGGGTTAAAATTGCTATTGTCGATTTCGGGTAAATTAAATACATTTCTTTTATTTGCATCGTTAGAAACGTTCAACTCACAGGTTTTATCATTAATAACATTATCATCTTTTTGTGAATCCTCTTCATGCACAGGTTGAGTATCAACATTACTTGGGTTTTCATCATTTTTTATGAAGATTTCGTTGAACTTACTATCTGTATTCTGATGACTTTGAATTGGTTGTGTTTCATTCAAGTCTATGGTTTTGTTTTCCTTAACATCTAAAACGGTTTCATTACAGGTGGTGTTCATTTTCTTTGTACAAATAACTTTTTGCTTTTTAGGTACGGGGTGCGATCTTCTCTTATTCAGCAAAAACTGATTTCTCTTGTTTGGTATATTGATAGTTTCATTTTGTGTACAAATATTTTCTACTGGGTTTGTTGTTGGAGGTGAAGCCCTCATCTTAGTTTTGGTAGCGAATGGGTCATCGACTTCATCGAAATTGTATCCTTTTGATTCGATTTTAGGAGATGATGGTGGTGTATTAAGATGTTCCGATTTTGTTTCCAAATGTTTTTCGAAAGTTATAGACCCTGAACTTTGAATTTTGTTAATATTTTCAACTTCTAAATCTTCTTGATCAAATTTATTAAGTTCACAGTGAATTTGTTGTGATTTTTCTTCTTTATTAGATAGTATATTAGAGTCCGTTTTGGAATCAGTTATATTATCGAAATTCTTACCCAATAAATTATCTTGTACGTGAATATTATCTCCAGCAATTAGTTTTTCATCATTATCAATACTACGGCTATTTAAGCCTTTTTCTTCAGCTTGGAAATTTTTATTTGGCGATGAAGATTCGAGTCCTTCTTTTGATGAAGCAGCCTCTTCAATTTCCATATAATTGGAACCTTCTTGAGGGTTATGATCCTTCATAACAGAAATACTACTAGTTTTTTTTGGTGAAACGCATTCAAACGCTAATTTTTGGTTCTCATTTAGTAAGTTTGTTTGCAAACAAACACTTTGATCAGCAGTATTGTGTTCCGAATTAATCTGTTTAGCCTCATGCAAGGGTTCGGATTTAGATAAAGAATTTTGTTGTGAGAATATTTGAGTCTGATAACTCAAATCATTAACATTTTCATCAACTGTCAGCGATATATTTTCTTTAAGAGGTGTATTTAAAGATTCTGCATTTGCTTCACTTTCATCTTTCATCGCATTTTGATTATTAATGCTAGTGTTCACGATTACAGTGCTACCATCTTCATTAGATTGAATAATGTCTGCTCTTTGAAAATCGATTTTGTTGATATAATTTTTCTCTTCAATAATATTATGTAAAGGGTCAATTATTGCAGAGTCAAAACTCTTTTCATGCAATAAGCTTAGATTTTCTGATTTGTCAACATTCATACAAATAATATTGTTCATTATTTCAATATCATGGTCATCTCCTTCAATGATAACTTCGGTTTGGTCCATTGACTGTACAATATCTGGGAGAACAGATTTTTGATTGATTTGTTCACTGACCTCATCATTAGTAAATGCGAAATCTAAACCTTCATCTCTAAAATTCAATTTACATTCTTCTATATTATTAGGACTGAAAATGATTTCTTTAGGCTCGGTATATTTAACTTGTTCCACAGAAGATTCCACTAGGTTTAATTGTACATTATCATTATTTAGCTCTATTCCAGAAGTTATTTCAAGATTTGTATGGCCAGAGTTGACATTAATTATTGTATTTAAGTTTTTTGCTACACTTATGTCTAAAACATTCTCGTTATTTGAATTAGTTATAATATGACTCACATTTAAACTTTCTGCATCTTTATTACTTTTTTCCACTATCTGCTGTTTAGTTTCAGGATATAAAACATCTTCTACGTCCAAATTCTTTTCAAACTCAACAGCATTTGAATTTGGTTCAATTTCAAAACTCATTTGTTGAGGTTCGGGTTCAAGAGTTCTGTTATCTATTATTTCATCATCTATTAAATCCTCTGAGCCCACAGGAGTGTCAATGTCAATAGCTATATTTGATTTCACAGGTTCATTATAAACATCAATATTTGGAGGTACTCTTTCAATGTTTAGTTCAGTATTTACGTTTTGTATAATTCCGGTTCCTGGACCTTGATTGTCTGTATCCAAACATGTGTCAACATTAACAGTGTCATTTGATTTTATAGCAATTTCAGCTTTTTGTGTCCTTGTTCCTGAGATAGCATCTATATTAGAATGCATAACCTCACAACTGAGATGAGAATCAATTTTAATGATGTTATCTATATCTGAATCTGTAACCTTAATTTGTACATCATTTTTAAGTACAGTGTTCAGAGAAGTATCAGATTGATTTGATTCAGTTTTGCAAGAGGCCACATCCTTATTCATAAATTCCATTCCTGAAATTTTGATATTATTATCTTCCTTTGAGTCCTTAGCAGTCAATGATTCACTTCCTTCATTTTTTACTGCTTCCAAATTATTTATTGTTGTTTCACAATCCTGAAACTCACAATCAGATTCAAGAATCTCGGTATTGCTATTATTTTGTTCAATGTTTTTTACATTGTTAGATGTTATAGTCTCATTTAAAGATATATCCATGTACTCAACTGAAATATTCTGGTCCCCTTGAACAGTGTTACTAATTGCCGGCTTTACATTAGAACTTGTAATTCTAGGAAATAAAATATGTAATGGTACTTTTTCATCTTTAAAAAATACAGCAGAGTCTTCTTTCCACTGTAATTCTCTCTCTAGATCATCTTTAAATGTAAGACTGTCCTTTAGAGGACTATTACTTTTAGATTTTTTATTTTTCATAGGTGTTGAAGCTAAAAGAACTGTTTCTGATTGAGTTTCCGAGCTTTCACTTTGCACAAGGACCTCCTGAGTATCCATTGTGTCATCCTCGCGGTCTTGTATAGCTGGGATTGGGCTTTGTGATGATCGGAACATACTGAGAACACTTTTTAATCCCCTCATGATAGGAGAACCGCCATCTTTTGGAATTTCTTTTGTTGGTGTTGTTGCTTCTGGGGTATTACCAATGGATGAATATGTACTTGGTAATGATAAACTCTCTATGTCATCTGGATCAATATTCACTTTAACATTATTTTTGGAAGCATGATTTATCATATTCCTATCCAAGTCCATACACGGACCTGTTGTTATTGATTGCAATGGCAAAGACTTAGGTGATTTTATCAAGACATCACAATTGTCTAATGTATTATTATTCAATGAACAAGTAAGGTTTGAGTTACAATTTACAATATTGTGGTCTTCAACTTGTGAAATATTTTTACCTTCAATGTAGTTAGTAGTAAAACTTTTTGACATTGAAGAAGATCCTTGAGATATGGAGAATCTAAGTTTCATGTTCACCTCTGTCATATCCAGATTCTCATGCGCCTTTTCAATACTTGCTGCTCTTGGTAAAACATTATTTATATGGAATGTATTCTCCTTGTTATCAAAGTCACTATCAATACCGTCCAAGTCCATAGGCTCTATGCGAGACATTGTTCATTAATAATAATATTAAACAAATCGGTATATTTTAAAACATTTAATAAGTTTTGCTTTGTTTTAACTGCACTATGTCAAAAATAAAAACAAAAATACACGAACACGCAATTCACTCTGGCAATCTATTTTTAGCTTTTTTATACAAGAAGCCACTCGATGTTCATTTTATATAACACAAGCGCCCGAGGGAATTTTGCCAAAACGCTTAGCCGTTACGTTCACCTCACTCAAACGAGGAGAACAACAAATGCCGTTTCTACTTTTAATTTTTCAAACAGAAACGGCCAATCGTGAATTATTCGTAGTCAATGTCAAAGTCTCAAACTTCTAGTCTATGTTTTCGTGTGTGAACTACAGACTATATTTCTCTATTTAGGAATATTCTCCAAAATAAAATACTGTTAATGTTACCACATAATATGAAGGTAAATAATTAAAAAAATCTAACGAAGCTGGTCCTTGCTGTATATCAGACCAAAGTAAAGCAGAACAAACCAAACCAAAGCTAAATATAAAGCTCGCATTACTTTAAACAATTAAACTGCAACTTGAAAGTTCGAGTTTTACTCTATAAGAATTAAGAACGTGAACATGACAGCTGATGTAAATATAAATATATAAGTAGGTACTCTGTTCATAGATAATCTGTAATTACTGATTACTTATTAGTGATTACTATATAGCTATTTGAAGATAGAAGGGGTTATGTAGTGAGTATTGAGACTGAGTTTAATCATTTCAAAAGTTGTATTCAATATTCGAATGTCGTTCTATTTATGGTAACGTATTATTTTATATAAAAAAACATACAAAGCAAAAAGGTTTTTAGTTCTGTACGTACGATAAATACGTATCATTTATAATGTGGATAGCGAAAATCTAAGTCTTTTTGTTTATTCTTAATTGACCTTCCAAGTCCTTTTAAAGTTGTAAGGTAATATATTATGTAGATCTATTTATTAGAAACTTACATATAGCAATTTTTACACTTGACTGGGTGTCTTTCTGTAAATTATCCACATTGGATACAAACAATATCGTTTTATTGAACAAAGTTAATGTGTATTTAATGAAACCAATTAAATTGTGTAGCTAATTAAATTTCTAATTACTTTCTTAGGATGAACTATGGAAATTGAGCATGGAGTGACAGTAAAAGTTTTGTTCTTTGCCAAGTCTAAAGAACTAGCTGGTACTCGAGAAGCGAAGATTACAATACCTGAGAAAGTTACATACCAGCAACTGCTTAACATTATTGCAAAAAAATATAATTTAGAAACTATTAAGGACCATATTTTATTAGCAAAGAATGAAGAAGTTTGTTCTGATAACCGAGAATTAGTAATACATGAGTTTGATAATATAGCTGTGATACCACCATTAAGCGGAGGCTAACCATGGACCATCTAAAATTAACTGTGGACAAATTGTCCGTAGATGAAATTAGTCAATTAGTTGTGAGTGATAGTTGTGGTGCTGTTTCCATTTTTGTTGGAACAACAAGGGATAATTTTGAAGGAAAAAAGGTTAGTATGGCCCTAAAATGTGGTGCTGCTATTTGATAACCCCTTGTGACCAGAAGGCCAATGAAACATAATGTTTTATATTACAGGATAAAAAAAACTTGATTTCTGACCTGAATCATATACAATGTCTACAGAATATGCTTATTTTATTAGGGACCTTTTAATTTGCAGAGATCCTTTTTTATCTCTGTTAATTGATATTTCCCCACATTTTTTATCTGTAGTGTTTTAAGTTTTTCAAAACACATATTCAAATAATTAAGATGATATCTGCAGGTGCTACGTCTTGAGTATGAAGCTTATGAACCAATGGCATTGAAAGCAATGAAAAGCATTTGTGATGAAGCTAGGAGCAAATGGCCAGCTGTAAACGGAATAGCAATTTATCATAGGTAAATCCCATTTCATTTAAATTTAAATTTAGTTGTAGCTCATATAAATAAATGTTTGACACATCACATCATTATTGCATAATAATAACATGTTTATGTTCTGCTATCTTTTACATTTGACCTTGTCAAACTCATTATATAGAATTATGTAAATTGTTAAACAATTTGATACAGATGACGAAACACACAAATTGCTATTAACACAGCTGTGCATTATAATGAAAACAGGTTTTCACATAATACATTATTATATACTAATAAAAAAGTGAAACTTGTTAACACATGATTGCTTAAGCTGTTTACCAAGCTGCTTTTTTTGTTGGATGTTAATAGCACTTAGTAATGTGGATTTCTATTTATGAAATAATATTGAGAACATTACCAGAGATTATTATATATTATTATATACAACAAGTTCTTTTATAAAGATAGATGAATAATTTCTATATTAGTATTAAAAGGCTAATCTATTCTTGGCTTCTCTATTATAGGCTTGGTGCTGTACCATGTCGCGAAGCTTCTGTGGTGGTTGCAGTGAGCAGCCCACACAGACGAGATTCTTTAGATGCTGTGAGCTTTTGCATAGATACACTTAAAGCCAGTGTCCCAATATGGAAGAAAGAGGTTTACGCTGATAGCGAGCCTGTATGGAAAGAGAATATTGAATGTGCGTGGTCCAAGCGAACTCAGAAAGTGTAGTTTTATTAGGCCCTATTGGTTCACTTGATAAAAATTTGTTTCATAATATCAAATTAATAATTATTGAGTTGATATTCTTATGACATTTAGCATGCCTTCTATGCTTCAATGCCATAATCAACATGTCATTCTAGTTACTTGAAAGAATTTTTAGAGCTGTTATTTTGGAAGTATTCTAGATTATGCATGAAGCCTTATCTTAGCCTTAGATACAATGCTTTTTATAATATTGATTTGAGTTTTTATTAAAATCATAATAATATTATATTGGTACAGTTAATCAAGTACATATTTTTTATTATATATAACAATGGCCCTATTTACATGGTCCATAGTTGTAGTTTTGTTAATAATATTTTTACCTTAAAATATTAATAGAACAAAATTTTATTATATGTGTAAGTTGTTAATTTTTTTGATATCTTAGTTCTTTTTATATATTATGAATTTTATATGGAGTTTTTCATAAATGATCAACATATTGAAATTTTATAAAAAATACTTTAATTTAGAAAATAAACACTGTTATATTAAATTATATAACTAATGTTAACATTCTTAGCATAATACAATATTAATATTTGATATTTGTTGGCCTTATAATTACCTAGCAAAAATGATTTTCCTACTAAATATAAGCTACACTTAGTTAAACATAAAAGCACAATTATTGTTGAATATATGCTGTTCTATTGGTAGTGGGTTGTTTTAAGTTTGAATAAATCTATATGTTGTAAAAAGCTTTTCATTTATATCCTTTACAGGTAAACGGGAGACGGACAAAAATTTAGTCCAAATAAATGTTTCTAATGAAGAGATTCAAAAGCGAATTCAGCACTTTATTGAGAGAAAAAGGGAGCAAGTGAATTTGAGTAATATCCAAGATTTTATACCGCGACGTGAGAATGAGACAGAAGATATGGAGACGTGTGCGAGAGTGAGAACGCAGTTCGTGAAACGGAATGATTCTAAAGGGCATTTGAAAGGTAACGTATGTATATTAAATAATAGAATTAGGCGTTACTCTGTGGAATTCCATCGTATAAAACTCTAAGAAACAAACATTGTTCGTATGGAATATTTATTTGTACATCTAACTTAAAGGATGGCACCGAGTTGCTAAAACAGTTACACTATCAGCTCAAACAAAAAAAAGCTCTGACCATACCAAGAGTTTAGTCTAATCAGAGCCTCCACAATAATTTTCCTAAATTTGTAGATATTGGTGCGAACTATATACATATCAATACTTATAATTCACTCTTGACTTAAGAATTATATAATCTTAATGATTTTTTTTTACATAATGTCATGCATTGCACAGACTTATAATAGTTTAAATTTTTATGTTTATAGTTTCAAATATGCATTTGGACATTACGCAAAATTTTAAACATATATGTCTTATTTATTTCTAGTAATAATTAAAACGGTTTGAAGAGTAATGGTCTAGTAGAAAATAAACGTCTTTGTATGTAAACGTTTCGATTTACTATACTTCGTACAAAACCGGTAAACTGAAGAATCACTTGATGTAAGTGACCATTGACTACCGTCGGCTACGAATTGCGTTAGGATTTTTTTTGAACTACCCTCAATTTAAGCTTATAGAAAATTATTTTCAACCCCTTATACCCCACAATGAATTCTTACAGTGTGCCGTGTTGAAAACGAATGGGGCCCACAAACGGTGCCGGAACCTCAAGTGACCCAAAAATTTGACTCATCGTTGCCCCCTTCCATTGCGGAGCGGGTCACAGCTATCGAATCGTATCTGAACACGACACCAGTTTCCCCTGACATTTACAAACGGCTTAAGGAAATGGAGGACAAGATCGCCTATTTGCAGTCTATTTCACCGGAATACGCTCAGTTTTGGGTAAGACCCCACACACATTTAGGTTAGGCATGGATTTACCTGTATCGAAAGAGAATATTGAACGTGCATTGTCCAAACGAACTCAGAAAGTGTAGTTTTGTTAGCCCATAGTACATTTGTAAATTTTGAGATCTAAAAAAATAGTTTTGCTTTATAAAAATAATAATATAAAATAATCTATATCAAGTTAATTAATTCATCTTGAACCTTCAATTTAGGAGGTCGGCAACGCATCCTTTAATCCGATTGGTCTTCATGACTGAGCCGAAGAGTAATTTGCCTATTTATGTTTGCCTTAGATGAAGTTGTGATTTCAGAAAAACAACAATAGATCGTCTATAAAGCAAGAACAAATACCCGAGTACGCGGTCAGCGCCGAAGATATTGATAGAAAGATCGAATTGTTGGAGCTACAACAGAATCTGATGTAATTTTGTATGAAGCACATACGAGAGCAGATTTACCTGCTTTGGTATAAATGATTATGAAACATTAAACTATTTGCAATCAATTCTGGATTTTATTTGTACAATATATACATTAATTTTTAACAAATATTTACTATACTTTAAACACCTTTTAATAGCTGTACCCTGTGGTTCTACCCATATTCATGAAACACCAGCACCATTTGCACCAGTAGTTCCTGAAAGTATCCACGTTCAACCAAACAATATTGTTATAGACTTGTCGAGTAAAAATTTGGCAAAATTACCTTCGTTGTTGCCAAATTAAAACACTGTTTCTTAATAAATTATTTTATTTACAATCATTTTTACATTTCACTTTGCGATTTCTAAGACTTTTCGACGCTGTCTAATCTAGTGTTGGCGTATGAGACAACTAACATCATCTAACTAAACAGTTACATAATGGTCACAATAAATTGTGGGTCCATTTAAAATGTATTAATAGAGCAATAATATATATGGATTTAAACAATTAACAACCAACAAAAATACCGAAAAATTCATTAAATTTACTTTTCAATGTAAAATATTTTGGAATTTATAGAAACAGGCAAATCAAAATTTCAATTCTATTAGACCAATCTAATAGCAATATTCCGCGAAAAACCCCTGAAACACTCGTCCGCATTCACTCAATGAACGTGTGCGTTGCGAGTTTGAGGGATTTTTCGCGGAATATTGCTAACAAATCTAATAGAATTGTATACTAAGGACTTCCACAAAATAAAATCTGACTGAATCAGGATGAGGGAAATCGGATAATTTTCATGCGTATGTTCACAGCCTGTAGGGTTAACTTTAATTTGCCATTTTTCCGTAGATAAGACGTCCAAAAACATATAATTTGAAAAGTATGAATAGTCAAAAATAGTCGCACAATTCAATTTTTAAAGAGTGTTTATAAAGTCCATATGTAAGAAAAATTAAATAATAACTAACGAAAACGTATAGACTTTTGAATTTGATTATTTTTATGCGGTTCTAAGGGCATACACTTGGGGATTTTAGTACTAAAGTATCTTCTACATATATATTAATCAGCTCATAATATACATTAATAAACAATATTCACGACTGAAAACAAATTTAATGCGTCATCTAATTTCCAGTACCTTCTTCATGCTCATAAGACATTTGGTCTTACATTAGCTTACAAATACTCATATGTCTCATTCAATAAAATTAATCTGTGAATATCTATAATCTATGGAATAACCAACTTGTGAAAACTTTGACGTGAAGATATCATTAATTTGTTTTGAAAAATTATTCAACATGACGATGGCTGTATTTTTATTCAAACATATATAAACTTCATTCGTTAATCTTAAAATAACATCATAAATATCTCGTTTTGCAATCTATATGTATTTCAAAACAAATATTGCAAGGATTTTAAACACAAAATGTTGCCAGATTTATCACAAAACAATCTTAAGTGCGAATTTACTAAACGAGTCACTCGGTGACGAAACTTGCGTTCCAATAATCAACGTGCCGTTATCAGTTATTCGGTTGCGGTCGTCTGAGGTAAAGCACTAAGCCGAGGGCAGCCGCTAATATCGCTATGAGGTAAACGTCCCAGTTTGAGAGCAAAGTAGATTCACCGGAGAGGAATATCATCGCTAGCGGACTCTGCAATATTGACTAAATTATCATATATTTCAATTGTACTGTTAAAGAGCAGTTTTAAGAGTAAAATATAAACGTTATTTATATTCAAACTCTGGTTGCACCATAGCCACGACCGAACATAATAAGATTTAAGAAACTCAACTTACATCCATCAGCGAAGACAGCGTGGTGACGGCAGTGAGGCGCGCCAGGGCCAAGGCGGCCGGCAGCCTGGCTTCCGGGGCAGCATCAGCCGCCAGGTCGTAGCACCTCTTGGCCAGGTGGATGTCGCGAGCCAAGCCCAGGCCTCGCTCGTGCATGTAGCCCAGGTTGAAGGTGGCTTGCGGGTTGTGGAGCTGTTCGGACGCTATCCTGAAACGAACAATTGGTCCTTCGAGCCGGAATCGATTTCATACAACGTGAAATATGTGAGTGAAAAAAATATTTTTAAAACATACCTGTAATGATATGCAGCTGCCTCCAAATCCACGCTGGTACCGAGCCCATAATAGTGATAATCTCCCAACTTCACTCGCGCGGACGCACAGCCTTGGGAGGCAGCTCGTGACCAGAGCTGTAAGGCCCTTCGCCATCTCTCTTCTTCAGGGAAAAGACGGACTTCACCTTCACCATATTATATGATAAGATACATTCATTTTTCATTTGTTCATTAAAACACCACTTAAAAACCTATACAATGTGGAGAGGACAATGCGACAATAAATTAAACACCGTATAAGTCATCATGTCCCTAGCCAGTATACAAATATTCATTACAAATAATCTAACAGTTTAGTCATTGGACATCATTTTTTGTTTTGAACATTTACAACATACCGTATTTGTTTACTACGCCATCACTATCAGGTTAATGACCGCTTACAAATCACATGTTCTCAACTCGCCATGTCAAAAATCTTAGTCAAATTAGTCCAAATTCATTTTATACCTTATGCCCATTACGTAAGTCATAAAGCATATTACCAAAAATTAAAAAGTAGATAGTTCTACACACACAGTTAAACAGAAAATAAACAATGTGGGAAAGGGAGAAATGAAGGTTTGATTGTTTCTATTTCATGTTTGCGACAGTGTGTCAGTGTGTCAAGGTCTCGCCGTTATCCTGTGACGTCGCTCGGGTCACGGCTAATAATTTCGTTTGGTTCGCGCCGCCTTTGAAGAGCGGCCGCTCTTTTGTTTTGTGTATGAATGTGCGAAATGGACGCTTATTTATTATTAGTATTAGATAACGGTTGTTTTATATCCGCAAAATTGGAGGTTATTTAATTAGTGATAGGAAGTAATAAATTAAGGCATTAGTGACTTGGTGAATTGTGTGAAAAAGACGCTTATTATTTGTGGTAAGTTTGTTTTGTTTTTTTTATTTACAATGCCTCATTACCGATATACAGCATCAGAGTACACGGACATGATTTTAATTTACGGAATTTATAAGGTGATGCGAACTATGTGTCCGTATGAATGGGGAGCACATTAAAAATTTAAAAATTTGATTAATGGGATTACTGAACTACTCGAGGTGATGACGATGTATAGTGTAGGTTTAGGTACAATTGTCTTTATTGTGGGGATTGTAAAAGGGCGGTGTGCCGCTCTCTACCACAGGTTAGTGAACATATTTCCAAATGGTGTAATTTTGTTGATTAATGATAGTTTGAGATTTTTATTTTTTTATTTGTGAGGATTATTAAGTTTCAAATTTATACTAGGGACTAATGTTTGTTATTTTTATATTAACACTCTTTTATAGTATGAGATTATTCACTCCAATTTTCTTTTTAACATATGTATACAACTTTTTATTGTAATAATAAGGTTGAGTTTTAATAATAATTTAATAGTTAATAGTTATTTAAATAAAGAATTTTCAATTAAAAAAACTAAAATACTCTTTCGTCTCTCTCCGTTCGACAATGAAACATCGAATTAGGAATGGCAACACCGCGCCTGGAATCATTACCATCGTCCAGTAAGTACGCGGCATTGCTCTGGGCGATCTCGAAGCCTCGTTCGGCGAGTGCCAAGTACTGCAGGAGAGACGAGTCCGTGTCTCTCGCTCGCCAGGCTGCGTGACCCAGCATCAGCCGAGACGACCACGGACCGCGCTCGCAGACGTTTTTGAATAACTGAGTAATATACACTGATTTTAGGAACGTCTTTAATTACGAATATGGCTTAACCACAGGAGGAATTCTCATGTGGGGAATGCTGAAGCTGCGATAATTAGAATTAAAATTGTTTATATTTAAAAAAAATATACTTCATGAGTTAAAGTTAGCAGAACTGTAGTTTAATTTTAAACTTAGATTACTCTTTTACTCAATATCAACTAATTGGGGCTGAAAACCTCAAAAAGTAGACAAAATCATCGTATATAATAATATCAACGCACATTAACATATTCTAGGAATACTTCAATTACATTAACTTTTTGCTAAGACAAAATAAAATAAACCTTCTTTAGTAACCTATATAGTCTGATAATAAACTTTTGGATAAAGTTAAAAAAAACTTAGAAGAGGAAAAACTGAGACAAAATGTCAATCTTAACTTTTTGAAAAAACCCAAACCAAATAAAAATATTTTTTTTTTCAAACGGATCTCCGGTGTTCATTTAATAATGCCAAGTAGAAATTTAACTAGGAACAAAATGTTAAGAGAAATTGATATTATTCAAGCTGGGATAGCCAAATTGCGATACCTGAAGCCATGAGGACCATTCAGAAAGTCTTTCCAGGCTATGGTCACGTTATCGTGTCGTGACAAGATAACTTCGTTCCCTCGTGAAAATATCCCTAGACCATGTCGATGTGCGTACCAGAGATGTAACGGAGGTTCGATTCCGGTTCCGTTAAGTCGTAACTTCCGATTATTATTGCACTTTCGGTTCCGACTTGTCGTACTTTTGTATTGGATGTTAATCGGAGCTCGAACGAAACAAAGCGGACGGCCTGTGCCGAACAGGTTTATACGTGTCGCGCTAATTATTCCAATTTTTTTTCACAGTTGTTTTTTATTTTATAATAAAAAATAAAAATGAAAAGAATTGACTATAAATCATGTTTTATTTGTCCTTAAACAAACTACTTCTGCTTCCGATTTCGATTCCGATAAACCGAATTCGGTTCCGATAAAACTACCTCCGTTACATCCCTGGTGCGTACTCACATAAAGTACCTGTGCTATTTCATATTTCAACAATAAATTCATTCACTCAACTTTAAAAATCTCCTAAAGTTAAACAGCTTTTCATATATCCATCTCTCTCACCTCAGTAGCAGTAGTACAGGAGCGCATCACACCCAACCCTTGCGCGTGTAATTGAGCCAAGTGGTACAAGGCCAGCACATGACCCGACTGCGACGCGAGTGAGAAGTATTTGTTTGCCTGTTTAAAGTCACGACGGACGCCTGTACCGCCTGTAAATTGCATTGTATAAGCAAAAATAGGGCTTTAATGAATACCGGTTTACTTCGCCGACCTGCCGAACTAATGATCCCAGATTCGATTCCGTGTACAACCTCTATGTTATGAATGTCAGTCGGCTGTTGTCTGGATGTTATTTATATTTCTATTTTAATACACAGGTGAATTTTTCGGCGAAGATAGCCAAATCGGAAACTAAGAGGAAAACCAAGATTAAAGATTTTTGAAAAATCAACAGTCATGAATCGATCTCGTTGTTTTCGTAAAACGATGGGTTTCAAATCAGGTAAGCCACCCCCCTCATACCCCCTATTTCATAAAAAAATAGCAAATTTGTGACCAAATAATGAAACTTCATGATATATGAAGTCCTAAAACATCAATTACAATAATTATAATCGCTCTGGACTGATAATACAAACATTACATCTAGGAGATGACGTTCATTCTTTACTGATTAAATTATAAATTAACTGGAAATTAGATACACGAGGGAAATTAAATATTCATTATCTTTTTTCAGACGTATTGTAATCGAATTAATAAACATTATTAGTCAATCTACTTGAGATAACCGATAACTATTTTGACCCCGCAACCTACGCCACAAATATTTAAAATTCTTAACGTCCTTGATTTGGACTGGCCATAATTACTATAATTGAAATAGTTAATAGAATTAAGCATTACTTTGCAGAAGTGCATAGTCTAAATTAGACTAATTTATTAGGAATATCCCGCGAAAAACACCTTCAAAGGAGCTTCTACGAAGACTGTCCATTAAGTCTCAATTAATATTATAGTTAACAGAATCAAGAGTTTCTTTGGGGAAGTCCATAGTCAAAATCCCAATAGACCAATATACAAGCAATACTCCGCGAAAAAACCCACAACCAAACCCTCCCTTTTTATACACTACTACCCCCACCAAACCCCCCACCGAACAAATTAATCAACGGTGACGTCGTCAAACGAGTTTGTTCATTCAACAATGCATATCTGTTGTGGCTCTTTTCTTTCATAATTTCTAGTTGCTCCAATACGCTCAATCGGAAGCCTTTGTCACATTTATGTAATACCTCATAGGAATGGTCATTAGACACCCAATGTCCACTTTCTAAAAGAAAACCTTTTAGAAAGAAAAGAGCCACAACAGACACGTGCGTCGATATTGGTCTATTGGGATTTTGTACTATGGACTTCCGCAAAGTAACGCCTTTGGACTTACCCAACTTATACAATTGTATATTATTTAAATGTAAATTTGGAGACTTTTTTGTAATGACTATAAAATGTTAGCTACGTGAATATTTTAACTTTCATTTACCAGTAAACAGTGTATGGCAGTAAAAATAATTAGGGTGCTCAGAATGCCGAGAGATCGCAAGTGCGTCACCGGCCTTTCAGATTACGCACTTTAAAACAAAATACTTACTTAAATAGAGAAAGCCAAGATGCAGCTGTCCTTCCACCCATCCTTGGTTCGCGGACATGGTGAAGTATTTGAAGGCTATATTGGCATCCTTCGGCACGCCTCGGCCCTGTACAAGTACTTATTTAGCTATGGCCCAGTGGCTAAGCCCTGAGGTTGTGAGTTCGAGAAATATTATTAGGAATTACTGAATTCCGCTATTTAAGCATGTTAATGACACATAAAAATCATTTCTAATGAATATTTTGATAGAAAAGCAAATATAGAATAGAATTTAGAAAGGTGAAATTTTGCAATTGTATATTTTTTTACGAATTCCAAAAACACGAAAGAAACGTACTTTTTCACTACTAACGTTCCATTACTCTGAAACATGGACATATACACATATTCTTAAGCGGTTATTCTTAATATACACACAAATATTATAACCAGTTCTTCGGACTATACATAACAATCTTAATCAATTCTTTTGACTATACAACAAGCATAACCAGTTCGTCTTAATTTATTTATTACTTTATTATTATAATAATAAATTAATGTACACAAATTTCATAACCAGTTCTTCTGACTATACACAACAATTTTAACCAGTTCTTCTGACTATACACAAACAACCTTAACCAGTTCTTTGACTGTACACACAACAATCATACCAGTTCTTCTGACTGTACACAAAAACATTAACCAGTTCTTAATATACACACAACTTTATAATAAACGAGTGAAATTTTTATTATACCTGTAAATACATCAATCCAAGACCGCTCTGTCCAATCGGGTTGTTTAATTCAGCAGCCTTACGGAAATAGTGAAGGGCAGTGTCATTGTTCGGCTTAATCCCGTCGCCTCCTTCCAAATATATCTGGAATAAAAGCGTGCCTACTGTATTTTTATGGTTCAACTTAGTTTAACTGTGGTTAGATATATTTTTAAAATCGTGTAAACTCACGAACGACTGAACCGATCCGAGTGAACATTAGGGAAACGGAAATATATGATGTAGCTATATATGTCTCTATAAATATGTATATTGTTTAGAATTCCCATATTACATTTTTATTTTTTATTTATCATGGCTACTAAGCCGTGTAGTTCGTGAGATTAGCGCATTCAAACAAACTCTACACACTTATAATATAATAATAATATTGGGATACATTTTACTTAAGGTTTAATAAATACATATATATACATAAATAATACATATTATTATATATACAGGCATCATAGGTAGGTAATAATATTTAATAAAACATATGTTTAAATACCTTTCCAAGATATGCGTTCGCTATAGCATTCCCCGTTTTGGCAGCTTGTTTGAAATAATGTAAGGCTTTCTGTACATCCAAGGTCACACCCCGACCGCCTTGGAAATGTAATTGGCCAAGACCAACCTGAAGAAAAATTTACATTTGAATAAAACTTTCATGGGATTTCACATCTCTGTTATAAAGAACGTACTTCTTTCCTAAAGGCCGGCAACGCAACGTGGGTGTCTTTGAACACACCGCTGTTACCGCTTCTGCATATCCACAATCTCATATTACATAACTTTTTGTGTATTTCTTTCTACACTTATAATAATGTAATATCAATTTGTACACATTTTTAAATTTTACAGTTCATTCAAATGTAAGCTATTTATAGTGTGTGTTTCTTAACACACAATTAATAAATGATATATTAACATATGCATATACTACATACACATATATGTATGTAAAAAGTATCTCTATCAATTCTGTTAGGTAATTTATAACAAGCTATAAATAGCTTACCTTACGGCTAAAATTTTGTCTTTTATTGACATAACTATTACTCATTTAAAGAAAAACACTTTATTAACGTGTTTTGATTTAAATTAGTTAAGTTATGTATATTTGCGACGTTTCGCGTACTTTGCAGTGTGCGTGGTCACGGTAGACTACCGTAGACTAAGCTTCAAAAGCATGGCTTAGGAACTCACCTGTGCTTGCACGTCTCCTTTCTCGGCCAGCAGCTGGTAGTACTCGATGAGATCCGTGTCCAGAGCTGCTGTTGGGCCAGTGCCTTCTGCCTCGTCAATCAAACGCGTCCTTTGAATCGCCGGCCCCCCGCTAAATGTCACTTGACTAGCCACTGGAAGGGAATTAAATGACATTCAATATTTATTTTCTTAGAGAAACACTAAAATAAGCTGAACTGTAATGGAGGGGTTCGACAAGACAAGTCATGCCAGCTTCTATTACTCTTGGCCTCAGATTTTCAGTCTATTTCTTTGATAGTTTTTCCTTTAATAATTTGAACCCCTCAAGAAATTGAGGTTTGGATTGCAGACACTTAAATATGAGTAAGTTGATAATAGTTCTAAAATGTAACTACGCTGGGAGTATCTTTCTAGAATGCTTATATGACCCCAAGTGTCTGACCATCAATTCTCTGCCTTAAATCAACTTTATAGATTTTCAAGTCTAAGTCTTGAGAAGAATGGTACAATCTGAGTTGTAACAAACAAATTTGAGAATCAATATACCCAACTATAGACTTTGACCGATAAATATCATTAAAATTTTTTTTATCAAAATTTAAATTTATTTTACATGATTTGAAATTTTCCCGACGTTTCGCGTACTTTACAGTGTGCGTGGTCATGGTAGACTGAAGAAAAAAGGTGTTGATTGTCAAAATAAGTGTCAGAGCTGCAGAGAGATTATGTGTTATCTGTATTACTTAATCCATTAATAAAGTATTTTTCTTTAAATGACTAATTGTTATTTCAATGAAATAAATATCATTAATTTTAACACCCACCTTTACCAGCGACCTTCATATATAGTTCCATAGCTTTTGGACAAGAACTGGGTACTGTTACTCCTACCCAGTATCTGTATGCAAGAGCCATCTGCGCATAGTCACTTTCTCCAATAGCACCAATAGTGTAGTGAACTAAGGCTTTAGCTTGGGACACTGGTACACCCACACCAGTGGCATATAGGAATCCAAGACCCTACAAAGAATTTATATTAAATTGATTATTGATATAATTGTTGATTATTGTGTTGAAAAATGTTGTCTAAAATGTTTAGGCTTTAAGTAATTTTGGTAAAAACTTACAGCATGTGCATCAGCATTGCCACCTTCAGCAAGTTCAGAGAATATATTTCTTGCTTTCTCAACATCAAGTTCCATACCTTCTCCAAAAATGTATGACCAGGCTAACTTTATTTTTGCAGGAGCATACCCTCGGTCAGCTGCTTGTTTTACTTGCAAGATGGCCCCTCTTAGATCAGGTGATCTTTTATCTATCTTTTTTATGGCTGCATCAAATAGCTCTTTTGCTGTAATATTCAATTTTGGATTTTAAACTACTAAAATGATTAGAATCAGGTGTTACTTTACGGAAGTCCATAGTATAAAACCCTAATAGACCAATCTACAAGCAATAATCTGCAAAAAAAAACGCAAGACTTGTTTCTCACTGACACCGAAGCATCCTTAGGATGTTGCCTCTACGAACAGTGCACACATGGAAAGCTGTTTTCTGTTTAGTATATTGCGAGAAAACAACTACAAATGCACTACAAAATAACAAACTAACTATATTTTAATATTAATCAGTCCCTGTCACAAGAAAAATCATAACAAATCATAATTTGCCTATATATAAAATAATATAGAACATTATTACGAAATACCCAATAATAATTTAATTAGATACTCTAACATGATTATTGAAAATAAAATCCAAATCTGCTCTTAAAATAAGAGGATTTACCTTCTTGCATTTCTGGTGTAAGTTCAACTTCCTCTTCTTGTGGTGATTGAAGGCCATCCAGATAAACCTGGGGATTTTCTTCAGGTTTCTACACAATGGAGATTTACAGATATATAAATATACAAAACAATATCTTACCAGTAAGATAGATAGATAGATAAGATTTTACCATTTTAAGTATTCTTATACAAATGTTAGTGTTAGATTAATAAAATAATTATCAAGTTTAATACTTATTGGCCAAACTTTAAATATAAGTACCCCAACATCAGTATCTGAGGAGTCAACCATCCCTTTGGCTACTTCCACCCAGCTTGGTTCAGTCTGCCGTAAAAGACTGTTCTTAATCAACCTAAATGTGTATGTATCCATTTGCAGCATGCTATCCTTTTCATTTGGTTCTGAAATGAAATACATTAAACATTTTATCATATTCCATGTGCCCAAAATCTTTTGGTAAAAACTGACAAATGCACTTTCGTAATAGAAAATATGATGATGATAGGAAATCTTATTGGAATCTTATATATTAAAAAATACCTTTCGGATCATCATCTTTCAGTAACTCTTTGGATTTTCTCATAGCATCAGCATACTCTTTAAGCATTTGTATTTCTTTCCTCATAGCTGAAGTTATTTCGCTATAGTCCGCAGGATCATCAGTATCCAGAGGTGGTTCCGTAGTTTCTTCATCATTACTCGCTTTTTTACTGGCTTCAGGACCCACTAACTCTGCACTTGCTATTATAATACAGAAGAATAAAACAAATATTCTTAAACTTTCCATATCTTCACTTTTAAAGGGTTGACGTGTCCTTATAAAAACACAATATAAAAACAGAAGTATTCTCTAACAATAAGTTGCGGTATGCAGTTAAGAGTCATTTATAACCACTTGTTAGTATACACGTGTTTTATTTTCGATAAGAATATCATTATTCACATACAACTTTTGATCAATTTTAGTGAAATATTTGGCTTTACCGAGACCAATTTCGTATTTAAAATATTCAAAGTAATTTTGTGTATATTTATAAGTCAACGTCAATGTCAACCCCTCTCAGAAATAAGTCTAGTCTAGTCTGTAAGAAATGAATAAAATTGAATTTATAGGATTCAAATTTAAATTTTATATATTTTGACAAGCAAATATTATATGGTTAGTCTCTGTATTTCAAATTTTACAGTATATCAGGGATGAAAGTAGTAGATTACTGAGACTCCATGTTGTTTTTTGAGACCTATGCTTAAAATTTTTTGCACAAAACTAGTGATTTAAGGAAATAAAATACGGTGTATTATATTTAAATTGGATACTACTGTATTTTTCTTATAAAAATAAAGGTTACACACGGCACATAAACAACAAATCATAATAGACAATAAAAACTAACATCGTATTACAAATATCAAATAATATCTTGTCTGTAATGCAGTCGAGTCCATAGATTATAATGTCGCCACTCGCGATTCGCGAACCTTAAATTTTGCATAACATTGCAAATTAGCAAAACAATTTTCTTACTAAAAGAAATCTATTTGTTTATAACTTTTCAATAAATTCGTACAAAAAACATCACAACATAATCCAACGTTTAAATAATTTTTAATCTCTTGATCTACAGTAAAATAACATAACAAAAAACAAGAATGCTGCGGACACCGGTAGGACGATTTAGAAAAGAAATTTTGCGAAATTCCTATTTCTTACGATTAAAATCGTCTAGTGCATACCTAAGGAAAACTTTTATAGACTATTTTATCGAAAATCACGGACATAAACATGTGAAATCAAGTTCTGTTATACCACTTTGTGATCCTACAGTACCATTTGTAAATGCTGGCATGAATCAGGTAGTCACGGAAACCGTAACGTCAACCTTATATCCCTCTATGCACTTACTAAGGTCTCATTTTCATTTATTATGTTGTATTATTTATTGTATATAAATACAACATTTTATCATGTTTCCCTAAATTAGCTCTATTGAATGCCTTAGAATTGGGAATCAGAGCAAACTAGGTAAATAAATTTTAATTTCAGTTTAAAGGAGTATTTCTGGGCATGGTTGAGCCACCTTGTTCTAGAGCAGTAAATTCACAAAAATGTGTTAGAGTTGGCGGTAAACACAATGATTTGGACTTAGTTGGACTGGATGGTACTCATCACACATTTTTTGAGATGCTTGGCAATTGGTCTTTTGGTGATTATTATAAGGTAAAATTATCTGTCATACCTTACATGCATAGTTAAGAATTTCTTAGTATTGTTTTCTGTACTTAAGTTTTAATTTTTTATAGACAGATGCCTGTAAAATGGCCTGGGATTTGCTACTGGGACCATATAGATTAAAACCTGATAATCTACTTGTAACATACTTTGGTGGAGATGTTATTATTGGACTCACAGAGGATAGAGAATGTAGAGATATATGGAGAGAAATAGGGTAAATAGAGTATATAGGGTATTTAATATAAAGTATGCATGTTTGTTATATTTTACTTGCTCTCTACAATTAATATAAAGCAAATCTGTGATATACAATTTTTCATTACACTTAAATTTTTATGATTTTTTTTTATTTAATCTTCAAATAATCTCAGTACAAATATAAGTAACATTTGCACAATTTCATAAAGTGCATTAATGTTCCAGGGTCAAAGAGTCTCATATAAAAGATTGCGGTGCAAAGGACAATTTTTGGGAGATGGGTGTTAGTGGTCCATGTGGACCATGTACAGAGATTCATTACATACATCCTGATGGCAGTCTCACTGAGATTTGGAATATTGTATTTATTCAGTGTAATAGGTAACTTATTTTAAACATGCCTTGGTTGGGGTGAAACACTTCATAGAGTATCAAATGTTGGTAATACAATATTTACAAACATTGCATTTAAACAAAAAGCTTTTATTATTTTTTACATTGCCTATTACCTTGATTTATAAAATACCATATTATTTTTTCAAATTCATATATTTTGAATCAATATTACCTGAGATGAGATAAAATATATGGGAGTTGCATGTTATGCATTTTATAATTAATTATAGAGAAATTCAATTGAAATTTTTTAATAGCAAAATCTGTTGTAAGTAATTCTTTTCTCATTAGTTATAGCATAAACACCACACAGCATCTAAGTGTTGTCCCTCAGTCCATCCATAATTATAACATATTAGTTCACAAAACCAATCATTTATACCTCCAATGTTGGGTCGTATCAATTCTGCTTCAGCCCTGTCATAGCGATGTTTACAAGCTGCAATATTGAAAAGATCTTTAATAATTTATTGCAAGTATATAAATATTCCAAGTTTAAGATTTTTTTATATTCACGCTAATATTCAAGACTTATTACTTACCAGTTCTTGAAACTAATATGGTTGTAATAATAGCTATAAAATACCAACTTTTATTAACTGACATTGAGCAAAGCAGGATGATTATATGATACAGTTTAAATAGTTTTTATGAATTCATGAAGCAGGTCCTCATGATTTGTACAATGCAATTATTTAATTAATCAAATTACATTTTCATTCCTCCTCCATTTTATATTACTTTCCCCCACTATTCTGAAGAGATTAAAAATGACATGTTATTAAAATTTATAATAAAATGTATAAGATATTCTTGTAACAACAAGAATGTAAAAAAAATATTATCTATAACAAAGACCACATATCAAAACACATTTTTGCTGATAAAAAAAGTATGTAACACTATACTAAGAATGGTTCAATAAATATTCTAAATAATTTCTGCAAATCTAACATTAAGAATATATATGATTGATACAAAATAATTTTTTTTAACCAGCTAAAGTTCACCTCAGAACCGGGCGTGGGGGGTGTACCACCTAAATATTGTAAATTCCTCCAAATCGGCTGCCTTAAACAAAATGAATTTAAATTGGATCCGTTATTCCAATCAAACACTAATAAATAATATATTTAACTTTCTGACATATAAATAAATGATTTTCAGAGAATCTGACGGAAAAGTAACTAGTCTTCGGCGACATCACGTTGATACAGGGATGGGATTGGAAAGGATCGCTACACTACTACAGGGTGTTCCATCAAACTATGAAACAGATTTATTCAAACCTCTCATTAAAGCTATTGAAAAGGTATTTGAATAATATATGAGAATTTATTGGACTTTTACACATAATTAAGTAGACAGCAAAACAGAGATTTTGTTAAATACTTTATATGGACTTATTATTAGGACGATATTAATTTTCAGCTTTTATTTTAAATTCTGCTTACAAATATAATTAATAAATTAAAAAATATTTGTATACATTATACAACTGACAAAATTCACAATTGGTTAACCCCAAGATAAATATATAACGAAAAACTGTAGGATACAGATATCACTTTATCATTTAACCACTACTAAACTTTTACAAGTACACCTTGGTTATTATACTTATTTAAATCACACAGCAAACCGTCATAGACCTTAGATCGCAACTACCTTCACCCGCGTCTCGCACCAGAATGAATGTCCCCGCCCGCGCAGCCGGGTCCTGACTAATCCCCACTAAACTCCCACTGAATATGGTGGGGCGAGACATCAGCTAGGCAGCACATTGCCGGTGTTTCCATGTTGATTTTTAAAACTTCCCACAATTTTAACAAAATCATGACAAATATTTATAACTTATTTTAAGAATGTTTAAGTATGGGTACCCACAGTTATTTAAAGCATTCATCAATGATTTCAGAACAGTAAGGGTGTATCTCCATATTCTGGGAGCTATATTGAGGATGCAACGTTAGACCAGTATTACAGACGTTTGGCAGATCATGCAAGAATGATTAGTATCTGTCTGGCTGATGGTGTGTTTCCAACAACTAGGTAATTAAAATCTATCTGTTGAACTATTCTAATCTATTTCTACACTATTAATAAAATATTACATATTATATATTTTTTCAGCGTAAACCTCAAGCAAATAATGAAAAAATCATACAAAATATGCTCTGACGTCTTCCAAAACCCAAATTTACTTAATATTTTATACAAACACGTGGCAGAGAGTCTGGGTGACACATACCCCGAGCTCTTAACGCGGGAAAGAGATGCCATGCTCATCTTAGACCATGAAAGGGATAGCTATAGCAAATTGCGATCAAATTTGAGGAAAAAATGGAAGGATTTATTAAAACTATATCCAGAGGTTGAAGAGTTCAACGACGTGGAGTTGGCGGGCTTTGCACTTGGGTATAAGGAGCTTAAACAGGTACTTACTGGCTATGTATATTTTATCCAGGGCTACATTAAATGGACTTGCGAATTGAATCTTAAAAAATTAAAAAAAGTTGTTTTTCTAAATTTATCCAAAACAATTGGTTACAGTACAGTTACTAATAAGCGAATAAATATATTATGAATTAGAGATACGTTTTGATTCATATTAAATGGCAGTTATTTTTAAATTATGCTAACCCTATCTAGTGCTGCCACTCATAAATGTACAATTTGTTACAGACTATGAAAGCACACAACTCTAATACTATACCAGGGGAGCTAGTATTCAAATTGTATGACACGCACGGTTTCCAAGAAGATATAATCGAACGCATTGCCACAATAAACAATTATGAAATAGATAAGAAAGGATTCTGGAAACTTCTGTCACAACATAAAGCGAGACACAAAACATCGTTCAAAGAACAAACGCCCACAAAAGGCGCGCTTTTTGATCAAGCGCTACAAACCATAGTCAAAAATGGAATCAAGAGCACAGATGACAGTCCAAAATACGAATGCACCATAGATAACAAACTGACATTTCCCCCTTTGAAAACAAAAGTCGTAGCCATTTTAAACGAAAGCGCCGAATGGGTGGACTTTTTAGATCCATGCGAGGATAGACCTTATCATATAATAACCGAAAGCACCAATTTCTATACAGAAGCCGGAGGTCAGAAGGCCGATACTGGGATAATAAAGTTCAGTGAACACGTCAAATTAATTGTCGATAGTGTTTTCAAAATTCGTAACTTTGTGATACACAAAGGGTTCTTCAAACTAAACAGTGACAGTTGTTATGTGAATAATAATAGTGATGTGACATTAATAATAGACGGTGATAGAAGACTGAATTTAATGCGGAACCATAGTGGTGTGCATTTATTAAATGCTAGTATACGTAAAGTGTTATCGAATAGTATTGTTTGTCAAATTGGTTCGAATGTTAGTGATGTCAGACTTAGTTTGAGTTTGGTGGTGTATGGTGAGAAATTGTCGCACAAGGTGATATTAGCTGCCCAGGAGATGATAAGGTATTTATTTTAATCTATTTTGAATACACAACATTCCAGACAAAATTAAGACAGAAGGCTAGTTGTACTAATCATGTTTTATGCTTATTAATGGTCTTACTAACATTAGAATCATTATTCTAATCCACACCCCAAATATAAGTAATATAAAGTAGGAATATTTTTATAATGTTTAACTTATCTTAAGACTAATACATATTACCTTAATTATATTATTTGTCCCTGTTTAAGGAGACACTGATATTATATTGCCCCTTTAGTACAGCGTAAGCAGAAAATAAAGGAATATTTTTTAAAATTCATTATATATATAATTAAAATGCCTGATATATTGGGAGCAATTAATTAAAGTTGTAACAACTCCTTCCATGTTTATGTTACAGTTACATCTATAAAAATATATATATATAAAATAATTCAACACAGTAGCTACATGGGCAATCCAAACTAAAATACTTTCTTATTCAAAACCATTATTTTATTACAGAGAAGCAATAAAATGCAACGCAAGCGTAGACACTCGTGTCATAGATAGTACCCAACTTTCATCAGAAGATAATATTATGACTGTTCCTGGGGAGACCTATCCTGAGACGGGACTTCGATTGGTCACCTTTTCTCCCCCTTTGGTCTCTAGGTAACTTGGGAGTAAATACTAATACGAAATAATAATAATTTTTCTTGACATGAAATATTAACATTTATCTCTAACTTGGCGTATTTTTGACCCGAAAACATATCATTGTATACTACTGACTCATGTGGGCGATGTTGACGTCATTATCTTATTTGCTAAAAAAAAATTTCTAGGGAACTATGTTGCGGAACCCACGTGCCGACAACTCAAGTCATTGGCGATTTTTGCATAACTTCAGTGAAAGCAATTAATGGTAACAATCCGACTTTATATGCGCTGACTGGAGATTTCGCTTCCGAGGTTAGTTCCGTTTCGGAGGACCAAAATTAATTTGAAATACGTTAAGGTTAACTTAAAGTTTCAAAACTTGACGGTTTATGTTTTTTCAGGCACGAGAGCTTTTCTGTCGTGTAGAAAAACTGTCCCAAGTTATAGATCTCGCGGACTCCGAAAGGGTTCGAAATGAAGTGCAAAGTATTCGGCAGCGATTGGCTACGCTGTGTGGTCCTGGGTCGCCCTGCGGCGAACACTTGACCTGCCAGAGCTCACTTGACCGTCTCCTCAAGAAAGCTGCTAATCGGAATGAGACTGCTTTACGGTAATCGTATTCTTTCGCTTTCATGGATCTACTCTCTTAAATTTATTCATAGTAACTAACTCCCCTATCTATATACAATAAAATAGGCGTAAGGGTACAATGTTGTAGATTTTTGTCGCATCATCGTGAAATGACTAAAAAGGGGGGGGGGGCCCCCCCAAATTGGGGGGGGGGAAAAAAAGGTGTTTGCCGAAACAGGGCAACCCCGAAAAAACAAATCGGGGGGTAACAAGAAAGTATTCGTAATATCAAGTAATTCGTTGAAATAGGGTTTGTTATGTCGAGGTTAGATTGGTCTTAAATTCGTTATAAAGAGGTCTTTACAAACAAAAGCGTGTCGAAACATGTCGAGACATGAATCACATTATAAGATTAAGAGTTATATAATTGTTGGAAACTTTATATAAAGGTTTTGGGTTGGCAAAATTCGTTAAATAGAGGTATGAATACTTTTTCTTGATAATTGAAAATTCGTTATAAAGAGGTTGTACGCAAAGAATGTTCGTAATGTAAAGGTATATTTTATATTGACTTTATGGACAATTCTAGGGTATTACGATGAATTTGTTGAATCGAGGTACATTATATTGAGGTTGCACTGTACTTTTTTTTATTAAAAATTGAAATAAGACGAATTTCCTTTCGTTTTTGGTGTGAGAACTGGGTCACAGATTTTTATTCTTGTGTACAAACAACTCAGCTTGATTATTACATCCACAGATCGATAGCGGAAACGGAAATATACGAAGCGTGTAACGAAGCGACGCGCGAGGGCCGACGTTTTGTGGTACATTTTTTGCGTTGCTCTTACCTGATGCAACCACCGGCTGCGGCTTTAGCACTAGCCAATACACGCACTTACCCTCAAACGATCATAGACAAATTCGAAATTGACAGCAGGCATTTACATCCGAGCATCAACAAATCCATAGACAAAACCATGAATACTAGAGATATAGTATCACAAACCATAGACAATGCTGATGTCGTACCACAGAATGAGATAAATGGCGAACTTCCAGCGATGTTAATGGGATGCGCGGGGGGCGTTATAGTCGCTGTGGCTCGAGTACCACAGGTAAGTGTGTATTTTGTCTGTTTGTATACACATTCTTAATTTAGATTCCCACATAACATGTGAAATGGTTAACTAAATTGCTCTTTGCGTTACATTTACATGGGTATAATAATAAAAATGTTGTTAGTAATATTTTTTTATTGGCAGGAGTTGGTGAGTGAAAGATTTACAGCTGAAAAGTGGTTGAATTGTATTCTGCCAATATTCCAAGCAGAGAAATTGCCAAATCAAGACGGTACCTCACCCCTAACACACGCACAAATGAACGCCACTAAAGTGAGTAATATTTCTATAAAAATTAAATAATTTATATAGAAAACAATAATTTACTAAGTTCAATGTAAAATGCTGAAACATAAGATCTTAAAAACAGTTTACCAATATTTTTCTTTCTTGATCTATTGAATGATGATATTTATTTAATCTATTTAATTCATGTTTTAATTAAACCATATTTAAATTTTAAATAATTAAAAATTTAAGAAAAAAAAAATTAAAAATTAATTTTAAATAATGTAACTATATTTAAATTTTGCAAAAATACATAACATAAGTCCGTTAAAGTGTTTTTCTTTAAATGAGTAACAGTTAATGAATAAAAGACAATATTAGATTTATTTCAGCTGAGTTGCTTTATTTCCTTATTTCTATAAACTTATAAGTTGTGTTTTTGTGATTTTTTTAAGGTTAACGAAAATAATTAAAAAACCAGTTTAGTTATAAAATAAATTAAATTTTGAAGTTACATACAAATCGGTGAATATGTTGACTTGGAGATTAAAGCCCGTTCTACTAAAGTGTGTGTTCTTAATGTTTTAGGTGAGCCTTATAAACTGCGAGCAAATGGTGCAAGACGCGATGCGAGTTGCGATTAAGTTTGCCCAATCGCATGTTACGGAGAAAGTAGTTGGAGATGGTACCACACAGAATAGACAGACTAATTGATACAAAGAATATTTTTTTATCTCTACTTATATTTTAAAGCTGGGGGAATGCTTTTTGGTTGAACTCGAGTATCTCATGTAGGTCAATAGATATACTGGATGTGTATTACCACAAACAAATTTATAAAGTTGATAAAAATAATGGAAGTTGTCTTGTAAGTGACGTAAAATAACTAGAGGTCATTGACCTTTCTAAAGTCCCTGGTGTAATTTTATTAAATTTAAATTCCGTTTTAGTCATTGTTGAGGTCTTGTAATGTAATAAGGGATATTAAGACCTACCTCTTTATGTTGTGAATACTTTTATCTTTTGTACTTATTTGGATTCCTGCAGAACAAAGTTTTGCCTAGTATTTGAATGCGCGCTAATCTGATTATCCTCTTCTCTTTGATAAATTGTTGATTTTTATATATTTCGAATTAAATCTTGGTAAAATATTATAATAGAATATTTTTATACTATATGATGCTTAGCAATGAAATTAAAAATTATTATCTAGTCAGACTGAAATAAAACAGATTACTTTATAAAAATTGTTTTATTTACCTTAATTATATTTACATGTATAAAATAGAATAAGTTTTAATTATTTAATGATTATCCATATATTGAAGTTCCGATAGTAATAATATTGTATTGGGAAGTGGTCTTGGCTGTGGGGACAGTATTGTGAGTGTCTGTCTCTCCATATCCACTGCAGTTCTGTAATACACAATATAATTCACTTACTCTAAATCAATGGACGGACATAGTTTTGGATTATTTATGAAAAAGTCAAATGTACCTTAACCTATATTTACTTGTTGGACCGACACATTATTTACTGTTTCTGATATAGAATCTAAAATAAGTTCACTTTCTTCCAGTTATACACCATGCCTCAATAAGCTATGGAGACGATTTTATTTGCTAAAATTACTGAATGGATTTTAGTGAATGTATATATAAATTGGGGATAATGTGTATATGTCTCAAATACAAAACTTACACACACACAAATCCCGCGAGGTTGGAATGCAATGCCAGTTCATCGGCTGCTGGTGAGAAAGAGACTGCGAGTAACCGATGCGCAAGCGCAGGTGAGGCCCAGACAGGTACTAACTTAGTTAAGGCTTCTTCCGCGCGCATTCCTAGAGGCATGCACGAGTCGGGAAGAGACGGGGCTCCAACCTATTTCACATTTTCATTACTTTAATAAAAACCTTTTTTATCATTAGTTACTATTGGGAAATTAATTCTTGTGTATGTTTTTTGGTCATTATTAATTTCTCAACACTAAATTAACCACATCAGCGGCGTGCTTAGAGTATTTGGAGTGGGAAAATTTAAAAAAAACTACATTGAAAATAGTACTGATATTAGATATTTTAGAGCTATATATATATATATAGATAATACAAATACGTGCTTACAGAGAAAAAATTGTAATCGAGCATCAGGTACCTCGAGCTCATTATGATTTTCGTTATTGCCTTGTTGATATAGATGTACTACTACGTTATTGATATGTATGTACTACGGTTAGACTTAGTTTCCCACAGGTGGCGCTCATAAGAATTTTGTCAAGTTATGTTAAATTTAATATTAATAGGTTTTTAGGCAGTGCCTATATTGACGCGTCACTCATATATAACTTGATATTACCAATATTTAACATAAAACCTCTGTTGTAAAAAAAACTGTCTTAGAGTATTGCGTAAGTAAATATTTACCTTGTAAATCTTGAGATCGGAAAATTTAACGTCAAACGAATGTGGATAGTACGGGGTTCGTTTCCCGTAGAAATACTCCCGAATGCGGCTATCTCTTATTTCCGCGCGTTGCGATGTTGATCTTTCTACTACCTGAAATAAATATATTAAATACAAAGTTTTTATATAAATGAAATTTATATATAAATAAATATAATTTGTATAAGCATTAAGCAAATTATATAATTTGCTGTACAATAATTATGGAGGTTAACAAGATAATATTTGTGTGCTATAACTAATTTAAATAACTATGGTTTTAAAATACACAAGAATTTATTATATTAAATTAAAAATAGCTTAATGTTGGTAAAGTAATAAAAGGGTGAGTTTTGAATTTTATTACCTAGTTTGTTTTTGTAGGACATATTCTAGTAGCGCATAGAGCTAACGATACTCAATCCAAAAATATATCAAGTGGTCTTGATTTTTTTAAATGTCATTCAAATTTCTGATAATATATATCAGAAAGTATACACAATTACATAGGTAAGATACCGATTTATTTTCGACCTGGATTCAAAGTCCATTAGCCGTATACATCAATAAGTTGTCTTATTACATGAAACAATCAAATCGAATCAAACATTAAATCTACAAACAATAAGAGGAAGGGAAACTAAAGTAAATCTTTTCTACTGTTGTTCTTATTTAAAATCTTGGACAAGAAACGTCATAAGGGGCCCATTTCTAGGCCAACAATGAATTTATGTATATTTTATTAATCATATCTTTTTTTGGTTAATAATAAGTTACTTTAATTGGTGAAACAAAGTTCTATCACATCCTCGATTATGGCCATTCTTCAAAAACTAGACTGTATAGATCATAAGTATTAAAACATATAACCTTCCTTTATTTAAATTCTATATGACTAAAAAATTCTTACCCCACCACTCTTTGGTAAATACACCACTTTCACAAATTTAGGCATATCTCTCTTTAATTCATTGTATAGCCTTTCATTATCTAACACTAGTATTACGTCCACCTAGAAAAGAAAAATACATTTACATATATACCAACAAAATCCAATTTATAGTGGACCAGATCATAGTGAAAACAATTTTCATGTGAACAATAAATACTATTTACATAAATTGCTTGGAATGAATATAATTTTTAACAACAAGAAACAGAATAAAAATTATTAACCAAAATAGTCAAAATAATTTTTAGAAATAATATAATAATAATTTAAAGAAAGATAATGATTTAAATTTTGTTTGAAGATGCAATTAATACTAAATTACCTCAAACGCTTGAGCAGCGTGAGTCAGTACTTTGTAGCCAGCGCCTTTCACCCATCCACATGTATTTATAATGACTCCTGAAGTTGATGCTATTGAAATAAATCCTTGGTTAATTTTTATAAATCATATTTTATTTAATACATTATTATTTAATTGAGCAGTTTTTACTAAAATAAAATAAATACTTTTATTACTAACCTTTTTTATTATGTTCACACCTTTCAGCTATAACTTCAGCGAGCCGTGAGACAATAGTGTTATACAGCTCTAAATTCTCATCTGGACTTTTATGACCAAAGTGATATACTAATGGAGCCTGTTGGCTAAAGCCTTCTTCAATGGATGCTGGCCTTTCTACCAGTAAGGCACCTAGATTGATAAGTTATATTATATGTATATCAAAATAGTTTAATAACACAAATATAGCCATATTAATAGTAATAGTTTGCATATTACCGATAGTTCCTGGCACACTAATATGACCCTGACCAACATCTAGATCTACAAATATTGGTCTTCGTGCCATTCGTACAGCATAATTAAGTAATATCCTTGTTAAGGTAGATTTTCCAACATCCCCTGGACCAACTACCATTGTAACTGGACCCCTTGTGTTTTCTTGCTCTGCAGCAACACGCTGCTGCTCTAAAGCAGCATGAACATTTAAATAAACAACCTGTGGAGTAATATATCTTATATCAGGCACACATTGACTAAATAGGTACACTATAAATCATCTTTTTAACTAATTAAATATGAATAGAACTACCAGAGAGTTTTCATTGAGAATTTAGCTACTTTTTAAGGATTTTAATAAATTCTATTTGTGACTTTAAAAAACCTCTTACAATATCAACAATTTAATATTTATCATAAACAATTGAATACATAACAGTGCCAAAAACCATATAGTCTTACCATAGGTGTTTCCTTAGCAACATAACTGACTTCTGTCCGACCGCGTAACTCTACTGTACAACCATGCCACGTAAAAACAGCTACTTTAGCTCCCGTATGGAACTCATATGGCTTGCTTTTGACTAGTTCCGTACCAAACAACTCTGCATAACCGCTCTTAACCTAAAAACAAAGAAGTGTAGAAGCAATCAATACTATTTGTAAAGCATATAATGTTATACATGTCTAAATAAGCGAACCTCTAAAACGACTTTCTCATTTTTTGATTCTACTTCAAAACGAAGTTCAGAATCCGGTTCAAGTTTAAACTCTTGTAACTGTGTTTCCGTCATCACGATTAGACTGAAAATTAGTAAAGTATAAAAACGTTTGTTATAACTAATAAAACAATTTCAACAACCTTGAATAGGTGAAACAAATTAATAGGAAAATTTTAAAGCTCGAAATTTTTTATTGTTTTGGTTTATAATTTCAAGTATTTAACTATCGTCTATCAACGTTTGATTTGTACTTTTGATGCTGTCATTTTGACAACAAATACAGTCAATTAATTGTTAACTGTTGCCACTGTCATTGTCAAGGTAAACTTGGCAGTTACATCTTTCTATTGTCAAACAATTCTACTGTTTTGTTTTGAAATTTTGAATTGATATCGTTGAGGTTTTAATTTTGTTAATATAATTCTAATAAACGTGTTCATAATTATAATAAATATCTACATCCTTTTTCTATAATTGTTCCTAAAAAAAAAAAGAATATGGAAAACTCCTTTTTTGAATATCGTGATAAAACCGGTGTTGCTGATGTATCAGACAGTGAAATAGAAGATAGTTTATTAGATGAATCTTATGCCCCTAAGAAGACACCAGCAAAAAAGAACCAAACAATCTTTGTTCCCGAATCGGATGAAACTGATGGTAATAGTGTTAATCAATATAATTTCACCATTTCATTTAAAGACCTGTTCTTTTCAGAAAAACGTTAATTAGTGCGTTTTAAATATATTTTTAATAATTTTCAATTTTCATAGAAGAATCAGAGGATGCACAAAGAGATAGAAGTATTATTCATAGTAGTGATGACGGTAAGCATTTATAATGATTGTGTTATATATTATATATGATAAATTAATATTAAAAAAAAATTATATTAACTTTTAGATGTGCCACTGAAAATAAGTGCATTTCTATCTCCAAAGAAACTTGTTCTCAGTTCCTCCGAGGATGGTAAGTAACTTAGTCTTTAGATGATGATAATTTTGTATATAAACAAATATTGACTCTCATCAACACTCTTCAATGTTCTAAAAATATACTATAGATGCTATTATAGGATGTAGGAATTTGCAATTAAATACTGTATTTATTTTTAATCTTTTATGTATGTGAATCATTGCCAGATATTGATGTATCTAAAGCATCATCAATTAGAACATCAAGATCACCGATCAATCATTCATTGGTCATAAAAAGAAAAAACGAATATTGCAACTAGATTCTGACACAGATAATTCCATTGTAATTGAACATAATAAAAATAAAAAAGTTGCCTGTCTAAAAGATACACCAGCAAAATTGACTGGAAAAAAACTACTAGAACATATTAATATGAGCTCTGATAGCATACAAAGTGATATAGAAAGTGATGATCCATCTAACTATGACAAAACTAATGTTGAAAATCACAAGAGTAATAAGGAAAATATACCTTGTAATTCAAATAGACAAAGTACTTTAAGTATTGGAAAAGACAAATATGATGAAAATTCATATGAAACAAGCATTGTGTATGAGAGTGAAGATACACAAAATTATTCTAATGATTGTAAAAGTGTTACAAATACAAATAAGGAAGTATCTCTAAGGCCAGAAAATAACTCAACTAAAGATATTAGCCATAACAATGATTCAGACACTGAAGATTATGAAATTGAAACCAATGATAATAGCAAAAACAATGAGAGTGAGGGAGATAAAAGTAATGAAAATGAAGATGAAATTTTTATATCCCGCGCAACGCGAATGAGTATAATGGGTTTTGTACCAAAGGATAATGATAGTGATGATTCAGATTATATAGAATCTGGAGGTGTAAGTATACCGTTTTTATAAAACCAATTAATATAGCAAGTACCAATAACCCTTAAATCGTAAAAATAAACAGAATTTAACGCACACAAATACTACACTAGAAATTTTATTAGAAATTCTATGATGTACAAATATACAAAAAAATATTTTTTCAGTCAACACGCGCACATTCATCATTAAGTAACGAATTGCCAGATTCAGGTATTAATGTTAGTCAATCATCCAAACGGAAGGATGACACAAACTCCTCGAGGATTTCTTGCTCACCATTCTCGAGCCCTGTTTGTGACAAGTCACCAGAAAGAAATGAAGTTGTGGATTTAACCCATTTAGAAGACCCTGATGATTTAAAGACCAGAATTCAACAAAAATTAATAGGGAATATGTTTAAGGAAAATGTAATTGATGATGAAGTGACAATTATCGATACAAAGCCTGAGGTGATTGCTTTGAGTAGTGATGAGGATGATGATGTAAGTCTTATGTTTCTATTTATGACCTCAATTATAGATGTTTTATGATATTTCAATGAAATTAGCAACTTGGGGCCATTTTAACCCTGTTTGTATGTTTGCATTAAGACAACTGTAATTTTGACAACCCTTTGATTTTGATTATTCATATTATGTATTATGTTTCACAGTACCTTCATTAATAACTATTAAAACCTTAATTTATGAATAATTAGGAATTTACATACTCTAGTCATTCTCTTAAATTAGAAATATAGATGTAGACATATTCTAATAATACTTTTATCGTAATTATTCAAAAATATAAGATGCAGGTAGTTTATAGTTTTGTAACATTGTAATGGCGTACCGTTTTAGTAGCAACGGTAAGAGGCTGGCCCTTCTTTAAATTTGATAGGTGTTTATTTGATTTTTTATTTTATTGAGGCGTATTAGTAGTTTTATGTTAAAAATATAAGTTTTATTACGTGAGTGCAAAGTTCAATGAAAAATATTTGCGATACAACGGTGGCGTAGTCGTCAAAATGCTCAAAGCGGTTAGTATTTATATCATATAAGATTTACTAGTAAAGTTAAGGGGAATGTTAAGTTTTTTCTACAATTCAATCTCACGAAATATATGTTTTAATGTTGAATCGATTGGACCATATTTGATGATAATATTTTTCTTTTTATACTTATATATAGGTTAAAATTTAGTATTTTTTAGTGTTTAAATGTAAGATATATCAATCTTACTAGTGGTCTCAAATGTTCAGTTTCCATTGAGTTTTATATAAAAGACAATCTTGTTCATTTTGGGAGTGGGGGATTAATAAAAAATACTATTTTGTGAGAAGAAATATCGCTGATATGAAATGAAGTGACAAAAACACATTTGCCATCTCCAATTTCAGGTTAAACCCGAGAAATCGCCTAAAAGGAGCCCCAAGGCGAAAATTCATGTGCAACAGGATATAAAACAGTTCGCTCTACCGTCGAGCTATCCCAACCAAGTTGTGTATGTGAAGCGGCATGTCCGCGAGAATGAGGCAAGCAAACTCAATGGGCTCAGGGAAGATTTGCAAAATGTTAAGGTATATTTGTTATTAATAATGAAATAGGTATTGGTAGAAACAAATTATTTCCCTTCAAAATAGTCGTTCTCGAGAATAAAATAATAAATAGTTATAGTATAAGAGATTTCCAGCTAAACACAAGGCAAACACAAAAGGCAATAATTATACAATGAAATAATTCTCTGAATTGAAATTTTACAAATTTCGTTTGATTTTAGTTTTTCAGACTGTTTTACGATGTTTTATATACCAAATGAATAATGTATTCTTTATAGTACCTTCTGGAGACCATGGATTTGGACTCGTTGCCAGATGGCGGAAGTAAATTGATCGAGCGACTGTCTCTATTGGAGGAGGAAGTTCGACGCCAGGGGGAAAAGCTGGCCAGAATGGTTGTTGAAGGTGGTCTATATATAATAATAGTTATGTCGGCTCGTTTAAATATCGCTCCTCTTTCAATTTTCGCTCTAAAATTTGAGATCACAGCCCAAAAATAATTATAAAATGATTAATATGTATATAGTGTGGGGATTAAAAAATAACTAGACTTGAAATGGAAAAAAAATTTAGAACATATTTTAGCTGTTTTTCGTTTTTTTCAATATTTTCAGCACTTGATTGATTTGCGAAAGGTTTAAATTTCGTACAATTGTCGCAGTAGTTGGGCTGTGAAAGTCAGACATTGTTACTTTTATTAGTATTACATACGATATAACAATATGAGAGATCTTGTTATATGCGTACTATTTTCATGGCAAATAACGTTTGACAGAAGAGCCAACGGTGAGCGGAATGAAGCAAGAGAAAGAAGAGAAAGGTCTGACATGGGACGATCTACAGAATGCCGGTCATGCGGTACAGCCCAGAATGTTTGGCAAGCAGGGTATGAACTCAACCTGACAATATTATCTCTTACTATTTAAGCTGGATTAGCCGATCAATATTTCTTGGCTTTGTGTTAATTTTTATAATTAGTACTCGTTTTAATGTTCCATGATGTGTCAGTTATTGTAAATGTAACAGCCATGTCAACCCACATGGCCGAGCGGAACACGATCCTGGAAAGCCTCCGCCACCTATACGAGTCGCTTGCGTCCTGCCCCTCGGAAGACAAGCACGCCCCGCAGCCCCGCTTGCTCAGCACCAAGCTGATGCCGCATCAGCTCCACGCCCTGGCCTGGCTCTTGTGGAGGGAGCAGCAGCGCCCTTGTGGGGGGATACTGGGTGAGGTTTCAAGTCAACACCCAAAACATATATAACATAAATTATAATCTTTTGATTCGACACTAAAATGTGTTGCTGTCAATAAACGACATTTAATGTTCACTCTTACATTAATCAATTCCCAATTTACATATTTTATAATTTTAATTAAAATGATTTTAACAACAAAGAAATTTTTGATCCGTACAAAGAATATATTGTCAAACTTGAATTCAAATAAAATAAAACCATCTTCTCTACCTAGCAAAGAGTATACAAATAAAAGAAAATCTTTTTCTTTACACCTATATATATGTAGTTTCTTAAATCTCTTTATTCACAATATGGATTCAAATTGTTGTTGGTTGTTGGTCTCCATGGCTAGCATGTTATTATAAACAGTAAAAACTTTTATTCAGCCGATGATATGGGTCTGGGTAAAACCATCACGATGATTTCTCTCATGGCTACGGACAAAGAGAAGAACATAGATCGCGATGATGATGAAGAGGGTAGCTCCAGGAGTAAGTGTCTTTTGAAGTATATTTGTTATTTCAGATGAAATACCCCTTTCTATAGTGATTTTTTTATTAATTATTTATTACACATACAGCCAGTTGACATACAAATTTATATTTATAAACAAGAAAACAAAAAAATAGCCAAAATTGAAAAATTACCGTAATATAATATATATAAGGGGATTTTTTTTTTACATAAACAAAGCAAAGGAAATTATAAATTATACCTTCTTCAGCTCCAATAGAGAATCAATAATTGTTATTGAACTATATCATATGATAAAACAGAATAGTAGCTCTTTATTAAAAGTCGGTGAAGTTGTAATGGATAGGTTTCTATTAATCCCGAAGGAAATTCTGATCTAATACAATATGTCGTTTTTAGTGGTACATGGTGGCACATTAGTGGTATGCCCTGCATCATTGATGCAGCAGTGGGCTGGTGAAGTCCAGAAGCACTGCGCCAGTAATGCTTTGTCTGTTTGTCTGCATCACGGTGCTAAACGGGCGACCCAGGCGCCGCGACTCGCACAATACGATCTTGTGTTGACGACTTATAATATTTTGCAGCGAGAAAGCGAGAAGGTGTGTTCTTTTATCCATGTTTTATAGTAGATTGAATCAGGTTTATATATAAATAGAGTATTAATATTATTATTTATTATTAGTATTGTTAATATTATTATTAGAGTGTTTTAGGGAATATTGCTAATAAATTGGTCTATTTAAAGAAAAACACTTGAATGAACGGATTTAAGTTATGTATTTTTGCAAAATTTAAATATATTTTACATTATTTTAAATTTCTTCAGGTTTTTTTTAGTTGGTCAGTAGACCACGCACGCTGTAAAGTACGCGAAACGTCGGAAAACTTAAATCCGTTAAAAAGTGTATTTCTTTAAATGAGTAACAGTTATGTTATTAAAAGACAATATTAAATTGGTCTATATTTTATATCAAACATGTATGAAATTTATGTAGAAACTTTATAAGGGCCGGCAACGCAACCACTAATGGGTGTTTATGGGATGCGGCTATTGTTACGTAGGCCACTCGTAAGGCCCCTTTTCCCCCCCCCCACCCTTTTTTAAATAAAAATTTACGATTTACTATCTTTTAGTCTGTGCACTATGACTCGCCTTCGATCTAGTTTATCATTTATAACAAAAATAATGATATATGATTTGTTCATATATATTTCTTTTGTAGTCTTACCTTATTTTGGCTAAATTACTGTAATATGTTTAATAAAGTTTGGGTTCACAATATAAACTTATCACTGGATCGTAATGTATCGATAAGGTAGTATAGGATCAGGGCGGCGTGCTGACGCGCGTGCTGTGGCGGCGGCTGATCCTCGACGAGGCCCACGCGGTGCGCAACCACAAGTCGCAGACGTCGCTGGCCGTGAGCAGCCTCCGAGGCCGGCGCCGCTGGGCGCTCACGGGCACGCCGCTGCACAACAAGGACCTCGACCTCTTCGCGCTCGTCAAGTTCCTCCGCTGCTCGCCCTTCGACGAGCTGCATGTGAGTGCGTCTCCTGGCCCACCTTGCGCCTCGGGCCGCTCTGACGGCTGCTTCCCGTTCGCAGATGTGGAAGAAGTGGATCGACAACAAGAGCATGGGCGGCCAGGAGCGCCTCACCACGATCATGCGCGGCGTCATGCTGCGCCGCACCAAGCTCCAGCTGCAGGAGAAGGGGCAGCTCACGTGTCTGCCCAAACGGGAGACGCACGCCGTCGACGTCACCCTCACCACGGACGAGATGAACGTCTACCAGAAGGTCAGGCCTCGGGTTTATGATACAGATTAAATTTGTTGTTTGCGTTGCATCACCGTTATGCCTTAATTACAATTTCACTAGCGCTCTCATATGTTAAGCATTCTAAAACAATTTTTATATCAAGACATTTCACACAGGGTCCCCCATGCTAGCTATAAGCTATAATATGCATATAATATATATTGGTTCATGGTAACCTATAAGATATAGCTTACATGAACCAAATTCAGCTTGTGTTGATGTTAGCACAACTGATCCTATATTTACACATATTAATATAACAATAGATACATCTAATGTATAAAATTCTCGTGTCGAAATTGAACTCCGAACACCGAAACGGCTTAACCGAGTCTTATGAAACTTTATAGTATTGAGTAGGTCTGAGAATCGGCCATCTATTTTTCATCCCCCCTAAATGTTAAGGGTAGTCCACCCCTATTTTTTTTTTTAGTCAAAATTTTTTGTTTATATTTTTTTATGATGCAACATACAAAAAATGCAATCCTAAATTTTCACCCTTCTACGATCAACCCTTATTTTTTATTTATTAATTGAAAATTGAAATCACAATGGCAAAACAACGTTTGCCGGTTCAGCTAGTATATATAATGTTTAGGGATATGGTTAGACTCCCTGAGTGTGGCCTATCCCATCTCCATTTGGCCGGTAGCTGTATCTCTGACTGTCATAGCGTTGTTCATTTGAGATCTTCTTGGTCCAGAAGATCAGCAAAACATTCGAGACAAATATTTAAGCTGAAGCTTAAAGCCCCACTTGTGAGCTTTTTTTAGACTGCAACTATTTGTGATTGGGCGACTACTCTAAAACAATTATTAGTTAACATTATGGTTAATAGAAATTATTTTTTCAGGTTTTGGTCTTTTCAAAAACCCTTTTCGCCCAATTCCTACACCAGCGAGCGGAAAAGCAGGAAGACTTCGGTGGAATTTCTCATCCCCCTCAAAAGGACTCTGCTTATCATAAGATGCATAAGAAAATGGTGGCTTTGCAAGGTATTCAGATTCAATTGTGTTTTAATCTTATATATAAAATTCTCGTCCCGAGGTGCGTTATTGAACTTTCGAAACGGCTAGACCCATTTTAATGAAAGTTTATATGCGTATTCAGTAGGTCTGAGAATCGGCTAACATCTATTTTTCATCCCCCTTATATATTTATTTTTATGATACAGAATGGTACACCCCTAAATTTTTACCCCTCGACGATGAACCCCTATATTTTATTTATTATTTAAAATTAAAATATATTTGTTACTTTAACAAAGATTAATTTATTAAGCTAAATAAAGCATACTTTTATTGTTTAAAACGCTTTCTATTATAAATATATTCCCGCACACTTAAAGCTGATATTATTACATTTTGTGCATATGGTCGAAGTATAGATAAAAATTATTTATCCGTCCATTATGTAAACAATATTAAAGAAAAATTCAAATAGATAAAAGTTACAATTAAACCGGATTTGATTTGAGCCACTAACTATGCTTATCCTTAATTTGACAAACACAAAACGTAAGTTAAAATTCCCGTCCCAGGTGCGAAACCAGTGAAATCCCACGAGATCCTGGTACTCCTGCTGCGGTTGCGCCAAGTGTGCTGCCACTGTGGGCTGATCGCAGCCATGCTGGACAACGAGGGCATGGAAGACCTTCACGACGACCCTGCCGGACAGGATCTGCTGGCCGAGCTCAATAAACTGAGTCTTGACGAGTCCAAGAGGGGGCGGAAGGTGAGTTCGACCTTAGCATAAAGAATGTCGAATTGTCGATCTTCAAACACGTTTTTTAACATGATTTATACGATTTACGATTTTAATTTATACTCTTCGAATATACAGAGATGTTAAGCCTTCTTCCTTGAAAGGACTGTTTAAAACATAAAATGCACTAGTAGTTGACATTGTCGCTTTGAACCAAACACTCTTCACGTAATTAACGCGAATTCGCGTAAATCGGGCTAATTCTGCATACATAAAAAGTATTGTAGAAATAAACATAAATTGGGATGTAAATACACCTTTACAATAACACAATTGAAAATATCAAAAATTATAAACGATCCGGAGTTACTTTGATAAGGCTCATATAAGTAAGGGGCTCTGTCCACTCCGAAGGTTTGATCTTCCATTTGAACTGGGTGTAAAGAAGATTTAAATCGAAATTCCCAATGTCTTCCTCTTCTTTATTGGCCTCTACCAGAGCCTGGGCAAGGACTCTGATGATGAAGAGACAGGGGAGGGGACTTCGGTGACTGAGGCGATTCGATCCGTTCTCTCCTCTAACAATCCAGTGTTCAAGTTGGATCGACAGTCCTCAAAGATAAAAGCGGTTATGGAGTGTCTCAATACCAACGTTTTGAGCAAACCCGGTATGATTTCAATTATATAAAACAAAATTTATAGTTACAGCTTCTTGTTTTCGCAAGTTATATTAGTGTACCGATAATAATTAGCTATTATTTTAGAGCATTCGATATTTTTTAACTTAATGCTATTTTAATCTACGTAATTCTGGCCTTTTGTGTATCCAGAAATTCTAGTAAAAGGTACAAAAAAAATTCTGAATTTTTTTTTTGATTATTAGATTTTTCTTTAACAGTTAGTGGTGTTTACAGCTGTGATTTGATAACACTTCTTAGCTTATACCACAAATGCTGGTATCGGGGAGCGAACCCTGACCTTCCAACTGGATAACCCTGGGCTGTGATTGTAGATGAAAAGGCGGTGGTAGTGTCGCAATGGACGTCCGTGCTAAGCCTGGTTGAGCGAGAACTCAAAGCCGTGAAAATCAAATGTGTGACCTTGAGCGGCGCGGTGTCAGTCCCGAAGCGGCCGCCGCTCATCGATGCTATTAATGATCCTAAAAGCGGAGTGCGGGTGAGATATAACACCGTATTTTACATAGGCATTCCATATTACCTCTATTCCTAATTTAAAAGCTCATTTTGTCCGAATCGAATATCATTAAAACAAGCTTAAAAGCTCCAATTTAAAGTACATCTTGTGTTTATTAATAGCTACGGAATTTTCAATGTCGTAATGATTGCAAGAGTAATTTAGGTGATGCTGCTGTCTCTGTGCGCGGGCGGGGTCGGCTTGAACCTGTGCGGCGCGAATCATTTGCTGCTGCTGGACCCTCACTGGAATCCGCAGCTCGAGGAACAGGCCCAGGACAGGATATACCGGGTCGGCCAGAAGAAAGACGTTCATATATACAGGTATGGCAGATACAGATATCGAACTCATGAAAGACAAATTAAACAGTGTTGTTGGCTTTTATATCGTGATCAGGTTTTTAGGGTTTAACCACGAATTTATGGGAAATTCCTAGGTACTTACCTACGGCAAATAGTCTTTTTAGAGAGTTGAGGCTCTCGCCATGTCGTTTAGTGCAGCCATGACTTAGTGTGGTCAGAGTTACCACATTTTTTCTTTGTATTTGATTTAGATACTTTGTTTGTTTTTTTGTTGTCAAGCTTTAATTCCAGTTAGGTTCTATATACATTTGGTTGTAGGTCATAATAAATAAATGTCTTCTGAAACTAAACTAACTTGAAGTCTAATGTAGATGAAGTAATGATATATAATTACTTTATATTAATTATTTTTACTTAATTTCCCCTGCCAAGAATTCGCTTATTAGCGAAGACCACGCAGTGTTCACAAATTAATGATTAATATATATTACTAATAATATAATGCTGTTTCGTTTAGAATTTAATTACGAGAAACATAAATGTATCCAATATGGTGGTACCTTCTTACAAATTATGATCGTAATATATTTGGCTAGTTTGACGACCTCAAACAATCAGGTTTCTCTGCAAAGTCGCGACATATGGTTTTGGCAAAATCTCAATTTAATTTATGAGAAAAAATTACTCGGTTCACACGAGTTTCTTGGAATGTTATGAAATTTTCGGAATTCGGACGACGTATATTAAATATGTACGAAAATATACATCATTTTTATGATGCGGAAAATTATTGTGTGATTCCTGTATAAGGTAGATGCTTTAAATGTAAAAAGTATAATTTGCACCTTTATATATTGCAAATTACAAATATTATAATTAGGTACCTAATGTCGGTAGGTACCGAACGGGAACATGGTTGTACCGCTTTTTACAAGTTCGGTGTAGATAAAATAGCACCGAATCTTTCCATTGCATTTTTAATAATTGTATTAGATTTTTTTATATATATGTATATTACTGGGAGTCCATAAGATAACCCCCTTTAAAGTGTCTATTTCAACTTCAACGTACTCTTGTAAATAACGTCTCATTCACGGATAGTATTCCCAAAACTATGTTATAATTTCTCTTGGATTAACCGTTAAAAGCTTAAAATCTTAGACAGTGCCATTCTTTTATGTTTTTTAAAATATATCGTTCAGTCATTCAACGCTCTCGCCATAATTGCGTCATACAGTTCAAATAAGTCGTATTTTTATATTTGGGCGTATTGCACGAATAGAAGAAATATTTTTTCTATTAAAACTGCCGATGAAATCATTTGTGTAAATATTGGACTAAAATTAATTAATTTAATTAATATTTTAATTACAAATCTTATTAAGGATATCGGTTTTTTATGTGCCACAGCAAACATTTGAAGCTTTAATTAATACAATCAGGCGTTACTTTGCGAACGTCCATGATCCTTCGTAATACCTAATAGGGATCCTTTGTGAATATTAAGGCTTTATTGAAAGATTCATAACGACAATTAAATTCAATTGCTATTTAATATGTACACATATTAAAAGATAAAATAAAGATGTACGCAATTTTTCAATAAATAACGAAACTTCATATTCTGAATTCGGACTTGGCCGGTTTTTCATGCACATTCCTACATTTTCTTTCAAATACAAACATCCGGTACGATGACGTATACGATATATGTTCAATAGTGTGTTGACTCTTGAACAATAATAGATTAATAGCATTAATAGATGACCTTACTTATTTCTCATCTAGGACTTTAATATCGTTGCTAAGTTTTAATTACTTGACGGAAACAGAGTACAATAATGTTTGTAACAAACCCTGATAATTTCAGATTCATGTGTCTAGAAACAGTTGAGCAGTCGATCCGGAAACTGCAGTTGGCGAAACTAAAATTGGCGGAAAGTGTTATGACTGGAGCCCGCCACAATGCCTCCAAGCTCACGATCGAAGACCTGAAGGAACTGTTTAATATGAACCCGAAACGTCAAGATAGTTCGGATTAGTTGTCTGTGGGCCGTCGGTGCCAGTGGACTGACAGGTGTTGACAATTGACATTGACTTGTTTTAAAAAAATGGTGGTTTTTTGTCGCATTCAACCCTCAGAGCCATTGGCATTACAGATAATCAAGATACGTTTTTGAAATGCAGACCATATTTTACTCAGAAAGGATCATAATAATAATTCCGGTGTTTTACTATTCTAAATGTCAATTAGCTGTTGATTATCATTGAAATCGGGTAATTTGTAAATATTAGATGTAGATTTTAATTATGAGAATTTGTTATGTAATAAATAACTATATGAATATTCCTGAAGTTTATATGTATAAGTTTTGTAGAATATTGTTACGGGGTTATATTCAAGGATAGAAATTATTGCAAAGGATTTATTAAATAATATTGAAAATCATACATGTCCTCTTAAAAAAAATCGTTTTATGTTTATTCTATAGGACAAAAAATAAATATTTAAGCTTCCTGAAATCGAGCCAAACATCTCATAAGCCTTGCAGAAAATGTTTGCCCAAACATTCCAGAAAAATCGAGAAATATTTCCTCAAAGTTGCGAAGTGGTATATATAACGAATGATTATAAGTATATAATTAAAAGAGCGAATGTAAAAATGTGATCATTTCACTCGAACTCGTCCAGTTATCTCTGGTATCATTTAAGAATATAGTAAAAATCTACGTGATCATGTAATTTGTTTATGTTCATAACATTAAACTAATGATAAATTTTTTCACAATTCAAAAAACTTAATTTTAATAATTGTCCATCAGAAATGACCTCTCGTTTTTTGTTTTTGTCAAAAGGATCGTAAAGAAAAAATATGCTAAAATTGAAAGTAAAACTACACCAATCAGTTAAAACGCCAAAAGTTTATCATTTAACGCTACGATAGTCCCATCCATACAGACAAAACATCATCGTACTAAAAATAGTCGGTGCCCGAGACTGAATAGCGTTGCACGGCCGAAAGTTTTGTGGAATTTTTCGAAATGACATCGAAATCATGGACGGGCTCAGATCCTCATGTCACGAGGAGACTTTGTGCAACTCTCATGTGTCTTATTGGGATTTTGTGTATTTTCGCAGGTAAGTGATGAAAACATCACATTCTATGATTTTCCTTTTGTTAAATGTGATAATGAAATTATTAAATATTGTTAGTTTTGACTAATAGCCCTGTTTATTTCAGGTTATTTATTCGGTCGAATGGCTCGTAACGAAGTGAGACGGGGTAATGACATAATTTCAAACAATTTGACAATAGCTGCCGACAATTTGTTTCGGAAAGCCAAGCGGATCTCGCCAAAAGCGGTGCATCACAACGATCCGGGGAAAATTACCCTGAAAATTTTGGATATATTCCATTGCGAGCAGAGCGATTGTGGTTCTGTAGCCAATGACAACGTCGCAAACTTCATAAAAACGTCAATAAAACACGAAGTGAACAAATTAATTAGGTCCATTTACAACGCATCACTTTATCTCGATTCCTTGAGATGACAACATTCTCGAACGCTTTTAGATGTGTTTTGAATATAATGGAGTATTTTTATTTAATTTACAAATAATACTGTCAAAATGAGTTTGTCACATTTCAATTACTCATTCGGAATCACAATTTATGTTCAAGTGATTAATAAAACGCATATTAAATAAAGCTGTTTCATATGGAATGGACTACTGTTATTTTATAAAATGTTTAACAATAAAATAAACATAATATTCGTATATCGTTTATTCCCTCAAACACGTAGCTGCACAATGATACAATTTATCTAAATATTTCATTCCAGTAAGACAATCTACATTCTTCATCCGGGCGGCCCATACCTGTAAAATTAGAATCATTAAAACATACATCTAAGAACAACAGTTGGCGACGTGATACTTAAATTCCGATACAATTCGCCTTCGATCTCCAGAGGCTTTGCTTAACTCAGTTCCGGCTCCCAGAACGTTAATAATTCGCTACCAATTAGACAATGAAAAATTTGAAAAAATTGTGTAGCCTTTTTGTCATGTGGGTAGTAATGTGCGCAAACGTGTGGTCCACGCGTGCTTAAAATCGCAAAATCCATTTGTATCGCAAACGTCTCCCGTACTTACGATTGATAGTGACGTCTTCTGTCGCCGCAAATGTATGCCGTAACTCGAGTGTCATAGCATCGGCTATGCCTCAGCCGCCCGTTACGCCGTATACGTCTGAAATTCTCGCACTTTCCGTCGAAAGCTCGGAACGTTAACGACAACGATGAGACCTAACTAGGCTTAACCTAAGTCCCCAGCTCGGTTTAGCGAAACGCTGTCCTGTAACTCAATTGCATTATCACTCCGGATTCGAGGATGGGAGGGATCGTCGGGTCAGGTGGGTGTAGGTGGCATCGTAAACTCAAACAATATTTTAAACAAATTATTTAATCTAAAATCTTATAGCTTAATACCTTATACAATTCTAAGATATCGCTCAGAGCGCAAGGCGTCTCGCGTCACGTACAGAATTGATTGCCGATTCATAAAGATTTAATACCACAAATAATAATTAACATCACTAGATGGCGTTATTCACTTAATCTGTCAGTCTGTGCAAAGTACTGGAGTGGCGCAGTGGACTAGTTGCGTTTACGGGAGGGCGTCACAGGTCCGCAATCGTTTGGTTACTTGGAAATACGACAGGCAGCAGCGAAGTAGCGCCACCTACCGGCTCGTCGATCGAGATTTAGAGATCGGTGCGAGTGAGTGCGACTCGTGGAAGGGAGCGGCGCTAGACGAGCGCAATACAGTTTTTGTTGGTGCGCGGCCCGCGCCCTGCGCCCGCGCCGCCGCCGCCCGCACACGCGCTAAACACAAAACGCCGCTTAGCTTTAACGCGCGCGCCGCACCGCATCGCCTATTCTTACGGATAACGTTGCGTTTGTGCGTAGCTGCAAACGAAACTAGTGTCAGCGCCCGGCTCGCCTCGGACTTCACCCCGGACGCCGGGGCGACGTTACGAAGGACATCTTGGCGAACTGTGCGCGGCCAGACATACTAGTTCCACGGCTTTCGACTAGGCTTTTTCTCGCTCACACAAGAAATTAAAACAAGCCCCGTTCAGACAAATTTTCAAACTTAGTGAAGTAAGCGAGTGACTAATTCGTCTACATGAATATCAATTAATTATTACAAGTTATTTACCATGATGTAGATTAAGAGGATTGTTTTAGCAACTTGTAAACCAGAATTTATAAGCATATTAAAACGGAAAGTATTCATATAGTTACTGAGCTGTGCTAAGTGTTGCCAACAAAACTACAGAGCATCTAGTGGTAACCAACAGTTATTGAAAACAAACATTGTATAGATTTTATTTTAATGTAGTAGACCGCAAATGAAAACTGCAAATGTTAATTCCTCAAATAAAAAAACTAGAAATAAAAAAAAAAGTATAAAATAAATAAATGGCCTTCATTTTGACCGAATAACATTGGCTTTATTTTCATAAAGCAACAATAAGCTGTTAGTTACTCACTAGAAGAAGAAGTGAATGAATAAAGGCAAATGCTTACCGGCCCATGGGCGCATATTGCTGAGCGTAAGGATCCCGCTCATATCCTCCAGCTGCTCCACCCCCACCACGCCTGAAAGTTTTAGATCCATGTTAACATCAAGCTCAATAAACATACAATAAAAACATTCAAATTTCAGATGAAAATATACTTTTAGATTAGAAAAAGCTACAAGTATTCAAAACTTACATTGGTGGTGGAGTTCTTCGACTATACATATCTCCGTTGCCCATGGGAGCAGGCCTTGGTGGTGCCCTATCATATCCTGAAACCATGGGCATGGGTCCACCTCGCATACCTCCTCGCCTGTCCATCATGTCCCTCTCATCCGGGTACATGGGTGCACGTCTATCGTCAGGAAACATCGGCGCCATTTCATCGACGGCTCCATAACCCCTTCTGTCATCTGGGTACATAGGTGGTGGTGCTCCGTACTGATCTCTGGCTCCACGACCGTCCATTAACGCAAAGCCTCGTCTGTCTTCGCCGTAGCCGTTGTATCTGTCATCGTAGCCGGGCATCGGCGCCCGATCCATGCCCCGGTCGTAGGGCGCACCTCCGCCCATGCCGTTCCTCATGGCCATGCCTCCCATGGGCGGGCCTCTCATGTCTCCGCCGCGCATGGGCCCCATCGGCCGAGAGTCCCTCATAGGGTACGGTGCGTCCCGCGGAGGCCCGCCGCGCATGGGCCCTCCGCCGCGTCGGTCCCTCATGCCTCCGCGCATTCCTCCTCGGCCTCCACCACCACCACCTCGTTGGCCTCGCTCCTTGATCCTTCCTCGCTCTACGGCGATAACGCCGCCGTTAAAAGTGGTATTGTGCAGGGCGCGAATGGCAGCAGACGCTTGGTCTTCGGTTTGCATGTGAACGAAACCACATCTGTTCATTATGTCGCATTCTGTCACAACACCGAACCTTTCGAATAGCTTCCTCAAATCTTCTGGTTTTGAGCCCTGGGGCAAGCTCCCAACGAACACTTTGGTTTGCTAAAAAATACGCATAACATTAGAATACACAGTTTACGTAACGCTTCAAGCTGTATATTATTAAACTTTACTTACCGCTACCATGTTGATCCTTTGCTTGCTTTACGATCTATAAATTCATTAATTTCATAAGTTTACGCATAACACAAAGCACAACTCGCTCCTATCTACAAGCGCTTCTTACAAAATGGCGGGCGCGTGGTCCGACTTGCGAATAGCCGATAGAAACGAAAGCCGGCTCACTGCTAAAAGTTAGAAACGTCACAAGACAAATGTCAGTTGTCACAAACTTATGGTACTTATTGGTTGTTTTATTTCAATGTGGCTAGAGACGCTTTATACTATATTTCTATTGGTTGTCAATGACCTTGAGAAAGCCAAGCGGATATATTTACCTCTATCACTCACCTCTGCACTGTAGTCACTACTATCTATGAATCTTCCTAGTCTCTGATCATAAGTGATATTTTAAATGCAGCAATCCCCTAATAAACGGTAATCTAGGATTTGTCTTTCAATACTGTATCAAAAAATAAATGAATTGAATACATGCGAATTGAAAACTTTTAGCGAAACGAAAAATACAATACAGCTCACTACCAAAAATAATCGAAACTCTGAGTCATATATCGCTGTATCGTGCCAATTGAACAAAACAGTATATTGAATTCGGTTTTTCAGTGACTTCAATAGCTCATTTAAAAGGAAAATAATACTCAAATTTTATTTGTATGTTCAGACTTAGACGTCAGCTGTTAGAAATGGCGACTTAGGAAAGACAATGTACGCACGACAGGAATTTATTGAAACTAAAAGAAATCTGTATGAAAAAGAAGAAGTCCTACCAATCATTCAAGATTAAAAAAATTCATTTTATACAAAATTAAAGTTAATATATAATAATAAGTTAGTATATATATTTATTATTAAAATAACAGATTGATAATGATTACATGTATAATGTGGGACATTGGACATTTAAGGGTATAAGGCTCTTTCAGGAAATGAAACAAAAAAATAACTCTTTCAAACTTTTAATAAATCATTGCAAGAGATCTAATAATTTTCATCGAATTGAAATCTTTATTACAAATCAAGCAGGCTATACAAGATCAAATTAAGTAGTGAAAATTGAACCCACCTGACCGACCTGACCTACCTCCGTTTACACAGTTTGATAGAAGATCATACATGATACCTATAGAAATTGTAACTGATTCATGTCCAGAATTAGTACATCTTAAGTAACAAGCCACTGATAATTTACCAAAATATTTTTATACTAATTAAGCAAATTTGTGATGCAATAACTATATATAATTATTACTCTGAAACTGTCATTTATTCACAATGCTGTGTGAGAGAAATTTCAGAAATGTATTATAAATTTTTGTTTATTATTAAATACTATATTTCACTTGTAAATGCTTCTTGCACTGATGGCTTTAACTTAGAACTAATGCTGTTTATACAAAATTTCCATAATCTATGCAAATAATATGAATTTAAATAAATAATATCTGAGATTATACCGAGTGTTTCTTGTTTTATACACGACTAGCATCTTTATTCATAATATTTAAGCAAATAATTTAAGTATCTTCTATTTCTTCGAGTAGTTTTGGAGTAAAGTTAGTGTATACAAAAATGAAAAAAAAAACCATAACAATCATATTAATACTTCTTGGGCTCTATAGATTTGATGTTATTTTGAGCCAAATGAGGCACAAAGCAGGTTTTACTCTATCATAATTACAAATCTCAAGAATTTCCTACCTAGTCATCTCACTCATATGTGAAATACTTTCATAAGAGCAGGTCTATACATACTCTAAAGCTAGCTAGCTACTGCTAAATTTGATAATTATAAATTTTTACATTATTGCTGAGAAATTTAATGATTCGGTGACCACTCGTTAAAGATACGACTGGTTTTTATATATAGCACCTTAAGTTATTTGCCAGGTACTCCCCTCATTTAGTTTTAATATTAAATTGTACTAATTAATGGCAATTTTAAGCTTACAAGCTGGTTGCGTCAAATTCCTAAAGAATGTTTGGTTTCAGGGAAGGTAAAAAATATAAAAATTTATTTTTTATTCTCACGTCGCAATATGATTTTTAAATTTAATTAATAATTGAAAATGTCTTTTTTAATTCTTGAATATAGGAAGAATGATGTTGAACTCCTGTTTTTCTTGACAAGACAAGGTAATCTAAAGTTCGATTTTTACGGAAGCCTAGTTTTAAAGAGGGAACTTTGAGCGCTTTATACTGACATCAGGTGATTGTACAATTGATTATTATTTTTTTGAAAACCCAAAAGAAAACCCCAACTAACCGACTAATATTCTATTCATGTAAAAATACTTTGGAAGCATCGTGCAATTTCAACTATTTACAAAAACGCGTTACGACATTTAAAAATATATTTTAAAATTTAATATCACCTAAATGTTTGATGGTTTGATAGATCGACCTAAAATGGACTAGTACGTCATGCTAGGAATAGACAAATAAGGATATAGGCAACGGTGATGCGTGTAGTGATTCAACAACCATACTTCAAAGATTTAGTGAGTTATTGTTTCGAAGCGAAGAATCTATTCATAAATTTTAAAATACATATGTGTTAGCCGCAAAAAACCCTATTTATCTATTCCCTTATCTATGGTAACTAAGTGCACCTTTGATTTAAATTTGTATTATGACTATTTTGGTATCTGGTAACTTATTTTTATAATATCCTTGGCCAAGCTTTTTAGGTGAGAAATTGATAGGTATAACACACTAACTCTTATACAAAATATTTTAATTATCATGAGATTTTTATTGGTTCGTAAAACATATTAAACGTTTGCATTCAGTGTCCGGACTGATATGAATTTCCGATGTCAAATTCAATATATGTTTGACAGTCATTGCTTACTGCATCAGTGTCTTTTGAACGGTATACGTTTTTTTACGTACGTAACGAAGATTATATCCATGATCGTTTAGCACACTTTAACCAGAAAACAGAATCGCTATGACCTCGCGTATTTGAGTGCCACGTTGAGGGGCTTCTCTTCCTTGAGAGACTCCTTGAGAACGATGTCCGACGTGGCGTAGGGGGGCGGAGGGGGGGACGAGTCCGAGTCTTGAGCGACGCTTGACGACTCTGAGCGGCTCAAGGAGTCCGTGGGTCTAAAAAGTATTTGATTTAGTGTCACACAGTTCGAAAAGCCAAGTTTCCAGTCCATTTTTAACATTACAGTCTTGGAATTGACAGCCAAATTGAAGACTTAATCTTGTTTTTAACATGTGATGAAACACTATATGAATGACATTGACAGTTGATCGTTATTAGGATTTCTAATTACTTGTTATAGGGCGAATGACCAGTGTTGGGAGATATTGAATAAGAAAAACTCTAAAACTGATATACCGCTTATACTGTTGAAACTGTTATTGAGTTTGTTCTACGCGTCGGGGGTTACTTTTATTATGATATGTTGCAGACTAACAATTATCTTAATATTAATTGTCAGCAGGCCCCTGAGTCAGCTGTTCAGAGTTCATTATCCGAACACTTGCTTTGGTTTTAAAGATAACATAATTTTAGAACAGTCACGTTGGTAGACAGATTTTAGTGAACTTTAAAAGATAATACATGAGCCTCCAACCCCATTATTTACCATTTACCATTATTTAAATCCGGGTGTTGGGATTTACGGATTGATTTAAACAGCCATAGACAATAATGAAATATACCTGTATTTCCTACAATTGATAGGCGCAACCGCAGCCAAATGCTTGAGCAACGTATGTCTGCTCGTGTGGGCTAGCCTCGAGGGCGGTGCGTCCACGCACAACGCACTGCGGGTGTCACCCAAGAACGTCGCCACCCAATTATCGGATCGAAGGACCAAAAGCAATACGTCTTCTAAATCCGCCTCGCTGGAAGAAAACCCAAAAACCTTCCCAATACGATCACATTATATGTATTATATTATACACCTGATGTTAACGATGTTAATTAATATTGGACTCGTGGAGGGCTCGCAATAGCGTTGCCGGCCGATATATTCACTATTATTGTATAATTTTATTATTCTACATATTATAAAAAGACGCATTATGTACTAAATTACGCGGAAAAAACGCAGGGTACAAGTGGTATATAGAAGCTATTTATAGCTGGTATTACGGGCGCTAAAGTCATATGACAAAAAACATTATTAATAACATACAGCTAATATCAAAGCTGGTCACAATGTTTTCATTCTAGACTTACCTAGCCGCATATAAAAAGTGCGCGAAATGTATGTTCGACACGCATCCATCTCTGTCGTTGCTGTCTGTGTATAAGTCTGTCTCGCGATAGTACATGTATAGGAAGTCGTTGAGCTGTTTAGCGATGATCGCACATCTGTCCTTGTCACACATCTTCGCAGGGGGACCCTGACGATATGGTCATGGATCATATTTATTAGAATAGCCTATTTATATACAACGGCGTATAAATAATATAATCAAATATAATCGTCATGTCTGGTGATGATAGTATGAAAGGGATGAGGATTTTTGTTAAAACTTTTAAACAGAAAGGTGCCTCTAGTCATTCATTCAATCAGTATTGCCATAATAAAGAGACTCAATAAATATTAACTCCGTACGAATTGTTAGCAACATGGCAACTTTGTGATATATAAATAAAAATATAAATAAATTCATCAGGCTGCGTCTATGTTTGTTGAAAAGCATACGAAACGTCGGCATAATATTGATACTAAATCTTTGATGACAAATTAATTGAATAAATTGTCTTTTATTGACATTACTATTACATTTAAAGAAAAAACACTTTATTTACGATTATGATTGTCAATGTCACAATCAACACCTTTGTCAGTCAACCGTAGCCACGAACGCTGTTAGGTACGTGAAACGTCGGTAAAATTTAAAATAAGTAATGTAAACTTAAATTTTGTAAAAATACATAGCTTAATCCGTTAATAAAGTATTTTTTTCTTTAATAAAAGGATTATTTTAATTTATTGAGACAGTCCATTTAAACCAAACAGATAAAATTCAGTATGTGTCATAATTGCACGCATGAAAGTTTGTATTGCCAATTGACATCCATCGATTACTAAAATTAATTTCCCACTGAACTTAAATCATAGCAGAAACCCAAGCGAACAACTCACTATTACTTTTATTTATTATAACCAAACCAAGCCAATAGTTTCATGCGACATACTTTTTTTTTTGTGCAGACAGCTTTAAAATTATATTTATTTAGTAGCTAAAGGTGCAAGATATTCTAAATGAACAGGAGTGAATAAGCATATTATATAGCCATATACCAATCGTAATTGTCTATAATATATACTGGTGGCGATTCTGATGTACACACTCTAAACTAAAAATCTCTAAATTTAGCTTTAGACCTGTCAAACAGTTTTAGAGAGCGTAACCTACTCTGTATATCAGTGTTTTTCAACCTTTTTCATGATGCGACCCCCCTGGTATAAAAAAATATTTCGCGACCCCCCTTTGACCCTTCGGTTTTTTATCATGTATGTCTGTGTTGTATTAATTTTGTTTTTTTTTTTTTACTAAAGTACCCATTTTTTCGACCTCTGGCGACCCCCCTACAGAAGCTTGAAGACGAAAAACAATGCTGTATATCTCTAAATTGATAGCAATAAGGTTTAAATTGTTAATGTGGAAATATATAGAATAGGTTACACACGTTTGATAGGTTTAAACCTAAATTTAGAGATTTTTTGTTTTATAGGTGTACTACAGAATCGCCACCATTGTATTTATTTTTATTTTATATACGAAAATCGTTAATAAATTTATGAGGGTAGGTGGAATTACCCTCCTTTTTAGACTTTTAAATACCGTCTTTTCGCTCGATCGGTATAAGGTGGTTAGTAAAGCGGCATGCATTAATATCACCTTTACATTGTAAGGCATTCGGAGGGTAGCCGAGGCCCGCCTCAGGAAGCGAAGTATGAGGGCTGCGTGCTGCACGGCCATTTCGTTGTTCGGGGACGAAATGCGTTTCAGCACGTGCGTCAGGTACAGCCCGAAGGCGCGGCGGCCTTCGCCCATACTGGAAATTATTTCATTAGGGAAGCTCACAACAGTCAACAAAATACCTTGTTATATAGCGGCTTAAGAACTAATTTTGTTTAGCTATGTCGACCAAATACATAAAATACACAATTATTAATTACATAGTAGAATTACATGAAATGTGTCAATATTTACACAATACAAACAATCAATCTTTATCGATCTCTTTCCAGAATTTTAGTATAAGATGCTGTAATATGCTGCTTTTATTCACAACGGTTCGTTTACTGGCAAGGATTTTCATTTTTAATTCCATTATCCTTGCTTTGATATGCAGTTTGTGTTTTCATTAAAACCGAGAATCTTTCCTTTTTTTTATATACCTCGTAGTTATGTCGAATTACATTCAGTAGAAAAATTTACCAATCAATTAGAGAAGGACAAAAAATATGACTGAGACCACAAAGAAAGGTAAGATCCCACACTGTCCAAGTTTTACATAACATGTCAGATAGAAAAATTAAAAAAATTGTGAAGCAAATCTTTTTATATAAAATATCTGAATACTATTTTTTCTAAAAGTATATACACCATAGAGTTCATATGAACAAGCCTTAGACTCTCGCCACCCTACAAATCAATTTGTTGTAAAAAAATTATTTTTATCGCTTCTATTTATGCTTTGGTTATAATTTTTGAATGATTAATGGATCCATGTTATGTATATAATTAAAAAATACTCACGTCAACTTCATTCCATCTGAGAGCTGGGTCTTGATGAGTTCCTTGGCTCTCTTGGCATCCCTGGGGGGCGCGGTGGCCTCACCAGGCGAGTTGATCTGAACGGCCGGCGCCGCACCCGCGATGCAAACCGCCTCGTAACGTTTTAATCTGGAATAATTATCAGTATGGTAAAGTTTATACTTTATCGACTCTTTACAAGGAACTATCTTAATATAAGGTACGATACGATTTGAATCTATTTGCATACTAACACTTACCTTTTCTGGCTCATATTAGTTAATACATAATTGATCTAATATTTAACAATTTGTAAGCTAACGATTAATTAAATTATAGTATGACTATTATAATTAACCAAGAAAAACTTCTTAATGAAATCAACAGAATATTTATTATTTATCAGCAACCCTTTATTCTCCAAACAAATCCTACAAAAATTATCAGAATAGTCTAATCTAACCTTTATCTATGGTTGGAATAGACAAAATATTGTAATAATATATTTGCAGACTGGTCAAGCGTGTGCCGCTTTATAACTATTTGCCGCCTATACAAAAACCATAATCACAGAGGCTATATACCTCTGCGGTGTGTCGGTAAGGCTGGTCGCAGCCTGCGCGTGCTGGAAATGCGGCAACACGTGGGAGTGCACCAGCAAGTTGTAATTGTGAACCACTGTGTATGGGATGTTGTTGTTCAGGGACGTCGAACAAACCGGGACGCCAGTTACAGGATCTGCAACATGGAGATTTGTGAATCTGGTTAAAACCTCACAATATTACCAATGGTAGGCAATCTTTGAGATATATTACCAGTGAGGTTACAACAAAGCAACATTATTTATAATTAATAGAATCATTAATAGAACCTTGCAGAAGTCCATAGTACAAGACCCTATGAGACCATATGTTAGCAATACTCCACGAAAAGATTCATCGAGCGCTCTTCGAAGAGACAAGTTCCTGAGGATGCACCGGTGTCGGGGCGAAACGTACCTCGATTGGTTATGGATTTTGTCGCGGATTATTGCTAACATATTGGTGTAATAGGGTTTTAAACATGATTTACATATCGAGTGCAGACTAACAAAAGACGACTTTAATATGGCATTCAAATAGACCATCAAAATGAAAAAATAGGAAACAGCATACTTCGTACTATCTAAATAGTGACTTAATGCCAAAATATATTATGTACCTAGTACTAAAAACATTTCCACTATTAATAAATGTGTATTATTTAGATTCTACATTCATCGTTAAATACACATTTCAATGTAGAAGAAGCGAAAGAGGTGTGTTTCGATCGTAGTTCATGGCAATCTATCTCTGCCTATGAGTTTTATGTATGTGTGTATATATGTATGTATTTAACCTTAATGGAATCAGCTTGAGTTTAAAAGTACTTAGTGGGCCATGGCATAACAAAGTTTAGGAAACACATAGACTATCAAACACTTAGATGTCAAATTGTCAAAATGACGTCACGATTTCTTACTTTCTTAGTGACGAGACTGGTGTTATTTGTAAGAGCACGTACCCAAATACTGCGAGTACTTCTGCCAGGAGTTCTGACTAGGGAATATCCTGACGAAGCCGCCGCGGCGTGCGTACTGCGCCCTCACGGCCCTCACTATGCGGAGCTCTTCGCCCGTCAACAGATTAGCGATGCTCTTCTCGGCCTGGCTCTGGGGCTTCCCGCGGACCATCACGTTTTCTGCCGAGTGAACGCGACGGCACTAAAATCATTTCACTTGTGAATCTTAACCGGCTCTGTGTGTTTTTTTACAAGATGTGCGTTCTATTTTAGATATTTTTGACGGTGCCAAACGTGTCTCGTTCTTTAACCATGGACGAAATGTTTTTCTAATCTTTGCAAAAACGTCAAGCGTGTGCCGCTTTATTACCATAACCATAGACAAAATGCTGCCAAGCGTGTGCCGCTATTACCATAACCATAGACAAAATGTTTTTCTAATCTTTGCAAAAAGGTCAAGCGTGTGCCGCTTTATTACTATAACCATAGACAAATTATTTTTGGATGTCGGTGCTATTTATTGAAATTTCATTTGCATCCGTGAGTGGCGTTTTACAATATTGTACTTATAAGTTTAGTAGCAATTATCAATATTAGTTATTAAATATAAAACATATTGAAGTATTCAAACAGTTGGATTGTCAAATTTCTTTGAAATAGATAATGTGTTTAATATATGACTATAATTTGACACGCAAGAATGAAATGATTTAATAATTAATACGTACCGCTCCGATCCTCATCTTCAGAGAGTTGTTCTGCGGCGATTGCTCATGTCTGCTCATGGGTACTGCCGGTAAACCTACTAGGGTCAGTGTATCTGCTAGTAGGGCAGATTTGACACGGGCATCTAAGGGACTTTCGCAGGCTAAGCTAGAAATAATCAATATGAATTGTTTGTTTTCTCATGACTTTTTTACCGACATTGGTTTTACTTTTTTCCTGGACTTCAAAATCCATTAAATACAAAATACATTTCATCCACATGGATCACTTGAATTACTGGACACATTCTGACATTTACCAGCGTAAAGAGGAAATTAAAAAAAATGAATATAACGTTTTTTACAATCTTTTTAGTACTATCGGTTAATTAAAAAAAAACGTGCTTTGATCAATTATTACCTCGGCGATAGATTGATTTCTAACAGCCACGGCTTAAGCATGTCATCTATCAAAATATCGTAGCCGAACAGTTCTGTAATAAAGAGATTAACTTTATAATCACAAAAAAAAAATATTTTTGCTTTAATTGCAAAAATATTTATGAATTGAGTCTATGGAGAAATAGAAATTGAAAAATGTTTCGAAGTTTGATAACTATAAACTTCACTCATGACGTTTGACATCATATTTAGTCTGTGCCAAAGTGCTCATTCAAAATTCCCGCCAATTACACCTGTCACCTCAAAATAATCGTTTTATACTTTATTTATAGTTATTCTAAGCAGTGTTAATAATTTTCCAAAGGAAAGGCTCACCAAAGCAATTAAACAGATTGGGCACAAAAACCCTAGCGGCTGCTGTGATAGTCTGAGCTGAAGATAGGATGGATTTGACAACTAGATCCTCTATAGCGGCCATTAACGCAGCCGTGTTACGGCCTTGTTTACGCAAGTGACGTAATAGGGCAGATAACGTCCATTTATGGCCAATATTACCAGCGTTTGGATCGTCACATCTGAAAACATTTTTTGCCCATAACTTTAATTTCGAAATTACAGTATTTTATGAATATTTAGACGATGTAATATATTTTTTATTTGTCATTTCTGAACTATAACATGTAGGGAAAAAAGCTTACTGTTTTAATCGTGTTGTGTGTTTTTTGTGTAAAATGGTTAAGTAGCTTGTGAAAGGGAGACTCGTGAATTCGAATATGGGCTGTACATTTTCAAAGATTTTTAAATCAAAATAAGACTTACTTATACAGGCAATACAGAAATAGAACAATGTTGCCAGAAACAAGTGATGAACTTATATCTATTATCGACTAGCTGTTAGCGCTTTACTCGCATCAATTTCAATATCAAAGATTTTCCCCGATTTCCACTAATTCGCAGCGTGATAATTACAAAAAAAAAATGTTTTAATTCGAACCAGTAGCTTCCAAGCATTAATAAAAGTACAACCTCTTTACAACATCAGTATAGATTAAAATACTTACTTTATATAATCTGTATGATATTTATTGATACTGTAATTGCACAGATGCATGCACGGATTCCACAAGCTCTTATTCGTTTTGTCGTATTTGACAGTCGCGAATCGCACCAAGCCCTCTTCATACAAATATATTAATAATGGATCTATAGACGTGACGCACACATATAGGCGCAGGTCGCATTTGTGTCCACCGATCAGAAGTGGTTTGTCAACGTACTTTGCCACCACCACGTTCTCACCCTTAGGTATTTGTTCTGGCTAAAATACCGAAATATATAGAGCACTCTCAAAGTGAACCTTTTTTAAATCAATTTTTTTTTTATTTCGCTTTTAGCCTGAAGGACCTTTATAGCTCAGCTCGGGCTTTTTGTTGAGTTAAGCTCTGCCTAGAATGGGAAATCTAAACTGAGGTCGCTAAGCGACTATCACCCAATCATATCATAAATTTGGTGAAGTACATTGTCATTTGCAGACAATGGAATTGCCAATACACTATTTCGTCCGTCCATGAGACCCAGATAAAAAAAACACTATCATTCCAGACACACTCCCGATAAAAAATGATTTACATCCTCAATTTTCTTTTTTATTTCCTCCGAGACTTTCTGAGATAAATTAGATGTTTTTACTGATCTAGCAGTGTGTCCGGCACGAAGCCACACTTCTGTAAAGGACACACTGCTTTATATTTATATAGAAATGTCCGCTTAACGACATTTTTTATGTCTAACGTCTCAATATCTGAACGTTTTTTAAAAAATCATTTAGATTCTTAACAGATGTGGTGCATTTTCAAGAATTCTATATACTAACGCATTAGGCTGAGAAAAAAAAACAAATTGACATTTTTCAGGTTTAAAATAAAGTTCAAAACCTTACCGTATTAACAATATAAATCCCTCTTCCCCTACTCGAGGCTGCGGGTTTGACTATCCAAGGGCCTTTGGTCCTGTAGTGCGTGGTGCACAGCTCTTTATATTCGGCCGGCATCAAAAATGTGGTGGGGATAAAGTCAAAGTGTTTCAGGCCACGGAAATATTGCATTTTCTCTATATTTTTAAATAGTTTGTCTTTGCGTGTTAGCTCGTATGATCTGTTGGCAAATTTATGTGAATTAAGCAATACACCGCGACAAAAATGAGTGATTTCGGGTTTTTTCGTTTGTAGATTAAGAGTTTTGTACTATGGACGGACTTACTGGACACAAATGAACGCCTGATTCTATTAATTAATTATAATACTCAAAACTGTATCACGCTAGTTATCCCAGTGAAAGTCGCATTAAATACCATGTTTTGATCTTCAATAAATGAACATTCCAAGCCAAAAATCACTTTTCAAAACGCACCAGTGCGTTTAAAACCAATTTTTATATAGCGACCGAAGAATTTTGTAGGTCAAATATTTGGTAGGCCCATATAAACCTTGCCATTGACTATACAATTAAATTTAAATTAGAATATTACATTTATTACTTAGTAAAATTTTCATGTGTTATTAATGTTTCATATAATTTGTTTTTTGACGAAATCGAATAACTATGGCAAATTAATTTTCATTTTTCATCACCATTAACGAAAAAAAAAATAAAGAAAATTGATACTAAAAATAGATAAAAGGCCGATTTAAAAGCCTGATTTGATATACGGAAGGTAATTTTATAGTTTCAGAAAATTAAAATGTATGATATATAAATAATATTTTAGATTCCAACTAAAACCTCATGGGCTTACCTAGGGAAGTGATTGACTCTCTGATAAGCCGTTAGTGACCTCAGCACATCAGGCTTCGGATGCAGACCAGCCCATAGCAGGTTGAAGTCCTTGGAGTCAGGGCTGGCCTCTTGAAGACCGTGCGCTTGAAGCAGCCGATGGAGCAATTTGGTCTCCGTGTTAACTAACTTGTACGTGATCTTAAGAATTCTGGCCGGCATATGACTACTTTCTAATACCTGAAAATATGTGATGAGATCGAGGAATGATCGATCAAAAACCTGGCTAACATCACAAACCATATTTCTAAAAATTTTACAGCGATTCTGATAAAACATAGAATGTTCTCAAGATAATATAGGATTTTTTGCATTAAAGACATTACAGGTCGTCATTTTTCTATGTGGTAGACAATGACTGCTATCTCCTGGACTCCTAGTTATAGTCGTATATATTATAAAATAGTTTAAAACCCTACAAAACATTACAAACACTATAGATTTACCATACCTTAATACTATCTACTTCTTTGACTAGCATGTGTTCAGAGTCGTCACTGTCAATACTGGGTGAGACGGTTCTCTGTATATTTCTCTTTTTACCCTTGCCTTTGTTCTTCTTGCCTTTCTTTTCTTCCTTACTATCTGAAAAGATTGATTCCAATTAAACCTTCAAACTTTCGTTTATATTTACAAAGAATTGCTATATTAAATCCACCTTTTGTAACCGCTGACGTGTCCTCTGGTGGTTTAATATTAGCTGTCGTATTTTCTATATTTAAATGCTTCTTTAGCGTAATCTTACTGAGATCATTTAGTACATCATCTATATCCCTCTTATGTTCGACTGCCTCGTGTCCTTGCTCTTCTATAGACTCTGTTATTGGAAATTCAGCTTCGCTTACATGTTTTACCACATACGCCTGTCCTGTGTACTTGGTGTTATTTCCAAATGTTTCCATCACATCGTGCATTATTGTTTTTGGTCGGACGCTGAAGGAATGCGGTTCGGCTACGAGTCTTTTCGCCATATTCTTCGCTTTGTTGAGGAGGATCGTTGTACCTGTATTGTTACCAACTGTTTTCGTTGTTGATTCCATGGAAGGTGTTCTGGAGGCGAGTACGCATGATCGGAAGACCAGCACAGCTGCTTTGGATCCCACAGGGCCACCCGACACCCAGTCGGATAGCGACCCCTCCTTTTCTTCTTTGTTATTAGTTGAGTCGTCGTCATTTTTTTTCATATCTAGGGTTTCTTTCGATGTAGACGGATTTGAGGTTTCTGGTGACACATGTGGACTGGAAATAAATTATTCTTATTGATATTGTTGGTTATTTTTTTATTATCAATGGTTGACCAGATCGCTAGTGGGGTGTGACACATGCAAAAAATTTGTTTTTGCGTAGTATTTTTATGTGATACTGCAGTGAAAATAGTGTTTCAGCGTGGATGCGGCTGGATGCGTGGATGTTTTTTAAATTTTCCCAAGCAGACTGAAATACAATGATGGTCATAGGGTCTGTGCGGGAGAAGAACCGTCATCCTCTACCTTCCACTTTTTTATAGAGTACCGTGACGTCATAATACTCGTACGTCATTCGACAGCAAACAACGTGATGCTGGGTGCAGAGAAATTCGCTATATAATGCCGAAGCGACAATAATTCAAAATTCGTGTATACGCATTTCTCTTTCCCTACAGACTCTTCAAATGTATAGCCCGTTTTAAGGCCGCTATTAAATAACACAATGTTAATTAAAATTGTTGTATTAAACACGCTGTGTATAACCGTCCGTCACCTTGACCGTATTGATCGGCATTTGTCGAAGGAAATTGATCGAAACTGTGTCGCCCGCTGTTACGTCAAATATTGAAAGCACACGTGTTCATGTTTACCCTAATAACGTTAATCTTATAAAGCCTACTTCATAGAAAACAGAAAGTTTCTGAAAAGCGAGGCGTCGACATTAATAATTGTGTCTTTTATTCACATAACTATAAATCATTTAAAGAAAAACACTATATTAACGAATTAAGCTATGTATTTTTTCAAAATTTTACATTATTTTAAATTTTCCGATGTTTCGCGTACTTTACAGCGTGCGTAGTCGGTAGACTCACCGTGACCATAAAATAATGTAAAATTTTGTAAAAAAAAATACATATCTTAATACGTTAATAAAGTGTTTTTCTATAAATAATTGTTATATTCAATCGCGTTATCATCAGTACAAGGTATTGTGTAAATAAATGAAAAGATAGCCTTTGTTTCTTCTTCTACTAGAATTTTAATTATGTATCAGCTACGTAAAATCACTCCCTCCTTAACCTAAACCCCTAAACCTTCCCATTTTATTCTATCCCTAAGGTCAGCCAGGGTCACATTTCTGTGAAAATATCTCTCCATCTTTTTTTTGTAAAACACTTTTCCCTGTACTTAATATTATTTTTGATTTACTCGCATTATTTGTTACGTAGTAAGAAGTATCTATTTTAATTGGAATCAATTGATTACAAGCTTATGAAATAAATTATCAATTTTTATAACTACATATTTTGGCTTTAAGATACTATACGTGTTATTCTGACGCTTATATTTTGTAGTTGAATCAAATCTAACCAGTATTTGTTACGTAGGACAAAGAAGTACACTACATCTATTCTAGCAAATTGTAGCGTTTACATCAATATGATTACAGACAATTTATGATTATATTAATAGTATAGTCATTCCATAAGTATCCATCGGAAAAGACAAAATTGGATCTTTCGATCGACTTATTAATAATTGTTAATATTTAGTGTATATTTGTATATTTACAGAAATAGATAAGATAAAAGGGGAAGTTATTCGCCGACAAAGATAAAAGGTTACTTTAACAGCTGTCAATTAGCACAGATTTTTTCAAGTGATAATTCAAGACACTCGCGGTGTTCACTTTTATTTAGCAGCGGAATTTAAGCTTCTTAATCTGAATATTATTTAAAATTCGAATACAAATTTAAACAAAAAGCTTTCTGTCACCGTTCACCAAACGTTTCAAATTAGCGTAGCGTAACAAACTCTTTAGATATTTTTAGATTACGGAATTTAGAAATCGTATACATTTCAAACACGATCGGTTAGCCCAAGACACCTAAGCTATTAAGCTACAGCCTGTGTTATGGGCACAAATGATAAAAAATGAACTTATTAATACATGACGTATGTTATATACCGCAGCAACAAATGAGGCATAGCAATCAAATATTATCACTTCATTTTAAATACAATTTTTAAAGGCTTTTGTTCCCTATTACCATACTACGAAAATAAGGTATAAATACATGTCATAATCATCCATATATGACCAGTAAATCAATTGTGTTTATATATGGCCATGGTCACCACATGACTCACCACACTCCGTTGAGTGAATTCAAAGTTACAATTAAACTGTTTGAATAAAATAGCTGCGGTTTACGATCGCTAAACTGAATTACGTATTGCGGTCAATCACATTGTGAAAAAAGTGGAATGTCTCTGGCGAAAACCGAAGATTCATCAAAACTAAAACAGTTTTAACTTTTTTTTTATAGAACAGGGGGCAAACGGGCTGGAGGCTTACCTGATGTTAAGCAAACACCGCCGCCCATGGAGTCGCGCAATGCCAGAGGCCTCACCAATGCGTGCCGGCCTCTAAGATGCTTATAAGCTCTTTTCTTGAAGGTAACTACTTGAAGGAACTAAATTTCTCATCTCGTATCCGTAGCGTAAACAGAATTTGACAAAAAGAGAGGAAACAATACATAAAATAGGCGAAGTACAGATCTATTTTGTATGACTAATACCCCATAGCTACATTACATTTGAGTTTACATCAAATAATTTAAGTGTTGTGTTGAAGATGTAAAACGCTACGCTATATAAAGAAACACTGCATGGGATAAATTAAAAATAACTAAACATCCGTTGTTTACGTGTCAAATGTATAATATAAAAATAACGTAATTCTGTTTGTAATGCTTTGTTATTCACACACAAACATATGTTAATTGTAGGAGCATCCTAAGTGTCAGCGAATCTAGATACGGTAATGTATCTATACGATCATGACGACTAATGGGCACTTATAAAATATTTTATATAAAATGCACGTTGAATATTAAGTTTTTTTTTTATTTTGTACGTGGATTAGGACAAATGACGATCTCCAAGAAAAACAGAGGCCAGAACATTTCTGTACACTAGAGGCAGGTCACGCGATAGAATTCGGACAACTCGCGAGATGCAACGATGAAATTCATATTGGAAGTGGGTTAACGTGATAAAGGAAACGTCTGGCCGGTTCAAAATAAATCTTTGGTATACAGTGCATTTAGCACGCGTCAACTTATCAGATTCAGCTTATCTCAATATTAAAAGTAAAATTTTACCGGCCGCGTAAGTATGCAATATAATAAATGAACTGAAAATTATTGTCTGTCATATCTTTTTATAGTGGGATCAAGTTGTTTAGACTGATTTATGAAAGTCTTTCGAATGGAGCAATCAAATACGTTTATAAAACCCTAATAGACCAATCTACAAGTAATTCTAATACAAGCAATAATGAGTTATCGAACGCTGTCCTAGAGACAATATCCTGATGATGCTCCGGTGTCGGAGCCAAACGTACGTCAAGTGGTTGTGGTTTTCGCGGAGTATTGTTTGTAGATTGGTCTATTAGGGTTATATGGACTTCCGCAAAATAACTCCTGATTATATTAATTAAAAAGGTTTATGTTTTAACACAAATACATGTTTAGTATCTGTAGGACTCTCTAATGTGAAAATTGTTTTAGTGTATACACGAAATATTTAGGCTGGAGCATGTATGTATATTCATACAAAAATCAGTTGTATCGGAACTGTTATAGCTATTCGGATCGTTAGGCATGCAATAAGCAATTCCGATATTGTATCGACGGCCGTCTAAATTTGGTCGAGCGAAAGGAAGCCGTGAGCCATTACGAAGTTTCGGCATTAGTTCATGGAAATTGTACGGTGCATTGTACACTAACAAAATGCAAGCGAGCTTATTAAAGCGAATTTCAGACATAATATTGTCTTTTATTAACATAACTATTATTCATTTAAAGAAAAACACTTTATTAACGGATTAAAAAGGAGACTTTCGTCTTCAGTCTACCGTGACCACGCACAATGTAAAGCTCGCGAAACGTCGGAAAAATTTAAAATAATGTAATATACTTCAATTTTGTAAAAATACAACAAAGTGTTGTCTTAAATGAGTGTCAGACATTGAAATAAAACTGTAACTGAAAAACACGACAGACATTTATGCTAACGCTTCGGATACATCACAGCAACCCTGTCTTTCTATTATAAAGTATTAATTAATTAATAGACTATAACCTTAAAATAGAAATAAACTTTTAGCTAACAAGCTAGCCAGTCATTTTACAAAACAAATTTATATCGCAAGTGTACAAGCACCTTAAGACGAACCATTAATTCGTCGGCTTTGACGCGTGCCTGTCCATATTATCGTATATTACTCATGGCACCATTCACGACACGAGAACTTACAAGTTGATTATGATAAATGTAAAACTTAAGTGTTTAATGAGCACACAAGTGTGTACGAATAACGTCAAAATGTAATTTTTAGGTAAGATTATGAGAGCTGTACCGACTGAAAAATCTACAGAGTTCGCGGTTCTGCCTTTTCGTCTGTTCGCCTGTAAATCTAATTAACCGTGATAGTTAGACAGATTACTGTTAAATCGTTCCGAAGTTACGTTCCATTTGTTATAGTAACTTCAAATTCTAAACAGAACGAATGTGATTTATATATACAACGTAAATATTGTGACAATTCGTGCGCGAATCCGACTCGTATCTGCTCGATTTCTTTTACGCATATGTAATTTTTTTGTGAACCAGTTTTAAGAAAAAATATCACCTGACTTACATGTCTGAAATATATAAAATCTATGTTGCATTACGATCACCATCGGCTAATAAACTGCAAACTAATCAAAAATATAATGAAAAGCCAGTGTCCGTATGGCCGTAGTGCTGAACAGTGCAACTTATAGGTATACTTTTTAAAAAAATTATAAATTTGTATACGATACGCCTTTCACGGCATCGATATACCCCCCACTTTCTTTCAAAAATCCCTAAGGCACTCAATACACTGAAACTAGTAAACTAACCGAAATCGCACAAAATGTCAACGACCCTATCAATTATTAAGTACGTCCACATTTCACACCTTCAACTTTACGCATAAAATCAAATTTCACTGTAAATCAGACCATAAAAGTGAAAGCAAAACTGCAGTTGGCTGTAAAATGTGACTTTTAATATTACTTCGTATCTATTAAAATGCCGAAATTCTTTAATCGTATGTTTGTGACAATTTTGGTTGGCTGGATATAAGAGAAAGCTTACAATAATTTTATATGATAACATCAAAGGATAGGGTAAGTAGTAGGAATAACTGGAATTAAAGAATTATTTTTAATTTGTATGACATCTGATTAATTTAAAGATTTTAATTAAAACGTGTCTAAACAGAAAACAACTATATTATAGTGATATTAAGTGATTGCTCATAAAATTAGGAAGATGAGAACTCTATGATTTTTAAAAACTAAGTAAAATTTCAAATTTAAAAAAAAAATTACCCTACCATCCCAAAGGATAATCATCGCCAATGAAACAAAAAATATCACATTGGCTGAATAAATCACTTATTTACTTAGCTAATTTTGTAAATTATTATGTAAATTTTGTGGTGGCCACTGTTGTCACAAAAGCGTGGATATGTTCCAAACACCATAACATGTCCATTACCTAATGACTGATAACAGTAGACGGTATCGAAAGTTGAACAGAAATTACTTACTTCTAGGGTTGCCAACGCAAAAGGTAAAAACTGGAACCCTTTTAGTTCAGTTCGCTGTCCGTCACTCTATCACCGGGAATGCATAAACCGTAATAATAAGTCACAAATTATACCTTGCCGCTATAACAAAATAAAATATTTATGTAAAAAACGTGATTTTTTCGCTAAAATAATGGCACGTTACGTGCGCAAGTACAACTCGTACTGACACTCGAGTTTCAATTAAGTAATGACGTCACATTGCATATAAATTCTCGTGATAATGGACATGGGAACATGGGAAACACAGCGTTGCCCGGACGACCTGTCAACTCATCGATATTACAAGGGGAATGCGAACCCTCAACGATCCATCACTTCATGCTGGGTAGGCCTTACCCTAATATGCGACTGTGTCAGATATTTCCCGAAAAAAGATATAAGAGGTTCTGATGTACATGTAAATATTGATAAAATATCTATGAATATACAATAGAGTTCTTAATGCGTTTGAAATTGTGGGCTATAGTCAACAATTAAAATTTTTTACTCAAATATACAATGCCCCATAGAAGTTTAATTTAAATGTGTATAACAAGATATTATGTACATTACAGTAACTTGTCTGCCGTATCAATTTCTTGAGTCGTAAGAGTGTCATTTTACAGAATCAGTGGTCATGTGTCACCATTGACAGTAGGTATAAACATTAATATAAGTTGTACACTTGTACAAGGCTTTTTCATTGAACGTCGCTTGAAAGTGCTGTAGTTTGGATGCAATTGAGTTGCAACTATAGTTAGTTCAAAGTTATGTTCGGATGTATGGGCCACACTTGTAATATTTACTTTTTTTAAAATGAAAACTTTGATTATTTAACTATCTTCAGTTAAATTTTCATGCAAATCTGTGTTTTGGTTAAGTCGCGATTTCGTAACAGACAATTTCCAAATTATAATAGGCAAAGCAATTTTTTATATTAATTAATTTTGGTTTTATGTATGTATTAATACAGAGATGACATAGTGCTCGTGATTATGTATAACATTCGTTGTTCCCAATAATTAGATTTTGGCCTAGCCCAGAAGGCTACCCATATATGTGAATGCTAAAGTGGTCAAATTTTCTAAGGATACAAATTAAACATCATCCCAAGGAATCTTTGATAAATAGATAACATTATTTAATATATATTTTCAATAACATATACATATACGCAAAATAAACTTACAATAATTTTCCCATAATTAAGTCACTTGCAAATCATAATATCACGATTTGAGTTTTAAAGCATCGTTACGCACGACCGCGCACGAATGAACACTCATTATAACTGTTACGACGAAAGAACCAGCTGGCTGCTCGGTAAAATTACGCGGCTTTAACAGATAAACAAATGGTATCTACGTAAAGCTTACTATATGTCTAATCGCTATGGTATGATTATCTCTGCATTGACCATTAAGCCATAGAGTAATTTTAAAATTATTGTAAATACCAACAGCACTGGCAAAATAAACTATACTAATAAAATAAAATTCAATTAGACATGTGAATTATTTTAACTGTACATTTTACTATTGGCATGACAATGCTGACAAGCTTATGAAGTATAGTGGTTTATGATTCTAAAAAGATATGTATTTGAATTCCAAAGCTTTTATTTAAATTATTAATATGCAATACCCTAATTGCATGTTGGCACATCTTATATGCTAGAGATTTATAAGCCAAATTCAATCCAAAGCTTATTATAATATAATAATTAAAAATAAATATTTAATTATTTATTAAGATATTCAGACACTGTGACCATACAGAGAATATACAAAATAGACATAATATAATAGATAAATAACAGTGTATTGAAATTAAATACCAACAGTAATTTCACTAGCTATTTACAGTCTTACATTTTTTTTACAGTCTCATTTTTTTTTAAAAACAGGGGGGCAAATGGGCAAGAAACTCACCTGATCATAAGTGATACCACTCATAGACACTCACATTGCCAGATGAGTTGCTAGTGCTTAAGATAGAGAAATGCTAGATTATTGCATTGTTTGAGGAAATAATTTTGATCTAAAAACATTGATTTTCTGTTGTATTTACAGCTTTAAGCAATATTTTACTATAAACATTTATTCCACAGCTATATTGTGGTGTGTCTTTTTTTAGTACAGAATGTAATGAAAGATTATTAATCTTTATATTGAAGACAACTTTGGAACTCAATAATGATATGAGAAATAAATAAATAATTTCTCTTAAAAATAACCTGGTGTGTGGACGGTTGCTGTTGCAATTTGAGTGTATTTTAGGTAAATCATCAGGTACCTTTTTTTGTTGCTTGATTTCGTCTTCTGGATCCATGATGGACTTAAAGGAGATAAATATATAAAATAACATATATATTATAAAATAATATGATAAATATCGCTATAATATTTTAGGTAATTGAAGCTACTTCAAATATTTTTTTATTATTAGAAAATGTCTACTTGTAACCACTTATTATTGTTTTGCGTTTGCTGCATTTGCTTTATGCAGTTCTAGGAACACTTACGAAAAAATCAATAAGTTATATGCGGTACACTTACAATCTGTTTTTAAACAACAATAAACTCTATACAAGTCAAGCAAATAAATTAGAATGACTTACGCTTGCAACGTTAATTAAGCGGCCAAGGATGTGCAGGAAACCTTTTACGGTAAATTTTACATTTCTTTTTGTATTAATAAAATAAGTTTTACAAAAATATAATCACACCAAAATTTGATAGCTCCATAATTTAAATTTTTCACGGTAAAATGACAATTGACGTTCAAACCGGTGCTGCCATACTTGATGCATTATGTATACTATTTTTATTCCACAGATTAATAATAGCACTTAATATACAATCATGAATATTTATTAAATGCTCCTGTAGTGATGCCGAAATGATATATAATATTAGAAATAATTTTTATGCTATATGTGGAACTCAACAGACCGGTGCTGCCTTTTTTATAGGATGGCTGACATGCTGAAGCACACTGTCATCAAAGCTATAAACGACATAAATCGATTGAACAAAAGTGAAATCATTACTCCAGTTGTAGGTTTAGAATTAAGAACCAACATTTAATTTCTAATACATTTTATTTAGTACATAGCATTGGTAAACTAAGCATAATAGCTGAGATTGGCTTTCTTCTTGGCCTGTACTTCCAATATGGCGTCCATGAAGTCCTCATGAGTAACTGCGGTAGCAGAACGACGTAGTGCAATCATACCAGCTTCAACACATACAGCCTTGCATTGAGCGCCATTGAAGTCGTCAGTAGACCGGGATAATTCTTCAAAGTTAACATCGGGCGATACATTCATTTTACTGAAAATTATAAATAAGCATTATACCTAAATTTTTTATACATATTTATTTTGTATGTAGAGAGGATACTATGAGCGAGTTAAATAAAATAATTTTTAAATCATTTCAATAATAAAATTTTGACAAAAACAAGATTTAACAATGATTTCCATTGTTCATCACACTTAATCGCAGATAAAATATGACTTAAATATATACAAATTAAAATACTTGAATATGAAAACATTTGGGGTCAAAATTTTCCATTGAAGAATGAGTTGGAATAACTTAATAAATTGAAACAAATAAACCCGTGAATGAATTTGCATGATCCTAGCTCTGGCTTCCTCATTAGGGTGTGGGAACTCAATCTTTCTGTCAAGACGACCAGATCTCAGTAAAGCAGGATCTAATATATCTACTCTGTTTGTAGCTGCTATAACCTGTAATTTGGGTTAACTTTATTATGTCACTTTAATTTACATATACATTCATTTTAATTTTTATATATGACACCAAAAAATAACAAAATAAAATATGTCAATATTTTCCAAACTAAAAATATTATTAAGTACCTTAATATCAGCTGTAGAGCTAAAACCATCGAGCTGGTTAAGCAACTCCAACATAGTTCTTTGAACTTCACGATCACCAGCCTTCTCCGAATCAAATCTCTTGGTACCAATAGCATCTAATTCATCAATGAATATAATTGCTGGTGCCTTTTCTTTAGCCAAAGCAAATGCATCTCGTACCAATTTAGCTCCATCACCTATAAAATATAAAATCTTTATAATTAGGAGGCAAGACAAATTATAATAATAAAATAGAAATATTGTACATAACAATGGTTAGTTCACTTAGGAATAGGCAATGTTTATTCATTATAGTTTAGATTTAATTTGAAACATTTATACTTTACCAATAAACATCTGCACTAGTTGAGGCCCAGCCAGCTTCAAGAAGGTTGACTTAGTCTGAGCAGCACAAGCCCTTGCCAGCAAAGTCTTTCCTGTACCAGGAGGTCCATAGAGCAACACTCCCTTTGGTGGGTGTATTCCCAGGTTAACAAATTTCTCTTTATGTGTCATTGGTAGAACTACTGCTTCAATAAGTTCCTGAAAAAATTTAATTGTTGGGTTAGGATGAATTTCAGTTGAAACAAAAATGTTAAAGAAAAAAATTACACACTATACCTGAATTTGTTTATCTAATCCACCAATATCTGAATATTGTTCAGTGGGTCTCTCATCCACCTCCATAGCCTTTACTCTGGCATCATATTCGGCTGGCAATGTTTCCAAGATCAAGTAGGAGTCTTTGTTGACACCTACCAAGTCTCCTGGCTTAAGTTTATCTGCATCCACTAGACCAATTACAGGTAGAAAGTATGTCTGGCGAGTTGATGTTTTGATTACTGCGCATTTACCCTTTCTTTGAGAGTCCAAGTCCACTACTGCACCATCTTCTTCTTCTTCTTGTGGATCCACATCTAACAGTTCAATAACATTTGATACAAGATACGGCAGTGTTTTGTTAACCTTTATTTTCTCTGTATTTTCTTTTATTTTATCATTTTGAGCTTGTAATTCATGAGAAATTCTCATAACTTCGCTTTTCATAATCTTAATTTCATTGTCTAACAGTCGAGTTCGGCTGATGATTTCGTCTGTTGGCATTCGCAGCACTTCTTCACTTAGTGCCTCTTCACCGTCCTCCCAAATAGATTTATCTTCTAAAGTCGTTGCCATTATATATTTATTATTTTTCAAAAGTAAATGTTTCAATGCTTTTTAAAATGTTAAGTTGGTTTGTAACACTATTTTGTAGAATTACAAAATGAATTGTCATCGCTGGTGCTGCCAGTTTCTTCCCTGAATTTGAGTTTTGACAGTCAGTTATTTCGGATTGGCTAATTGTCATTTAAGACTCGTCCCAGATTTTTACCCGTCTTTATTAAGAAACCCATGCACTTAATATCATATGTATTATTGTGTTAAACTATACTATTATAAAATTTAATATAAAATTGAATACACACAATTTTTTTCGCACGCGTGTATTACAAACGTCCATATATCCATGCAAACTTTTGTACCAATAAATATTACTAGAATAAAAGTAAGGAGTGAAAGTTGCGAATGTACATTTTCTAAAAGTCTTTTCAGTTGTCTAAAATAAAATATCAAGATAATATAATCTTTTGTGCAGACTGCAGAATATTCTGTTATTAAAATTTTAAGTATTGACTTCAGGTTTTGACAGATGCCAACTTAGTAATTTGGAATTGCAGATTCAAGATTGCTGCAAATTTCAATTTTTCGAATAGTTTTTTTGACTATATTTTTCGCGATTAAAACTTATTTAAGCACAATTTTATTTAATTCTTAACAATTAGTTCAATAATATAATAATGGCTTTTTCTATGTTCTTCCGTGCACCAGGTTACAGAAATTTCGTTGTTATTTTATTACATAATATCAAGCAACACAACAATTTAATAGAAACAATCATTTAACAATTTAATGTTCGAATTTTAATAGTTGTTAATATTCCTTAAATAGTTGTTCTGTAAACATAGGACTTCCTATAAACTTGCCATTAACGCAATACATTTTTTTAGTTCTTCTAGGTTACCTGGCTTAATTTTGAAATAATGTTTCAGCCTGCACTGGTAGAATGTTTTCTCAACAAATAATGAGGCTAGCAACTCAACAAGCAACTAACCCTATTGCAACACAAAGGATGCTTGCAAGTATCATGCCTTTACAAAATTCCATCCTGAAGTCTGATACAACACCAATTTTGAATGCAGTAAGCCATTTTTCATATAGGTTTTCTATTATTTTTCATTCATAAACAATCTCTTACTTTGGTCTTAAAATGACAAAACTATATTTTAACATTTTCATTATCGTTTTAGGTAAGGTCATTCAGAACATCACCTGCTTTGCTTCATGAAGAGAAAGCACATGACCATTCTAAATTGTGGGTGATTGAGAAAGTAACATCAGCTGCACTAGTTCCACTGATCCCAATCTGCCTGATGATGCCAAACAAACTGTTTGATTCTGTGTTGGCTATTTTAATAACAGCTCATAGCTTTTGGTAAGTTATGTTTACTTATTTCATTATTTTGTAAATTACAAAAGGCAAAGACTTTACCAAGTGGTGTACAAATAGATGTATGTAATATGTAAATAGTCTCCTATATGGCTTGATGGGTTTGGATATTCATTTGCAAGCCATTTATTTGGGATTAATACCATTAGGCATATAATGTTTAAGCTGGTTTATAAGATGTTTTTGTTGCATATTATTGCTCTTATACATTGGAAATATTTTTATAATTTATTTTTTATCCGACTTAAAGCAAAGCAAGTATGTGGGCTAACAATTCAAAAATGAAATTTTTTATGTTTATAAAACATTGATAGAGATAATATTTTTTCAATTACATAAAAATATATATAGACACATACTGATAGCAGTCAATTTAACCAGGAAGTTTCATAGAAATTCTTTAAAATACTAATATAATTTCCCTTAATTTAGGGGTCTTGAAGCAATAGTAGTGGAGTATGTGAGAGTACTTCTTTTTGGGGTTACCATACCAAAGGTTGCCATGGGAGTTGTATACTTTGTAACTGTATTGATGTTGGGTGGACTATTTTTCTTAATCTTCAATGACATTGGCCTCTGTAGAGGTTTTTGGAGAATTTGGAGAAACATGAGAAAACCTAGGGACCAACGCTAGTAAAGTTTCCATTATGAAATACTAGTTGTAGTACCTATCTTAGTTTCATTCAGTTGCTCTATATGGATAAATGATTTTGCCTTTATATTATTTTTACTATTTTTTTATGCTATTGGAACAAAACAGATGAATGAATTATATAGGAAGGTCTATCATGCTCTAACATGATTATTCTGCATAAAATTATTTATCTTTATAATAATTGCATATAATTTATGTAGATTAATTGTAATTCATAATTAATTATTAGTAAATTGTGTATTGTCTTAGTATGCAATACTATAGAAATATTCTCTTGATTATTTGTATTATACTAATAAATTATTAATGATTTATATTATTTTATATTGTTATATCAAATAATTATTAATAGCCAATATTGCAACAGAAAAGAAATAAGTTATTCCATTTTTAAAATCAGTTATTATCTCGAAGAAAAATACCAATTTGTTCTGTATATAAAATAAATTCCAACTAATTATACTCCATTTTTATTGGATTCAAAATTAAGGTGTGCGTACAATCCTTCACTTGTGATCTTATTTTTTTTTTCAGGGGCTTGGAGGCAATAGCTGTAGATTATGTCCGCGCGTCAATCGTCGGTCCTATTATTCCCAAAATCGCTATCGCACTTGTATACCTTATTTCCATTGCAACACTGGGGGGCTTATTCTATCTTATAGCCAACGATGTGGGTCTATCCAACGCCGTTCGACAATTATGGGGTGTCAAATCTAAACAAAATGCGTAAATGGTCGATGAAATTATAGCAACACATTATCATGGTGCTCTTAATTGCAAGGAAACATAAAAGCTATGTGCTAGCTTTGAAATACCAATTGCATTAGTACAAATAATTACCCAGCGACTTTTCTTTTAAATAAGTTGTTGAAATATATGGTGGTCAATATATGTTGAAAAATAGATTTGGTATGTTTTAAACTAAAGACAGAATTTGAATGTGGTCTGTACTTAATAAAATTTTAAAATTAATTTTATAGTAATTTAATGTTTTACTTTGGAACAGTATTTTATGCAGACTACACGAAATTTTACAGTTGACATTAGTTTATATGTATCCTGACTTGTTTTAATTTATTTTAGTAGAAATAAAATGTTAATTAATCATTAAGTTTTATTTACTACCCTGATTAGTGACTGAATATCTCGTCGATGGGGCAGAAGGCCATCTACCGAAAACCTTTGTGTTTTTAGTCACTATCTAGAGTAGCTGTAATATTAGGTTAGGATGTCCAATTTGACCAGCCGCTATAAGAATCTAATAGTTTACCAAAAAAATACACCCCAGTGTAGTATGCTAAATATAAAACTAAGGGATGTTTGAAGAAATGCTTGGAAAACACAAATGTTACTGATATCCTACAAAAAATTAAGGGCGAAAGGAATTAATATTTTAAGGGAGGCCTATGTCAACACAGCCTGACCATAAAACTGGTAGCTGATAGGAAATATTTTCTTTTGGAACATATGAGCGAAAAGTTTATTAAGGGTTTATTCACCTCGTGCAAATGAGTTGAGGATGCAAATCAAATGCTAATACTCTGCATCTAGAAGAAGCCAAATTTAGAATAAAATCTGGTGGTCCCTGTTTGATTTTCTGAAACCTCCTTCAGGTTGGACATACAAACAGTTTATTATCTACACTGTGGGTTGAACTTGAAGGAAAGGTGGGATTTGTATTATCAAATTATATTTTCATTTATTTCAAAATATTTAACAATTAATTTTCGCTCCACAACCAACTGACAAATGGCAAATGATAATGACTAAATAGAAATTATATTTACAATATATAGGCTACACCAATAATTTAAATAAATACAATACATGTCAAATATATATATTTCAAATACTATATGTATTCTGGTTTGGTTAGGGAGTGCCAAAGCTACTCAATCAAGTCAAACATTGAAGTTTACAGAGTAGCAGGGCTGGCCCTCGGTTTCTTAAGTGTCCATATTTTTTTCAAATATATTATTGGTATACGTCATTCAAATATAAAATATCTACATAAAATCCTACTTATTTATATAATATTTCACGATTTTACATGTCGCTGATGAAATATATCTAAAGCCTGCCACTGCTTCGTATGGAGAAGTATATGGGGCCTTCGGGACCGCATGTACTCAACTGCCTCGTTCGGGGTCCAACCATTTTTCTGAAAAAATGTTATACAGGCTTATTTTTCTGCAAAGACATCAACACATGAATCAACTCTGAAATCTTGCGTTCAGGCTATTTACATACATAGTCTAAGCCGACAGAGTTCTTTAGTTTAATGAGCAATTTATTTTATATTAAAATGCCCAGCTTTCTAATGCTCACCATCATAAGGTAACAGCCAACCAGTGTAGCACTTCGCGTTCTCCCTGCTTTGCAATGAACATACACAGTGCCACTGTTGATTTGTTTGTTGTCACTTGGTACTCCTGTCAGTTTATTACTACTTGGAAGAAATCTGAAAAAATGTTAATATTTGGCTAAATGTTATTAAAACAATGATACCAATATCTTTAAGCTAAATGTTACTTATACTTATAATTCTGCAATTTTTATTTTTTTTGAAGTAAGTTCTCTAATGGGATACTGGCTGCTTTGAATGCAAAATTAAAATGGTCTTATTATCTTTAGTTACATAATAATATTAATTCTTTACTTTTAGAATTGCATTTAGTTTCCAATTGCTAAGGAAAATTATCAAAATAAATGAGTGCAAGTTTATTAAAAGATATTATACCTGTTAATAAATCGGACGCCTTCATATAATTTATCTTGATCAGGTGCTTCAAAGATATCCGTTGTCGCCAATTGGAGAAATTCCACATTATGTTCACACCATCTCTGAAAAGTCACTAACATTCACTAATAATAATAGATTACATTTGTTTCATACAAGTAGGTGCTCTAGATTATAATTCAAGGTTAAATAAATCTCCATCTGTGGTTCTAACCAAAAATGAATAATGGTCATTCATACAATTGATATTACAAGCAAATTGAAATATGTAACATCTTCAAATACTTACTAATACTACAATAAGTAATCTTTCAACATATCTGAATATTGAAATGAGATTTTAGAATACAGTGATGGGACCTTATTCACATGTTAATAACAATCAATTTACATGACAATGTAAAAAATCACAATGAAATAATAATAATAACCAATTTGAATAAACTTTATCTCTTTCTTAGCCTGCATATTCCTACTATTACATAAAGGGATTTTTACTATTCAGTATGTAATAAGAAATTGGATGTTTATAGACAACAATACAATGCCACTGTTTTACTATGTAGTTTTGAACTGTGGTTTGGATTTTAAAAATTACACACCCCTGCATCGTTTGAAAATATCTTCAATTCATAAGTTTCATTCATTGAGACGACACCTTTAATGTTTTCTTCTTCAATTAACTGGAAAAAATTAATTTCTATGAATAAATGCAGATTTATTTAGGCATGAAATGTTTATTACATTCATATCTTATTATCATGTTTTATAAGCATTAAAAACTTGGTAAATAAATAACAACATTAAATATAAACATAAGTACATGATTTGTCGTTTTTAAAGCAAAATATTTGTAAATCTATAAAATTATGCACAAATTCAATTAGTTATCAATTTAACTGAATGTAGGTTATGGATGTAAATTAAAATGAATATTTGATTCAAGTTTAAATGAATTAAATTACATTGAACAAATATTAAAAAGGATAAGAACTCTTAACAAAGATTACTGAATACTTATCAAGGAAATCATCTTAAAATTACTTAGTAGTACCTGCTTTGTCATTCCTTGGAAAGGTAGGGCTCCAAGGATAACATGATCATCCATTCTATCGTACCATCGTCTGCTAGTCAGCTTTTCCATAAAAACATTATAAAGTAACGAGGGATAGAAGGTAACGCGTGCGAACATCGCCGTGCCCTATAAATAATACAGTTATATTAGACACGCAAGCCTCACAGAAAACATTTGCTTTATAAGTTAAGTAAACCATCAGTACCATGGTGAAAGCTGGATTCCGTGGTGGGGATCGAAATTATTCAAAACACAACTCTGATTGAATCCCAATTACAACACGCGATTCTCGACCCTCGGTAGTGTTATGACTTATGACAGAAGTCATTACTGTCATAAAATGACATTTGAAATAGTATTTGTCAATTTAATTTCAAATATTTTCTTGTATCGATATAAATATGACTTTTATAATATAAATATGACGTTTTAAACTTTTTATATATTTTATGTTATGAAAATGTTTGTACTGATATATTTATAACATACAATTTGATATCACACTCATCCTCCATATTTTCATAAAACTTTACGCCTAACTCTTTAAAAGGCAATTTTATATACTTGTTGGCTCATGATAAACTACATTTAAGGCGTTACGGTTTTCTTATTAAACATTAGACGTATTATCAAGCTTCACAGCTTCATTCACGTGCGATTTGTTTTTAAAACCTACATAACCTAACCTAATTTATATTTCCTCTTTTGTTTGTATGTTTACGTCTTGTTTGTGTCCCGTTAATGATTTACTATAATTATTTGTGAAACGCGTTGAAGGACTCATCTATCTTTGACTGTATTGTATGTGTGTGTTTGTTGTGTTTCTTATAATAAATAATAATAATATTACTCATATAATGATTGTTTACGCTTTTATCTTAACTAAAGCAAGTATACATTTTAATTGTTCTTTTTAAATCGATTCTAGCGCTAAAATAAAATTAATACCTTTGTATAATGCCTATTCAAAGTTTGTTGCTTGATGTATCCACCTATACTAAGAGGTTTGAATATTTTCGTTAATTCAACATATTTATACACTATTGGGTCATACCTGTATATTCTGACGACTATCGTTAGCCTACACTGGAAGACTTACAGGGAAGTAACGTGGAATTCCGATGTATATTTCATAAAATACAAGATAAATTATTGTATTTTTTATCAATATCATAATATATATTATTTCAAAACTTATTTTCTCATTTTTATATTACTAAAATACTATTGGTATTTTATAATTATATTTGGCATTCTGTCCGTTTGTCCCCTGTTTTCTGCAGCAAAGGATAATATGTAAGAATTGTAAAGAGAGAAAACCTATTACTAGAGCAAACCTATGTCTTCTTAAGTATTCAGACGTCCGTACTTCTAACCTCATTCTGGATAAATTACTGCTACTTTTTTGACTTCTTTTCCATTCCTTGTATATAATTAGTTTGGGATGCGTGACACTAGGTTGGGATGAGAAAACAACGCATAATATGCACTTGCCTTTCAGCTTTTAGCATTACATGAAATTTTAAACAAAATCTCAGTATATTGTGGTATCTATTCTCTAAAATTATTTGTCTCATTGAAATTGAACAGTATATAACTCGTTTCTTTTATTTCAAAGTATACAATTAATTCGCTGCCCATGTCGGACGTAAGTTGAAAGAGATATCATCGCCATGATGTATCGATGCCATTTGTAACCCGACGGGGTCCGTTCCAAAATTAAATTAAAGCGCGGTAAAAACTGTTTCCGTTCTATTCAAATTTTGTTTGATTCGATCTTCGTTCATTTGTCTATGACTTCTATCTTGCTAATAGATAAAAATAATTAGTTAAAATCATGTTACAATGGCTGGGTGGCTTAAGTTTTAGTCACGGGTACTTCTGGTTTATGCTAATTAATTAATTATTCTCAACGTTTTAATTCACTTTAAATAATAATCTTTGCTATTATATTTGCGTATGTATATATTTACACTTACAGATACGCTTGTAAATTTACAATTAATGAATGAAACTTATGAATATTATATATATAAAGCCAACAAAATGAAGTTAACATAATAATAATAATGACCGTTGTGTGAAATGAGTCATGTTTTAGTGTTATATAATTTTTATTTAAAGTATTATCCAAACCGAATCCAAGGATATTTGATTCTTTATTAGGAAGATCCTAATTCTCTATTCACTTGACTTACTCACAAAATATATGTAGATACCTATTGCTTAATCCTCTTGGACAATAAATACTGATTTATAATAATACATAGTTCACCATTACTTAATTAAAAGTTTTCAAATAAGTTTCGAATCGATTCCTCAATGGAGGTTTTATATTAAGCCGCTCTCATCTGTCATCATTAACGCCACAGTATCCTAATAAGTTTGTCTGAAAATAAAAAAGCCAAAGATTGCCTGTTTAATGGTTGTAATTGTCGAGAGGTGAAATATAGCCGAATCGGAATCTGTCGTGGGTGAGACCGCTTTAATATCGACATATTCACGCTATAAATATCTTAAATTACTCCTACTGTTCTTTATCACCTAACACACTCGTCTGATATTGCTCTTTGAATTTGAGGAATGATGAATGAATGAATAGTGTCAATCACATTCAGAGCAGATTTTTGGATCTATACCATCGAATTTTTTCGCAAGTCGTTGATTTATTTACTCGTGTATTTCTGATCTATTCCTACGCCGACAGATGTGCCACTTATAAAAATAAAAACAAAATCCATCCCGGATTTTAATAGAGGATAAGAATCGCACGTTTAACGGCTATGCTAACCCTGCTATGATAATATGCAGTTTTTGAAAGACTAAACTTTAAATCAGGTATAAATCGAATTATACGCTCCGTCGAGCATCAGACGCTTATTTGTGTCCGAAAAGCGCTCGAAAGACTTAAAGCCTTCGCGCTTGATGTATGGCGGCGACACGCGATAGCCGACCTTTATATTCAAATTTAGAACGTATTCAAATGTGTCCTTTGTCTATGCCACAGTTGACAATTCGCGAGCATTTTGAAAAAGAAACGCACAGACATCATATCACCGTCGAATTTTACGTTTTGGCGCACCGATACGCATCTGGCTTCTGGGGAACTTTCTTTTAGGCGTTTTTATTTTCACATTGTGTTCCGAGATATAGTTGGAGATCTGAAGATATTTGACATGAAGGGCTGATAAAGTTAGTGTTTTGCGGCGGTCGGGACGTTAACGAGCTGTTGAGTAATGAGACGCGCCATTGTGGTTTAAACAATGGCCGCTTCCGATTCGTATTGTGTTCTATTTTCAAAATTGCACAGACAATTTTTGAATTATGACAGCTGTTTTTATTTTAAGATCGCATTTCGATTGTAATTGACAGAACTAACTTTTACATAGATACTAAACTACTTCATACGAAGCGTGTATATAATTAGGTGGACCTTATTTGCTTTTCGAGTCCGAAAGTTGATGCAAATCGTGGCGGAGATGCTTTGTAAGGTTGATCTGCATACAATGCGATGCAACGCTCCAGTTTTCTTGTAATTTACTGCTGATCCCTTGGGTAAGATGTCCTCGCAAGATATCAAGTACCAGCCTAATTTAAAACAGTTTAATTTTTTACCTCTTATAGCTAAGCAAATTTTGTTTATGCCAAGTCTGCTTTCGTATTGCACCGTCTTAGGTTTTCTTATAAATTAGCCATTATCCTTTTCAAATACGTTCTTGTAAAATACGTGTTAAATATAAATTCTCTATCCATGTCAGTACGGAGGCGATTAACCAATAGCAAAAATAAGTAGATAAAAAGACATTCTGAAACATTTTAGACGATGTTTTCATTCATTCATTCGATGACATTCAAAAGCTTGTAGAAACTTCTAGTAGGTATATAATATCGATATTAAGAGTTTTCTTGAATTAAAAACTTTTCGTTTTAACTTTTTTTTTCGAAAAAGTTTAAGCAATAGACACCTTTTAAATAGCAAAAGATCAGGGGGGGGGGCGGGGTATAAATCAAAACTGTTGTGAAACGAAGAAAGTTGTTCCATTTCACGCATTACCGTGTGTAATAATTAAAGTGAAACAGGGAACAGTTTGTCAAACATCTTGCTAGACGTCAGGTATATTAAAATTGGCAAGGCGCTAAAAGTGGCTAGATTATTAGTTACGATACGGGGCGTGTGTATTAAGCAACGAAAGAGCTTTTTTATCACCCCCTAACCACCAATTACAAACGTGGACCGCCCTATGTTGACAAATTAGTGGGCTGCGCGCCCTACGAGCCGGCAATCAATATGGCCGACAATTTGACATTTCAGTTTCTTATATGATTTGACGTTTGGAATATTTTGCTCATTTTCTTAACTTACAAAAAGAAATTTGTATCAGTGATGTTAGAGGTCAGGTTTTAGAAAGGTATGGAAATCGATATAAGTTAGGCGATGGCTTACGTTACAATATATTCGTAAATTGTAAAAATATTTATGTAATATTCTAGTAGTAACGAGATTTCCTTATAATCTACTCATATATCATATGATATATATTCTGTACTATATAATATCTGGTTTTGTATTTAGCTATAAGTACTAAGATCAATTCTGTTGCATACGTTTTTTTTATAAAATAGGGGGCGAACGAGTACTACGCTCAGCTATGTAAAATGATACCGCAGCACATGGACACTCGCAATGCACGAGGCCTCACTTGTGCGTTGCCGGCCTTTAAGATGAATGCAATTTTTTAATGAAGTAAGAAGGGAAAAAAAAATTATTTGAAATGATCACAAATACTATGAAGCCAAAGGCTTCTATAGTATTTATGGTATAACGCACTGTATCCAAGGCACTTCAAAGATTTTTAAATGACTCAATATCACTGTGTCGTTTAGAACAGGCCATGTCTTCTGACCGGACCATTATTTGAATGGGTTGAGGTGTGCGTCAGATGATAGTAACTCTTTAGCTCTGTAACTAAAAAAGTTTTCAAAACCTTAAAAGACCAATCTACAAGCATCTATAAACTTATCGAACGCTGTTCGTAGAGGCAACATCCTGAGGATGCTCCGGTGTCGGGGCGAAACGTGCGTCGTGTTTTTGTGGGTTCTTTCGCCGTATTGCTTGTAGATTGGGCTTTGTACTATGGACTTCCGCAAAATGACGCCTGATTCTATTAATTTAATAAAAAACGTTGCTTTTGCCAGGCTTGGGACTGCCCATGGCACGAACTATGGTGCCTTGTTAAACACAATGTGCAGAGCCCTACTGGAAAATCTACGGTATATTAAAAAGTGTATATTTGAGGGATTCAAGAAGATCTTTATATAATTTGGCGATGGCTTTAGCCAAATTATATAAAGGTTGTTTTTGTTATATAAAGTTGTTGTTATATAAAGAGAGTTCAGTGTTGACTGATGCAGAATGTTCACCACATTGAACCTTTCCGACCGCTTGACCGGGTTCTTTTATGAATGACATCCTCATTAAATAAAAGGCATTTAACCAGTAGCATAGTTTATCCAAAACTAAAGTCTTGGACATTGCAATAATTATCTGTAAATGTTATCTCGAACTACCGTATGACAATTGACATTTTTTAAGCACCTTGCGCACCTGCCAGCGCTAATCCGCCACTTTTACATATTTTCTTTTTAATTCTCTGTGATGCATTGCCAATTATAAGCAAGTTATTTCACCTTTTATTTTTTATGTCATATTTTTTAAAGTAGCCTTTTCTGTTATATTAAAAAGATAATATTACATTATAAACAATAACAGTATCGCTAATATGTAATAACTTACTATTATTTATTTGTTTTTATGTTGATGTAACTTTCATAATATGTTTAAAATCATGTTTCTCTAAAAATTCATATAAAATAATCCTTCAAGATCACGTCACTAATCAAAATTAGCATGTCAATTATATCCGTCGACGGAGAACAAAGTTCCCCTTCTTTAGACGATGTATAGATACAAACATTTTAAATTCAAGACGTCGTCGCTATTGTTGTCTGAGAGATTTCTATTTTTTTAACTTTTGCAGTGACGAATCGGCGGTGGGACGGCCATTCAAAAACTAAACAGATTTATTATTTTCATTTCATTTTTATATTTTGAAATAACGTTACCATGGTAACGCTTACGGTAACGTTCACGCTTATAATCTGTAAAAAATGTAATGTCTAATATTGAATTTGAGAAAAGGCGATTTCTTTTATTTGTGTATGTATTCCATTGTAATTTTGTTTTTATTTGTCAAATATTTTAACGTGTGCTTATAATACTTAGAAAAAGCGAAATTAAAAATTAGAAAGTTTATGTCCACTTATGAATTATTGGTACGCAAGAAATGATCTCACTTCAATTAACAAACATCTTTGACATCTGTGACAAAGCTATCAAAAATTGTTACGGCATAAAACATCCTCTTCGCATCCTAAAACAAATTTCCTCGATTAAAACCTTCCTGGCATTTGCTACATTTATGTTGACAGTTCCGAGTTTGACAGATTGACTAATGCCATTGATGCGCGCGTTTCTATTGGCACAGGTTAAGAATTGGGATGTCACAAGAATATTAATGACCTCGCTGATTGATTGAAGACAAATCATCAATGATGTTTACAATGTCATCATAGATTTATAGTTTTTTACAACGCAAACATAATGACTCAGATGTTTTGACTGTTAACATTGCAACAACAAATATTTTGTAGATGAAAAAGGTTTGCGATTATAAAGACTAATAAAATTAGGAGTTACCTTGCGGAAGTCCATAATACAATATAATATAATAATAGCTCCTAAAAACATAGAACGGTGTTCGTAGAGGAAACATCCTGAGGATGCTCCGGTGTCGGGGCATCTTACGTCGAGTGATTGTGGGTTTTTTCGCGGAGTATCGCTTGTAGATTGGTCTATTAGGGTTTTGTATTATAAAGACTGTCAATCTTTGAGATCCTTCAGTAAACGTAAATTTACAGACAAAGAATAAATAAATAAATATAAAATAGTAGAAGAATCAAAGAAAGAGTTTTCTTTAGTAAGGTCACTATTAAAAAAACTTACACATGTCACAATAACTAATAAATGAATTGCAAAATTTACCACTAGTAGGTAATAGTGGTATTTAGGGTTAAAATTATGTTATGAATAATGTTTCATATTAATGTTTCTTCTGTATTGAAACTTCGACTTAAAGGAAACCTTTGACCAGGAGTTTATGGAGGTTGAAAACTTTATATTTTTATATATTCAGACAGGCTACTATCATAGACAAATGTTCATAGACAAATGACAAATGTAATGTTAGCTAATTAAATTTATTACTTTTCGTAGATTTAATAAGAAGAATTATTATCTGGTTTTATTACTCAACAACAAATAACATGTCAATTACCTCACAGCTAAAACATACTGAAAAAATAATTATTTTGAGTTATAAATGCGTTCAAATTGAGTCATCTCGTTTCGACAGTGGAATGCCGAGTGTCTTTTGTTTACAGATACTTGTTCACACAAATTAGATTATTTAACCTTCCACAGATGATATAAGGTTCAAAATAGAATTCATAAACGTCAAGAGATGAAAATTTAAATTTGTTCTGTATTTATTCGATCGCTACATTCGATTAGTACCAACTATATTTACAGTCGATGTCATAATTATGATTCGTATTTGAATGTGTTAAGGTTTGTTTTGTGGTTTCATGTGTTAATTTAAATTTGTTCTAGATGTTCGATCGGTACGTTCGATTAGAAGCGAGATCTGTTATCGAATGCCTGGAAATATTCGATGGAGGTTGGAATGTCAACCGCTGTTCTGTTTGTTTTGAAGCATAGATAACAAAAAAGAAACTCGTTTTTTGTAATTATCTGTGATCAGTTACGAACACTAGTTCATACCAATGTAAAATTATTTGACGATATACGATAATAAGAGGCTCGCTAACCAAATTTCTTTCCTTCATATAAGTATAGCTTAATTACAAAAGTACCCAATGTTCAATAAGTATCGATCTAATTTGGCACGGTCGTGCCCTCATCTGTCACAGGTTCGAGTCGTGTACAAATTACGACGCCCACTTTGTAATTAGCCGCGAATTTCAATCGCGATTGACATGCAATGGTTGTTTTATACAAACCTGGGGCAAAGACGATTCTCATATCATCTTATAGTGGAAGTATATCATATTATATTGTAAACTCAACTATAACATAATATATGATATATACGTATTCTAATATATGATATATAGTATATATCTACTAGATCTATTACATTGATTTTTCATTTCATTGCATAGTAATTCATTCTCCGAGTAGACTTGGTAGTGTTTCAATCTTTTGTTCTATAATAATAATCAAAACAATGCAATTATAATTTAAATGATGATAACACGTGTTATTTTGATACAATACATTTAAAGGCTATGTTTGTTTATGCGCGCGAAATTATCCAGATTTCGCGCTTTCCTAATTTAATCTGTTTATTTCAATTGAGATATGTTTAGTTTATTCTCTGTGTTTTGCTTGTGAACGTTTTACAGTTATTTGTGGTATTATTTAATATTACGTTATAAGTTATATGCTGTATGGTGTAGCGTAAATGTTGTGTGACGTAATTCCAAAATGTTAATGTTATGTATTAAATTATTGTGTCCCTCGAGAACAAATATCACTTAGTCCTTGATAACCAGACATGACGTACAAAATCAGAAGCGTTCTATTCGAAAAAGTTGTTTCCAGTTAGTAGAATTGAAAGTTTATACTTATCTGTGCATAAAATGTTAAAATTAAATCTAAGTACTTTACGTGTCCCACAGTTTACGCAATCGCGTCTATCAGAATTAAAAGTAACAATAAAATATCTCGAAGCTAATTAAGCCTAGATATTCTATAACCCTTTGCATGATTCATGACCATTAAAAAAATAACCTCGCGTGAACTTTGGTAAAGTGGAACATTAATCCGAGGCACAAAGCGTCCCCGTCTCGGCGGGGGGCTGACAGGTGGTATTGCCATAACAATATACGGTGTTGCCGCTAAATAAAATAAAACTTTGATACGTACTGTGCTTGGCCGAATATCTGGGTATTTTTATTAGATATGCCTCGGGCATTCTAAGGCGAATTGGAGATAATTCGATTGTAAGCAATGTCTTCGACCTTGGCGGGTTCTACACCAACTACTTATACATCAGATAGGTGTTCGTTCGTCTGCAGATCTTGAAGTGTTTGGTTTCAGTTCCGAGTTGAGGACTGGGCCAAAAATTTTTTGGCTATTAGTTGTATGATTTTATATAAATATATATATTTTATATAATATGTTAATTAAGACTATCTACACCATTATATGTAGTATAAATAGAAGCGATAAAAGTATCTATTCTCATTTAGGAATATATATATATATATGTATATATATATATATATAATATAATATAATATCTCTACCAAATGTGCATTTGAAATAAACTTTGAATATTTGTCTATCTATTAATGTTATAATTCGATGTTTTGGCTGTATGACTTACACACACACACATATGATAAATTTATATATATATATATATGCAACGCATTTACATAAATAGGTCTTGGTTTTTTTCCTGACAAGTTCCATATGTATATAAATGTGGTAACCTCATACATTATATGTAGCTATATTACTATTACCATTCATTATTACCACTCTCTAGTTTCGTAAAGATAATATTTGTAGGATTTACCTTAAATGTTGGTTTTCGCCTTGATCTACTGCCGTACTCAGTGGAGTAAATATATTTAAGTAACATATTTCTTTATTTTATCAGGATATTTATTTGAATAGATAATTCTAGAGAATATAAATTTTAAATTTTTCGAACGATTTCCGAGATAAAGAATAAATCAATATCTTGATTAAATGCAATATTTTAGAAAGTGGCAGGCGTAACTTTTCTTGGGATATTAAAATTTATTTAAAGTAATCAACCTCTTTTAATTCGTTTTGAGTTGCCCAACATTTGATAGACTTAATACTTCTTATTGCAGTGTGCATGGTTTTATCATAATTTCCTATTCGGGGGGTAAGTCAAAGTAATCTTTAAATATATTTAAATTATATAAGAATTGGCGGCTTGTGTTTATAATTTACTCATTTCAAATCGTAATATGTTGCTACAATCTTAGGCATTATATTTTAATGTTTTTTTAATTGCATCTTGACTACCCGAAGCCTAGCTCTCTAGATTACGTTTCGACTATGATTCCAATCCTAGAATGAGCTGTCAACGAAGATTGATATTGACATCTTGAGTAACAGTTTATCTAACTAGTATCCACAGTTTTAATCTTGAAAGGCTTAATTTTATTTCTCATATCTTACGTTCAGTGTATATATTTATTTTTTTGATTTTTAAGTTCCTTTCTTTTAGTGCAGAACCGATGTCTTCTGTGATTAATTATCTATACATACATCAAATTCGTACATACATATGATGTATTTAAATACAGCGATGTAATTAAATATTATGCGAAAAGGTTTAGTTACGATAGTAGCATACTATATTTGGATAGCACCCAAATTATATTGCCCTAATTTATATATCTTAAATGATAGCAGTTGCGCAAACGCATCGGAGCTAGGTCAATATAAAGTCGTTAACCGCAAGTGAAAGTATGGAGATAGTACTTTAGGTCTTACGTACCCGACACTATACTTTGTACTTTTACTCGTAAGGTAGATTTTAGTCTTACGTCTTAGTATTATATTAAAATGTCGTCGTAAAGAAAAGATAATTGAACAAAACAACATTTATTAATACAAAAAACAACTAATAACAATTACACAATAATCAACAATGAATAACAACAAACAACAGATCGACGCACAAAATAAATATCACATTTCTAACAGGCGAGATACCGTTTTATTTACAAAACCGGTAAAACCCGGTCTATCACGCTGTATACCAGCTCGCCACCTCATAATACTGCTTTCAATTTTTTTGACAAAAACATTCAAAATTGCAACAAGTCATTATAACTTCAAGACTTTATAACAGTTAACGTTTAACAAATGATGTAAAATATGAATTAACTTAATCTATAAACTTGTTCGCAATCTCTTTAAATGTATTTTTAATCTACGGCTAAAATGCTAGAATTCTCTACCCTCAATGCTTCCCTCCCTTATGGTGGTAGATATGTTTGTACACAGGCACGTGGACTGGGTAAGGTTTGGGGATTGGTACCTCCACCTTCTTCTCCACCTCCACGGGATAGGGTTTCTCCACTTCATAGGGGACTGGTTTCTCTACGGTGTACGGAACCGGCTTTTCCACTATTTGAGGGACAACCTGAAAAATTTGGTATTTAATCAACTATGTCATATGAGGTGGGAGATATCATTCGAGAACCAATTGAATTTCCCCCTTTTAATATATACTTTTATGATTATCAACACACATCCAGCCGCTCTTGCTGCTCTCAGCTGACTGAATGTTTTTCACTTGACGTGTACTAGAGATGAAAAGATACCGGTGTCGACCACAGATACTCACTACCCATAGACAATTCTATAGCTTTCATCTACAGAAACTACACTCCTATCGTATGGTATTATCATTTATTGATATCGCTAACCCTAACGAAGATGAGTAATTTATTTTAATTACATTACATTGCTTGTATTGTCTTGATTAGATTATAGTGGCGAGAAAACTTATTAAATCAAATAGAAAAAAAAAGCGTAAGTACTGCAATTTTGCGCACCATTATCAAGAACGCTTGATATCACAACAATTGACACTGTTACCGACAAAAAATGAACAATGGTGTGATATAATCGGATATCGTGTTGAAATGAAGGTTTCACTTTCACATAATGATAGATTTTCATTATTATTGCAGGATCGTATAAACCATTTTTTCAACCTTTTTCATGATGGACCCCCCATGGTATAAAAAAATTTCGCGACCCCCTTGACCTATTGAGTATTACCATTAACAATATTAATTGTCTTTAATTTTTTTTCTACAGAAGCTTCGGGCCCCCAGACCCCACAGGTTGAACAATGTATAACTATAAATCATTAACATATCTAACACAAAAATCGTAAACGACATTCATCAGGAAACACTCACAGCCGATTTGCTGTTCGTGGTTGCGTTCATTAGAATTTAAGACTGAATGACTTGTATCCATGGTCATTTAATAAATTAATACAAATAAATATGCTGTTCAATAGAAAGAAAAGGAAAAAAAACTTGTTTGCAAAATATAAATACTTGTTGGTGCACTAAAAAATGCTATTTGTAAGAAAATTGCTCATGTAAAATACACCCTCTGATTTTTATATAGAAAAATCAATCACTACGAATATCCAAACTTGTGATGCAAAGCATTTGGACGCGTCTCTCTTTTATCAGCGGAGTGGTCTCCCGATTAATCGACTGCATCACCAACCTTGTAAACCGGTACATGTATCGGTTGTTCCACGGTCACGTGAACTGGATACGGCTGTGGTATTGGGATCTTCACGTACTGAGGAACGGATACAGCAACTGGATGAGGGATTGGTACTCCTATCTTCTTCACCACGGTCACATGGTAGGGTTTGGTGTGTTCGGTGTGCGAGTGGCCTTCTGGCTCCCAGCCATCTGAGGGTCGGGCTGCCGCGAACGTCGCCAATAGGACGACGGCTGTTATTTTCTGGAAATAATAAACAAACATCGTTACAAAACCTATTTAGTTAAGATTTTTATCAACTGATTCTTAGATAAGTTTAGGATATAACGGACGGAGTATCAATTCATTGATCGGTACTTCATAATTCCAGAACAATCATGGATCACCTGTTATAATAAAGCTTTTTGAAAAGCAAACATTTTCTTTCGGTGCCAGAAAGCTATCATGATAATGTAATCTTTAGACATTCGTAAAACATACTTCCCGAACAAATATCTCTCACTTTCCATCAAGAAAGACAAGATAAACAAGAGGAAATTAAGATTACATAACGATTATAAGTACGGAAGTGGCTATTAAGGGGAATGGTCCTTTCACTCATGTTGATTTAGTTCTAAAAATCTGTTTTTTTCATTAATTATATAAAACCTCAGATCCTAAGTTATCTTTTCACAATTCTTATATACAAGTATTCTCATTATGATTACGAAATTCGATGCATACATTTTTTATAACAATAGAATCATAGAGCACACACAAAAACTAAATTAAACATGTAAATCAGTCATAGAGTTTTTATTGACAACATTATAACGCTCGATAATTTATTCCAGTTCATTAGTCACGAACACAAAATTAGCATTCGTTATTACCTACGGAATAGGTATTTTGACTTTTTAATTTTGACACGTGTCATTTTATGATGTCATAAAAAAAATTTAATCACCGATTTTAAACTTTTTACGTATATATTAAGTAAGACCTCCTTATAAGACCTCTTTTTAAAATGAAGCGTTCTATTTGTGTCGTTTTGAAATTCGGAAGTCAATGACATAACACAGATAAAAAATTGCTCGACTTACGTAAGCGATCATGTTGCTGCACTTGGTTGAATTCACAGTAATGACTGATGCTGTTTACTCTCCCCGCGATCATTTATAGTTGGTGAAATGTATTCCTTTCTAGTGATAGGGTACTCTCACTATCTGGCTACCGTGGCATCGCTTTGCGATACACATTAAATAACGCCATACATTTCTTGTTTTGTTTTACAGCCGCGTACAATAATTGCAATTTGCACGCAATGAACGGTATATTGAGTTTTGTAATATATTGTCGATGTAGGTACGGCGACGATAATATGAATTTTATTTTTTTTCGGTTATGTGTGATTTTAATAGACCATACTTTCGTTTTTAGCTCAGACTTTAAATTACATTGTAAGTATGGATCGCTTACTCAACATTGTGAATGTAAAATACTGGTTTATTATTGTATAATATAGTGGAAAAATGTAAAGAAAGTGGTTTCTTTGACGTTGCTAATTAGTTAGCAGATACCTTTGGTGACTAAACCAGATCAATTATTGCGTGACGTTCGTATGGACATACGACGTACTGTCTACTTGTCTAGTGTCCAAAGTAGCACGTGACTGTTCTATTCACATAAAACATATAACCTTTTTTGTACGTTATTTCATATGAGATGATATTACGTTTATACGTGACAGACACAGGCAGATTATATACAGATTATATATGACATTATTGTCATATATAATCTGTTGTATTCAAATATACTTATTTATTATATTCTATGAATACAAACCAACATAAATATTTGCTCCGATACAATGGTACTTGTATGCGGCAATACAAATGCGCGAAGTTCCTTTTACTTGCAAACAATATATGTAAAGTCGAATAATACAGAAAAATTTAATATCAAATAAATTTTGATAAAAAATTACAGCAACATTATTTAATTTAATATATTAATTTAATAGCATAAAATTTATATATCAAATTTTATGCTATTTTAATATGTAAGTTACATAATATATAATTCTTCAGATATTAGGCAAGACACAATGGTACAACGGCAGCTAAGTCCTATGTTTCCTTCTCAGAAAAAAAATGTTACATTGCATGAGCGTAGAGTCACAAACAACCAGGGTTTAAAAGTACGTATCGTATTTATCATTTCGTTTCTCAGTCATTATATCATATAATAAGAATAAATAACACATTACATAATTTTACTTATGGGATAATAAGAAAGAAAAAAGGGATTATACAAAAGTTATAGATAAATATTGAATATTTTAGGTACAGAAGATTTACAGCAGTCCCCAATATAAAATATTGGACATAAAGGTAAACCTCATAATAATTTGAAGTTATTACACATTTACACAATTTGGACATGGCAATCAATAGCAATTGGAAACTTATAGAAACTTAAAATTAAAGGTGTTATAAAATGCGTTGGCTAGGTAGCATAGAAATTTTGCAAAATAACAAAATTAAAATATTAAATATTTTACTAGATAATTACAATGTAGTTTTTAATGAATTTGATTTTATCATTTGATAATAATAAATCTAAAAAACTCAGTCTTATTAAGATATTGCGATGTATTTTACATCAGGCGTTTTAAAAATACTTGTGTATTATCCGTATGTTTCTATTTCATTTCAAGAATAAGAGCCAAGTAATTTTTAGAGTTCCCATGACCTTCTTACATTTAAATACATTAAACCGATGCAAATAGATGACTAATTTTTATAAGTTAATCAAAATAAATAAGTACTATTTATAATTTCCAGTGTCTCTTGTCTTCTTACTCCCAGAGGGGCTCAGTACTCGCAGCGTTTGTAGGAACACTGTCGCGACGGGGAGGCCAAAATGGAATAATCTGCGGCAGTTTGGACGCTGGTCTGAGATGTGCGGATCAAAAACCCTCACGTTCCCTGCTTGCTGCAGTGAGCAGTTTATGGAGAAGAGTAAGTTAAGCCGTAACGGCTGCCACTATTCGGCCCGTGACATACTTAGATAAAGTCCTGGTGTTTTAGGCTTTCGACACCCCCCTTTTACATACACTCCCCTTTATTACGGATGCACCGCTTCTATTGTATGTAATATGATACTACATAGTCTATAACATATATGTAATGGTAATCGAGAAATATATTTTGAGTTTATTCGTTGCAAACAAATGTCTTATTGTATTGACAAATCGTTTAATTAAGTAAGTAGTAAATAAAGTTTAATAAGATAGTAATATAGTTTTTGATTTAAAAATAGTGACATTAATTGATATTAAATCTCATTTGCTCAGAGATTTTCATATCACACGTTAAAACCATTTTTTGTGTTTCTGTTACAAAATAATTTAAATCTAAGTTTGTAGTAAATGCGAGTAATGAAATGACTCTCTAAAATTTACATATGAAAACAATAAAATTTGGCTAAAACTGTATTGTAATTAATTGTATTTTACATTTTACAATTATTACAGTTTATCAATATAAGTTTCAACTTTTTATATAACATTATCCATACAGATAAAAAATTCAAAGGGCAGTTTAAATGCAAATTGCGGCCATCTGCTACCGTGAGCCGACATTTTGTTTTTTTTATTAATAGCCAGTCGCAATGGACACACAATAGTTTGTGTTTGTTTTAATTAATTAATTCTCTGTGGTGTTAATTGTTTGACAGTATTATTTGTGGGTGCCTAGTGTGAATTAATGAGGCATACCTTTAATTCGTTATGCTTTTCATTGACGCGACGAATTCATCGTGTTTTGTGAGTTTCGAAAAATCTTTGTATTATTACAAAGATAGGTAGTTAATAGTACTGAGGGGGCAAGTTAGTGATTATCATTTAAGACATTGACCTTGAATATAAATCTAATTTAAGATGTTTTAATATGACTATAGACTAACGTAATTCACTGAAGATTTAAATGCTCCAGGCGGGCAGAATTTCTTCGAAAGATATTTTATTATTCAAATATAAATATCACAAAGTATTTTAAATGCACAAGAGATTGTCTTTATGAATTATGTCAATAACCGTATAGAGTATATACAAATTAAACAGGAACATAAGAAATATCACCGAATAAATGAAATTTTAATTTTTTTTTTTAATTTTAAGTTTGGCCCGATGGAATATGATGGGGATATGTTGGATTATTATGATGATCGACTGATAATGAGTTAAAAGCGTTTCATTTTTTCAAATTAACTTTGATTTAACACAAACTAAACTGCACTGAGACTCTTAGAAATATTTTAATATAATTGTTTTATGTATTACATATAAAAATATTAACAACATGTGCCCGCGGCGAGAACTAACCTGCTCGCTTAGAACCTCACTAGGGCTATGCATTAAACGAAGTTCAAGAAAGAGTGGGAATCTTCTCGTGTTCTTTAAGTGAATTCGCAAGAGTCACATTAGGATAAGATCGGGTAATAATAGTAGTTAGATGTTTTAATAAATAAATTATATCGCATCATATGTTTAAAAGGTGGCGTTCTATTCATGGGGACCTTAGTTTATTTTTATTTATTTTTCTCTTTATTATTATTAATATTTCATTAGTCTTACTTACCATAACTAACATAGCACCAAAGTCTGAATTGTCACTAACATATTAACCTATTTATATGGATCTCTGGTCTGAATGAAAGTTATTATTATTATTATTATTATATATAGTTGAAAGATTATTGTTAGGGTTAAAAGAACTTTATTACACAAAGTATTGTACTGTAACTGTTCTCTAATTCTCAAACAAAAGTAGTTTTAAATAAATATATTATTAAAACAACTTATATTTTTATTTAAATCTAAGTATTGTTCATATTATTAGGGTAAAGTCTGCCAGTTAGTGGAGTGTGTAGCGTGGTTAAATGTCAAATGTAAGAGCATGTGTAATGTTCTGTAATGGGCTTGGCAAACTGCACTAAAAAGGACTAAGTATGTGAGAGGGAATCCTGAGCTATACAGTCGTACGTATATATAAATAAGTACGGGAAGTCTGCACCATGAGACCTAAGGTAACAGATGGAGCCCTACCCTAGGAGTGGGTAGGAACAGAGGTTCAAGGTGATGGGATATTCTCAAAGCTATCGGGCAGCCTCACCACGATATAACACTGAGATGAGACGATAAAAGAATAATTATTATTTTAATGAATACTTTTTGCATGCCAGAACAAAAATCACTCGCGCGTTCGTCAATCTATCTTTACGATTGGCGAGTGTAATAAAAGACTCTTTTAAAACTAAATTTAAATCAATTTTAAACTATTCCAGGCAAAACAATGAGTGACGGACATCTTTTAATGTAAGATTTATGAATTTGTTTATTTTGATCCAGATTTAAAGACATAATTGTACATTTAAGTTTAGGAATACAAATCTGTAATATCTCAATCCTAAATGGCTGATCGTGATCGGATTTGCCAAGTCAAGTAATCGTCAAGTAATTCATCTTTCTTTGATATTTTATCAACTATTATTATTACAAATAGTTACTAAATATAACACTTTAAAACCATTGATTACCTCTTTTATTCGTTTCCTTTACCAAGTTGCAAAGTTTCGGTGCACGTAGAAAATGTGAAACAACAATTCGATGACTTAGAATACTGATTCTCTTCTTATTTTAACATCACCCTGACTCGGTTTTTATTTTGTACGAAATAGGGGGCAAACGTACAGGAGGCTCACATGATTTTAAGATATACTCATGGACATTCCAAAGCCAGAGGATTCGCAAGTGCGATGCCCGCCTTTAAGATGACGATACGCTCTTTTCTTGAAGGTCGCTAAGTCATATTGCCTCGGAAATACTTTTATTTGCGTACTTTCACACTAAGTATTATAAGTAAAGATTAATATTCATTGTTCAGATTTACTTTGCAACAAAAAAAATATCATGTACAAAAATCAAGTAATATGACAGTCACTGTATGGTGTATATTGAAAATGTAAATTAAAAAAGAAATGTAAATGTAATTTTGAATTGTGACGATTGATCAATCATTGCGCAACAAAATAAAAAGAGATAACAATACTTTACAAATGTATTGTTATCTCTTTTTATTTATTTTGTATGTTTTAAATTTAGTTTTTTTACTCATATGCCATGTATGTGTGTGGGGTTTTCCCAGTTTAACTACCAGCGGGAAAACTTAAAGATAATTTAGTGGCAATTGTTTTTAAGACATTTATTTATTTAAAATAAAGCTTATAGTTATTAATGTATTGTTGAAATACAAAGAAGAAAATATATGGAATTCAATATAATTAAATTTATTAATGCTAGCTAGGTTTAATAGATCGTTAAACGTTTTAAAGTTAAGTAAAGACATTAGCAATTGTTTGGAAAATCACCCTTCGTTAGTTTAGGTTAATACAGTCAGGTTAAAGTTAACAAAATGGAATTTTATCTCTTGTTTCACGAATTCTGACGTAAGCATCTCTAGCTCTATCTCTGACAACAAACAAACAGCAAATATAAAAAAATTTCCAAACGCACAGAGGCAATATGCGCGCCATGTTTTAGGCATTTTATTACTTCGATAATTGACTTGCGTCGCAAAACAGACCACCCAAATTTCAAGTGTTGTCACAACAGGAGGCAAAAGTGATTTGTGGCCGACGCTGGTGGCATTGGCATCAGTGAAAGTGTGTTTTCGGTTGATATGTCATAATTGTATATTGTCAGTTGACCTGTGAACATAATGGTGAACCGTGAGCTGCGAATGAATTGAGTTCGTTCGTTTATACCTACTTAATTATTCTAGGTAAGCAAATATAGACTTATTACTGATTGTAGATTCGAAATTTGAAGTATCGAATCAAATAAAAGAGATATATAATTCCAAATCTTATGTCATTCATTCGTGAGTCATCTACTATTTGAGTACGTGAGTAAATATTAATATACATCATTAAAATGTCTGTTCAAGATATAGGTCTTATACACGATACGGTAGTTTTGATTAATAATCATATATATGAAATATATACTTCAATTTAAAATATACAACATTAACGTGATGTTAAATAAGATTTATTGAAAGCACTAATTACTTACGAATCCTTTATCCCGGTAAAAGCAGTGGTAATATCAATATCATTTATTTTTTATAGTCTATGTTCGTGTAGATCGAGAGAGTTGTAATATTTGTAAAGGAGAAAATTGTGAACGAATTTTACTTCCATGATATAAAAACTTTTTAATGCACTTACGAACTATACTTTAAACAAAACATAACGAATTTAAAATACTTTTATGCGAAAAGGTATAAAAATACGTATTAATATACAATTGCATGTTTAAAAACCATACTTTAATAAATTATTTTCAATAACAATTAATTAAATAATATTGTTGGTCACAGTGTAACGTAAGTAGGCATTCAATATAAAATGAATAACTTATCGCAAGGCAAAAAACATTCTCACCACAGCGCAAACTGCATTTGCATTTCCTATCAAACCTTTTTTCTACCATCTAGTTTTCGCCCCTACCTATTACCGTTCCGTTTTTCCCGCGTCACGCATTGGGAGGCACCTTCCCGCCAAAAGCTCGCCAATCAACTCGGCCGCCATGTTGTTATCGGGGCGGCTACGAACTCCTTGAAACCACATCTCCCTCCCACTTATGCAAACAAACCTAGCTTTGTCCCGCTCGCACACGATTCTCTCTCATTGGCAGGAGCGCAATTAGCGCGGGAATTCGAATTCTATTTTTGAAGTAAATGTTTTTTCAGGGATTGTTTATGGTTAGGCGGCCGGCTATGACGCCCTATCGAGCGACACCTGTCTCGATTGTGAACTCTTTCGAGTTAATCCTTTTTGAATCAGCCATGTAATGGCGGTATAGATATAATGTAAATCTGCTAGGATTTATGAAGTCGTATTAGCAAGTTGATCTTTGATAGATTTATGATGTTTCGGGGATTAATTCGGGGAAGTTATGTAATGGTTGTAGGCGGTACCTGTCGTTTAGATGATAGGCGCCTCGCTGATCACTTGATGGACTGTTGAGTGGTTCACGATGTGAAATGAATATATAATTATGTTCGAATAAATTTTACGCTTGCCATTTGTAGTTTATACGTATTATTAGTTTTCAAAATATTGAGAATCACATCTTCAATAAAAATATTATATTTTCAAATACCCAAACTTGGAAAGTACCCGCGAAACCAAATTATGGTTTTTGAATAATGGACTTCCGCAAGGTAACGCCTATTCAATAATAATTATATTTCACATGGAACGAAAATGTCGGAACGATTTACATGTATATAGAGTCATTGTACGCTTCTCTCGTTCTTGTTAAATTACTTCCGCCTTGAAACCGAGATGGAAGTTGTTTCAAGTCGATACGTAGAAATTTATAAATCATTTAAAGAAAAAACACTTAATTGTGTGTAACGCGGTAGACTACCGTGTAACACACATAACTGTGTGTACACACTGTAAAGTACGCGAAATGTAGTACAATGGCGAATTTTAAAATAATGTAAAATATATTTAAATTTTGTAAAAATACATAGCTTAGTAAGTGTTTTTCTTTATGGTAATGTTTTAAATAAAATATAAATTTAATAAATGAGCTATTATATTTCCAGTTTGCAGGCTCTCTCACAGGACTATATAGTGCTATGATATTTTGCCTACTTCTCTCTGCTCTATGATTTTTATCCGAAGTTAACTATGTACTAAGAGAAATTCTTGTATATACGCTAAATATTACTAAATACATAAGTCGCTAATAAATCAATTACAGAGTTTAAACTGGTAAATATCCCATACATATTTTATATTTCTTCTTCTCTTCTATGTGGAAACAGCTGCCAAAAGATGTATTTCCCAACAACTACGACTTAGTGACCTTCAAGAAAAGAGCGTATTATAATAATCTAGAGGCCGGCAACGCACTGGTGAGGCCGCGGTATCACTTTACATCAGGTGAGCCTCCTGCTCGTTTTCTTTTGTATAACGGGGGGAAATGGGGAGGCCCACCTGATGTTAACCGACACCTCCGCCCATGGACACTCGCAATGCCCCCTGTTTTATACAAATATAATCACATTTTATAAAACTATTCGTAATATGAAACTGTCAAGTTGTCAAACAAGAAAACTTTTATTCGTCCAATAACACAAACTGATATCAAAATGGCTTATTAAATTTGCACAGTAACGAAGCTTAGGTATGCAGGTGCAAGCTTCGCGCACATACGTATACATTCACCGACATTATTATAAACATTAATAATTTATATAGTATTCAGTTAACTAACGGTTTGTTTGAAATAGTCAAGCTTTGGCCGACAGACTCGCGAATGCAGAACCTTGAAAACAGCCCACGCTTCTTTTGTATTGTAGGTGATTCTACTAATATTATAGCGGAAGTTTTTTCGTTACTTAAAAACTAGAGAAGGATTTGTAATGTTACGGTATAATAAATATCATCGGAATAGTAAATATATTAAATATTGTTTGATTTGGTCAAGTTGGAACGAACCTGACCCGGCAAAGCAATGTCTGCCAGCTAGAAACCGAGAGAATAGTGGCGATTCTGATGGACACCTATAAAACTAAAAATCTCCAAATTTAGGTTTAGACCTGTCAAACGTGTGTAACCTATTCTATATATTTCTACATTGACAATTTAAACCTTATTGATATCAATTTAGAGACATACAGAATAGGCTACGCTCTCTAAAACTGTTTGACAGGTCTAAAGCTAAATTTAGAGATGTTTAGTTTAGAGTGTGTACATCAGAATCGTCACCACTATAATAATAAGATTGTATTAAATCGCGCGTGACTAAGTTGTAATTGTATTTATAAAAACATACTGATATTTACCAGCTTAAAGCTTGTGTTATGAGTGCTTTAAGCTACAAATACATTACCTTACAACAAATCTTAAGTAAAATATTATCATTATTATAGTATTTGAGGTGCAACTTAAATAAATGTGCTAAGAGTGTAAAAATTCGGAATGTTGTCATGAAATGAACATATTTTTTTATTAAGTATAGACAATAGAAAAATATATAAACCTATATTTTAAATTTTTTTATAAAATAGGGGGCAAACGAGCGGGTGGCCTCCTACAGCCGCAGCCCATAAACACCCATTGTGGGTCACCGGTTCATAAGGAAGGAGTATGCTCTCTTTTTAAAGAATTGGAGGTATACCGTGGGGAAGACCTCTGCTGGAAGTCGATTCCACAGTTAACTTCACAAGAGAAAATGCGTTGCAACTGTGGAAGAAGATGGTGGGGATGGAATACAGAGTTGGTGCAGCTAATGCGATGATGGAACGATTTATATTATTTATATCAACTATACATAGACACTCATTTATGTATAGAGATAATAGTTGCTTTGACAACACAACCCATATTTACTCATGTGACAACTTTGACAGTTGGAGTGGCGTGATACAGTCGGTACATTAGCACAGATAAATGAATTTGATACCACACTGTGGGTGTTTTATGATCATTTGGAAAATAATTCAACACTTTTGAACTTATATTAATAAGCTCAATTTACATTTGTTTAGATTTTCAGACAAGAATGGTTTAATATATAATTTGAAACTTTGTATTAACGTCAATACAGAGGGTTCAATCTAGTCTTCGTATTTTAGATAGGCTTTTGTTTAATGCAGAAATATTTTTAATACTTACAGCGATCGGACGTCCATTTACGACCGAGGACATAGGGCCATTAATGACAATTTAGCGACGAGCTTCAAAATAATTACGTATTTCATACAACATACTATTTCTTACAAATATTATAGTAGACTATTTATATTGAGAATCGTGTTTAGTTGTCAGTATACGGATCGATATTGATTAAATCTTTATTGATCGCAATAATGTTAATTTTAGAAATTACAATCCTAACTTGAATGTCCTATGAAGCGAGCATTACTCCCACTCATTTGAAATTAAGCCAAATTATCACCATACTGCGATTAATCTCATTCATTCAATTATAAAACACGCACGGACGTCGCATTGACAGATCGCCGCGCGAAAACATTGATAGCCCTGAGCATTATTTTCACAGGTAATTCCGTATCTCCAATCATACTAAATCATAGCTTTTATTTCTTATTACAGCCGTTTTGCGAAACTACGCATTACAGGCGGCGTATTCGCGCGCTAATTCCAGTTCCGCGCGGCGCACGCCTTTGACATCTGATTGACAGGTGAAAGGGCGCGAATTAGTGGGAGCGCGGGACCGATTGGCCGGAAAATGGAAGACGTTGGAATTAGTTGGACTAAAAATTAACATAAAATCGTGCGAAAACAACATGCTGTGTTGGTGTTAATTGCGGCTGTTGCTCGCTGTTTTTGGGGTGGATTTGTTGAATTAAGTCAGGTAGTCCATTAGTGTGACATATGGAGTTGAGTGTGCATAGATAAGATAGACCCATATGTCATAATGCGCTACCGTTTGGCATCTGTGGGCAAACAGAGGATGCTTGGATTAGGAAGCAAATAACGCGAGTGTTATGTTAAAACTAGATAAAGATGTATGCTTGTAATCATGGAGGCTTTAGATACAGGGCTTAGTCATGTCGGAGTGTAGCCAGACTCGTTAAGGCTTATATTTACGTTTATGTTGAGATAACGCGATCATTAGAACAAAAGTTATTACGCATTGTTGGCGTATGTTATGATTTTTCATGATTTCATCGCATAAATTATAATTTATACGAACCTTTAATGTGATATCCATTTTGAATGGGTCGTGTCGAACGTTCGTCTATTTTTTGAATTTCGAACTGTGACCCCCGACGCCATGATAATCTCGCGTGACGTCATCGGTCATCAATCACGCGCGAGTTCGTTGTTTATCAGAAATCAATATAAGTTAGTAATTTGAAATTATTAAGGCATTTTAATGGCGGTACAATGAATTATAATTATATAATGACGCCTCTACGTATGCCAAAGGGCAAGAAAATACTGTTTATAGGCAAGTTTGTGCTAGATAACTAAACCATTTTGTTAAAGTAAGAATTTACAATCGCACTCTAACAACTCCGAACATAAAATATTCATTATTTTACATATAAATGCAACAGTTTTTATAACTGGCATAAATTTGACACAATTTGTTGGTTTTGTTGATTTAATATTACGTCTTATTAATCAGTTAAATATATTCAGTTTACTAAACTACATACTTTGAATGAAATTACAAGAATATATTTTGTTAGTATCGTAAATTTAATTTTAAAACCTTATTGTTTTACGTATTTATTATTATTGGTTTATATATATTTGATTGATATATAATTTGTAGTATGGCTTTATGGGTGCAAGTTTAAAATACCAGTGGTATTTTGGTGGATAAATATATTTCTTTTATAATTGTACTTAAAAAAAATAATATCAATCCAAGCCTTTTTTACAAGACATTTTGAGGTGCATGCAGACAACATTCCCTGATCGAGTCTAGAATTGAGTGTTAGTTTCAAAAAGGTTGAATAAAGGTCAAAAGCTTCTAAGGTCCAAATTGAACTAATAATATGTAAAATTCTTATATATACTAGAAATAATATCTTTAATTTTCATATATTATTCAAACCAATTTAATTGTTATTCAAGAATAAAAGTCAAACATAACGGCAATGGAAGCATTCTGATGATAAATAGCATCCGGTCAAAGTTATCGTCAAAAATAAATAATTTAGTGTATAATTTTTATAGATGTATTTTAACTATCTCATAATAGAATCACGATACATTCACTCACTGTGCTCCACCAATTGCCTTAAGATGATGAGTTAACGATTGCTGACTCTCATTCTTTAATAACACAGCGAATACTTCTTTTTTACAGTATATATGTGACTTCTATATTAAAATTAACCGGTTGATATATTTTTCATTCGCTTCATTCAATCATTCATTCATTCAATCATTCATTCATTCAATTTCTTCTCATTCATTCATTCATTCATCATTCGTCTTATGAGCACTAGGACTAGGAGCTACAGGATTGAATATCTTTAGTCAAAGCGACAATTTCGTTTCTTTTTTTGTCAATGTCTAACTATATAACTGTGGTTAGTTTTGCGTTTAAATTTTGTAATAATAAGAAAACATTACGTAATACTCGCATTTCGTACATTATAAAATTTCAAATAAATATCCTGTCACCTTTTCATAAAATGCAAATGGCTATTAATAGCAACACCTGCGAAATGAGCATTATAAATCTCACAAGGTGTTTGTGTGACAATTTGTAGCGGGATTGAAATATTGTAATTCTATTCAGGGTCCAGGTAATTCCCGTGTCAAGGGGACATGACATCATTTTGATATGATCGTGTCAAAGTCATTTTTGAGTGTATATCGGTTCCGTCAATTAAGATAAATAGTAAAATAATATAGACAATAATTAACAAATTTATGAATAAAAACTTTTTATCGTTGCAAATCATAGGTGGTTACGGAGAAAAAAAATTTTTAGATATGATGCAAGAATAAAGAACGTTTTGATAATGATCAATTAAATATATTTTCTCTAATACTAACACATCACAATTCAACGCAAATGACGTCTCTGTTATATAAAAATTAGGTCCAGTTATTTCTGTAATTTATTTTCATAGACTATGGTGGACACGTGTCAAATATTTTAAGCCTATGTTCGTCAAGCAATCGCTATTCGTTTCGCAAGAACGACAACGTTTACAGGAAAACTTATTTTCAAACTCCGCTTTCCAAATACAGACATTCAACAAAGCAACCAATTTCAGCTGAAAAACAACAATAAAATACAACAATATGCGCTAATTAACTTGCTCGCGTCCGCCTTACCAGCGGCCATCTTGTGTGAGATATTGCGTTATAAATTAAAAACCGAGAATTACACTTTCAAATGTCGAACACGTAATTGTGATGTTTTTTAAAGGTCATTTGGAGGATCTATTAAAATGAGCATTTCTATTTTATTTATATTATAATTGTGAGCTCTTACAGACTTTCACGGAGTCATTGTTAATAAAAATGATTGCAATTTAAAGAAAAACACTTTATTAATGGATTTAAGTTATGTATTTTTGCAAAAATTGAAATATAATTACATTATTTTAAAATTTTCCGACGTTTTGCGTGATTTACAGCGGCTGTGTGGCAATAATACATAAATCCGTTAATAAAGTGTTTTTTCTTTAAATGAGTAACAGTTATGTTAATAAAAGATTGTAATTGTTTAATTAATATTTTAGTTAAGTTTCACTCATCGTCATAAATTTTTGCACGATAGAACATTATATCAAAATTAATAATAATTCATTCTCTATTGGTGTTTTGTTAAGCTGGCGAAGCGCAAGTCATTCCGTAGTCGTCTTCATTTGCAACAATGCGTTGTTAAACCGAACGAAGCAGTTATTACTAATTGTTCTCTAAACGATTGTCCGAGGAACGCGTTTTAATGACTCTCGAGGAAACAATGTAATTATACAAACTGTGTATTTAATAATAAATCATTCGAGCTGAAAAATTAATTTCGATGATGCGCGCCATCTTGTATTCGAAAGAGGATCTTTGGAGTTTAAAATTTATTGTACAATTTGGAAATTGCAAAAATGCCAGAAGTTTAAAAGCCATTAACGTGTGTATTTAAATATCATACCGATTTATTTTGTTTACGTTAACTATGATTTTAACAGTATTATTATATATACTAATTACATCCTTATGTATATTTTTTATATATTCTCAGAGGTGAAGACCCTTATTAGCTGCGTGAACCTGTACGGTCGTTTTGCGAGACCCACCACTTTGAACCTTCAATTTAACCCTCAAGGCTGGCTTAGGGTACTAGATGTAGTCTATTATTTATCTTTATTATCACTACTATTGTGGTATCGTTAGAGGGGAAGGCATCCGTCAATTAAAACTAAAATTTGTTAGGTCCACAGGTTTCTCATATAAAATCGTTCATAGCCATAATTTCCTGCCAAAAACATATGTATATAATAAATATAATATTCATAAATAGTTTGATTAAACTAAGTCCCCAAATTGTATCTAAAAACAGGGTAAGTCGGTAAGTTATGTTTTGATGTCGGTTGTATAGCTTGCAAGGAAATCCAGGTCGCAAAACAAGTGTGCTGGTAATGAACTGGGGGGGAGGGTGGGGGGAGAGGCTTAAGTGAAAATAATCTGAGCGCCGTTAGTCGACGGTATTGCCTGGCCTCTTGGCGTGGGCTCATTTGTACCTGGATCTAGATATCTGGAAGTGCAGATAAAGTTTTTCTTATATTTTCCTGTCACGATGTTTTCGCGATGGGCTCCTAAACTGTTTAACCGATTTTAAATTAAATTGGCGCATCGTGAGCAGTCTGGTCCATACAGATAGGATAGCTTAGATCTTTAATTACAATCGCAATTTTATTTTATTGCAAATTATTTGTCTATAATTAATTAACTGTTAACTCCAAAAAATTCTAACAGATATCGATACTTTTCGATTGGATTGAGTAAGTAATCAATGACACTGCTATGGTAAACCGACACCCAGTCATATAAAGATTAATTTATTAACCCAAATAAAGAATACTTTTATTGTTTAAAACACTCTCGATTATAAATCCCCGAACACTTAAAGCTGATCATGATTTTTAGTGAGCTAAAAATGATTGCTAGAAATCACATGTATGGCAAAACAACGTTTGCCGGATCAGCTAGTACATATTTTATAAAATTACGGCTGACGTCAAACAAATATATGACGAACGTTTGGCACTTGTCAAAGCTCTAAAGTAACTCTTCGCACAAATCCAAAAGCTTTTGCTTTGGATTGCGTTCAATATAAGTTTAGTTAAATTTAATATTATATAATTTTTCACTTGAAGAAGTGTGTAATGGCAATGTTAAGATATATTTAGTTTAAAGCGTCTTATCTAACCAGTATTAAGATGAAGTGTTTGTTTGTTAGGCCATGAACTCGCTCCGTCTCATTATTCATAAAAGAGGGAAATTAAAATTTTTGAATAAAATATTTGAATAAAATAAAATATTTAAGGGTATGAATAACCGATTCTCAGACCTACTCGATACGCTCACAAATTTCATGAGAATCAGTCGAACGGTTTTGGAGGAGGAGGGGAACGAAAACTGTGAAACGAGAATTTTTTATATAAGATATCTGTATATATAACATTCTCATGTTAAAGGAAATGTTACGAAAACCTAAATTCTAGAACTAAAATCCTAATTCCGTGTACAATTTGTCAAATTTCCTAACTCAACATCAGTACTTAACACCTTTTATGTTAAATTGTATTAATATTTTTTTTTTAATTTTAAATGTCACACCTGTTTCTATTATAAATTAAATTTAACGTCAAATCCAGCTCTCTAGATCTCCAGGTGTAATATGTTTGGTTGTGTACAGTTCGTAAGTCACTCTCAGCGGGGTTCAGGTCCCAGGTATAAAGGTGATATCTGCTAAACTGATACACACATTTTATTTTTCAAATAACTTCCCATCAACTTACGATTTCCTCTCTTATCGAACATTTTAAAACCCTCAACTAAAAAACATATTTAATCTGCATTGACACCAAAATTCGTTGTAATTTTAATACGTTTATTATTCACATCTGCTTAAAATACTTTATTAGTCATAAAAGATGCTCTAATTTAATGTTTATCACAAATAGCCAATTATGGGGCCCATGTTATAGTTATTAATAGTAAAAGGTAATAAAATCACTCGGCAACGACTAATGAAGTTCATTAGAAATTGGTTTTATAGCTGAAAACGTATTATCAGGCCCTTAATGCGCCAAGACAAATCGTCTCCTATCAAACTAGATGGGACGGTATTAATATGACTATAAAGCTACCGCCTCTCACGTCTTCACGCTCGATATTTGAGGGTAAACGCCAAAGTCATAACCTCAATCAAAAAGACGATAAACTTTGACAAAAATTCCACTTTAAGCCGCATTTTAATTATCCATATATTACAGAATTCGAATTTTAAACTACCTGATGGCAATTATAAGCGCTCACCCACGTCAAAAGCGACCCATTCACTGATATAAAAAATCTTTAGAACTGGCCGGTTATAATTCAAGCGAAATGTCCAAACTGCTCTCGAAAAAAAATTTAAAATTGAACATAGAAAGTGTTAGCGACAATAGGATATACAGAATCTTGTTAAGTCTATGAAAAAATGTTTCCAAAAAGGCCGTGCTTTTTTTTTTGAGCGCAGCGTGAGATCGCTTCGGATACTTGGATTTTGGACGTCATGTGTGTAGTTTTTGTTCATTTGAAATGGGCATATGGCTTAGATTTTTTTTTTCGAAATAATTCTTCGTGAAGTTATTATGAGATTTGCGAAGTGGGCGGCTTCGGCCTTCGTCAGAGCTGTTTGTTTTGAATGTGTGAAATTGAGATAAATCTACGAAATTGTCAAGATCATTAATACGATGTAATTAAGTTGTAAATCATAAATATTTTGAGTAATAGTATTTTAAATAGTTTTGAGAGTTCAACAAAGGAGCCTTTGCAACTTCAATTGTGTTTTGAAAACAAAACATTTGTTTTGTCAAATGCATTTCCAAGAACTAGTTAAGATTTTTTAATTCGTTACGATCATAACTGTAAAACGGGTTTTTTAGTACTTTGACAAGGCTTAACCCCTTGAAGCATTCTTTGTTACATCATTGATTTATCAAATGCAATGAAGGAACCAAAAAAATCGTCAACTTTTATTATATTTTGAAAAAATATATTATATTTCGTATACATAACCCGAGAGTTGTATATTTTTTTCATCTAACGTTTGCTTTAAACAATAGTTATTTCTTATAAAATTGTTGTATAGAAAAATCTACTAAAAACCTGAAAAAGTTTAAACCTCAATGGCGCAAGTAGAAAGAAAGAAAGAAAACATATTTTATTCAAGTGACATTGTAGACAAAAAAAGGGAGATATGTATTTAAAATAAATAAAACTTACAACTAACTCACTGGTCACCTGAAAATGGATGCCACTCAGCATATGTTGGGCAATAGCATGTGTGGTATATTCATTTTGAAAAGAGACGACACGGAATAAAATACGCAATATTTTTTTTTTCAGATCAATTTTAATACAAATCCTCGTACAATGTCTCCATATCTCCACGAAGAAAACACAAAATCCTTTGCATTTCGATATCTTCTCACATTTATCCACGTTACATGGATAAAAAACGTGTCCGTCTATGTAAACACAGCGGACGCGTGTAAATCGGTACTCGCGCCGATAGATCATTCAATGCGCGGAGATCTACAGATCATTCAAGATGGCCGACCCAACTACACACTATATACCATGGTAGTATTCTTTGTTTGATTTGGTTGCTAGTTTAAGTAAACATTGGTATATATTTAAAAAAAAAACACAGAACAAAAAATTATTTCGATCCCCGATGAAACTAAAATTGCTTTTTGGTTCTTAAGTGAATTTAATATTCATATTTAACTGTGTTTTATCATCGAAAAACTATTTATTTTGCAACGACGACCCGCGCATCAGCAGTCAAATCCAATCCGCTAAATAGCTCATAGCTGTCACTTTGACAGCTCAACGGTGCGTGCCGACGCATACCAAAGCCTTTTATTTTAATGGCGCGAACACTTCCCAAAATCGCTACGTCACGATAATCAATCACCATTTAAAATATCGAAAATGATTATATTAATTCCCAACATTATTTGACTAAGCTCCGTAACAATGGCTCGAATGACCGTTTAAAAAGTGGCTCTATGCTGGATGACGTGTCAATTATAAGCACATCAGTTGTCAGTTGCTTTATGGACGCCGGCATAGACAAGCTGGAGCCGTCAAACATTTTTTATTGTAAGATCTTGTAATTCATATTATCAGCATTCAGATGACTTTTATCTACGCTTTTAAAAACGCAATAAAATTTGTGGTAATTGAACGTTTCTTCGGTGGCTGTCCCTTTCAGTTCGATAGCTCAAACGAGAGATAGCAACAGCTAATATTTAGTTAAATGTCAAACGAGGCGGAAACAGTAGCTTCAATATTTGCAGTACGTTAAGAATAGCCGTGTAGTATGAAGGCACATACAAGCTAAATTTGTAGGGCACTCCGCCATGAGTATAATTACCAAGCCATCTTGCTCAAACCACGCCTTCTATTAAAGTCTTACATTTGCATAGCAACTACAGTAACCATGTTTTTACGTTTTAAGAGACTAATTTATCTTCATATGGATCACTTCTTTGAATTTAATAACAATGAAACAATTTTGAAATCGATTCTCATTGAAAATCGTACTACATGATCAATTAGTCTACAATATCGTGCTAGTTTCTTAATTTTATCACACGAAGAGGGAACGATCAATGTTTGCGCGCAATTATATCAAATTTAAAATAAATTTCTCCAAATATATTAGATGAGTATTGATAAACTGTTGCTGGTTTCAAATAACTGAAACTTGATAACGTTTAGCGGTTTGTAATAATATTTTTGTTTCAAAAACCGCTTCATTGTCGCCCCACATCTAACCTTTCGTGAGTTTACAATTAACACGAATCGCTATGTTAATTTTCCGCGGTTTTAATAGCTACCATTATGCACACAATTATGTGAATATTATGGTAATCGATAAAAAAGAAATGGGAAATACGCGCTATCGCAATGAAACTGAAAACAATTCTGTAATTAATTGACTTGTAAGTCACGCTAGGATACGTAGAGAATTCAAATGCCAACAGAATCTAAATATAGAATTGTTAAAAACATTTTTAATTATACATTCTAAAGGCAGCAGGCAAAGTATGCAGTTAAAAGTTTCTAGTCAAAATACATCTTGTAGCGAAGCGTCGATCTCACACTCGTAGCTGATAATAATAACATTGTATTACTTAAATTTACAGCCCACCTGTTAATTGATTGTAAATCTTGTCCGATCAAAACAAATCGCAAAATTTAGTTTAAAGCCTGCATGGGCTGTAAAGTGTTGTAAATATTATTTCTAGATCAAAAATATAGGTGTTTTAAACTTGTAAAGAACATTAAAGCGCTACGTAGGTTTTGTTTTAATCAGTAAAAAAAACACATGAATGCTTTCTGTATGTTTCATTTAAATTCGAGTTTTGTTTCGCGAATTTTTTCACTTGTAATAATTTTGTTTATTCAATATTTTATCTTTTGTATCTTATTTACTGGTTACCGCAGTTGTGGCTTTAACATTGGTTAGTTAAACATGTGTTAATCTGACACATACATTCACACATAGAAAATTTTTAATTTTTCATTATGTTTATACAACGTTGCTTGTGATAAAAAGCTTTTTTTTTCGTATTTCGGCTCAATACAAATAGGTCTATAGTCCAGATGAATAAGATATAATGTTCTGTATTGATGAATTTACATAATATAGTAACAAAAAACTAAAAATATCGTTTATATATAATTATATATACGTAACGCGTCGAATTGTCAGTAAACTATTCGGTTTAATATTTGTTAAGTAGAACCACTTGCTAAATTTAAAGAATCTCGTGATTTTTTGCGCTAGCTAACTCCGTCCCAATGTTTTGAGTGCAGTATATTTATGGCCTGTTAAAAGTCAGACCGACATATGAGATTTGATTTACAATGTGCCAATCACAAATAATACATCGAAATTTCATAGATAAGTAATTGTCAAATTCGTAAATATTAATATATCTGTCTCACAAATCATAGAGTAAACATAAGAGACGGAACAACAAAGAAAAGACGAATTTATAGAGCATGCTTTAATCCTATTAATAATAAAATATCTGAACTAATTTAGGCTGAAAAAATTGTTTTGTTTGAATGCGTTAATCTCAGGTACTACTGGTGCGAATTGAAAAATAATTTTAGCGTTGGATAGTCCATTTATCGAGGATATATACACTATTGGCGTCTTATTGAAAAAATAAGAGTGGAGTATGGGAAAAATGAAAATCGCATTACGATTTGAACAGTAATTATAATCTGCGTAACTGTTTTAAAAACAAAAGCAAAAGATTAAATCCGCCAAGTATATTCTCATCTTATTTCTTTTAAAAAATAAATATTTAGGGAGTACCTATTTAGTATTTTTACAATAAATTAAGGAAATAATAAAATTTGTTAGGGTTCTATTATATATATAAATATAACCCTAACAGAAAAAACCAACAACCACCCGTCGTACGTTTCGCCCCGACACCGGAGCATCATCTGGAAGTTGATGAATTGTGTGCAGAACAGAAGCGAGAAGAACCAAACAGATGCTCCAAGGGTGGTTCGGTACAGTCAGCATAATAATATATCTTGTATTAGCGTTCATAACATAGAAATAACCCACCGTCCGCGTCTCAAATGTGCTCTAATAATGTGATTAGTGGTTGCATTATGTTTCAGATTATATCCGTGTGTAAATGTGGTTGATAGTGTCGAACGTAAGTATTGGGTAATATTAGAATCAGCGGCCCTGTTTCTAAGAAACAATACCATGTGTTTCTTAGAAACAGAACTGGCGCATGTGGGCACACATTGCGCGGAGATGGATTTTGTTTTTTGCCGATAGCCTTCATTGTACAGGCACTTATACTTATGTAACACAATCAATTATTGTATATTATTATTATATTAATTATTGGTATAGATAAAAGATATTGAATTACACCCGTTTTAGCTGAGTGTTAAGTAAGTTAAATCTGGCGGATCATCAACGTGATGAAAAATATTGAATGCAGGCAAAATTATACAAGTTTACGACTCTGAGAAAAAAAACCTCACAACTACTATTTGGAATTGCTTATTTTACAGAGTGCCAAAAAATAATTGAGTTATTATGAACTAAGCTTGCGAGTTATACCAAATTATAGTCCTTTTTTGTCCTGTGAGTCCGTTTTTGGCAAACTCCTCTTGAAAATCCCGCCATTTTCCTCTACACTGTGCTAATCTCTGCAACCAGCTTTCTTTAAGTCAATCCTTCTAAAACGTCTTCGTCTCTTCCTTTTACTGTACCTTCGACAGCAGCTTAATACTTTGTTGTTCTCCTTATCTGTTCCTCCAATATTAAGAGGTGTAACTATTGCAATAAGCAGTAGAAGATAAAACAAAAACGACGGAGAAGAAGACAGAAGAAGAAGGGAACATCTTGAAGATATTTGAAATTGGTTATGTACTTTTTTACGAATTGTGGTTATTTAAATAGATTTTAGCTAATATTTAAGGTTTAAAAGATCCGGTTCCATACGATCGTAGCCGTCAAAATCTTAACAAATGTGAACGCGGAAAGGCCTAAGCTGAGATGATTAGTTTTTTGTCTCGCTCTTAATACCCGAGGCGAGGCGAGAGAGATTAAAAACGCCATTCTTAATTAAAACTCATATTCTTGAAATACTTTAGCTCGACAGCAAATTAGTTAGCATTGATATTTTGGGGTAATTCGAAAAGTTATTTAAAACGGACCATACTGATTTGGTTTTATTTATAGCTTCTGCTTATATCAAATATTGAGTTAAAAATATAGAACATTAATTTATGTAATTTGAAACTATTTTACAGGAGATATGACAGGATCTTAAAATATAAATATTATTAAGTAAATCCTTTTACGAGCGATAGAATAAGTTGAATTTTTGTTGGAGAAACTGTTATTTTGATACTAAGGTTTTGTATGAAGGTTTTGAATGTAAGTTGTATGTAATAACGCTTTTTCTAAAAACTACTAAAAATATTTCGAAATTCTCAATATTTTTTTTAATATTACATGATTTTTTATTATCATTCTTTGTTAGTAATTTTCATCAGTACGGTGAAATTTAAAATAGCGGCATTTACGACACAAAAGATAAACTTTACACAGAAATTATGTGTTTATACTGCACAGTAGATAATGCTTATGTACAATACTTTGTATAAGCCCAGTTATTTTTACGTAAACATATGTTAATTTCTATTTATAAAGAAAATGAAACTTACACGCATACTGTCTAGAAAATCCTGTGTAAACCTTTGAAATGAGAAAAACGGGAAAAAATGAAACCAGTGAAAACTCATAAATAAAAAATGAACATCCATTGATTCCAGCAAAACGGTTTTTCTATCAAAAGTCACGTTCTAAATTACAATGTAATACATCAAAATATATAAATTATTTATATATTATCAAGGCACAATTAAGTACACAATAAAAGATACAAAACGTAAACTGATACAGCCTCTATAAAGTTTGCGAATGAAGAAATAAGAACATAGTAAATTACAACACTTAGTAAATGATTTAGTTTCCTATCTAAATAATGGCGACTCGGTTGAGCCCGCATATGTCGCTCATGTACTCTAAACAAATGCTAAAATTATAGTAAGTTTGGGAATATTAGCTGAGCTCAAATTATACTTTGAATGGCTATTTTTAAGTCATAGGGCATAGGCATCTTATCATTGTACCGTAAATATAATGTGACTAGAAATGACTTAAAAGTATAATAAATATTCAGAATAGAGTTCAATATGAAATTGTTTTTGCGAATTCAAAAAGTAATAAAATAAAATAAATTGAAGTATTTTATTACGTATTTGTATGATTAAGGCATATTTAATCAAGAATATATCGAAATTAGATAAAATTAGACTAGCAACAATTCAGTTTCACTACTCGCCAACAGATGGCGCTAGCAGTACGTGAAACCATTTTCAAACGCAAATAAAACTTGTACCTAATACAATGTCTATTTAAAACCGATTCGCTAGAATTAAACATAATAAATATTGCTAGATAAACAGTATGCATCAAAGACTAGTTCTCGAAAAGCAGGGAAATAAGATCATAAATAATAATGTCGGATCGCGAACGTATCTCGATTCGAATAAAATTTAGTAATAAAAAATAGAATGTTAACCATTACAGCGTTCATTAAATTTTAACTTCGCTTACACGACTGTCCTAAATGGTGAGTTATCGTATCGCAATACTGCATTTGTTTTAATTGCTAAAAACTATTGTAGGAATTATTAAATAAAGAATATTTGCTTCATGATTTATCGTTTAATTAATTTATAGTAGTTAACACAATGAGTACCAAAAGGAAAAAAGGACAGTGGCGACATAACGAGCTGTCAAATACCGAAAACTAATAAGGTTGGGTTCCATCTCCCATAGAGATGAAGATCTCCCATGAGATAGAACTTTATAATTCTTAATTCGTTGGCCATACTCTACGACTTAAGTAAAATGAGAAAATAGTTACTATAAATAATTTCATTTCGATACCCAACACAATTTGAGCTGAACAAATAAATCTTTTATTTTATTATTAATAATGATCGTTTGCACACATATTCTGCCAAACAGAGAGCTTTTTAACACTGTTTAATTCTTAGACAAACATAATCCGAATTCTCACAAATTAGGACAAAGGTGTCTTACGCACACTAGCGCCAATAAAACGGACCATCAAGTGCTGTTAAAAGCTAAACACGAGGCGTGGCTGCGGGGTCCCGCCTTCGATTCCTGACACGCAACTATTTCTAGTTTTTTGCGGGGTTAAAATTAAATCGATCAGTTTAAAGCTCAGTTTTTAGATGTACCCGTAATTGTTGTTTTATTGATTGATACCTTGTTTTCATTTCTAACTGAGAATTGCAATACTTTTAAAACAAAAAGATTTTATATTTCTTAGTATAATCAAATGTTTCAAAAACAAGAAACGTATAAGGTGTAATGAGATATTCTAATGTCTGTTAGACTTTATTAATCCGAGCTTTTAAAGTCCTTTAATTAAAACACATTCTTCAATGTTTATTCGATTATGTCATAGGTAAAGTTGCTGAGGTTAATGTACAATTTAAAATCATGTCAATATGTAGGTGTTAGGTTTGCAAATATGAATTAAATATTATTTAATATTATAAAATAGAAAGGCGATTTAACAGGTAATTGTTACACTCTCCAAATATTGTAGCGCTCGTCCGTTTTCACTCAAATAAAACTTAATTAATTCCGTTTAATTACACAGTTCTTTTACGTAAACTAAATGCTTAAATTATTTTCGTATCATAAACCGTAACGTGGTCGAGCTATCCTTGTTCAAAGATCATGGCGATAGATAGAAAGATGGTGCGACGGAGAGGACCTATCTGTGAATACCTATAATAACCGAAAAGTTGGTTTAATTACGACATTTTAGTGTTTCAAGGCTGTATCGTTGCCGTTAGTGTTAAATTAATATAAAAAATTTTTTTTTAATATTAAAACAGAATAATTACAGCCTTTATTTCTACACGTAAGCCAGATTTTTAAAATCATACTTAAGTTAGACAATTTTAATTATATATCTTTATTCTATCTCTTGCTAAGGACATCCAGCCTGAGCCATATTTCTATGAAAATGGTCTGCCTTGTTCACTCTTGCAGCTAAGTTAGGTCCTGTTAAGATTAAAAAAAAAAAAAAAAATTACTTCGATTGGAAAAGTACGTGGAAATCGGAAAACATAGATTAACCTCGCCATCTTGGTCAATTTAATATACCTATCAATAAATATCATTAAATGAATACCTAACAGTCTGTGGATTTAATATTTATGTAAATACATTGGTAGACAATTAAAACTATTAGAACTAAAATACTAAAATAGTTTCAAAAATAATATTTTTAGTAGTGATATAGAATACAATACAATATTACGACGAAAAATAATAACATTTACTAAGGATATGAAGTTTAGGACAGTTATAAGCTTCACCTTTTCTTTTTACAGTAAAGTAATGTCTATATTTTCAAAAAGTTCAAGAAACAAATCACATCAAATGATAATCAAACGGTTTTAAGAGAACCTCTGTTATCTTGATAGAACGAAATACTCAATTCATAGCAATACTTTCTCTATTTAATATTAAAATTATAAAATAATACTATAAACAGCTTTTTATTATTGGTCCGATTATCGACGCCTTATTATTAATAATAATTCTAGCGTTGACTTATCCCAAAATGTTGTTCGCCCTACGAACTGAGTTAGACCAACAGCGTTTTGTAATAGTTACTTATATTGAAAAAAACACTCGATAAAAGATTTACTTGATTTTTATTTCGTTGCAAGCAATTTTGATTGAATTACCCGAAAAGTATAATTTATTATTATGTATATAAATTGATTTAGTTTTACTATCGTACATAAGTTGATGTATTTTATTCAAAAGCGTTAAGCGGATATGTGACGCCGGCCATGAAAACTGCCGAAAGCTTGCAAATGTGATGCTGGAAAATATAACTGAGAATACAACTATACAAATTGAAGACAATACTTCGTGGTATCTCATAATTTGAAGTCTTCTATCGTTTATTAAGCCGGTGTAAGACCCACAAAATACAATATACCACAGATATTCATATTTTTAGATTATAATTGCACATACTACTATGTTTTTTTATCGAAAATTATAAATTATAATACATTTTTTATATCCCTTCCTTGCTATAAGGAAAAACTTTTCAAAATATAGATACATATTATACTTTTGTACAAATAAAATAAATAAGATATCTATAGAAGGAGGCAAAATTTCGAGAGTCCACTTGTCGTAATAAATTATATTGTACTATTTCTAATAAGAGCACTGGGGTTGCAACCCTTTTTAGTCTTTACACTCGACGCTAGATGGCGTAGGGCGTGGTGTTTACAAACAAATCATTATGTCGTTTCAATATTTTTTCCAATTATATATTTTATCGTTTTTTGATGGCGATATAGTGATAATATAACCGCTCACTGTTTGCTCTAGTGGTGTAATTATTTTCAAATTTAAGTGTGAGATTTCATACAAATATAGATAATATAATTTAGATATAAATAAATAGGATAAAATAGTTCACAATTCGCACGCGGCTGTTCGACTCACCAACTCCACCTAAATCTAATTGATATATTATCTAAATATTACATACGAAATATTGGTGTAAGACATATAAAAAATATTACATGTATAACGGAAAGTAAATTAGATTTTCGTAGCGCAGCACCGCAACACGACTTAGGGACTTTAAACCACCTTAAAGTCCGGCAACGCACTTGTGACGCCTCTGGCATTATGAGTGTCCATGGGCGGCGGTATTTCAGGTGACTACCATTTTGCCCCTGTTTTAAAAAAAGAAACCTAAGGCTGTATAAGGTGATTAGATTGTGAATCCGTTAGATATAGATATTTTAGATAGATAGGTAGTTCTTTAACCCGACTTTGGACGTTCAAATAATCTAATGAATAGAATCTGTACTATTGCTCCGTCTCTTAATATATCTGCATCTTACATATTGAGGTACGAATTTGAATATACTTTAGTAATAATTTATTTGCCCTAATTCCTGTCTTGAACTGTCTTATTTATTATAAGTTTAAGCAGCTAAATAGAGCTTATATATATATATTTATTTGGACAAAAATGGATATAACGTTTTGAAGATTAATTTTATCATTGCATTAAATTACATTAGTCAGGTCAGTCATTAAAGGCAAAATGAAAATATTAAATATAAATCGACTGTAACGAAAAATACGTCTCAATATCTAATTTATGTTAGAAAGGATTAAGTATTGAGCTGGATTGTTGTTAGTTTAATGTTAAAAAAAAAATTTAGTTATTTTATATATCTTTGGTACTTAATACTAATCCTGTGCTAGCAGTCTTTATATGTCCTCGTAGGTATACCTATATTTAATATTGTATTTTTTTAAATTATCCGACGCATAAATGATTAACTTTATCATATTATTCTCTGTTAATAAAAGTCAAATGTATTTTTACTCTGTGAGAAATATATATATATTTTGAAGTAAATCTTTTTTTTTAGCATCGCATTAAACATTTTTAGATTGTAAAAGCTCCGTAACGTCAAAATAATCCAAAGAATTCATTTTAATAGATAATAATTTATTGTAAAATTACATTAACAAGAAACAAAAACCATGGACTTTAAATAGATATATATAGATAGGTACATTTGAGGTCAAAATTGCTTAGACAAAACTGATTCACGTTTCATATTAAGTCTAAAAATAAGTTCATTGAGCTTTTGTAATATTAAAATAGATATTTATTTACATATTCAAATGTAATAAACGAGTTCATTTACCTTGTTAAACAATTTAGTACAATTAATTTCTCGCTATTTGAAGGCTTGCCTCAGCCCTCTCCGAAGGAAACAATAAAAAAGCAATTTAAATTATCATAATAGTATGCTGTATGTATTGAAAATGTTAATTTCGAGGAATTAGTCAAAACTAGGCATTCTTATTTAATTATCCGTAACTATTTTCGTTCAATTGTAATGAAAATTAATTAAGATTACATAATTTGCTACTTATCGTTCATGAGTTTTAATTTAAAAAAATATGTTTGAAACATTTTCACATTAGTGCGCATGGGATAAACACAACCTTTCGGCAATTATCTGTAAAAAAAACATTCGAATATCATAGACGTTCCACGCGAAAGACTCTCAGATATTTTGATTAGGAAAAATCGGAGGAAAACTGAAATCGCTGCGCCGAAAAAAACGTGCGTCCGCGAATGTGAGCGTACGAAGAGTGGCGGGCGGGAACGCGGCTAAAGTGACTCCTTCGTGGGGTACGGCGCTGAACGATTCTTAAAGCAGTTTGAACACTCTTAACAATTCTCCAAGTTCAATTAAACAATGGCTACAATATAATATACTTAAAAGTCATAAACAAATTAGCGTAATATAACACTTGAATAATGTTAACAGGCTTTTGAAATCAAAAAACATTTTATGAAAGGTTATATTAATCTGCTGTCTGAACATTCCGACGCTTCAGCGCTGAGTTGGTCAAAATCGAAGCGACGGAGTAGCGAGTGCAAGGTTCCATCCGATGTTCTGCGTTCCCGCGCTCTGATTGGTCGACGATACTCTCAGAGCGACGCCACGCCCCGGCGTCAGCCTCAGCGCGGCACACCGCGCCAGTGTCCGACAGACTGCCGAGCGTGTCGGGTTTCCCGCACCCCGCGTTCGCTCGGCCACGCGTTTCGTTCGTTACAAAGCCCTAACCGTCGCGAGTGCATTATGACACTAGTGAGCTAGCGGGCCGCTGTGACGGTGTCAAATTGTTGTGTTTGTGATCACGTGCTTGTGTGGTGTGTTAGCTTGAGCCCGTGATATAAAACGTTCGTGGTGGCCAGCGGAGCCTTACACCCGGGCTCGGGCCGAGCTTTCATGGCTCAGCCTAGGGTATGTACTGCTTTTCATACACATAGGGCTACACTACACATCCAATACGGTTTCAATCATACCAATGTAAGGGAAGAGTCGAAGCGTCGCATTGTTTTGCTTACTTGCATAGTCTGTAATCAAATCTGATGTGATTTGAAGTCAGGGGGACGATGCGAAACGATATATTAACGTGTCCTGTCACCGGGGAGATATTTTAACAAGTCAAACGCGAAATGAATACGTAATGTTGTTTTAGAATGCGTCGAACGACCGCCGACGCATTACGGCCGATAATGAAAACGAAATGAATGCTTTATGGTCATAAAAAGCTTAGATAATGTAATCACAACATTGTAGCCTGTCTTGAAAATATTCCGAAGAAATTCGTGTGAGTTGTCAATTGTTTGGGCGAGAATGTTTGACAAAGTAGGTGTTCTAAATGTGCGCTAACACCTGATGAGTTAGTTCGGAATGACAATAATGAGATAAAATGGCGTTCAGCGGGGTGTCTATTGTCGATTGCTCTTATGGGGTCGGTATGGAGCAGTAGAATAGGCCGTACAAGCGGCTTTAAACGCACGGTTGGGCACAAAAGGGCCTATCTCGGAAACCAACAATAAAATTCAATTGACAATGAAAAGAAAGTTTTTTTTCGTTCGCGCCACAAAGATCCCTAACGGTTCGGATGGGGACAAGTTTCCAAAGATTTAGGGTTGTATTGTTTTTACTCAGGTAACACAAAAAATTTAATCCCCTATCCGGACTGTTCGGAGGCATTCAGATGAAATGTAGTGTTCTTAAAGCTACATGAATAAATTACTGTCAGAAATATGTACAACAATTATTGTATTAATAGTAGCATACACACACTTTAATTAAAAGAAAACAATTGTTATCAAGTATTATCGTTAACACGATAATATAACAAGATAAATAAGATTTGGATATAAGAATTTTATTACGTATTGATAATTATATCAATTATTATAGTCTATAAACAGAAGCTGATCTGATAGTAGGTATTATCCGACGGTGGAGTCTAATAATAAGTAGGTACATCAAATTTGTTCGTATTTAATATACCTCTTATACCGTAGGTACCTGAGAATTCTGTAAAATATTGTGAAACCAATCTAAGACTACAAAATTTTTACATAATCACCAACAAATATTATAGACCAAACATAGATAGCCTTAGTAGGTTAATGCTTTGTTTAGATCATTTTAAACTCTATAAATATAATTAATTACTTAACAAGGTTACAGTTATTTTGTGAATTACTCAAAGTAAGAACTAAAAATATTTATTTATAACTATTAGGTCTTAAATTTCTTTTAAATATTATAAAAATAAATTACATCGCGTAGATAGCTTTAACAAAGTATAAATATGCGTTGATACCAAAGTTGTATTTTAATCAGTATTTCTACAATTATTGATAATCTAAAAAGGGCATAAATTACGTTTATTCAATGTATGGTGCCTATTTGACATTAATGTCACGGCCAGCATTTGACATTACGGCGACCTAGGATAGGCATAATATTGTTTTAATACATATAATTACTTGTATCGTTCTGATAAAATATCAAACATTAATACAAATTATGCAATCGTTTTCAGAACTAGAAGCTATTTAGGAGGGATTTCTTATTTCAGAAGAAAAAAGATTATTTGTAAAACTTCATAAAAACATTTTAGTAATTGTATTGAATTAATATATATTATATATTTTTATATTACTAGTTGATCCGGCAAACGTTGTTTTGCCATAAATGGGATTTCTAGCGATCATTTTTTTAGTTCAATAAAAATAATTATCAGCTTTAAGTGTGTGTGTTTATATGTTTTTAAACAATAAAAGAATGCTTTATTTAGCTTAATAAATTAATCTTTACCATAGCAATGCCACCTATTGGTTACTTACTTGAAAAGTATCGACATCTGTTAGAATCTTTTGGAGTTAACAGATAATTGTGACTGTCAATTAATTATAGGCAAATAATTTGCAATATAATAAAATTGCGACTATAATGAAAGATCTAAGCTATCCTATCTCCTAAGTTGGACCAGACTCCTCACGGTGTGCCAATTAATAAATTAAAATCGGTTAAATAGTTTAGGATTTATATATATTAAGATGAGACTATTTGAGATTCTCATCTCCGAAGTAAGGTATTGTGGCAAGATACAAAGATAGACTAACATAGATACACTGTCGATTCTCAATTGTTTCTGATTCCCATTCTTCAACAAATCGTTAATTGCGCACGGTTTTTTAAATCTCGTGCCGTCTGGTCGTTGACTTAACAAAAACGCCCGTAGACACCATAATTGCTAATTTATTCGTTTCAATGTTGGTTTTTAATTATAATTTAGATAATTTTGCGAATTTAAATTATACTGCGTTAGGTGTGATAGTATTTTTGTTATATTTAAACAGTCGTTACTTATATTTTATGTGCTCTGAGAACTTATAGCGGATCTCGCATTATCAAACCGATCCGATTGCTAGTGGTAATTCAAATTTTCATTGTCTTAACTCTATTTTGAAACAATTAGATGTTTATTTGCCTTAATTTAATAAGTATTATACACCAACTGTTTCCGCACACAATCAAACAGTTAGAGTAATTTATTTTTATTTTTTTTATTACAATTAATAAAAAATCTACAACCATTGTCTCTGTCTTCTATCTTCGAAATAGGTTCTTCTTCTTCTCATAATGTATCAAACTTTTATAATACCCTATACCCTGCTAGTTGTATAATTCCCGGGCACAATTATATTAAAATGACTATATAAAACCACTCTTGTCGCGCGTGGGTAAACTTATTAAAAAGGGTAACAAAATGACGTTTTAATAATATTTGCTTAGTTGTTGTAATGTTTTGAGTGTATCATAAAGTTTATGATATCAATTTGTCCGCTAAACGATAATTCGGCGATGGCCCACTAATATCACTGATAACTTATCACGTTACCTGTCAAATATTAAAAATGTCACTATTTCTAAATCAAATAGTAATTCGCTGCAAAGTATTTGAGGCTTGCCATCTGTAGGAACTAATCTTTTTGCTGAGATTATTAAAACTTCAAGTTAAAATAAGGATAAATATTTAAGGAATCATGGGACTAAACCGCTCCGTCGATCGGATATTAAAAAGGTTTGAGGACTATTTTCCGACGGGTACCGAACCCGTTTTTTTTGTGTAAGAATTTCAAATGCTAAAAATTTTTTTGTGTGAATTATATTCTCTTTGGAACAATTGTTTAGAGTTTAGACCATGTAATGTATAAGTTTGTAACAATTAAACTTAATAAAAAACGTATAAATGTAATAATACAAACATCCAAGCTTTTGAGAATATTTCTCATAGCTATGGAACGGTCGCTTTTAAGAAGTATTTATTTTTTTCTCAAGTTTTTCGTTCTAGGAACACCTAGTATTTTTGATAAAGACTGGACAATCCAGTTTCCTTTCCGGTTGCGAGTAGTTTTTGTATCATCATCATCTGATGATGATACAAAAACTACTACATTCGTCTACATTCGTCCACTGCTGGACATAGGCCTCTTCCAAGGAAATGTCGAATTAATTAATTGTCATTAATTTTGTATACGAAATTTTAAATAATTAATCCACTTTTTTATGAATATGTAAGAAAACGAATGCTCTCGTATTTTTTTTACCAACCCTTATTTGTCTAAATAAACAAATTTGAACACGCCCGACGGTTCTCCTCGATTTAAAGTTTCCAAATCATTCCTAAGGAAATTCGGTTGATTTTATTTTGTTTAAAATTTTCTAATCTGAATAGGTTTTATTATCTATTTCGATAAAATTATCTAAATCTTTTATATTATTGTTAGATTCAATACAATGTAGTAGGAATCGTTTTACGTAAAATAATTTAAGTAACAAAATCGAGTAGGACTCGTAGAAGTTCATCTCTATCCGTCACATCGTGCTTACGGTATGATGAAAAGAGACAGGAGAGTTTTTATTTCTTATAATTTTTCTAACGTTTCCCTATGAGTGTCAAAGTATGGGTAGTTAAAGTTGTGTCATAAATGCTATTTTAAGATTTGCTAATATTGTTAAATTATATAAACTCAGAATTTTCTGAACGAGATTCAAATTTTTTATTAATTGTCAATTGATATTTATCATTACATTGTATACATTGGTTGTCGTTACGAAAATTCTTAGTCGCCAAACATTTATAATTAAAAAAATATAATCTACCTTTTTAATAAATATAATTTTAATCGAAAAAGGTTTCATTTTTGCTGTTATAATCTGTGACTTGCCAATAGATTTATTCTTCATTATTCTTACATACATGAATATTAGGTTAGTAAAATGTATCTATCTATTTCTATCACTTATATGAAGCTATATTTAGCTGGCAAGAAAGAAATATAATATTCAATATAAGTATATTATTTTACTAAATACTTATGTTACATAATTTGCAATAAAACCAATTTAAATATTAAACTAATTCTTAATCGCTCTTTTCACGCCGTCACAATATAGCTTATTTATTCTTTCCGCGTTTCAAATTTGAATACGGTTAAATATAACTAGTTAATTGCGCAGTTTAGATTCAAAGTTAATTCGTTAATTTGAGAGTTTATTGTAACCGATGTTTAAACATCCTCTTAAGGTGCGAATCGAGAATTCCTAATTGCAATTCGACATTAAAGACGGTCACACAAAAATGTCGGGATATTATACATTTTTATCATGCTTTTGTTACTACTTGATTTAATTTTGAAGACAACTTACAAACGCAATTTATAAGTAAAGATTTATGTTTATATTATAATAATAAATTGTACCTTTAAAATTAAACCTACCAATAACAGCTCGAAACCTTAACAGACCCGCTAAAATCACTGAAAACATTAAAAATAAGTGTTGATATTCATGTCACGTCCCACAACACTTTGTTTAACGAATGTAATTCTTCTAATACGTCAGCTACATTAAATAATATTAATTGAAGCGAGGTGATTCAGCTGTTTATCGGCCAAGGGTTGGTAGGACAATGACTCCGGCTCCGCTCTTGATGCTCGAGTTTTCAAAATTCGAATTTCGCGTTCTTAAGTCACATCGTTCTTTTTCTGGAACTTTTTGGGAATTTGATATTTGAAATTCGAATGTCGCAAAACAAAAGAGGTTTCGCTTATATTAATATGAACTACGTCTGATATTAAAGCTCGCACAGACTATAGAACCGTCAAAGAATTCGACTTTAAATAGTCAATCAAGAGTTGGTGTGGCTAATCTCATTCAGACTGGCACAATAGAGGTAACGAACGGACAAACGGACAGAGACGATAATAAGACGCGCGTGGGCGGCTTTATGTCAGCGTTATTTATGATGAGGCAGCTTTTTTTAAAGCTATGGGTTTTAAGAGAGGCCTAAATGACATATAACAGTTATATTTTGAACTAGATATATTTCTCTGATAAACAGTGGTATAGATACTAAAAATGATCGCATAATGCCCTCTGATAAGCACTTAATATGCTGGCAATAGTTTAAAGAATATTATTAAAAACGGACATTTCCTTGATCAGCTGGCATTCGTTAAATGTTTTATATAAATAATTATTATATTTACGTATCGAAGGAAACACCAAGAACGGAATATTTACGTTGCGCCGATAATTTTATCTGAGTTCATATGCCAGTTATCGAACCTTGTTTATGCGAACTTAAATCAATTTGTTCATTTAATCTAAGGTTAAATTTATATTAGTAATTAGAGGGTCACGTAACTGGTGAAAACTACATTCTTTATTCGCTTATTCAACTAAACCTAGCTTTATATTTTATACTGGACTTAAACTGTAGAATCTCACAGATACCAAATATTATTTACCACACTATTATTCTGTTATTGTATCAAATCAAATTAGCAACATTATTTTTATAATATATATGATATAGTTAATTTATGGTTCACCGATAGCGTTCTAAAAGTATGTTGTAATGTTTGGAGTCTTGGGAGCTTTAGTTATTAAAAATACCTTAGTATAATTAATACTTATTTATGGAGTCGCACACACATTTATTATATTGAGATATTACTACAGGATTGGGACGTGTCTGACTGTAGTTCTCTAACTCGATCTCTAGAAATCAACTCTAATCGTCAACAAATTTCAAAACATTACAATGTAATATAGAAAATGATTTCGTATACTATAGCTTCGATGGCTAAATTAGTGAAGATCTTTTGAATATCTGTTTCGCGTTGCCCCATGTGGGTTACGCCAAGTGAAGGTGGGTTCGGAAACCGTTTTATTAACACGTGGTCCCTGCGGATGGGCAAATGGGATAATAGTCGTCTGGGCCCGCATCCGTCTGCGATACAATTTTTCAATTAACCAGCAGACGTATCTCAAATAGGTGTCGTTAAGACGTTCCGATTTCCAACGAGACGCTTTTATCTGTATTTATTGTTTCTGTTCTCTATACTACACGCGGAGTTTGCTCTATGAGCTGCAGTCTATGGCTGCTAAATCCGGTGATAGCCAAGGAGGTTCTATATAACAATAATTTTAATAAAACGACACTGGTTTTAGTGATGCGATAAAAAACATAGTTGAAATACAAAATGTGATATTAAAGCAATTAATTATATTAGAAATAGGTAAAATTGCTACCAGTCTATAATTATTAGGTATAACAATACTGGTCACCCCAGCCAGATGACTCGGAGCGAGATGGATGTACGATTCGTCCATATGTTAGAAAGGGACCGGCTGAGGGTGGAACCACCCCGTGTCGCTTACAAGTGACGTCTTTCGAAACCCTCTGTTTTTCATGTACTATTTGTCATTCTTGGGTTGTGTTTATGTAACGGTAGATAACAATTTTATATACAAACGACATATTTTATATAGCTTTTTTTTATTAGATGTACGTCTCAGACAGCTTTATTCTTATTGCGTTCAGGGCGTTCATAATGAAATTCGCGTTTCTTAGGAATTTAAGTTAGCACCCAGCTAAACCGCAAGAGCTTATATCACCGCAAATTCTCGGAACCTCCACCGTCTCGAGATCACTAAAAATACACCTACTTATCCTCACAATTACGACCACTCAATAAAACTAATTAAAAAATAAATCGAAAACCATAGATCGCAAAAACAACTCCACAGAAAAAGCCACAAGAAAAAAAAACTATTCTTTTCCGCTCTTGGGATAAAGGTTATCTCAAAAAAGGCGGGGCCGAGCGATTCCATTTTTAAAACGTATCATTTAATTTTGAAACCGGCTCTCAAGACGTCAAAATGCAGTCATTACGTCTTTTCGTTAATAGCTAGTTTCGGTTTGGACTTAGCGCCTACAGATAACTTATTTTCTCATCTGTCTTTGGTATGTGTTCCTCGATTTCCTTCTATTTATAGACAATGTACAAGGAGGTTCATTTTCTCTTTTCTACTAATAATTATTTTTTACAGTTATGTAATCGAAATGTACAAGTTTGGTCACAGACATCGTTCGTTCATTTTAGGTCATTGCCTTACAAGATGGGGGTTATTAGAATTTTGTGATAAGTATTATGATTTTAGAATGCTTGAAAGCAGACTTATAACACATTGCAAGCGATAGACGCCATATTTGACGAAAAACAAATTTAACAAGAGAACGTTTGTTCTATTAAACTTTTGTTAATGAAATTATCGATTAACGTTCAAGAACAGTTCAATGTATACTTATTAAAAGTCTATATTTAGTTAATTTTGATGAGTTTTGAAAAACATTTGTTCAAATGTACGTAATGTAAGAATAATAACTAATTAAAAACCGTTAAGCTTTACCACCACTGAAAAATACGATTCTAATAGACCAATTTATTAGCAATACTCCGCGAAGAAACCCTCAAACAATCAACGAACGCTGTTCGTAGAGGCAACATCCTGAGGATGCTCCGGTGTCGGTGCGAAACGTGCGTCGAGTGTTTTAGAGTTTTTTCGATTAACAAATTAGTCTATTAGAATTATAAGTTTTGCATCTTGACGTTTGACAGTTCGTGGAGTGCTCCAGTATTGTCTAAATTCAGTCCAATAACTATTACAAACCGACAATCATTTTTGAACACATGACGTTTATAAATTGTTAAAAAGGAACGTGTCAGCTACAGGTGTGTCGTATCGGTCGATAAATGCTTACTCATCGTATTTGATGGTGAACCGGTGTAACTAAACCTAAAATTCATATACAGACATTAGGATGTTGTGACGTCATTGTATTAAAAAAATATATAGAGCCTTAACCTTTTTTTTAGAGAAAATGTTATGGTAATCTTTGAATAATTGTATTAGTTTGCTATCTGTTTCGAAATCAATTTGCAAATATACCAGATTGCCTTAGTATATCCCATTTTTTTTTATTACGCACACAAAAAGCTCATTTTGGAACTTATTTGTTTTACTTTGTTTCTCGCTAGTGTTTATCTGTTTTGGAGTCCATCATGTATAACCAGAGATTGCTTGATAGTTTATTCTAACGTACCCCAGTTAAACGTACGAACCATAAAATTATTTATCTAAGTACAAATTAAAAAAACAATATTCCATTAGTTTTAATTGCGTACGATCCAGGCTTAAAAGCCTTAATTGATGCTTTGATCATAGATACAGCCACAATGACTTAACCGTTTCTATGAATATTCATTGGATTTTTGTTCCCTTTTAGTGAGACTTAATGCGTTGAATTGTTTTTGTCGCGTTTCTTTAGTTCAGGTGAGCTTTTAAGCTCTCATAGGCTTAGGTTTAAACAACTTAAACCTCAATTTCATCAGATGCCTCTCTTACTTTGACAGTACATCATAGACTATACACAGAACAATAAATACAAAATTGGTAATATGATGTGTAAATATCGAGATTTTAACAAATTCCCTTAATTTTCCAGTACGACGAGAGCCTCCACGGCGGGGGCTACATGGAGGGTGGGGCGATGTACCACGAGCATCGGCTGGCTCACCCCCACATCCCCCCAGTGCACTACCCGCCGCCCGCTGCGCCGGCGCACGCGTTACCCGGCGAGCCTCTGGTGCACAAACGAGACAAGGACGCCATATACGGGTGAGTGGGTGGTAAAGTGGCCTTTTTACTTATTCAATTGCAGGGTCACTCTGTAACTACCGATTGATTCGGGTTCGTAATGTTGCCTATAATTGCAGGGTCACTCTGTAACAAATGACAAATAGAATTAAGCTTTTCTATTTTAGTTATACGTGAAGGGAATAGTCTCAAATCGATTCCCGGCTTTATCTAATCTCGATGGACATTTGAGTTTGAAGGAGAATATCATGTGATGTTCACCTACGGAAATGCCACGGTGACGCATCGAAACGAGGTTTATTTAAGTTCGCTTATTTTGAAGGATCTGACGCCATGAAATTTTTTGCTCGGAGTTGGTGCGATATAAATCTTTTTATATAAATATGATACAATTTTTTTCTGAAGAATTAATCGCGGGATGTCCACTATAGTGTATCTTGAGTGCGTAAAGCTTGTATTAAAGCTTATAGTTTAATGAGATCGAATAAAAAAATAACTTTTCACTGTTAACGAGAAGTTGTACAATGGAATTTTTCGATTTTTTCGCTTATCAACATATTTCGTAACGGGTTTAGTTATCGCACTAATCTTATAGATTTACCTTATCACGCACAGTAGCATATCTTTATAAATGCAGGTATTATACCGGAATATTTGTATTTTAAGTGCAAAACGATTAGTATTATTGCATAATTTATAAAATATCACTTTCAAAGCATTTACCACTCGTAATGGCGTCGGTAGAGTTAAATTGAAGGAGATATGACAACAAAGGTGTTATATCGGTGCACGAACTTTGTATCTGATCGAAACTTGTCAAGTCCTTCGTGAGGTGTCAGTGACAGCGAGAGCAAAGCTTCCACTTAGCGGAAGCCGAAACAGCGGATAATACGCACATCATATTTTTAAAATTAACCGATGGAACTACATCTTAGTATAGTTGTATCGATATCAGAGTGAAAGAGAAAGAAAAAGCTCTTAAAATTTCTAAATCGCTCGCACCTATGCACAAACAAAGTTACATTGTATTTCAAATGCATTGTTTAAAGGTTAATCGCCGGTACAATCAGCTGCCCGCATTTATTACAACTTTATTGCCTTATAAAGCGTGTTTACTTGCTATATGTACTACGTACGGTTCAAACCGACTGAGCTTATTAAAAATAAATTGTCAATTATCGCTGGACGAACGCCGTAACTGCCGCCGAACAGTGGTGTGATGGTATCACCATCACGTGCGGCTTATCTGCATCTAATCGGCTTCTATGCACCTCAATTATTGCCTTTATAGCGTATTATGCTGGATCTTGGCGCGGTATTCTGGCCTGTGTCAAGCATAGAGGTCCTATAGCTGAATGACGTCAGCAAGACTAGTTCGATGTTCTGTGACCCATACAAAAGTAATGCGTCATTGCGCGTACATTCTAGCTGGCTCTTTCAAACCAGCGTAAATACTGATTGACAGAAAGAGACGGCAGAGCGTTAGAGTTTTATAAATGACGCATTTATTTCGCTTTTCTTCAAACTCCTTTAGCCCATGTATAAAATTAATTATAATCAATTAATTATAATATCAGCTTTATAGGTTGAACAGTTGTATTAAAGACGTTTTTGTATTTACAGGCATCCGTTATTCCCCCTCCTGGCGCTGATCTTCGAGAAATGCGAACTGGCCACATGCACGCCACGTGACCCTGGAGTCGCTGGTGGAGATGTCTGCTCGTCTGAGTCCTTCAATGAAGACATCGCAGTATTTAGCAAACAGGTACATAGCATAGATTATAGCAGACCGTAAAACGCTATGGACTATAGATTATAGATCTAACATACACGGCAAAACAAAAAGTACTAGAGAAGAATGACGTAAACTCTGGTTTCTCTTGACATTTTCCGAATGTGTTCGCCAATAGGTACCGCAATGGCGGAACAAAAAGTTTTCATTACACCTCATCCGAACTTCGATTACATTTCAAACTTTCAAATAGGATTTTAACGCTTTAGCAACGTCCAATGGCGCTAGAAAACCCCAAAACGAGACATAAAAATCCACGCAACACAAATCCACAGTGCCATTTTGAAAATGATTCGCGGGTATAACTTTGCGCACCTGCCTCCATCACAATTAAAAAGTGAAAAAGGCGCGCGAACGCATTCGGATTTTGAAATGTCGCAAAATGGCGGGCATAAATCAACGGGGGCAATTTCTTGAATGCCTTTAATAACTATAAAGCGTAATTAGCAACGGTAAATCTGTTATCGTATTGATTGTCATGCTTGTTTGTAGTTGGGTTTCAATTTCGTCTCATTTGCACGGCAATGTAATTTAGGCGTAATCGATTCGCCGCGAACGTCAACTTTTAATATCAGCAAATCGATTTTGGAGAGCCGCCATGTTTTTTTTACGAATGTGAAAGTGTGTTCCAATCACGGTTAGGCAGAAAGCAGCTTTGTTAGGAAACATTTGCGGTTTCGACAACAAATCAACATGCACTTAGCGACACCTATTATTTGTTGTATAAAAAAGGACGCAAATGGAGTCATTCTGTTGCAATTCGGTCGGAACCGGTAATCTAGCAGACCGACAATCAACAACTATATAATTTTCTTATTTAAATTTATTAAACCACAATCATTTTTACTCCACAATGGCTTAACAGGCGATGACACATTGTGGTATGCAATTTTTAAACTGTGCCTGCTAATGTCAAACGCCGGAAGTGTGGTATCGTTTCACTTTCAATCACTTATTATCAGTCAAAGACACCACTGTGAGCTAATTATTGAAATTAAATTGTATTAATAGCTTTCATATTGCAAGTCGTCTGACCTTTCGATAGCGTCCAGATAACGTCCGAGTCAGAGAACTGACCAGTTCATGTTTATTTATGTCCCTTGACTTAGGTCTGATAAACCGGGATTGATGACTTACAATGAAATAGGGCGATACAGTCGAAACATCGGCTATACATTGGCCCGTTAGCTGTCATATTTATCGTCACTACGCACATGTAACGCGCAAGCTAATCGCCGCGTTTTAATTACACCAATAAAATGTTTATCGGTGGCGGTAGCACGTGAAATCACCACAAAAAGAGATAAAAATTCGGACCTCCCGCTCTAGAGCGTTTTAATAAGCAACGTTCATAATTCATCGGCGCACGAAATAAATCATAAACCGTAAAGTGTTTATTTTCAACGTACTTAATATGTTATAAATTTATTTAAGTGGCATGCGGTACGATTGTGGAGTGATTGATATAGGGCTCTCTGGCGAGCGATCGGTTTAGTTGTGATAGTGTCATCCTCAGCTGTCATCGATACATTGGCACATCACTGCCGTAGTGATGCGATCGAGTGACCGCTTATCGCGAGGGGCCCATTGTCGCTGCGTTTATCGCCGCTAACTTCTATCGAAACAAATATTATCTTATTACACCTCCAGTCAAGTTTACGGCTGCTTTATGTGGTATTAAGTACATGTTTAACAATTTAATGAGAGCCATGGGGCTATCATGTGATAAAACACACGTGTTATTTTAATTAACATTTGTGCAACTCAATTAACATATAACGTAACTAACACATAGTTGTTATAATAACTGCTATAATCTGTGGAGCGAGAAATTAAAAGAGCTGAGGAAATAATGAGTTCCGAACGCGGCCGTGGCTCGATTATTTCTAAACTTTTTATGAATGCACACGATCGATTAAATATTTATGGAAAATCGCTACCGATACCCGAACAGCGCGTCTCAAATAATTGGACGGTGATGTTAAAGGAGCGTGGATAATGAAAAGTAATTGCTGGTATTTTAATACGTAGATCCATTGATACAAGACTCGGATAGAAAAAGTGTCAGACAAGGTCAGTTGCGCGTTTTTTACTGTCAACTGTCAGCTAAGTAAGTTGTCAGAGACATTTGACCTGGAATGTGTGGAATGGCGCGCGAATCGCTTGCCCTAGACCACTGGTGTTAATTAGTGCGTAAAAATACGATTGCTATTACGGAAAATTATCGATTGTTATCATATTAATCACTTGCTTCGATAGGTTTTAATTGCACAAGGGAGATTTTGTTCCCACGCAAAGTACGTTCTGCCGGTGCCATTGCTCAGTCGAATTCGGGTTTTATTAATTGTATGAACGCGTAAAATAAATGCTACTTTACGATGCTTGTCTCAGATAAAATATTTAAGTTGAGATAACGATACCACGTTGATGATTTCATTATGTATTACATATTTAGGCCCTGGTAATAACATTCCAGTCGAGCATCGAAACTACAGACTGCATCGAAGTCAAATCAAAAAACAATCACAGATTACATCAGCCATAGATAATTAGTCGAATGGACATTGCACCCAAAACACAAAATAATTACCACGACAATTAGGTGTACGCTGTTAATTATTTATATTAAAATTCATTTATTCAAGATGCAGGCTAGTCGTTGAATACATTTACACCTTAATGCCTTAAATTATAAAGATGTTGCTGATAACGCAAACGTATTATGTGTAAAAGATTAAATTATTATGATTTCAATATCTATTTGTTTGCGACTTTAGATTTGACACGTGACGCGTGACATTTTCATATTGCTTTATCTAATTGTATTGATACTTTCGATTTTGAAACCTTTGCGTTGTTAATTACAGCAAATAAAGTTACTGATGATACGGTTTCCGAATTAGAGGCAGGCAACCCTGCCTTGGTTGCTGAGGTTCCCAAATCAAGTGATTACACTAACATTGAAGCACCCCATCAATGCTCTTTTCGTTTGTCTGTTTGTTTACATCTGTCGTCTCGTTTAAAGCGTCTATTGTCTATTGTTAAGGGATTTGGCGCGCAATTTGAGCTCTATGCCGCCATGATCCATTTCGCACGGAAATAATAAATATGGCGTCGGTGCAGCTGTGCGTAGTTATGAGATATAGTTCAAATAATGTCTCTTGAAATATCTGCCTGTATAATAAATACGTTGTTTTTTTCATGTACCGAAATTAAATCGCAAATGTCTGCCGTAATGAATAATTGTTTGTTTTTATTACTGTTAATATAAAAATATGCTATTGATATAACACGGAACTGATGAGGTCACACTATACAAAAACAATATAAAAGTCATTGCTCGGAGTAATAGGAATGCAATGAGACCATTTGTGTAAGATAATTTAACACTTTAATTGTTATTGGAATATTATGTTTTATTACTTCAACATTGCTACGGGCTAAATCACACATACATTTGTTGCATCTAATATAACGAATGTTTAATTAATTAGATAAATTCCTAGTGCAGCAATGTATCTTAAAACTACGGTTTATTGACTTTATTATGGCAATTCCTGTTCTGATTGAACCCCATGCGATTGCGTGAGCCACTCAATTAGCGTCTGACACGTCGTTTTTGTACATTAATATGCCGATGGACTAAACATTTCATCGCTGACGTCAATTTCGTTCCTTTTTTGAAAAACGCCAACTGTCATTTCAAATTTGGAATACTGTGCGCGATCCAAGATTATGCGGAAACCGCTCAACGATAAAAGCAGTTGCACGAAAACTACGCAATAAATTCGAATCCGAACAATTCGAACGTTGCGCTTCGCTAATTCGTAAATTTTGAATTTTTGATTAGGGAACGCGAACGGAACGGAGGGTTCGAAATTTGAATACACCAATAATGGTATGGTGTGACGCGATTGGTCAGCAATTTCTCGCATTTCGTACCTAACGTCCCTTCGCCTGCGGCTTGACTCCAATTTAATCTGTTTACTTATGTTATGTAGCATAATGGATAGTATTAATATAATTAAAATCTTTGTAATTTAAAGCGCGAATGTCCTTTTCGGTGCCGGCCGGTTTCTTGTAAAAAGCAGTTGCGGCAGGCGGTGGTATGGCAGTTTTTTTTGAGAAAACTCGCGATAAAAATGGACGTCAAATGACTATTAATTCGCACCGGTTAATAATGACATAAATATTGTTACAGGGTGTTTGCTTCGAAATTGGAGCAGTGTTTTTTTTAATCTCAGAAAAATCACTTAAATAAACCCTTCTTAAACTTTGGGAAATAAAATCGAGAAAATGATCGATCGACCGACGGAGGAATGCCGATGAAATTGTCGATAGAGTGTCAAACAATATACGGGCAGTTTTCTTAAGTTTAATATAAAGATTTGATTTAAAAAGAAACATTCTGTATAAACCGCGGCGTAATTATAAGAGTGGCAGGCGCATTCCACACAACACGTCTCGGCTTTTCGTTCGCCGCGTTCACCGACTGCGTAAAAGGAAAGCTATTTGACGTTTCTTTTATAAAAACTGACAATACTATCGCAGATTAAATAGTCATCTAAATAGTTTTACATACGAGAATTGTAAGTTGCAAAATATACTATCAGTATGTACTCACCGGTAAGGGTTTTCAACCGGTATTCGAATCTATAGCCGCCCAAAGCTATCAATCCCCATATAAACCTACATATCCTTTATCCCTAAAAATAAAAAGCACATGTATTTGACGTAACCAGAGAAAGTTGAACCGGCGCAATCGTATTTCGAATAAAAACTTTACGGTGCTGGTACTTTTATGGGGTCAACGTAATTTTGTCGAGGTAACCAATATAAGGTGGCCCCTGAGACGGTTAGAGAATAAGGCAATCGTGGCTCTTTGGGGTGCGGTAAATAAGGGTGGGTCAAAACCAGCTGACGCGGATTACAGGCGAAAGGAACTATATATTTGCTAATTGTATAATGTGTTTAATTTTCTAAAACGTAAATCGTTTTCGCCATTTTGAATATTTTTATCGCGCCCATTTTGTTATTTGTATTGGGAATTCGGCTTAACTAACAATGTGCAATTTTGGCAATTTGAATTAAAACCTACAGACTATTGGGCAGGCCCCTATTGCGCGTGAAAAGAGGTTTTATATAAAATGCACAGACTCTAGAAAATTACTTCCGTTTTCCATATTTAAAATAATCAGTTGGGGACAAAGAGGCCATCATTAATATACATATTTAACCCGATCAATGCTGCCTGTTATTAGGGAGCTAGGTTATTTCAATACGAACTGTAACTAAAAATTAATTTACCCTCGCAACCCTAGACAGTGTTGCCCTATAATTATGGAATACCAGTTTTTATTTCAATTTAATACCGCTTCTAATTTTAATTTTTAAAATGCCAATTGCTAATTGAAACTTTTTGTATAACATACAACTGTTATTTTGTTCGTTTGTTTTAGTCTTTGAGCTTTTTATTATTAAAATGGATACTATTTTACTAATTATACTTTTAAAGCTAGTATCACTGATATGTTTGGAATTTAGTATCTTGTATTCATAGTTTTATAATAAATTTGAAATAATTATTTATTAATGATTGATTAACCGATTAAGGTACGTAATTAATGAATATTAAACGGAATTTTATTGCTTGATGTCTTCTTTAACGCTTTGTGACGCTTCATCGACTTTCTATTTATTGCATTTATAATGTCTAATTAACGAATTATTTCTAATTCTTTTGTATTAACCGACTGCGAAATAGGATGTTACGAATTTTGATTGTTGAAATAGAGGTTTTTAAATGCTCAAGCGGAGATCGACGATGGTAATTGAACTGTATCCAATGATAGAAAACTATTTTTCCTTGTACATATTTGTACGGAATCAATCATCAACCCTTCCCAGACATTTTCGTGATTAATGACCGAGCCATTATCAAAGAACTACCCTCAAAGAGATGTCCATTTATGTAATGTTCAACTAATAAAATCGTTTGGGAATTTTAGTCCAGTTGTATAAGAAATCTTAGCATTCCCTAATAAAATATCTTGTCTATGGTTCCGTGGTTAAATTATTAAGCTGGATATAAAGTAGAAATAATTGAAATACAAAATTCCCAGTTATACTTTTTGGGAAGATTAACACTATAGATAATGTATATTTAATTAAAAAAATCCCTTCGCACCTGAGAAGCGCGCGAAAATTAGACATTTTCTTAGTCTAATAATGAAATCGTCCAAATGAGCAACGCAACTGGTACAAACGCAACCCCCCAATCCCTTTAAAGAATTAACTTATAAATTATATTACCGAAACTCACCCGCAGATAAGTTATTAAACATAGCACCATTACACTTTAATTTAACCCCCGGGGGTTGCCTGGGGTTGCGGATTAAAAAGCGCAATATTCATATGCTTTTTACATTTATCTGTGGTTGCTTAGGGTTGTCTACGGAATGCAAGATTTGTTCTATTTATGCTATCTGTGGGTGTTATGCGAAAAATGCCGCCAAAATTGTTGACGACGCTGTGTATTTTTAAAATAAGAATGTCCATTTTACAAATATAAAGACTTATTTGGGAATACAAATACAAAAATTGTATCAATTGTTATAAATTTTGTATTTTTATTACTTTTAATAAAAATAACAATGTATACGTTTATCGATGAGCACAAATGTAAAGACGTATGCAGGGATTAAAGGGCAGATGCATAACTTTTTGTATTTTAATCTTCTTTACGATATTTAAACGTTTCGTTGAAATGAATAATTTTAATGTTTTTTATATTAATCCCTTAAGTATTTGTTAAGCGTGAACTTCAGCTATTACAACGAATCCTTTGTTTTTGTATTGATGTAGTATTTGAGTCTTAAAGTTAAATTGCATATAATGGCGAAGGTGCGTTGACCGTTTCAAAGTTTGGCGGATATTAATGCAAATTTATTTATCCAATTGTACCCTTGTATCTCAAGAGCAGACAAACAAACATCGATTGTTTACGCAGCGTGGAACACGCGTACATTAAAAATAAACAGTTTTCATCACTCGGCTCCGAAATATAAACGATCAGTTCGGGAGATTAATTCTGTGACGTCATTGCTTACGTCACTTGAGTTATAGGCTTTGATCTAACGCCTTATAAATATATATTATTAAACATAGTTTTGTATACGCAAGCATCCATACTAGTGAATTACTATACCTTCTGTCTAATCAAGAACTATGTACCTAAGTGTGCATTTAATGGCTTGGCGAACGCTAAAATCACACATTTCCCGCGTTATCCAGGCGTTTAAGCGTCCCCTTGGGGTTAATTTGGACCAGGAGGTGAGTTTTTCGGCCATTAACGCGATCAGAGGGTTGAGATCGTAAAGGTGAAGTTTATTGTCTATATTACATAACAACGAATGAGGCAAGCACCCAGTTGGTGCATGGTCACCTGCACTGCCAAGCAGACGGTTCGGGGTTCCAACGCTGGTAACATCAAAATGTTTGCAACCGTGGTTTTAGTGTTATTTATCTTGGCCTTGATATTTATTATATTATATGTAGATATAGCTCATCAAATTATGTACCTCTAAACATTAGTACTGTGAACAAACATTTTATTAGATAGTTATAAAAAACATTTGTCAAATTTACGATAATATAGATAATATCACTCGAAGCACGCGTCATTTTTTGCAGCACAGATAATGAAGAATACTAATCAAATAGGATGATTGAACTGTAATTTAGAAGACAAATCATTCCCAAATAACAGGTTCCAAACTTAAAATTACACGTTAGTGCCAACTGTCAAAAACACGATCACGCCCTCATATAAATTAATAAATCAAATCTCGGTTAGTGACAAAACGCATCGAGTCACAAATCGTCAGAGGCCAACATCGTAAATCAACTTGCATTCTTGGCGAGATAAAAAAATTACCCAAACACCCTGCGAGCGTCTACCTGCTCGTATCTTTAGAATTTCTTGTATTAAAAATAAAATTTTCAAAGGCAACGCAAAAAATTCAAGAAAAACGCCATTCGCCGTCTCGCTCTGCGCCGGACTGAGCCATCTGCTGACTTCTACAACTTATGTTCCATTTTCAAACGATTTTAATAAAACATTCTACAATGTTTGAATAGACAAAGCGTTCAAATTTGAAATTCGAACACAATACACTCGCAACGCCCAGTGACAGTTCAGGTCCATCGGTGAAATGCAAAATTCGTCCCGGTGGGGTATAGGGCCATACGCAGTTTGTATAACACTTTTTGTGCGTACGCGTCATTACTCGATCCGACCCCAATCAAAACGAGTTTCGAAGCTCACCGTTGCATATTTTCGATGTTACGATCACTAAAATATTTATGAATTCCACTTATGAATAGTTTTCTATAATTTACATATTTATGGCGGGGACGAGCAAACAAAAGGCCCGAATTTGTAAACTCGGATAATTTACGACTCCCAAGCAGTTCGTTTATGAGTCAAGGCTCGCAGGACCGCACATAGTGACAAAAGCTTCAAGGACTTAAGGAGCTTCATATGAACTCCTATAATTGGAATGCAAACGATACAAATGGCTGCATTCGGATTTGGCATTTCTCCCCGATGCGTAAGAGTGAAATTTGTTCAGCGTCGCCGAACTGCTTATTATCCTAAGTAAGGTATAATCGAAAGCATCAAAATCGTTACCAAACGCGGTACCCTGTAATTTTTAATAAAAAATCTATTTATACGGAGCTGAGAAGGCTACCTAAGATACCCGATTGATCGATTTCGTCAAAGATTATTAAAGCCGCGTAGAGAGTTTTGGCACTTGTCACCTAGGGCATATGATCGAAAATCATAAGTGGGATTTTGGAATTTAATGGTAAATTATTCTATACTAAGTTTTAATTTGGAGTCGCCTCCTATTTCATAAGTTTTTTGATTGACGCCGATGTGCAGGTGGTTTTTTTACAACACTCAGGCTACTGTAGTTAAAATTATAGTTCATTAATCCTGTTACGAATTTATTTATAGGATGCGCGTGCGCTTCTTTTCTTCCGGAACTGTTACATCCAATGTCCGATCATTTTATTTAATGCCAGTTTAAAGGAGGACGTTTGGAGAATATAAATATAATTTAGACGTTATATTTCGATACGTAATATAATTACGCAATAGATATGAAATTTAATAAATATTGTGAGCAATATTAAATTTTTTACATTTGAACAATGATGATAATTACGTTTCTTCTGACTGACTCATTGTGTTTTGACGGTTTCAAAATAGATCTTGGGAAAATATTAAATAAATATAAAATTAAAAATCTAGAAGCGTTCTCACATGTTATAGTATTCAAATCGAAGACCGAAACTTGTCATAAACTGACAGGAATGGGAGTTTGTATCTCCGTGACAAAAAGGCCAACAATGCATTGATTCAATTAGCTTTACAATTGGACTTTTGGGCACAAAAGGCCCAGGTAGACAGACCCTGAATAGCCCTGACAATTGTCCTCGAAGAATTTAATTCAGTTTGTGAACCCTTTACAATTTAAGTAAGATTTATATTTCCCTAATTGTCTTGTGAAATCTAATTCGTTTTGTTCATATATTAATAAAATGCGCTCTCTGCGAAGCTACTGCTGTAGAGGATAGAGCTTAGTCATTATGATTTCATGGTTACAGATAATACATATAATAAACATGAACAGACTATGTATAGCAAGTTAAGGCATCGCGTGGGTAACTTATTAGCATTTAATTTGACCAAAAGTGGGGGGATCCGGGTCGATGAGCCCCCAAATGAGGGACTTCCTCCATGAAGAGGCGTGACCTCACGAGATTGGTTGGAGATGGAGAACGTCAGGTCAATGACCTTTACATACAAAATATATTTACAATTTTTAAGAGAAATGGTTGTTGTATATTGAGAGTTTTAGCTATGATTTTAGTTGCTTATCGATTGATCAATCAATTGAATGCGTCACAACACTGAATTAATAATTGGTTCCGTAGTTAATTAATTCACCTCTTTCTCTTACAATAAACTGATTGTACTATCGTGAAGCCCGCGCGTAATTCTAACAACGTTTCAAAGCCTGGTTAATTATTAAAAACATTAAAGTTTTTGCACAATAATACATATTATTTTCATTTCAAACAAAAACTATGGCATTTAAAATTCCGCCAGCGAGCACAGATGCGTGATAGTATAGCATTTCCGGTCTAGAAAAAAGACCACTCACAGACTAACTGAATAAGCAGAGCGTCGTGCAAAAATTGTCTAAAGAGAACTAAAGAACTGGGAACTTAGTTTATTTAATGTGCAAAGAGAACTTTTACCAAATAAATCGTTCATCATTCGCGTTCCTGTAAAGTTATAACGTGTTAATAATTATGATAATATAAATCGTAGATGTGTTCTCTATGATTTGTGTGTCTATGATAAGATCTATAGTCTATGGAGTCAACGAAGTGGAACTGCTAATATTACCTAGTCTGCAAGGTCTGCTCTATGTTCATGTTGCGATTGTGTGTAATTTATTTTTGCTACCGTTAATTATTTGTATGCTTTTCTCTTTGTTGACTCGTTATTGAAAAATTACGAGCTTTGATGAATATTTGTGATATTAATTATGAATTTTCTATTGTTCCAGATACGCCAAGAAAAACCTTATTATATAGCCGATCCAGAGGTTGATTCATTAGTAAGTATTATCATGTGTTATTAGTTGTTGTAGTGGCCAAATAATTTATAAGTTGACTCAAATCTAAAACTGGCAACATCGGTATTGTGTGTCATAAAACCTTGGAGATTTTCGTCCCCCGCGGCTAGGGTTGCCATTAACGTATTTATAGATTTCATATAACTACAATTAATGTCGTAAATCACTTTGTTTTATAGCAAAGGCGATATAACAGCCTTATTTGTTCAGCTAAAACGAGCAATTTATATTTCTTTATAATTCCAGACATATTTAATTCCTATAGTTTGAATTGCACATTTACTCGTAAATCTTTTGTTGAAACAACGTATTACATTACAATATAATCTCCTTCTAAGATGATACTGGCAACCCGTGGTCTAGCGTCAAACAAAAAATTAAAAAACATGGCGACCACCCACCAGCCCGTTCGTTACGGATACTTAACCGATTTTGGACAAATAAAATTTGAGCCATTACGAATCGACGGTGGCCATTCATGCCTCGGATTAAAATTGAAGGTTCTATAAAATAAAATCACCGCGGGCACGACGAATGATATCAAAATAAACAGAATCCTCGTTCTTTATCGCCCTAAGACGTCCCAAGAGCTTGTGACTGGTAATACCAGTATAAGAAAGAAACAAGATGGCACAAATATTACATCTTTCTTACCTCCATCAGTGCCGAGGCTCGCTTATCCTTCAAAAGTCAAAATATCACTTACGAACGTCAAATGATTAAAGGCGAAATATCGCAATCACTACCCAGATCTTAGAAGAATTGGCAAATCTTCGCCACTAGCCATTTATTTGTTATGAACCTAGCACCACTAGACGCCCATTTCCAATACTAACCCAGCAGGCTCCATTCCAAACCGAAGGACCCTAAGGTCCTTAAGAGCCTATCGTAAACTCAACGTATAAAATACCTCGAAAAACCTGTATTACTTAACAAATATTGTTTTACCGTCAGCCATGTCTAACAATTTCTTACAGTTGATTGTATTTTGAACGGTAGCAGCCGTAAACGCACTGATAAGAAACACAAACAGAGCTTTCTTTCACTTTTGGGTGCTTTTCGAGCTTCTCTACGTATACAGTATTACAATTTAATAAGAAGTATTTGATATTTACAAATTTATTTTATTATAATTTCTTAATATTAATGTTTCTTAACCTGGATACGAAGACAAATAGGGTACACTAAGGTTTAAACAGTTCAAAGAGACATCTTTACATTAGCAATTATGAAGGCTTTGCCCTCTTCCCAAAGCCTCATTCAATGCGAAATTGGTTTAGCGGTTAGCCGTGTAAAAACGACGTCAAAGCTTTCAAGGTTGTCTGATTAACCCAGCAAATACCCCGAGGCTATTGTCCCAAGCCCCAGCTGACACTTGGTCATTGTGCCCGCTTGCAATGTGTTATATTCAATTGCTAATTATGAAAACCTAATTTATGTAACCTATTTTACAAGTGATTGTTTACTGCTTCGTATTTGGGACTAAATATGTTTAGTCTACTATAGATACTGCTAGGGAAATCTGAGCCTTGTATAGTTTTCAGTAATTATAATTAACTAGCTGACGAGGCGAACTTCGTACCGCCTTAGCGTAGCTTTGATGCACTATTTTATATTGTATAGTTGACCTATCTTATTTCGTATTATAAGAGGGAAAGAGATAGAAATAAGCCACGACTCTCTCACTCTCATGACGTTGACATTCGTTCTGCGCGTTTTTTAATGCAATATTAAATGTATATTTTTTAATATTCCTGAAAGATTTTCTTAATATTTCTTTCCGTAAGAACCATCCTTGGACTTCCACAAACATAAAAAAAAAAGAATTATCGAAAATGGTTCAGCCATTCACACGTGATGCCGTGACAACGCGAAACGGGTTTCATTTTTATATATATAGATGATAATGTAATAGTCTATAATAAGCGAGGAAATGGCTAAAACAATCTCGAATGTAAAACATATGTCTCATAGAATTTTGTTTGTCAAAGATCAATAGTTTGTTTTTGGGAAGTTCAAAATTGAAACCCAGTGTTTATTGCCACCACAGATTAGTTACGGGCGACAACAATTTAATAATTAAATTCTTTTGTATACGACAAATTAATGGATACTATAGTCTATAGTAATACTAGCTGATCCGGCAAACGTTGTTTTTCCATACATGTGATTTCAATTTTCAATTAATAAATAAATAAGGGTTGATCGTAGAAGGGTGAAAATTTAGGATGTGTTTTTGTATATTGTATCATACAAAATAGAAACTAAAAATTTTGTCTAAAAAAAAAATGACCCGTAACATCACGCTCACAAAGTTTCATGAGAATCGGTCAAGCCGTTTCGGAGGTGTTCAAGTTCGAACATTGTGACACGAGAATTTTATATATTAGATTTAACTTAAACAATATTTGTACATGGTAACGGTGGGTTAACTTAAAATGTTAAACATATTAACACAAAAAAAGTAAAAACAAATGTGGAAGCACCATATTTAGCGTTTATTCTAATCGGAGCCTTAACATCCTAAATTCCTAAATTTTCTAAATATCCTAAATTTATAGACATACGAACTATCAATCAAGACTTTTAGCCATACGAGCTTATCGGCCATAAGAGCTTATCATTACAAAAACATCGATACGAAAATTATCCCGTTTAATTCCGTTTCATAGCCACCGCAGCCAAACCCAGTTAAGTTGTTTGCACACGTCACATCTGTGTTTGCCCCCGCTGCATTTGAGTCGTTTAACACCATCAGAAACGGTTTATCCTGAGCCAACAGAACTTGAATAATTAGGGAGGTCTCTCCGACTAAACTATTCTAAAAAAATATATTTAAACTTTGCAAAAATACAGTTAATAAAGTGTTTTTTTGTTTAAATGAGTAACAGTTCCCAATAGAAGACAATTATAATACTTTTGCTTTTTTTTAAAATTAACAAGCGTCGTAGAATAATCGTCAAATATTTTATACTCGGGTCACGCGCCAATAATCACTCAGATCCATTTAAAAATGCATCGCTCGTATATCAATTGACAACTGAAATATTCGAGTATTAACAAGAATTTAGATCTAATCACGTTCAAATTAAAAAAGTTTAGTATTTTAAACGTGTTTGAACGCGCTAATATCGAACTAAAATAAATTGTAACGCAAAATCCCGCCAAAAACACTATTATCTATGGATAGGTCTAAAGTTAGCCCATTGAATGAAGATTACATTAAATCATTCACCTTTGTCGGTCACTTGAATAGCAACACCATTCATTTCGTTTAACTAATTAGTGTTCAGAGATCGATTCATCTCGATTGTAATCGATTAAGTAATATAAGATTAACTTATATAGATAGTTTCTATTTAAGCTATTTTTTTAAACAGATATCTTTTAGCTGACTCACATACATACACTGAGAATTACCTAACTAAGAACTAGTCATAAAATCGTTACCGATCTATATTGTTCTAATATTTACTGTATATAAATCCTTTAAACTAAAAATATAAGTTGTCTAACGTATTTTTTTTATCCACAGATGGTGCAAGCGATACAAGTCCTACGGTTTCACCTCTTAGAATTAGAAAAAGTAAGTGTATTTTATATAACGAGGGAATACATTATGGAACCAGTTTTGATCACCTGACAATATTCGATTATGCTCACATCGATCGAATCGAGATAACGTATCGGTGACCCGTTCGGAATTTGAAATTTTGAAATAGTTCTTTTTGAATGGTTTTCAAATATGGAATGTGTAATTTAAAAATGAGATGTAGACTACAGAGATACGTATTTAAAATATAATAGGAGTTTCATAACATGATATTTTTCAAATCAACAGCAAACCTGTCGGCTATGTTGTAACGGCGTAAATGATCAATCACACTTTTCGCATGTCCATGTTAATTGAATTTCACATTTTTAATTAATATAACCTTGGGTTTTACCCATCGAGTTAATTTACGAAATATTATGATAATTATATATTATTCGTGTCACAATGGACACTTTGTAACAATGGTTGTTAGTTATTTAAATAAGCGCCATCTTTTGTCCCAACAAATTATTATTAGTTATTCATTCCTTTATGATATAATGTATACCTATATCTTAATTTACAAAAACGTTCCATACATGCGCTTCAAACTCCCGCGCTCGGTATTTTGAATTTGGAACGCGGCTTTATTTTTTTAATGGCTTTTATCTCGCCCTCCAGCCAGATTCAGATTGGGTTACACTCGTTATACCGCATTGTATACCTTTTTTACTAATATTACCGTTTCCGAACGACTGTTCATCTATAGCCTATGGTATTTTAAAAAACAACCACTAATGTCTATAAATGTTGTATTTTTTTTATTTCAAAAATAGCTTCTGCTTATTAGAGTGATAATATTTTGAATCTGCTTTTTTAGTTTTAGGTAAATTATCAAAAGTTATATTTAGAACGTCTAATGACTTCGGATACAACAATTATTCAAATTTAAATTAAGAATCATATTTTAAAAGAAGAATAGACTTTTAAATAAAGAACAAGTTTGAAATTACGTTTAATCCAACACATTAATATCACAAAGAGCACGAAATGTTTAATGAAACGGAAATGAATCTAACGGTGTTTTTTTGTTTGTACAAAAAACCTAAGACGAGATATAAAGCGACGTATGGGATTTCAACAAAAAACTGTTTTTGATATTTACAATTAAAACAGGTATAAAATCTTAATTATTACTAGCTTTACCACGTCTTATTTTTAAGATTGAACTTTGGCATTACGGTGCGTGAAAAATTCACTGAAACTTGTTCGTCAATTTCTTGTTAGTAATAAACAGACATACTTTGTTTTAATCGCTAACCTCGTACGTGATAATAACGATATAATAAAAATACCACATCTATAAATGCCTGAACCATTAAAATTGTTAATACAGGAACAGGTACAAAAACTCACTTATCATTCATACACTTAAAAAGAATTATCCTACATTATAACATCCAATAACGTTTTTGATTTATGTTCGAAATTCGAAATTTAAAAAATGGCCGCCAGCGGTCCTGTCACAGCCGAGCTGATTGGTCTACACGTATATACCCGAAATTGCTTTATGTATTCATTTCATCTCTTTTTTTGAAACGTTCTATTTTTATTATCAGCCAGTTTCGAACAATTAAATCTTTTTAAATCGTTCTCTTAGCGGCCTGCTACTTTTTAAACGACACATTTAAATCCAATATGTTTTTATTCGACACCTTGTTCTGTTCCGTTTACAGGCACGCATTAAAACCTAGCCCTTTTTATGTTACTAAATCGTAAACGTTATCTGTAACGTGGCTAAGTGATTTACGATGTAGGTCAGATTTGTTAGTTTACGGGCCTCGAACCTGGGACCCTCTTTATGACGCAACTATAACTTTTATAACCATACCAACATACGTTTAGTCACATGGAATTTTTATTGTTTTATTAACGATTTGTGTGGTTTTAATGACTCGAATGAAACATAAGGGCATCTGCTCGGTATAGTGTCAACGTCAACCGCCATTTTTTATAAATTTATTAATGAGGCCCGAAAATTCTTATATAATTCATTTATATTAGTTAAATTATATTTTACGATTACGATGAAAGAGATTAGTACTAGACTTGGGATGGTAAAAAAGATTCGTCCATTATTAGTAACATAAACAGACAACAGATAAACTTTAATATATTAAACTCGGTCACTAGCAAAAAAACAAGTGCGAATCAGCTCAATTTAAATTTGGACCGGTTTTTATTCAAATCGAAGAAAGAATCTGAACCCATCGAAATGTCGGACGAATACCTTTGAGTGCCGGTAAATAAAAGTATTAATACATAAATGTGATCTTTAACGTCTATAACTTTAAAAGAACACTATTTTCTGCATTCAAATCATCATGGGTGCGCTCATTGCATTTAAATAGTATTCGAAATTTAAATCCCAATTTCCGAAAAGCAACCATAGATTCTATTCGCGTCAAATTAAGAACGTGTTTCTTATTTATAGTCAAATCAACGTCCGAATAAAAATATATCTGTCACATAATATTTCACGGTTGATTTAGAAACGGAAAACATGAATATTAATTAAATGATATGCAAAAATGAATGTTATATGATGAATGTTGTAAGGCACCAAATGTATGGAACAATTTACGGATGTCATATTTTCTATGAAATCAAAACTAGTTATTTTCATAAAAAAAAAGATCCAATTTGTGCCAGTCACACCCACTAGCCGCGAATTCAGGGTTGACGCGTACCTATAGTCATAACTCCTTTTGCTTTACAACTAATATATCTATTTTAAAAGAGAATTGTATGTGTTATATATTTCATACTTAGCAATAGCAACACAGTATTTGAGTTTAAGTCGCCTGCTTAATGACACGTTCATAGTAAAATCTCAGTGTTTATTGGATTTAATGATAAAAAGTCGGCCATGACACCCCTAGGTAAGCCGCATTAGTGCGGGAAGTGGGTAGGTATTACAAAAAACCCTTTTAATCGCACATCGACCGTGGCACAGATATAGCGCCCACGCCTTGGCGCACTGACAGCCCTCAAAACTTTAAAAATAATTCCCGCATACCTTAATAAATGTACCGAACGATACTGATTAATCTGTTTTTACAAGGATGTGTTTTTAAATATTCGACCTAAAATAACCACAGTGTATGGTAATTGGCAACACGTCGAAAAGCCTAGTATCCATTCTTTGAGAACATAACAATTCGATATTTAAATCGTGAGCCAAATCTCGGAGTTCTAAATTTAAAGTTTTGATGTTAGTAACGATAATCGGCTCGGATTCGGGAATTGGGACTGAGAATGTCGTAATACCTCATTAAAGGCATCAACACCATACCGTCTCATCATCATATGTTTTTATGCGATAATGGCACTTACAATTTATGTTTAAGGCCTATTATTGCGTGTGGTGAGTGGTTGATATGTTGTTTACAATTTTCATGGGATGTTGATCCGCATTTGGATATCGAAAGAGTTACGATGACAAACTTGTTCCAATGAACGTTCTTCGGCTCGGATTCGAATTTTATTTAGAGAGCTCACATTTGATTCTTTGTTCTCAACTGAGAAATAGTTATGGCGTTATCATTTCTAAGGACCAATATATTTAATTTTAATTTTATAACTCTACAATTCGTGTGTTTCTGTTAAAGAAACTGTCGATTAGGAAGACGTACATAATTAGCTGTCAACGGTTGCACTGTTTCCGCTTCCGGCGTAGTTCTATTTTCAAATCCGCTAAGGTCCTTCTATAACACCTGCTGTTTATTACGTTTCGCCGCTAGAACTTTTTTGTATTATGTTAATTTCTAAGTTAATTATGACTAGAAAATAAAGGTTAGGGAGATTTTATTAGGGCTTTATAGATTGACGGATATGCGATTCTTGTATATTGCATGCATGCATACACTGCAATCGATAGCGAAGTAATTTTATGTATAGGCAAGTGAGATTAATCTAAAAGCGATTAACGAGAAATTAAAAAAAACTATTTTTAACATTTGAACAACGAAATAGTGACTCTTGAAGTTTTTACTACAGTACGTAAACGACAGTTGGTCCAAATGTATTCCCTTTGTTTCTATTGTTGTGTTTTTGTATGCATTGTATACTAACATTAGTTTAAAGGTCGTATTTCGATGCTCGTGCGTTCAACTGGAGTCGCTGAACTTTGGGGCACAGTGTAGAATTAGCAGTTGGACGTAAAATTTTGTATTTCAGTAGACTTAACTCTTAATACAGGCTATGATTAATGTTATTCAAATAATACGGACATGTAAGATTTAAATATAGTAGATGTTAAATTGTCTACGGTTAAAAACTCTTTGCAATACAAAGGTATTTTTTCTGTCCTACTGCTGATGTTTTTCAATTTACAGCTTCAATGTAGTGCCCACTATGTGGGACTTCTTAAGAACATATATTCTACTACAATCGACTTGTATTCATTACAGAAACTACGCAAACAATTTTAGATTTTATGATTAGTTTACTACAATCGATAATTGGTACAACGATTCGATCGATGTCATTCGATTACAGTTTCCGAAAGATATTAACGACGTCACCCAGCTGAATAGAATTCGCAGCTGTTCTCCGGTGGCGATATAGCTTTCGGACCAGTGCAGCACTAACGAACGCGTGTCCGCAGGTGCACGAGCTTTGCGACAACTTCTGCCACCGCTACATCAGCTGTCTGAAGGGCAAGATGCCCATCGACCTGGTGATCGACGAGCGGGAGAGCGCTCGGCCCCCGGACGCGAACGGCGAGCGCTCGGCCCCCGACTCCAGCCACGACGGAGCCTCCACCCCCGACGTCGTGAGTACCCCCTATAGCAAAACCCATCTCATTCAGAGGCGCGATCCCCAGCTAGCACCCAACTCGACAACGAGCTATCTCGTGCACCCCTGTTCTTAGTTTGGCCATTGCAAAAACGAAGTCTATAGAGGGGTGCTCGCATTTTAGTTTTTAACGCCTCCCTCGCTTGTAACGGACCTTCCGAGGGCTTCCCACGAAGCCTAAGGAAGTTCCGCTAGGTTAAGTTAAAAATCTTCGTTTTTGCAATTGGCCAACCCTTTGACACTGTAAAGTTTATTCAAAGTTTAAAAATAATTGACAGTGAAGGGGTGTTTTGGGTGCGAATCGATCCGATCGGATCGCCTTTCCGATGGCGTCTGTCGACGCTGCGCCGAAACTTATGTTGCGCTGCATTGTATACGATTTAAATAAAAATACGTATAACGTTGAATGTAATATGTGTATACTAATACCTTAGTTAATTGAATAAGTCTATCTCCTCCTCGAGAGCCGTTAACTCTTCTAGCGACTATAACTGAGCTTAGTTTAAATTAGGATATTCGCGAAGTACGCAAACGAAGTATACGTAAAAACACAACTTTAACTTGCCTAAGTGAGATAAGTTTTAATTAGGAGTTTTAAATTATTGTCATTGGTTCTAAAGGTGGTAGCTGCTAACCCTCTTGGCTAGAGATAACTACTATATACGTAATAAATGATAACTTGTCACTAACGAAGAAGCACTAGACATAGAACTCTATTTAGTGAATGGTTATACGTACTCGGTATACGCTAGCTGTAATCACGTCCGTTATGATTCGACTCATAATCGGACATTATATTATTGTCTGCATGTGCATTAGTGGTAGGCGCTTCAGAAATTAACTCCTCGGTTGCGAGGGATGATATTAAAATGATTTGCTGTATTTTTGTACATTGCAAAGCTCTTTGGAGCACAGGTTGGAACCAACATCGCTACCGACCAATTCTGTGGCGGTCCGCAGAGGTGACGTGTGACATTTGACAGGTGACAAGTGACAGGATTGGTTGGAGGTGCGTTTCGTTTAACGCTAGATATCTTTGGGCGTTGAGACTGATTGTTTTGTTTGTGTTATATATTTTTGTCAGTTTGTTAACAGCCATAACTTATACAGTTCTTAATCTGGTTGGTTCGGGAGTAACGATAGTTATTTTATCTGTATATGAGTTTTAACATGTAGTTGATTGTCTAAGTTAGGTTTTAGATAATAACGTGGTAGATGTTCTGAATTTTTCTCAATTATATCTTAACTAATGTATATTGCTATTTGGTGTACGTCCATCTTGTATGTCAATGTGATTTTAAGTTTATTTTTTATTTTTCTGAACGGATTAAATAATAAAATGTTCTGTTTGAAATACCCTTGGATTTTATTTACAACAGAACTCACAGGCTAATTATAATTAATCATTAATGAGCTAATACAAAACACACCTGAATACCAAAACTCATTTCACTCAGTCGAAAGCTCCATCTCGAAGCAGTTGGCTAATCCTCCTTTAAAGTTGTTTCGAAGCAAATCGTGTAACCTAAAATCAAATTTCCCAAGAGGAAAAACGAAAATCAATAGGTCCAAAATAAACTTGTTAACTGGTTCAAAGCGGCGTGTTTTAAAGGGAATATTTAAGGGAAATATTGTATTTTTATCATGTACCGGGGATAAGCTCCCCCGGCGGCGAGCGTTGGAAAATTGTTTCTTTACGACCCCCTACGCGATTATCTTCTGCGGCTTTCCGCGCCGTGAACGCACTGCGGGAAACTTGGAAAATTCTTAAAGTTGAACATTGCTGTATCCATAGTAAATATAACGCAATTCAAATGCCCCTATCATTTGGACGAATGTACGCAAAGCACATTGATATCTTCATTATCTTCAGCATTTATCCAATAAAGAATGGCAGAGTTATAATTTTGAGCGACGATACAGTTAAGTATATTTTACTTAATCAAAAGGAGAGTTTCAAGACACTGTGGATGAAGAGTGATGACAATAATTTTAATTTTGCAAAGGCAGCACCCGTAGTGCGTATAAGGAACGTCTCGTAAAACCCTGGATTCTTTTCAAGAGCGGTTTTCGTGCGACAATCTGATATTTTATTTATTTTTTATCGTCTGCCTTTGACATTTGATGGATGCCGATTGCGATGCATGCTGAGAAAGTAGGGGTCACGGTAATTGCTACGAATATTTCGGGAATGGCGGCAACTTTGACAATGACACTAATGAACAAATAAAAAAGCGATTCCTTTTTTAAATACAGCCATCAAAGAAGATCCTACTTTTTCAAAGAGATTATTTTAACAGCTCTTTCCTAAACAAATTTGAAAAAAAGAGTGTAATTTTTACTTCTACGAGTTGTAACAAACAAAAATATATACAAAGAATAAGGAAAATGTCCCGCAATTTTTACAAAAGAACACAGTACACACAATGAATAATTTAAGAGCATTGGGGTAATAAAAAATAATAAAAATAAGGGGACAAAGACGGGATTTGATCCCGGATAGAGCGCAATTCGTCACGGATTCGTCACAGTGTCGACAATACTCCAGGGTTACCAGCTATGCTTCCCCATTATCCGGGAATAAGGGAATACATCCCTTGTAATTGTACCTACCCAACGAAATTACAAATATATAAATTCCTCAAAAAAAAAAACTCATAATTCTACAAAGATCCATTTCCTCTATAATTACTTGATTACAAACCTAATGAGTTACAAGTTTCTGGAAAAGTCAAGTTATATTTTATCAAAACATTTGCGAATTGAATGAATATAATGTAAAATATGTTGTAAACAAAAGTCTTCATTGCTTATGTAGAGTTGCGCAGTGGGTGCTGCTCGCACGCATATATCAGATTGTCAGCCTGTCCTGACTGCTTTATTACGTAGTATTTCTCGCCAAGTGCATACGTCTGTTTCATACTTTAATTAAATCCGCAGAATAATAATGAGCTGCCATCTTTTACGGTTCGGTTAAGCTACACTTCTTAGGTATATCTTAGACAAACGAAATCATATTAATTTGTTAACAAGACATTCAATAAATCACAATTACATTCTGCGAATCGAATATAGAACAGCAAACAACAGATTTTGGCGGCAAAACGAAGACGCCGCCCGCTCATAAAGCGCTTTTAAATTTCGAACGCGCCGCCATTGGTCGCCCGCTCGCCAATCTCGCTGAAACAAATTTTACGACGACGCTGGCCACACCGAGCACTATTTACGACTCCTTAGAATCGCAAATAATTCTATTAATAAATTAATCGTAAATGCCGCGTAATTTATTGTCATGGCGTTCCCTCTAATTATTTCCTTTATTAGACATATTTGTTATTACCGCTTTTACGGGCTAATTTTGCTAAGGTTTGCTATAAATATTGTTTAGAACAAAGAAGACATTTTAAGTCCCTCCTTAATTAGGTAAGTATAGTTTTATGTAAACATACGAATGTGCTGCCAATTCGCAAGCTCTGAAATACCAAAATAAGACGTCTCATAAGAGTCAACAAACGAAATCGTCCATATAAATGCCGCGATTGAAGAAATGAAAGCGGTAAAGAAATTCTGTTTAGCAACAAAAGATATAATTATATGAAAAAGTGCCCGCTGCGCCCCATTTCACGAAGCACGGCCGAACTGCAGGCGGTCCATATCTTTATTAGTATGGAATTGATTGAGCGAATCTATGGAATTATCTTTTCGAAACATTTTTGCGGATTGACAACTGCGCTTCAATTAATACGAAATGACAATGTACTATACAACTGTTAAATGTAATGTCATGCGTACTAAGTATTTCGTCTAGAACATTCCTCTGACTCTATTATTTTTGTGTATTAAGCTTTCTACTATCATTTTAAGTATTTTTGTAGTATGAATCATAAAACTTTTAAGCTTTTTAGATATATATATCTTTTTTTTGAAATTCAGAGACGTTCGCAATATACTCTATACTTAATTAGTTTTAGATTTTGATTATTTCTGAAATATCAACATCTAAAGACTTCTGCATCTATATCACTAACTTTTATATAAAATCATAGTTGAAATGAAATAAAAAATTAAGTTTACAAGTCCCCCGAATACGTTTACGCCATGCTCATCCCAGGGTGGTCCCGGAAATATCTGGTCTGCAAATGGCATCGTAGGGCGAAGACTTGCTTCCAACATAATTTTGTCCCTAATACAACTTCCTTACAAATCTCGTGACGCTTCTTTTATTGATACAAGAGTTTTCATCCGGTTTGTTCAGCTCAGCTATTAATTTATAGAAAATCAAAAAAAGGTCTCGAAAGATTAAATCGAATTGGTATCACCACACACCACACATATGATTAGGTTGATTGGAAAAAACTCTGAAGGACAAGTTAAACGTTTTATTGAAGCCGTATTTTAACTGGATACTTCATTAATTTGAGAGTTAGTAAAATTATTCAATCGATGTGTGTAGGAATTAATTAGTGATAAATTGCCAGTTAGCTACTGAACTTTCTCAGACAATATGCTTCGTATAAACATGGTAACACCAGGAGTGGAAATAGCTCTTTGGAATTTAAATTTCGAATTAGATTTAAAAGTTTAATTACACCGATCGGCTTCCGTAAAAGCACAACGGACACATTTTCTAATTAGCGATTGGTCACGCGCTCGGCGGCCAATCGTACTCGATTCCAAATCCGAATCGGGCAATTTGAATTTGGAACGGTCCAGCTTATGATTTGCTCACAATGTTTCTTGTATTCATCGATAACGGTCGTGTTTTTCATTTAAACGACTTCTGTGTTCGAATGTATTCAATTATCTTAAAGTTATTTATACCTAATGACACGTCAGATTTGGCACGCCCGGCCGTACAAGTTTAAATTAAAAATATAACCGTGGATCGAGGTTAAAAATGCGGATGAGAAATTCCTCTCAGGTATTAGTGAAGATTTCAAAATGAACACTTTAATTACATGTTCAGATTGGGTTTTTTGAGCTGTAAATACCTACGCAAGATTCCTTCCGCTATTAGAACAAAAAATTATCAGATCTGGGAGTGAATGAAGATAATATCACGAGGAGCGTAATTAAGGAGTGTACGAGTCACATGGTCTGAAGAGGCAAAAACAAAGCAAGCTCATATCGAACAAAAGAGTGTCAAAGTGATTGACGTGGAGTGAACAAAAGGAATTTCCAAATCAACCAATGTCACGCTACAAGTGGCAGCCGTCGCTAAATAAAGTGATGTCGTCATGCCAATTAAAAAAAATTATCCCCCTTAATAAGTGTCAATTCTTAACGAATGTGTGCAAGCGCATGATTTTTATTTCACGCGCCGGGACGACGTTGGCGAACAGCATGCAAATGATAATGGACCTTAAATCAGAAATGTTGAAGTCCATTTCGTTAGTGAAGCAAATTTTACGATTATTTTTATTGACGCCAAGTCTCGACACTCGGTGTAGCAATTGCAGCGCGAACGGTCCTACAAACCCAATGCGCCAGCCAAAAATGCACCCTCTCCCACTGCAGCAAGGTCGGATGTTGAAAAAGCATCGTATACAGTTTGAATATTTTACTACCAAATAGTTGGTACTAATACGTACCGAGTCGAAGATGAATGTGGTAGAAGTGACCATCAAATTTTAACTATCCGTTAAAATAATAATCAATGAGGCGACTACCTCTGGCTTTGCTAGCATAATTGGACGGCACATGTGCCAACTACTAATGAGACATAAGAAGGACGATAAAAATAATTCGGGGAATAACGAAATAATTTCGAATTACACATTTTATGAATTCTTTAAATGTAGGAGACATTACGTATTCTAAACGTTATTCGTTCGGTGCGACGAACACTGTGCTCCTAAAGCGTATTCGGTAAGATTTTCGCTTATCTCGGCATCTTGGATTGCTGGCAGTTAATCCTCCATTTTATGGCTCGTTATTGGTTTAGACATTAAAGTCACCGCATTTTGTGCGTCTGCGATCTTATTTCGAAGTCTTACCACTAATTAGGTGCGTAAATTTTCTGTTTGGGAATGTCATCGCTATTTACTGGATAATATCACTTTTGATTATTAAAAAAAACTTGTGATACCAAATACACAAAGATTATCAACCTTTGAGTACTCAATACTTATATATATATAAATTATATAATTTAGACATTGTCATGTTTTTTTATATAACAAAAATGTTCGGGCCCTAAGATTTCAAATTTTTCAATTTCGAGGACGAGTTTCAGTAAATATACTCTATTTCACTATATAATCGTATCTGTGTCGTATCTATGGTCGTATCTTTATCAAATACTCAATCACTTTCTAATTAGCTTCCATCATAAAGTAACGGTAATCGGGCACTTAGGCAGTTAACAGCCCGAAGTTTATAAACGTAGTTACAGATCATTTGAAGCCCACATCACAATGAACGCTTGTTTTCATGGTATGCTCTATCCGGTTATAATTCCAAAATCCTTTTTCGTTTATTACCACTTTATATACTTATAGTATCCTTAAATAGCTCAGCCATACATTTCTTGAAGTATAATTAAATTAACTCCTAAATATACTGTATGTAAGTTTTAAGGTTTATAGAACTTTTAAAACAAAAACATTACTGGCATTTGCGTGATAACTGCAAACAGAAAATAAATATTACATTTTATTAATTGCAAAACAAAATCTGGGTTATAAATAAATCTGTAACAACTGCTCATAATACATCTGTTAGTACATTATTGATTATTGCGGGTAGATCGTAAAAAATTGCAAAGGTAATTTGTCTTTTGTCGTGGCTCACATCAAATCTTGATCTTTCTGAAATTACATATTTATTTTAGGATTTATAAAACCTGGTGTTTTCACTCGAATTCCAAGTACTTTTAGGAGTCAACGCATTCCTATTTATAAGAGCGACGTAAACACAGATGATAGTCGCCTCTCCGTCGCCAACACTTTCTTACACACGTGCTCTATGATAATAATAAATGCCGGCGCATAATATATTTATAGATAGAGTTGCGGCTGTCGTTCGTCTGTCTTGGGATGGATCTAAAACATTCTTGTCCAAATCAAAGTACCACCGGCTAAAAGATTTTTCTTTAACGACTTACCGATGCGTCAAAACACTGAAATTCATGCGAAACATTTTAATACAAAACTCATCCTCGTACAGTAATATCATACAGCATTGTTTGTTTCGACGCTATTTGCGTCGTCCCCCCTCCTCGCAGAGGATCGTCTGAGCGCTATATTTTACCCGGGGTACGCTAAACTGTCAGAATCGCATCGGCCATTCAACTCTTTATAACAAGCTACACTCAAGACCTTTAAATTTTGTTTATATGCGTAAATTTCCAGTGTTTTTAGTAGCTAGATTTAAAACATGACTATATTCTTACTGGCACCTAGTTATGTTTACATTTCTCTCACTAGGAATTCATTAAACAAGGCTCACGAAAGAGTGGACATCCCGTGTTCTTAGCAACTTATTGCATTAGGATAATATCCTGTTATAATAGTAGTTTGATGTATTAAGAAATAAATAAATAAATTTTAACATCATCTTAAATGTTATATTGCCAAAATATTGTTGTAAGACATTGTAATGCACCTCCTTGCGTTAAAAACTGTCTATCGTGAAACATGAAAGTAATTGACCTAATTGACATTGCAAACATAAATTGCATACTAAATTAGAGGCCAAATCGTCCGTCTCATGCAAGACATTAACAAGCACGGTAATAATTAGTTATAAATCATGAAAATCATCGCGACGATGCATTGATAAAAGATGGTCTATATCTCAAACAGATTTGAGTAATGGCGGGCGTCGAGCCGACACTTGGCGCAGAGCTGGCCAGATAATACGGCCGTGATGGATTTCTACCTCAATACACTTCAATGTATATAAAGCTTATTTTGCTGTATAATATTGTCTAAGACAGGTGTGTAGAACCGATTAGATCTTTATCCCAATTGATGCTGTAGTCATGCAAAATGCAAGTTTAACTGACCAGACATAAAATGTCAACATTAAATTCACTACCACCGAGCTAAAATCCTAAACGCCGTCATTTACGATTCAATTTGCATTCGGTGTTTAAATTCATAACGCTAGACGATTTTATGAAGGCGTAATAAAGTTTACATTTTTAATTCCCAACACGTGAAATATCTTCATTTCCGAGTGGTTTACGACCGTCATCGCGACCACTTACCAACGCGTAACTACAGCGTACGATAACGAGGTTCTTTATGACAGTTCGTATGGTGACATCCGCTGTACAAACAACATAAATTATTCCTCAAATCACATCTGATGCGTATTACCCGCTAGTCTACAAAAAGCGCATGTATCTCTACATCTTCACGCAACGACAAATGTGTAACAAATAAATTATAAAATCAACGGCCCTGGGTTTTTATATCCCACGTGTGAACTGTTGTCTCATTTCAACTTAAAGGATCAACAATAGCTCTCTCCCGCTCGCTCATGAATTGTCACTCTGCATTCGCAGTTTATCATTAAGCGTCCTTTAATCATGACGTCTGTATTATGTATGGGGATCCAGAATCAAGTTCCAGGACCGAGTTCAGTGCCCTCTTAAATTATTCATCATTTGTGGTTTACTCAGCTCACTTAAGCAATACATTGTTGAGATCTAAATGTATTGGCTAGTGAGATCTCCACGCAGCGTGGCAATTAACAATTTGTCGTTAATAAATTGCCGAGGTAATGCCTCGCGTCGGCTGCAGCGGGTTTAATTGCCAATTTTTCAATTGTAATTCTTTAAAATAAAACTAGTAGGTATCATCCTAATTAATTAGCGTGGCTATAATTAGCTGCGCGGGAGTTGCGGGGAGGTGCAGCTGTGACGTTTGACAGATGGCGACGCGACGTTGGCGCGCGAGCAGCTCTTTTGAAACCTGCCTGGAATGTAGGGGCAGGGAAACAGATCTAATTAGATGTGAATTTATTCTTTGACGGTATCGGAGCTCACATCTGGCCGTATCTTAAACGTAGCTTCACGGGCAGCCATAAACTTATCTTAACTGATACCATAAAACAGTCGAATAGTCTCAAATGATTTACATTACAATTTACACTTCGAAAATTCAATCATAAACACACAAGCATACAATACAAGAAACAGCGACGAACGATCATCTACATCAAACGGGGAAAGGAAAAAAGTGACAATTAACGTCAGACAAAGTTTAGTATCTGACAGTAGTAATATAGTAACGGCGTTCCTTAATCCGGGTTCAGTTTAAAAAAGTTGAAATCGCTAGATGGACTTCGAGATATGTCAATTCAATATCGCGGCTAACATATTTGTTATTGCTGTCATGTAATTTATGTTGAGCGATAAGGATGCTTATTTGTTTTGGAATAGGGTCGTGGCTGATCGTTGGCTCTTGAGGAAGTGTGAGCGCGTTGGTATCTTAATGATATGCCCGTCTCGTCGTCCAGCTACGATTTAAACTCGTTTATCGACCATTGTCCGTCTGCTCCCAAATAAGTCGGTGAGATTAACAGGAATTCGTTTCGATGGAAAAACTTTTTCACGCGGGATTTTTATGAATTAATTATAGTATTTGTTTTGTTACTACATACATAACATGAATGTTTTGGAAAAATTATGGCTTAGTATTTTCGGACCTTTAAATGTGGTACAGCAAATTATGACTTGACGTTTCGGCGACCACGGATGGTAGTTTTTAGTAGACAATTTCAATTCAGATCAGTTTTACAACTAATTGTGCTGGACACTTTACTTCGCTATATATTTAGAAACGTTTCAAGACCTAGGTGTTGTCATTCCGTGCGCATTTCAGTGAATATTCGTCGCACGCGCATCTCAACTAAACTAAATACATAATGGCGTAACTAGAACTTTGCTGGACGGATTCTCATGGCTCTGATATAAATATGAGTTTATGAGTAAATTTTTAATGATGCATTTGCACTGGTTTGTTCTCATACCTTGTCCTCGCAAAGATTTATGCCTTTTCTTGCTACTTTTGGATCTTGGTAGCCACGAATCATTGAACAGAAATGTCTCTAGATTAGTACAATGTCTAGAGCTTCAAGTTGTTCTTGATAATCCTAATTGATTTAAGAGTTACAGTCATACGGGTAGTTGATAGAAATCTACTAATCTAATATGAGAGGGTTCAGTGAATTATGATAAGAGTTAGGAATGATATAACCTTTTTGAATGTGCTCATCATATGACTACAAAACCAGGTAAATAAAACGTACAGAAATCAAGATTTTTTGTTGCCTAATCAGACTAGATGGTTATAGTATGATTAAGAAGTAAAACAGAGTTGTATGTAGAGAGCTTACAGCACACACAGGTCAAACGCCTATTAAAATTAGCCAAAAGATGATAAGCAAATTGTTGGGTGATAGATGTCGCTCGAGTCGTCGTACCTCAGCCGAATACCAACGAGTATAGGATGCGCTTGCGCATACCGAGTGTTTTTGTGCCACTTTGTATGTGGCATGTGTTTGTTTTAATCTTGGATTGATTAGTGTCGTTAGTTACGGTCTTAATCGATTTATTGAAAATAGCCACCATGTTTGACAATTTACATTTACTTAATTGACTATAAACATGATACAAGCATCACAACTTAAAGGCTTAATTATTGTCTAAAAATCATTGGGTGCTAAAAATATGTCTGAGCTCAAAACGAGATAGATGGCAGACCTCCGAAACCTACCGAATCAAAATTGCATCTTTCTAGCGCCCCGGGTGAGTAATTCAAAATGCAAATGCATTTGTATTTAGTATTCAAGAGCATGCCATGCAAGAAGTGGCTACGCCCATGCTCGTTTTTACTGGAAAATCATGTAAAAATCGCTCGTTTTTATTCCGTGCACATGCGGTTTATTCGCTGTTCCCATGACTCTAATTTTCGCGTACATTTTTGTAATGAGTTTATTTACATCCGTATGTATTTAGATATTATCATTAGTTTAATAACGATCATTGATAATGTCAATTTGTCTGACATTTAATTCATTAATAATAAGAATTAAACATCTATAATATCTTATAATAGTCGTGTCTGAACAAATTCGCTTAACATGTCTGGATGAAGTTTTAAGTTAATTTTAAATTTATATGATATCCTATAAACACTTATATTAAATGTGATTAAATTGAAACATATATAATCACTTTGAACACTTGATAAAATTACAAAAATCCAGCTCAAATGTGTAGCTTGTTAAATTCAGACAGTAACTGGATGCCCGGTTCTATAAAAAGTTACTTCGTTAGCCCCTGCACCCCTCGCCGGGCTAAATTTAACCGGGAAACGAACCAAGGACTCAGCACGTGTTCCCACTTAGCACTTAGGACGTTCAGACTTTTTGTTTACGTTTACTGTTAAGTTACCGTTAATGTAAACGTCGCCGTTCTCGAATTAAAAAGTATAAAGAGCTTTTATCTCAAATATTACAGGTTATTACAATTTTAAATTCGGATCATTCCACTTTTGGTTTCAATGCCTCGGGCCATTCAGTTTGGTTAGACTAACGACACACCCGGCCTCGACCATGCTGAATTTTTGTACATTCGATTTTGTATAGTAATATTTCGACGACATATCTCGTGCTTGCGTGAGGCTTATATAGATTCAAACTATCTAATTATACTATGCAATAGAAAGCAATTGAAGTAAGGTATATTGAAAACGTAATGGCCAATGTCAGATTCGTAGGAATATCCATTAAATTATTCGTACAATTAGCATAAAAATGCAGAATAGAAATGCGTGTCGTATAAATACTTATATTCTCAACAGCATTTATATTATCCAGACCTAATTACAATATATGCACGCGAACAATAATCTAAGAGTAAAGCAAAAAGACGGCCCTTTATGGTCGCCCCAGCCCAGATTCAAATCCATTCGAAAGCTCAATTTGCTAAGCCGAATAGTTTTGTTTTGAACACAACCGCCATATCTCCGAAACTATCTTGAAAATAATTCAATGTTGCAACGCAAATCGAGCTCCATCAACCGAAAATAGACTCTAAACCAGGGCGGGACGGCACATAGTCGAATCGATGGGAATAATCGCATCGATTTTAATTGGAATTGAGAACCAATCACATGGTTATTGCCTTAAGGTACATATTGGTCTGGTGGAGATGAAGATATAAGTCGTTCTCAGGAGAAAATGGTCTGGAATTCAAAGTTAAAGATGAGCGCGACAATTTTCGAAATACGAGGAGTGAAATCTGAAAGCCAGATAGCTTTTTGCGCGAAGACCGCGGCGGGGACCGTCCGCTTTTAATTATTCCACCGCTAATTAGCTTTTCGGGGTCCCTTTTAATGTTTATGATCGACTACTCTGAATGTTTCACTTTCCAATTGGATCGTCAGAGGCCATCCACTGTAGCACTGTATATTGACTATGAAAATTGCATATCTATGGATTCTTTTGATTTAATTCAGCATTGAATGCGCTTCTCTTAGATAACAGCATACACCTTGTAGGCTGTTATAAGAGAAGTTCTGTGAGTAGAGCCAATATTGAAAACACATACGCACGCATCATTGGTTTTGCAATATGCCATCTTCATTACATTTTTCAAAAAGTTTATGCAAGTCGCGCTTGGCATCCGTGACGTAATCCGCCACACAAGATCTCGAGGGAAAGTACAATGTATAATATCAATGAACAAACATTGCCATAAAAAATCGTGCGTCCCCTTAATCACTCAATTAAACGTACAGAACCAGTGATCATAAATAACTGCGCCGGCGCTGATTCCTCAGATTTTATGAGTTGTTCGGGAAGCTGCAACGTCCCAAAAAACTGGAAACGGTCCGAGGCTTTGGTGTTTGAATTTGGCGACTTTTTCCCGCGAATATTAACATGCACTTTGTCTCCCATTCACATAGTTTGCTTAGTTATGTGTGTTTCTATCGTTTATCGACCGTTTTCAACAAATAACAGTATTTTATGTGATCTCATCTTTATTTCGACAATGAAATCTGAAAACTACGAAACCACATTAGCAATTAATATATATTTTAATATAAATCCATCTTTCACACGATGATCGCTGAATACTTACGGAGTAAATTTCAGTATAATGTCGTGTCATTTTGGCTTTAAGAAACCCAATACCCCGGAGGCACCCGCGCAGCCTTCAATGCTAAAATTAACGAGTCGTATTGTGCGGCATATTGGTTACATAATACCCTTTACAGCTTATTAGCTTCATCGTTACTATCTTAATATATATGAATCTCCTATCACGATGTTTGTCCGCGATGGACTCCTAAACTACTTATCCGATTTTAAATTAAATTGGCACACCGTGAGCAGTCTGGTCCCACTTAAGAGATAGCATAGCTTAGATGTTTAATTATAGTCGTAATATTATTGCAAATTATTTGTCTATAATAATTATTTGACAGTCACAATTATCTGTTAACTCCAAAAGGATTCTAACAGATATCGATACTTTTCGACAGAATTGAGTAAGTAATTTATAGATGGCATTGATTGATTAAAACGCTTTCGATTGTAAACACCTAAAGCTGATAATTATTTTTATTGAATTAAAAAAAATGATTGCTAGAAATCATATTTATGGCAAAACAACGTTTGCCAGTAGTATTATATATTGTGTTATTCAAATCGATTGACTGCTATTTTACATATACAACCATCATATATGGACCGGTACAAATGCTCAAATCGCTGTTGTGCACCAGCCCTTTGAATGAAAACTACAAGACAATAGTGCTATTTCGATAGCGAAAGACGTATGAATGGATGCAGGTGACGCGTTGACAATTTGTCAGGTGCTGTCACTGGAATGAAATGATGACGGGGTGGACGCGTGATTAGGAGTGATGCCAACGCGCTGAAATGGCTTTTCACTTATAGACTGATTGGATGTTTAGCCAGCAACGACTCAGCATTGCATTTGTATATTTGTATAAGACAAACCCACTGAGTTTCTTGTTGTTCTTCTCAGACTCGGGCGCGTTAGTGAACAAGCCTATAAATTTAGTTTTAAGTGACGTGCAAAGGTGATCATGTAAAGATCCTATTTGAATAAATAAATTTGACTTTGACTTTGACTATATTAAACGAAGTAATATAGTTCATTAATTCGTTTAATATACAGAACGAATTCAAAATTCCAATAGACCAGTATGAAAGCAGTACTCCGCGAAAAACCCACAACCACTCGCACGTTTCGCTCCGACACCGGAGCATCATCAGGAGATGTTGTCCCAACAATAACTCCTGCTGGCAACGTCTCCTATATCTTTAACTATGGACTTCCGCAAAGTAACGCCTGATTCAATTAATCAGAACTAATTCATTTTAACTTAACTGTTTGACCTTGCTCGTGATATGAACTGCATTAAAATACGTCTAGTGGGTATCGTAACTAACGTTTTGTTTGACATTTACATGTTACAGCTACTGTTCTCGCAGACATTGCATATTCAAAAGTCCATTCAAGAAACGATTAAAAACAAAGCGTTGGCAGACGATAGGAATTTGCTCAATCAGGCGTCATCATTTCAGCCGATTTCGAAATGCCCGGTTGGCACACGTTGACATCAATGTTAATTCGGAATTACGTGTCGGTCACCTGTATTCCCGCTTAAGTGAATTATATTATTTTTATACGAAGCTAGATAAATATATTTAAGCTCCTCACCCAGGAATGAGCTTTTGAAATCCGGCTTCTTTGAAATCAAGGATACGGTACGTCCGTATCATTCTATGTGTCTTTTGACCGTGTTCGCTAAGTAACAGTTGTAGTAGCTGATAATTTTGACCACAAAGAAAGAAGAAAACACAATGTATAAACAAAAAAACAACTGCTGTCGCGTAGAAGACTTTCATTATGCAGAGGTTTACAAAAACCAACGTACTAACTTCACGTATAACAAATACTACATATATAGTTCTAAATATATTTTAGTATTCTGCATATGATTTTTGTTTATATTAACATAAATAAATAATATTGACTCCGGTTGTGATCTCGCACGGTGTCTTCTTGATTTACGAACGCGTCCGATTCGTAATGAGATGCGCCGACGGTTATGCATTTGCAAATTAACAATACGCTGGCTTCTTATTTTGCTTTTTCATTCGAGTCGAGCGTAGGGTGATAATGTTTTTCATAATTGCAATTAAGCTAGACGCCCAGCTTTTATTTATTACGATGGGATATTGAAGCTTTAAAAGGTTTATAGTATTAGCAAAGAGATGCGAGGATTGAAAAACTAGAAGCGCGTGCCTTATGATTTTTTAAAGCATTTATGTACTCAATAACGAAATATTTTCCAATGTCTAATGTTAAATACTTATTTTATTATTATCAATTCGAATATTGTATGACTCTCACTAATAAGAAAAATGATCCAACTATATTTCACTTATAAAGAAATAAATTACCTGCCTCATAGATGGTAGAGGCCACATCAAGGGATCCCTCTGGGAGATCAGAGATTGTAAATGAAGAGGGCCCCAAAATAGATATCTTGGTGCCCTCTCCATTTACAAGCTTAGTATTTCTTACAAAAGTCTTTCGTTACTATAAAGAGCACTACATTTTGAAATTGCTAGTAATAAAACTAGAAAATTAGTGCCTAAACAATCTCATTAAAATAACAACACTTCTAAGATATTCGTTACACAGCTGGGACGTTAGTGATTTGTAAAACAAACTATTTTAATTTAAAACGTAACCTAACGAAGGAATTTAATGAACGAAAGTGTCAATTTCTAAACTAACATTGCTCGCTAATAATAGCCGCGATCCACCCTTTAAGAGTTCCCTACAAATAGAAGTAACAGACAGACGATCCATCACGGATCCCCCTATATATATTATTTATGGGGCATCCTGCTACCCATGGCTAATCTTTCAATATCTTGAGAAATTCGGGATCTGAACATGGGGTCCGTTGCATTCCAACGAAGTCTAGTTGCTGCTAATATCAATCTTGTCCTGCAAGCAATTAAGGCTATATTAGCAAACGCTTTCCACTGAGCTGACCACCAATTTAATATGCAGTTGATATAGCCGTTACCACACTCGCAATAGAGTTCAATTTCCCGCGGCGTAGAGAATGTGCGCAGTAGGAATAATTGCAGGATTTGTTTGTTTTGGTGCGGTAGGAAAGTAATGGCTTTGCATTGAAAGAGAATTGTAATTAATAGTTGTTCTTAATGAATTTGCGCTATGACGGCCACTCAGCAGTAATTTGGTGATGTAATTAAACTTGTATTTATGGCGAGAAGTATTGTATACGATTTTATTTGCGAAACGAATGCGCTCTTCCTAAACAAATTAGATGTATTTTCAGAGATTATTTTCTACTTAATAAAATGGCCGACTTGATGTCTATACACGTTTGTGACGTGATGCAAATCCTAAATCGAGAATGTAAGTGGTCAATAAGGATGGTTTTTAATTGGCGTTAATATCGTGTACACTCTTACTAAAGCGATTCCAATGTTAATCTGACACGCGATTCTCGTCTTTGTGAGAAAATGAAAGTTATAATAATTTATTAGCATTTATCTGAGACGTTGTTGCGTGCGATTTTCTAAGGAAAAATTACAAGCGAATAAGAATATGAATATGCTATCGTATGCCGCTATATCTTGACATTTAAAGTTTGTTTTAAAACGTTCAATTCAAAATTCAATATTAATCGCCCAAACACTATAAGTCATTCAAAGAATCTCTATTAAGATAGTGTCGCGACTAGAAGATAATTTGAAAACATAGACAACATTAATAAAAAAGAAACAGTCCTGGAATAATAAACATAGAGTGATCAAAAAATGTTTCTTCCGAGGAAGAGTAATATCTATAAAAATAAAACTAGAAATGTTGGACTATTATTACCACGATCTTCGCTTGTCACTACTTGATTTATAAATCGTAAATCTCGCAGCTCGTAAACGTAACGAATATACGAATATAAATTCTTTGATATCTGTTTGACTGATAATGTTATCAGGCGTTTTGTATGTCTCACTGTACAGCCTGTTGCAATTAACAAATGTTTCGTGGATTATCTTTTTATTTAATTTGCTAATTCTCATCATTTTATTCTTACTCTATATTTATGACACACACACACAGATAGTTTGACGGGAATAGCTTGTATTATGGGCGCTAGAGCTTTTTAGGTATTCTTATAGCTTAACATATTAAACATTAAAAAAATACGCATAAGTCAAATGCGGAATACATATTTAAATTTGAACACACACAGAACACAGTAACAGTATAAAATTACATTGGTTTAAAAAAAATTGGTTTTATATTTTTGTAAAGTATTATTTGAGGACTTTAGTAGCAGAAAACATGATTGAACAAAAAGTATAACAATAAATATAAGACGCAGATACTAGATGTTGAAGATTTTTGATAAGTATTGACGAGATACGAAGCTTTTTATTATACAAACTTTTTATTAATAAAAAGCTTTTCCGCGTTGAAAAACCTTTTCGTTACTAATAAAATATACTTAGAAAGTTCGACAAATTGTCACGTTGTGTGAATCGACATCGTGACAATTGATTTTTGTTATTCACCGCGAGTTTCAAAGTTTTTCCACCCTAAGGCTTTTACAACTTGGGAGTACTTTAAATGTATATACAAAATCGTATTTTGTTTTCGATTTCAACCCTACAAAATATAAAATTCTGTCCCATTAATATAATGATACTACATTATTTAATCATAAAATTCTCGCTCCCCATCGAACGATCTGACCTGTCTTATCCTGAAAACATAGAAAAACTAATCTTCAACTAGCAATCCAAAAAAATAAATTAAGTACTTTTCGTATGTGTATATTAAGGTTGTTTTTTTAAAACAATTATTACATTTCCCATCTGAAGAGCTTCAATCTTTATTAACTGCTTGTGAGCCGCGTCAGTTATATGACGTCCCCTTGCAAAACGTCGCAACATTATTTTTTTGTTTGAAAGTCCGTTTAATACACTTATCGGACGTAACGTGAATTATACTTTCCCAAAGTTTGCAAGTGTTCCAAAGTAAATTGATTTGTTCCAAACTCCGGTTTAAATATTGCAACGATATTTTTGTCTATGAAAATGTTTTCCTCGTGAAAGTGGGGAAAACTTTGTTGAAATAGGGTTTCCTCGTGGTAACTTCTATCTTGAAATGTTTGAATACACTTTTCTGAAAACATAGACATCTGATACTAGTCATATGACAAAATGATGACCACTATTATTTATTTATTGAGGAACGATTTTATTTATTAAAATAACAATAAATTTACCAGATTTTTTACACAAATTATAATTAAGTAGTCGTACCTTGCTAGTACTAATTTGTTATTTATCAATAACGATTACGAATTACATAAATACGTGATTAAAAAGACCACAGACTATACAAGTATTTCCCCTTTGACGGATATAATATTGTGGCTCAATTAGCCAATACTTAAGCACTTTTGTGAAACATTTAAATGCATGTTTTTGAATATGAAGTGTTTGTATGAAGGGTGTAGTTCAATAGGTCCATAACCCTAAGAGGATATCATTGTTTTGGCATACAATGTTTAAGCAAAGTTATGAATGTACGACGAATAAAAAAAAAATGAACTATCAAACAGGAACCTTTTTATAAAATTTCAGCTTTGATCTAATTTGATTTGATTAAAATTATTTAAGAAAATCATACACAGATCGAAACCCGATTTTGATATAATTTTTATTGATAGATGCTTTTCGGCAACCATTTTACGAGTCACATCGTTAAGTGGAAGGCTGTGTAAGCTCTGCTTTGCGAAAGTGCTTTGTACTATTTTTATGATACTATCATTTAACAGAGAATATCCGCACGGCAGCAAGACATACTCTGCCAATGTTCAAATGACAAAAACCCACCCGATATACCAATACCACTTACCCCACATTTCTCGTTGCCCCAAATAATCGCGCAATTAAAGTCGGCTCGCAACCCGTCAGTGGTACATGACAGGCAAACAATCGAACCCACTACCGCACGCGTACACCACTGAACAATCCCCATTGTAATCAACCCCAAAGTTTTTCCCTATTTGTTTTCGTGCGGTAATTATTGTTTGGTTTTCTTGTGAATTGTGGTTCTTAATAGCCCCTTGGACGGATTTATTTGTAATTTCGTTTGAGTGCGCCTGGCGTTAATACGCCGTTGATTACGGTTCAGGGGTGTTGGTAGCCGTGCAACGTCGGATGGGTAACCGGATGTAAACGTAATAATACTAATGAACACAACAACGTCGTAAAAACAATTAAACTAATTCTAATGTTACAAAATTAATTAGTAATCGTTGCTCGTTCCCAATTGAAACGGAATCTAGACAATCTGATTTAAATAACATCACTATAAAAACATTATGCATTCAAATTGCCCGCCGGAAATGCGTAGACGCTTCCGAAGGTGACCACAGATTAATAAGCCACACTTGTTACTATGTACTCTGTGATGCAGACTGAATCGGTATAATTCTTGTGATAGACTTTCGCTGCTCAGCCGTGTCTATTTCTTATAATTCTAATTCGTATACCCCAGATTGGACTATTTTAGTAGCCGTATTGTGTGTGTAAAACCTCTCGGGTAAAAACGTCCAGAGATTAGGCGAAGACAGTTCTGTCATCAAAGACAATAGATTTCGTTATATCTTGGAGCGTCTTGACCGCATTGAATTATTTATGCCCCGTTCCGTTACATTGACTGGTTAATGAGGTGTGTTCATGTGTCTGTCTAGTTAATATTAATACCCCGTGTCTGCCTTACGTCTGATAGTCAAGGGGGTTTTATAGTGATAGTGGAAAAATCTTAAAGCAACCTCCTCTTTGGTATATCAGACGATTGCGATTAATAATAAGAAGCGTTTAGTTCATTAAGCAGTATCATATTTAAATGTTCGATACTCGCCTTATCAAGAGACACACACATAAAATCTTTTTTTTTTTGTATTCTCCGATAGTAAATATAATAAATTTTGAGCTCTTAACAGATATTTCTTTCAGATCAATTTAAAACAGTTTGTGGACGATTTGAGAATAGAAATTTTTGTTTTAATCGACGCTCAGATTAATACACTTTTTAATTATAAGAAACGAATAGCCTTAATTTTGTAAAGGGAGACCAAAATCAATGTCTCTGCGGGGCGCTGGCCACATGCAACGACGATGTTCTTTTATGGACCTTAAAAACTGGCATTGTATGGACCAAGTTTATTTTTATATTACTTAGACAACGATGTGTGTTTTGTACAGTTTTGATTTAAAATATTGATATCTCAAAATGTTGATCGTGGATTTGTTTTTATGTAAACTTCAGAAAAACGATCGAACAACATTTTTAACATCAAGAATATTGTAAAACAAAGGCCGGTGCCAAAGTCGAAAATGAATGAATATAGACTAGGTGCTTTAAAAACACATGCTCATTCTATGCACATGCACATGCACATGCCCATGCACATGCAACACATGCTCATGCACATATATATTATAAAATGCATTCAATACTTTTTGCATGATAGAAGCATCTGAAGAAATTTTCTCATCTATAATATTAGGATCACAAAATGTTTATTGTAAACTTCATTCAAAATAACTACTTACTTAACTGAATTAAACGTAACGAGATAAACAGAGTTTTGACGCATTGAATAGCTAATCAGTGGTAATTGTTGGGGCTTGGGGCAAACGATCGGGTTACTATTGTACGCGTGTGAAATGCTGGCCCCAATATTCAATCCGGATATTATGAGGCGTTTTTCGACATTTTGTTAATCCGTAATTGAAGATATATCCCCGACTCCCAAAGTTTAGCTTAACTTTAGTGTTTCATCTTTGATAATGTGCGTTTAATCAGTAAATTAGTGATTGCTAATAACTATTTCGTATGGAACCGGATTCTTATTTAGACTAAAGATGTCCAGCATTCAAATCTGAACACACCCAAGATTCCAATATTTACACGAAAATTTCTAAGCAAACATGATTTTGGGCAAAAAAGCTTTATCAGTATGTGAACTGGGGCACGATAAGCATATCTACATTGGACCTTACCACCTGGACATTAGGGTTATAATTTTCTGTGATGCCGTTCCCATGGTGGTCGATGACCTGGCGCCGAAAATGCTTAGGATTATCAACGCGTTCGCAATAAACGTACGGATACAAATTTGACAATCGTAAAATTTGACCTTGAATACAATTTAATAGGCAGTAAAATTTCTAAATGATTTGATAGGAAAGCTGTCGTTTGATAGGTAACCGAAACACGTAGGACTGCTTTACTTATACAATATAGGCGTAATAAATTTAATTTTTTATTTATATTTTGATGAACGCAAAAACCTTCTAAACGACTTGGCTATAAGAAATGCAAATGTATAAACCCCAGCTGCCGGTAACTTGATCCCGCGCACGCGTCAAACAATCGCACAATACCTTTCAAACCTTTCGCTTGTTCATTTGTTTAAACAAAACCAGTATTGTTTATATTTTTCTATCGCGAACAGCTGACGTGTGTTTAAGGTGTCTTTTATACGATTGGAGCCTTAAACATACCGGATGCTGTTACTGGTAAATACTTCTATTAACAATTCGATGGAGAGCGACAAAGCTGTCGAATAGGTAGGTTCCTATCGCTGCATCAAAAATGAAATATCCTACGAAGTTTTCCTGTTAAACTTATTTCTTATATATAAAAATTAAAGGCATTTCTATATATTAAAATTAAAAGACAATTCTAACAATTTTCTAATTATTGCATCATAGGCATTCCTATAAAAAACTCACGTTCATTATTTTAGTACGTACATCCGAAACAAACCGGCGGACACACTTTTGCATACTTTATTGCTAGGCCATAAATTATGTAATCAGTGTTGGTAACACTGATTCATAACACATCACTAATTGTCGACGGAAATCGCTCTTATGAATATAAACTCTTACGTACAAGTGATTTTGAAAACAACAATGGCTTAGGACCCGTACATCACTTGACTTTCAGGGTATCAGAACATGAGGAATTGTGTTAAATTAGGGGATGGTCGGGGGTATTATTATAGAAGTTACCCAGGCATTTTTTTATTAATGGTTTATAAATATTATGAATATTATATATAATACATTTTATTTCGCTCAGCCACCGCACGCTAGAGCGGATCGATCAATATAGCTGTTGTCTAGTTCATTATTATTAGAGAGCTCTATTAATTAAATTAATAACATTTTATTTGGACGAATAACGAAAATTGTAAAGTTTTTACTATAGGTAAATAGACGATGAAATACAAAGCTAATATACAGCTGATACAACAATTATTTTCGCACATAATGAACGTAAAACTTAGCCGTTGCAATTATACTGTTCACTACGAAACGCGGCCAACAAAACGACCTTAAAATCTCAAATTGGATAGATGTGGCGATAAAAGGCGTCCAAGACTGTCCAGTCCCATTGGGAGGGGGAAACTCAACTTTTCCATTACCATTAATCGTTGAAAACTGCTCACTATTGTCATGGCGCGCGATACGTCTTAATAGAGCTTTTGTTTTTCAAGAGTGGTTTCGCCAATTGCGCGTGCCAAATGATTAAGATTTATCTTAAAAAACTCAAGGGACCGCGACGTTTATTTTGTTTACACAGTACACAATTTTATACTTAACTTAGCTTGAGAACTAGGTTTCGTACTCTTGACCTAAATTTTTGTATAATGAACCCTACACACGAATTAACAAGTGTTTAAAAGGACATCAATATATAATAGGATACTGTCCTATCATCGTCTATGGTCGCTTCGATGAGATATCTCGAAAAGAAATTACTTTATAGACGAGAGCGTTTCTCGCTAGCCTCTCTGAATATAATGTTGATATAAATGTAAATGTATCTTTGTAACAGAATATTGCAAGTTAATTTTCATTATGGGGTTGGCATTACATCACGCGACGGCGCGTGCGCCGGATCGGATTTCGTGGGAATTTGGCAAACTGTGAGATGGTCACACGGAATAAACGTGTGCTATAATTCAGTGGGATTGTTTGCTCTTGGTTAAATCTCATCGTTCTTAGAAGCTCAAGATGGTTGTTGTTCAAAGCTGGTGGTTTGCGTCAATAATATGATTTTTTTTTAATGTAGCAACTCCCAAAATACATAATGACCAACCGATTATCGACACCTGCGCACGTTAAATATTATTTGAATTAAATAAACATAAATTACAATAAACTAGACAAAATAAACGCATCGCGTGTTGTCATATTGGAAAATAATTACAAAGGTGTTCGATCATTGACTGACAGTTTTCGCTAACAACACGAAATTGTCTATGGCCGTCGAAAACAGGCTATTTTTCGTTTTTTCATATCGTTTCTATCCAAAAAATATTTTAACTGTTACAATCTACTTTTGATTAACGTATTTAATTCAATTAACAGACGGTTTACATTCTTACACTTATTTAATATCTGACGCGTAACATACATGGCGGTGTAATTAATTGTTAATTACAAGGAGTTACTCTTAAAAATTCTTTGGTAAAATGCGTCAATAATTACGGCTACATTTCTGTCATACATTTTCTCAATATGGTGAAATAGATAAAAAGTAACATTCTCGAAGGATTCATTCGAATTTCAAAATTAATAAATTCCCTGTATGAGGAGGTCCTGACATGTGAATAAACAACATTCGAACGGTAATAAGTAAGTCATTCCGATTCTCACATATGGTGTGAACTGAGCGCATTAGCTGGGTCCACTTCCTGTCAAAAATACCAACAATTTGCTTTTATTTTAAAACAACACGTTTCTATGATCAATATACACACTGTTTCAAATTCAGAACGCCGCGCCGCTTTAAAATATGTCAATTGTCAACAAGCTATGTATGGCTAGAGAGTAGTCTCAAGCTAAAAACATATGTTCCATATTCAAATTAGGGAATAAACCTGAACATCGTCAGTTTTTGATCGGTGTAATTGAAAGTGGCGCAGCGGACATCTGTTCTAAATACAAATTCAAATTCGCCGCCTGTTTGCTTTCTGTAATGATTATTGAAATTGCCAGTTGGCTATACGCGTTCTATTTTTGAATGGAATTTCAGCTGGTGTTACATTTGTAATCTATGGTTTCGCCACAGTTTACAACACGATTTTTACTTGCCCGAGGCATCTTATTCAATTAAGTTGAGGCGCCATTATTTTAAATTAAAACAATCTCCTGTAATTGGACACCTAATGATCGTTAGTGCGATCAATTAAACCTAGCATGAATTGTGTTTTAATTGCGTTTCTTGTGAAATGCTGCGAGATATTAATTATTATCTCGTGAAAATATTTTGACTCGCTTTGAATAAATTGATTTCACTTCACAGCGATGGGAATCTGGTGTCTTACTAGCATCGATCTTATGAGGACAGGGACAAACGCAATCTTCTGATCACACAATCATTTTCTCTCGGTTTAAGAATAATTTTTGGAAGTATCGCATTTTATTTATTACCCTTTTACCAGTTACGAAAAATATTTCGCAACTAGCAACAGACGCAGTTAATGATGCGCGTGCGCACGCCAGCTCGCCATTACGGCCACCTGCAGGGTAATGCCAAGTTACGGTCAAATACATTTTATATTGTATAATAATATTTAGTTGAAAATACGCGCTGTGATACCTACAACCATGGTATCACAGAAAACAAACAATTTGATAGTCTATCGTCCACTCTTGATGTTTAGAAACCCAAGAAAATGTTGCCTTTCTTTTTTCTGGGCCTCTCCAACATCCTAACAGCTTAGCATAGCTTGCACAGTAGTATTAGGGGGCGCGGACACCAGGCCATCATAACTCCGAGTTGTTGTCAACAGAGACCTCCCTCATCCTCGCTGTCATACGGCGCTGTGAATGACGACGTGCGCTCTCCAGGCTCAGGTGGAACCCCTGGACCCCTCAGTCAACCAACACCACAGAGCCTCGATGCAACAGATCCAGGTACGTCCGTTTCTCTACCCTGGTAACATTTGAATTGACAAATGTCGATATTTTGAGTAAAGCCAAATCGGCGTTTATAATCTGTGAAAGCTTTAAGTGTTACCAGTTGCTTCTTTGAAAGCCCCGCCGTGTTTATACCGCTGGTTGAGGAGGTTGACAAGTAAGTTGAGCTTATAGACGCTTTTCGCTTGAGTAACTAACCGAATTTAATAACTTAGCAAGAACGGGGCTTTTGTGAAATCTTGACAGCAATTTCGAAAGGTCAAGGGTTGGACGACGAGTTTATAATGAAGCGTTGTCAATATGAGCTGCTACGCAACCGGCAACCAACAATTAACATGTCTGCGATCTAGATGCGCGCGTCAACACCCGTCACGCGTCAATGTACGGATGACAGCAGCAATCGTCACCATCTCGCCTTCCACAAAGGAAGTTTTAAAACCCTACAAATCAGTCACTGGAATTGGTATCACTCAACGTTTCAAATCTCGATCGATTGTCGCACGTCTCGTGTTCGGAAATGATAGATGACTTCTGAATGGATAGTTACCATTTCCAATACAATAGCTATTCAAATGAGCCACTCGAATTGTTACGCGCAACACAACTCCTATTGATTACCGCGGCGCTCGGTAATTCGATTTTTTTTTTAACAACAAAAGATGCGTTGACGTTTGACAGCTGTCAAAAGTGGCCCGCCGCGGGCGGGTGGCTAACGGGACGTCGGTCGGTGTTTTTTTTTTCGCCCACAATTCGCACGTAGTTTTTTCATGGAAAATTATGCTTTCGACGCGCGATGGTGTAATTGTTTGGTTTGTCACGCGGCGCGGCGGCGCGTACATGGCGAAATGAACGAAATTGAATTTCGGTGAGGCTGTACAATGATCTGCACCTATGTAATGGGAAACGCGTACCGCCTTTTGTTTAATAAAATTCAGCAGCGTAAATTATTTTTCAGCCTATAGCCGTTGCCGGCATGATATCGGAAATTTTATAATGAACGTAATTTGCATTATTGTAAAATTAACTCGGCAATACGATTTTTATTTTTTGTGGAACTCAACACAATCGCTTGTTTAATAATGTTACCCAGTAAACTGATTCCATTCTTGCTATATCTATCTACTAAATATTCATCGCCTACAATAGAACCCATAGCAATGTATGTCACAACGCACTCGGAATCAACCCTAAACATTACAAAACAATTAGCGCCTCGGAAGGTTCAAGCAGCATTGGAACTAATTAAAAATTCAAATCTAAAAACGAAGCGTCGCTCCCGCCATTCCAAAGGGCTAACTTTCCCGCGTGAATTATTCAAAATTCAAAATTTCCCTATAATTCAATCATCCCATCCCCCCGGGAGAGGGGAGGGGTGATTATTTGCGAATTTATTATTAATTAACTGACGTGCGAGCCATAATTACGTTTTTCAATTATACGATGAAATTCGGATGCGAGACAGTCTGGTAATTTCGATATTTTTTTTTGTCTGTGGAATGAAGCATAAATTCATTTATTATCTGTGTATTCAGATTAACTAACGACTTTAATTCGAATCTCGTGATATACACGTTTACCTTGAACGAACGAATGTTATTTATAAAAAGCAATTGTTTTTTTTTATTAGCACAAGGCGTTCGTTCTAATCCACTACCGGCGTAGTAGTAATCCAAGACCCGGATGGCTGTCAGTATAATTCTAGTCACATTTTGAGCGGTGGTCACTTTACGCGTGACGTGCTTAAGTTATATTAACGTCTGTTACATACGAACGTTAACGAAAAACACACGACTGTATTTATTATATAAATTAAAACACAAAAAGAGCCTCAGAAACTGAAACTATTCATGTGTAACGTATAAGAAATGAAAATTATGAATTTTGTTTAGAATCATACATGTATATTAATAGCAATTGCCTGATTATGGTCCGCTGCTCGTGTATAGAGCGCCTTATTGTCAAAGTTATGAAGCAAATTGGAGCGTACAGCTTGAAGGAGTGGTAATTTTATTTGCAGACCCTAGCCAGGGAGGTAACACAATAATCGTTATGTCAGAGTCTATTGCCAATTCTGCATTATGGTAAAATCGTTGCTTATGGAATAAAAATTGTCTATGTAATTTAAAATACGAATCCGCACGCACAGTACTTACAAATTTTGTAAACTTTGAGCCGCGCGTTTTCCCGCCATATCGAAGAGTCCATAGACAAATATTGTGCGTTATAATTTTAAAAATACGATACATTTTAAATATGGAATAAAATCTTGTCATGAGGTATTGAAACGCGGTTATTACGTCTTTTTATCTGAAACTGATAATTGCAAAGCGAAATTTAACAATAAATATAAATATAGTCGTATCAAGCGCCGCCGAAAACTTGCGCCGGCGCAGTTCAAATTAATCGAATGACCGTCACACTTCAAAATGCGACGGAACGAAATTTTTAATCAATTCTTAGTTTCACGGCTGTCACTTCGCCATTGTTTGTTACATTGTTACACTGATTTCATAACTATGAATAATTTAATTTAATTATATTATTTTCTTATACAATCATCGTAAAATATACCTACTCCACAAAGAGGTGAGATGTGACTCCAAATTAAATGTGTTGGGAACAAATACTTTTGCAATATTGATTTCAAATCCTTATCAATTTTATCATTCTAAAGCTGTCTTTATCCGCAGCGTAAAAAGAATCACAGCACGGGCAGTATAGTCAGAAGAGTCTAGTTATCAATAGACTTCTATACTCTGTGGTCATTCAATACCTTCGTAACTCATAACATTCCAAATCAATAATTCAGTCGTAAAATTGAAAATGGCCATTCGTATCACGTATACAACCACTTACTAAATGTAATCGCGAAATTGTTAATAATTCATGTTAAATTCGATATTGTGGAATAAATATTAGATTAGAGGGTAGGGCGGGACCCGGGGAAGTTTCACCGAATTATGATTGGCGCGTTCTGGAGGGAAATATCGCGTGCGTCAGTTCGGTGAATTCCAAATTCGAATTGGAGCAAGGTAGATTTCAAATGTTAGTAAACATGTTTCGAATGAGGTAGAAAATTTAAAAATGGAACATTTTTATTACTGGTGAATATTCACAATTTTGATAATATTTTAAAAATACGTCGCGTGCTTCATGGAAAAGCTATAGAGATTTTTTTTTATTACGTCCAAGTGTTACATATATTTGTATATAGTCTAATTTCAATTCCGTCGACTATTATCAAACGTAACAAACGTGATAATTTTATAAAGGATTACAATTCACACAACAGACTATAGTCGTGTTAACAAAACTATAATATTTAATACGGGCTTTGTTTGATTGCAAAGGGTGAAAATTAACAATTGGAGATCTGTCAAAAATGACAAAGTGATTCGTCATACAGCTGCCTGTTAGAGGGAGATGACATGCTAGAGCGGGATAGAGCACTCTCGTGTGTATTATTACTTATGAAGGCAAAATGTTTATATACGACAAGCCCAATAATTTCTGGTGTATAATCGAACCCAAGACCGGTTAGTAAAATAATTTCGGGTTGAACATATATTTAACGCCTCAAAATCCCATTGAATTTTCTGATTGAATGATTGTCTTTGGATGGACTAAAACGAGTAAGTATTTTACATTAGTGTCCTGCGGTTTAACAGCACGAGAAACCCGCGTAATTGACGCACGAAAGGGAAAACTATTATCCCAACATTTTCCATTTTTCCTTCTAATAGTAATAGAGAAAATAATTCGATCGTTCAAATTCGAATCGGTGGTTCTTTAGATTTGCGCGACTTCAACCAAACAAACACTTAAATATTTTGTATTTCGGCCAAGAAATTCGGACATGAGTTGCAATTATGCACTAAATGCACTCATATTAATTTTTCCCTGACACTTCCATTACTGGAGTATTTAGGGAATTTTCAATTATACGCTTGATTAATGAAAATCTTCACGTTATTCTAATGAACGACCATCAACATCAACTAAAATTAATGTACGTGTGTTTGCTCATCATTTACGTAATTAATTTGGTTAAGACAATTTTATAGATATACCTATTTATACTTCGCGAAAAAACCCTAAAATACTCGACGCACGTTTCGCCCCGACACCGGAGCATCCTAACTGTGAGTGACTTTACGATCAGCGTTCATTGATGATTAATGAGTGATTTTTCGCGAATATTAGAGATGTTTTTTTTTTAAATATTTATTAGAATCAGGCGTTACTCTCCCAAGTTCGTAATACAAAATCCCAATAGACAAATATACAAGCAATACTCCGCGGAAAACCCACAACCACTCGACGCACACCTCGCTCCGCCACCGGAGCATCATCAGGATATTGCCTCCACGAACGCTGTTTTCTATATTTTTTTTATCTTAGTGTTTCTTTTTTCTATGAATTCACTTGGGTTAATAAAAAAACACTTTCAGATTTACGAATGCCGCTTTTAATATGCTATTAATAGACAATTAATCGACTATCCGGCAGAAAAATAATTCTTCAATTCTCACCAGCTATTCCTGAGCGCACAAACAAACAAAGTCTTCAAGCTTTTAGTAAAGATTTCGCTGACGTCTCATCTACATACGAACCGATGTATGTAAATCAACTATGATTAATAACGCACATTTGCGGCCCTTTAACAACTGACAAACATTCTTAAATAGGCTACCAGAATATTTTTCAATCTTTAAAAAATGCTAATACACTCACCAGTTAACTAGACCCTTGCTGGCCTCAAACACGCATTACAATGCTCGCCTAGCGGGGCTCATCGAAACTGGCCGGCCAAGAATAATTGCTCTTAAACGGTAGCATTGTAATGAGTGAAAAGTAACACATTGTGATTATGTTTATGAGATGTAAAATGTGGCTTCTGGTGATTTAACCTCTCAATGGCCGACGTGGAATAGACAAGTGACCACAGATTAAACAATGGCGTTCGAAATTTGAAATTTCGAACGCAGATTTAAAATTACTGTAATGCTTTCAATCGTTTGATTATTCAAAAATGGAAAAAGATTAATAAAAAATATTATAGACAAATCAATGAGTCGCCGGTGGTCCATGAACCATGTCAAATCCAGCTCGTTACTTAAACTATTGAAACTTCTTCGCTTCCCATGTAAATACACAATTCTCACCTTTATTGTCTATAGATAGACGTCACTTTTCCGTACACGTGCAACGGCTACCATTGTTCGTACGTACATAATTTTCACGGCTATCAAACGGTTATCATTTACATTGGCAATTGGTTTCTGTTAGCTATTGTCTTAATTGCTACTTTAATTTTGTTAAGTCGTAAACTTACTGTCATACATAAGTATTCCTTTCAAAGTGTGAGCAGACAATATTTGCTTTTCCACATCTTCAGTATGTAATATTGCTTAACCAGGCGAAAAATGATCTTTTAACTATTTACGGCCCAATGCCTGAACTACCATACTGTACTGGACTGCTGAAGGAAGTCCCAGATTCAGCCCCTATACGATCAATATCTGTGTGCTGAGCTGTGTGGGTATAAGATTCTAATAGACCAATTTAGTGGCGATACTCCGCGAAAAACCCTCAAACTCTCGGCGTACCTTTCGCCCCGACACCGGAGCATCCTCATGATGTTCGTACAGGCAAACCAAACCTCCCTTTAATACATGATCCTCCCTATAAACATAGACAAGGTGTGATTATTAAAATAGCATTAAATTTATTCATACCACCAGTTTAAACGCTTGCCATATGAAAACAAAAATTAACATCTTGAGGGGAAAAAATATTTTGATTAAAAATTTATTCGGCCTGGGGTCGAACCGACCCTAAGCTCTGTCAGATGTCAATCTTGGGTAGGGATGCTGTCTATTTTTTATTGTCTGTGATGGGGTGACCGTGCGTGAAATGATTCTGAATATTTATGGATAGAGCGGATTATAACTTGTAATTGCCACATTGCAATCGAGGTTGTCAGCCGTCAAATTAACGATTTTTTTTTACAATTTACTTTACGATTCTTGGGGTTTAAAATAATTCTTGTTTTGCAAACATCCATTATTTTTAATAACATAAAATTTCTAAATAGTGTTTGGTAGGAATAAGGCTGTAGGCTTAGAAAAAAGTTTCAGAAGTTTTCCTATCGTGTGTGATATACATACGTGTAGTGAGAATACCAGCCCTGTTTAAACAAAAAGGATGGCAACCCCACACCAGGCGACAATTACTGTACAAAGGTGCAACAGATGATAATTGTAAGCGACGTATATAAATATTAATATGTCTGTCTGTCCGTTCGAGTGTGCCTTTTACGTCCCCTAACTGTATTACTGTGGACTAGTCAAGCGTGGACTGGGAATAACAATTCTATACCATTATAAATATAGATTAGTATGTCTGTGACTTATATGAAACCGATGGACTGATTTCATAACAATTCCACTTACAGCTACAAAACAGAAAAGAGAAGTGTAGCGTCTATAGAACTTTAAAGAGAGAAAGAGTAGATATAGAAGATTCGCCAACGGCTTTCGTAATAATCGATATATTATCAATGGATTATTTATTGCTACCATAATTACTAATGTAAGAATATCAACCAAAGAAAAATTATTTGCAAATATTGTATCTCGCTGTATCGAAGTCTTATATGTTGAGGCAAGTATCTGGGCTCAACGGAACAGTCTACCAGGTGCTGCCTGCTCTGTGGTCGCCATCTTTTATCCTTTATCCAAGGGAGGCTCATATGCCTACACATGTATTGTCTGATAGATAAATTTTGTGGAAGCGATAAAATCCTATACTGTTATAAATATGTTATGTTCAATTCTCGTTAGTAAAATTATATACATTTAATTTGTAATTTTTATCTTTACAGGTAAGAACGAAATATGAGTTCAAAGAAGAGTTGGACGACAGTAAGTGTAACGATAAATATCTTATTAATTCTCAAATACGGCATACTAAGCGTTTTACGACTTCATAAAAGCGTATACAAAAACTGATAGCGCTTGTCACTTTATTCTGTGCCATAAAACACTATTTAGAAAAAGCTTACTATAAAAAGCTTAAAAGTTTCAGTTGCACAGTGTATTTGTAACAGTCGGGCGTCTATTTTCGTTGAATTCTTCATATTGTTATAACTAGATTCATACCAGTTTGTTTAAGAATTAAAATGGTGGCTATAGTAGATGGAAAATGGTTGTGATAAAAAAAGAGGAAAGTGACCGTTTATAATAGATTATTTGTGATCAGTTTAATCGTTCCTGAATCAACTAGGGATAGCTTAAGTAATTGAGAAAATTATCTTAATGTTGTCTTTTATTGACATTCTTACTCATTTAAAGAAAAACACTTTATTAACAGATTAAACTATAAAATCCCAATAGACCAATATACAAGCAGCACTCCGCAAAAAACCCACAACCACTCGACGCACGTTTCGCTCCGACACCGGAGCATCATCAGGATGATGATGATTTTTGTTGTATTGGGATTTTGTACTATGGACTTCCGCAAAGTAACGCCTGATCCTATTAATTGGATTAGGCTATTTATTTTTACAAAATTTAAGTAAATTTAACATTATTTTAAACTTTCCCGACGTTTCGTGCACTTTGCGCACGCTGTATGTAAAATGTACTTAAATTAAAAAAAAATACATATCTTAATCCGTTAATAAAGCGTTTTTCTCTATATTATCTATCATCGGTTATAATCGTTGATGTTTCGATGTGCCAACTGTTTTAACTGTGCCGAGGTCAATTAGAGCGATTTGAACAAAAGTTTTATTAATACATTTATTGGGTTGTAAAATATTTAATTGTAATAAATACCTGGAGACATTTATGTGCGCGCTGAGAGAACAATCGTAAAAATAACGATAAAAATCATTTCTTTCGCGTGAATCCGAGTTGTGTCTGATTCTGTATCTATGGACCGATAAAAGTTTTATTAATAAATAATATCTTTTTTTAAATTAGGGTTTATTGTTAGTGTTTGGGAGTTCTACGAATTATTCAAACTTCAGCCATTCATTTTATGATGCATATTTTTTTTTTTTGTAGATGATAAATACTCTTTTCATATTTATAAATAACATGCTTCCATTACAACATACCTATATAATAAATAAATAAAAGTTTGAGTGATGTAGAACCTCTTTCTTAATTGATTTAATGTCTCTGGTCTGGATAAATTAATTAATTATATTTAATACAATATAATTAATTAAAAGTTACAATAACAGAAAAAGAACAGGCTTATCTTTTTTATTTATGAAGCGACTTAGTCACTTACTTTTCCAATTAAAATTTTAAGATTAGCAATTTGTAAGAGAAGGCTTTCTATTGCAGCACCACAGCTTATCGAAAATTCATAATCATTGATTCACATTACTAAAAAAAATAACTTCGTTGAAATTAGCTTAACGAGAGAATTTATCTCGGAGACGTCATTCCTCGTTTCCATCTCCCCTAATTTAAAAACTCAGATAAAACTTGCATAATCTTAACAGCTGACTTATTACCGGGCTGTCATTTCGAAAAAATGTAATTAAACTCCAACAATCGCAGGCAAGTATCTAAAACGTTCAGTCATAATGCTCAAACTAATGCTCTGTTGGAAAGAGAGGGAAGACGTCTACGCTGCATTTGCACTCACGTCAGAAAGGGATAAGGAAAGAAAGTATTGTTTTAAAGACATTTTTAATTTCCCGAAGGTGATTTATCACTTTGTTTCGACTCGGTGTGAATATGGTATTTTTTGTGCTGCGAGGGGAGCGAGCGTCCCCCGCGATGATTTGAATTTAGAATAGAGTGGATTATGGAATGGAGGAATGCCTTTGCGGGTGACGGATGACTATTTTGAATTTGAAACATTTCGAATGAGATTTTAAAACTGGCTAAGCGGAATTTATTCCTTTTAAATCCCTGCTTTTATTCCAAATTTGATTTGACAGACATACATATACTCTCTCTCGCTCTGTTTGTTTGAAACAAAATTCTTAGTAACTGTGGAACATGTCAAATTCAAAGTTTAAGAACATATTTATTGTTGTGTTTATATACAAACTTATTACTTCAGTAAGTTCACGTTCATTCCTTTAGAAAACATATAATGCACTATTAAATACCGGTTTTTCTAAGGTTTAGAGAGTTGTAAAGTTCACTCGCTGCCTTTTAAAGTAATCGGCTTATTGCGAGCTTGAACGTCAAGTCCTTTCAGCAACGTTGCGTGAACGAATTTCCGCAAATAGCTTTAATATAGTCCCTGTTCGTATTTCAAAAAGAAACATTTGATTTTAATCTCTTGCCTTTCGTTTTTATCGTTAAGTCTTACGCGTAAGTAGGTATTAATAATAATTAACCGCAACCACTGGCTGCAAAATTAACCGCAAAGTAAACTCGACAAAACTTGTCATATCCATCGATAATATAACTGTTAAGTCTTTGTCTCCAAATATATGTTAATGGTATGCTTTAATCTTATATATTATGCATTTTTCTCCAAAATTAATAATTCTTGTTAGTACATAGCGCTCTTTGTCTTTCATTTTGAATTTCGAACAGCAGTAGTTGCACAGATAATCAACATACAATCGTCACATCTTACTGTTTGCAAATTAAGCGCGATTAGCATGTGTTTTAATCGCGTTCCAAATTTAAATTCACATTGGCCGTTGGTGGTCTATGTATTGTCTGTTGTGTTTAGGGATGGGCCACAGATTATGTAATCACTATATTTTTAGCAGTAGCTACAAATCATTAAGTCAACACTTAGGAGCAGGGTAGGGTAGCTTTTTGTAGAAAACGCACACTTAATTTTGTCAAGTGTATTAAAAATAGCATTATTTGTATATGTCAGTCAGTCATTAATATATCGATTAATCTAAACAGTTAAAAGCGAGTATTAATTTCGTCATTTGATACAGCGCTGACCAAAACCACTATTTCAGTTACAACATCAAAGGAAAACAAAAGAAAATTCATTTCCATGGTACATAAAGGCGCAGGTGCTCATCATTTGCATACGTAATCGCGGGACAAAGAAGCAGAGCTTTGTAACTTATGTTCGCCTGGTACTATTTACATTTTCCCTGCTTATTTAAAAAAGGTACTCGAAACAAGCTGAGCCGACGGCTTTGTGTATATTCGGCCATTAAATTATCTAAAACATACGAATTATATATTAAATGAAGTAAAGATATCTCTGTCTAAATTCAAAAGACCTCAAATTCAAATCATGAAACATAAATCGATTTAATATTTCGTTCTCCGTGAAACCAACGTATTTTTCATTTTACATGCCTCGGTATTTTGAAGAATCGATTTAAATGCCAGCATCTCATTAACATGTAAATTAGTTGGCTACAATAACCGACCAACAAAAAGCGAATGACTAAAAATGAATAGCGAAGGAAACGGAACGATATTAATTAGTTCGTCCCTGCCCCAGGCGTCTCTCGAATTACCTAATGCCTCATGAGGCCCTGGTAATTAAGAATTTCTAAAAAAAAATTGACGATATAAAAAAACCTGGAAAACATAAAATGTTTAAAATTTTATATCAAGTTTGACGGTAATATACAATTTCTTATGTAATATTTAAAATTGTTATTAACATAGCATTCACATCTATAATATAAGAAACGACCAACAAAAATATGTAAAAATCATTGTCGTACAACGCACAATTTGTACCACAATCGAATCCACCCCAATAGCAATATTTTTGTATGAGGAAAATCTCTGGCTCATATATCATACCCGCTCAGATTTAGCCCCGAAACAAGACCGGAATCTCCATAGAAATTGCCCGAATATCATTGGTTTTATCATACGAAACGCCGGACCTAAATAACCTTATTATCATATACCAAGCGGCGATGGCGCGGAATCGACGCATACTTCGCCCAAATTATCTTTACATAGGCCTGTGAGGTTAGCTTGGGGATTTGGCGAAAAACCGCACGACAATCCCGAAATTCATTAAAGTCTTGGAATTCACAATATTGAAATCTCTCGCGTTCTTCTCGACGCTATTACGCGGATAAATTGTTCCGTAGCAAATGCTTAGTTCGGATAGAATCCGACATTCCATTATAAAATTGTACCTTCGCTTGGAGATTTTATATCAGATAGCTATTTCAATTAATGGCTCACTAAATCCGATAACGTAAACAGTTTAATTTTACTTAAACCAACTCATTACATCGCGTAACTTTAAATTGTCCGTGTTTATGAGAACGATCTAAGATTTTTATGACTAAAATTCAATTTTAATTGTTTCAAAAATCGACGCCTGCTGAAATTTACTGTTGTTTTTTTTTATAATATATATAAATATAGTTAATTGTAAACCAATGTTTTCACACGCCGCCGATAAAACTCAACAAAGCTACTTATCAAACATGGCGTCAACACGGGCATAAATTTATAAATTCACTCTCATTAATAATGAAAATATATCGTAAAACAATTTAGTCGATAATCTGGCCACGATTTACAGCGGCCAATATTCGTTCAACATAAAAAAGTTAATGTGTATTAGTGGACGGGCAACCGTTTAATAACTGTTATTATAAAGCTACCTATTAAATGACCACTTCACTAGTGAAGCGCCTAGGTGTTTATGATGTCCTGGTACTTTTTAGAAAGTTCTTATAAAATCTTCGTAAATTTGTAAACTGCTGGAATCTGTTTATATTATGTATTATTTATTTATTACATACAAGGTGTTAGTTATAAGTAGTTAAATTGGCAGTAATTCATTTAATGGCGTAAGACTTTCTCAAAGCACCTGTAAAGATTTAACTAATGAAAGGGTCGACTTTACAGGCGTTTAAGCAAATCCGGGGGCCGGGTTAGTAGCGGATAAAATGTATCATTCGGTTAATGTCGGTTCACTCGTAAAGAGTGCATCAGTCCTCCGTGTGTCGTAAAGAGACCTCTTCGACTAACAATTTCCTGATGGTCTGTAAATAGTAAGTTTATTGTCTTTTTATGAGGTACTCGGACCGTAAAAAGGAAATAAAAGAGCACCGCCGATGGTGATAATAAAAAAAATAATTTTCGACTCATCTTCGTGATTATCTCGCTCAGTTTTACGAGCAGCCCTTAAGCGGGAGCGGGACGGAGCGCTTTACGGCGTGTCGCGACCCTTTCCGATGGGGGTAAAGGTCGTAAAATGGAAGCATAAGGATAATGTTCTGGGTTTCCTATACTGCGCTTCATTCATGATTTCCTTTTAGTACAGTACATGTAAATCCGATTGCTTCGTCAATACTCTTATTGGATCGTTCCCTTGTACTACACTCGTAATAGAATTCTTCATCGCTCCTTTATTCCCTCTTGAACAAGCCATTCCCTTTGTTTTCGACAGGCGGTGGGAAAATAAAATCTCCAAATGAAAAACGTTCGGTTCCAAATTTGAATTCAAATTTTCGCGATAACGGTTCCATTAATTGAACGGCTGTCCCGTGGCAAGTGGAGTCCCGACACTCGATTAGTTCAGCTCCAGCGAGCGGCCGGGACGCATCCTAATTCTTAAAGGGCCATCAGCAGACCTTTATGCGTTAATAAAGTTGCAATATAAAAAGAATGGAGGCGTCCGAGGGTGAAGGAAGGGTAGGCTTAAGTACGCGTTTAAGACGATGTAGAGGGCGTGCGAATTTGTCAACCCGTACTGCGATTCAATTGATGATTAAATAAAGACAAGAGTCCTTTGTGAGCAACTGTCCGATCTCTTGGCTTTTGTTCGGCGATTTACTTTGCGTACTTGGGAGATGAAGATGTTTATAGCCGCTTCGATTTTTATGACGGCTCGTATGATCTCGTAATGTTATGATAATGTTTTATTGATGTACTTCGGGAAACCGTAATGTTTCGCTCTAAATGATGCATCAAATTGACGCGTTCTAAATATATTTTTATGTTGATGCGAGCGTTTTCAACATCCTTAGACAATGCTTCGTGACGTTTGCGCTTTAGGCGGTACTTCGTCAATGAGAAAATTTTATAGGATAGAAAACCTCAAACTCTTTAGACCTGACATTTAAAAAACAACGTAACTGTTTCGCGAAAAGTGCTTAGTGTGTCCTGCTCATGAAGCGTTTAACTCGCCTCGTGGCTATTTTCTTTTCCCTTGATCCCAAACAAATAAGTATTTTCATAGAACATATTCACCGCTGAGATATCCTTAATCGCCCCGTTGCCCCCAAACAAAGAGTGCGTCGTAAAGGAGTCGCTAGTGTTTTATGGGTCGTTCGGGTTTATTCCTTGGGTTTTGAGACTGATTTTATACATCACAACTCTTATAGGCCTTATTATCTTTACACTAATCGATATATTAGGAGTGTTTTTTAGGTTTTTATACAAACAGAATTGCTTGTTTGTAGTATTCTCGTTTGTGAATATTATTTGTAAAGATTTTGTAAAAATTTGACACATAACTTTTTATGTTGCTTAGAGTGGTTCTAACCGCCGCCCATGGGCACTGCCAGGAGGCTTCTTTAGATTTTTAAATTTATAGTTAGATTTTAAAGTCTAGCAAGTATAGCGCAAATCTTTTACAGTGTAATACTTAAGTAAATTTTCAAATGTTAAACTGATTCTCAGACGCTCTGATCTGACAAAGATGTCTTTTGTTTTATATTTTTCTGCTTGAAGAGCAGACAAGACATCTTTTGCATTACGTTTAAGTGCGCCATAGCGAGGCACTTGGATTGCCAGGATACGGTTATGGGGTAAATTTGCCTGACATCCTCGAAATAACTCGGGAGTAATTGTTATTAGTGCAGTATGTTTAATAAGTTATTTATGACTTAGTCATTTCGTATGTTCGCTCGAGTTTGTATTGTGCTATGTTTATTTGTATACGAAATAAATAAGATTTGGGAATGAATTAAAAATTATATTTATGTTATATTTTTTATCGCATAACTCATGGGTTATTAAATCAAAGATTACTTACACACTCAACAAATAAGCCTAGATTTTAAACCTTTGACAATTATCTGAATGGGCAATATAAAACGGCTAAGCTCAATAAAATTTTATTATAACCGATTATAACAGGAAATTTACGGCTTACAAAGATTGTAACACCTTTTACGAGCCGTATAATATCGAAACCCTAAATAAGTACAGTTTCGTATAATAAAAAAGAAGGTTCAAAAGTTTTAGTTAAATCAACGTAGCTCAGTTTCAACATTACTTATTCATATTTTTTGTTAACCCGAACGATTTATTGCCCTTCAAAATATACTAACGGAATAAATAAGACATTTTTAATAACCACCAACTATGACGTCACAGATCCAAGATATCTAGATAATCATGACCCTAGATTAAACATTGGCAGACCCACATCATTCAAATTCCACAGACAACGCCACAGCTCGTTATCCATCAAGTATCGAATACTTAAGTAATCGAATAAAGTGACACTCGAGAAAAGCAAGTTAGGTCCCCTGCACTAGCTGGTAATCGAATTGCAGACCGCCACTTCAATTGAAGTGCGACTTTGTTAGCCAATTCGGAGGGCTACAAGTGGTTACATCATGCAAATCTGATTTGTCATGATTCGATATCGTGGTTTTCTATGAAAGATATAAAACCTTTGTCAACCTCGAAGTGAACTGACCGTGTGAGGTTCCCGAGAGCTGGGCTCATTCATTACAAAGTGGAATTTGACAGGAGACAAAGGAGTTCTGAATTTAAAAGCGTAAATATTAAATTTATCAAAATGTATGTAAATTCATATTAGTAGTAAGACGAGAATTAACATATGTTATAAATCCAGAATTTTGCGTCATTCGAAAAAAATTTATAGAATAAAATATTCGAGACATAGACAAATTGGTTGATTTACGTCAGAAGCGGTCAATGACATTAATTAAACCTGTATCGATAAATCGCGACCAAAACACGGTTCGTCAACATTCATTGTTAGAACTCATTGTTTCGTAAGATTTCATTGTGTAAAATTAAATATAGATATAATCCGATATTAAAATAGAAATATGTTGGAATTGCAGAATATTTTTCTTTTAATAATCTACCACATTAATAATGGAAAAAATTAAAAGTTCAAAAAAGTAGGATCGTACATGATCACATTTGCACGTCACTTAAAACTAAATCTAACTAAATTCTAAAACAAACTTAGGTCGGATTTAAATCGTACAAGTGTGTGAGTGGAAGGCGCTATACCTATATAAAATAAATTAATTTTTTATAATTATTTTTTTATAAATAATTTTTTAATATACGAAGCCTGTTTCCCATTGGGAACAGACCATTCACAGACCACCACTTGCTACGATCCTCTCGATTCTTCCACTCTCAGTAATCCATCCTTCATTCTCGTCGGCTTACTGTTATAGTATATTAAAAATAGACTACGTCCTATTCTGTATAGTAAATCTGACGTGACAATTAAACGACCATTTGGATCTCTCTTTACAATTAAATAAAGGAAATCCCGCGAAATGCCAATTACTCGGGTGTTGCTGACGCAGTAATCGAGGCGACTCAGTTACAGTTTATTGCGTGACAATGACGACCGTCGGTTAACTGTGCCAAAAGTCAGTTAATTTTATGCGGAATGTTAACATCTTGTGGTTTAACTATTGTATGATTATGATTCAATCATTGGTATTACATTTTCTATGTTCAATCTTTTGTAGAGGATACATATTTACGGCGTACATTTTGGCCTGAGTTCTGTTTACCTTTACCAAATCATGGACCTTAAAAAGCGGGAGACCCATCGTCCTCAGAATCAGACGCAACTAAGACCCTTGAAATGCCCCATATAAGTTCTCTGTTATCTGTTTTCATGTTATTTTGAAATACTATAATTTTTTTGTTTCTCTTTTGTCAGCGCAAATAGAATTCTTTTCACACACGACACTGACAGGCTGAGGACTTTCACATCAGTTTAAATTAATTGACGGTCGCCATTTTGGCATCGTCCCGGTTAGAAAAATTTAAAATAGTTACAAATAACTAATGATACAGCGTTAATGTATGCCGTCGCGGGCGTCATCGGCCAAATTAATGTTTATCTTTGACTTGTTCCGAAGACACTTTCGAGTTTTATCCTGATTGATGGTGTAACTGTATAAGCTTGAAACGCATTCGATTTTACTCTAGTACTTTGGTTGCTTGGCTCAGATTTTGTCCAAATATCTGAGTCTTTGAAAACGAAATGTTCAATTGTAATTGGACCGAGATCATATCGTTTTGGATAAGTCTATTTCAATGATTTGAATGATACGTGTAGGATAAATGCTATCGAGACTTGATAATAAACTCTTCAACGCGTTTGATAAGATGACGGTTTCGACTTCAAAACAATGAGCAAACAGTTACCAAGCTACGCCTGACTGACACAAATATACGAAAACATCTTGTTTGAACTCTCGTGGAAAGACCCAGCGGTTATCTATTAAGCAAACTTTGTCTATGCTTCATCTGATCTAGCCAACATCCGGCCTTATCTAATCTATGGTCACTGTTTGAGATACACCGAGATACACGCCACCGTAAAAAACAGCAATTTAAAATTGGAAGCCATATTTATTCTATGCAAATATCAATAGATAAAGCTGGCGCCATGTTCCAAATTCAAAAATCACATGTCAAGACGTCATAAGTTTCTTGTGTCAATGTTTTTTTAATGTCAAAGATGACAGGTCATACATGTGCAAGTAGGATCTAATCGTTTTTACACGCTCAAGTATTGTCACTAGAGATTTGTGCCCATCGACTTCTCGAGTGGTTTTAAACAAACATCATTGAGTGGAGAACAGAGGTCTCTTGTGCACCCTCATAAACAAATAGCGTTTATTTATTTAGAAAAATAGTTAATCTTGGAGTCGAGTTATCGTTGCATCCGCTACACGTAACAAATATTGAGATTTCTCACGGTAGCGAATTAAAACACCTCTCTTTTTATAAACTTAATTTAAAACACCTTAGTTTATTTGCCTAAAGATGGGGATTGTTCTGGAAACTATTCTGATATACAAAATGACAACGGTATGCAGCTTATTCTCACAGACCTAAAACCTTTTATGACAGGTAAATTAAACATCAAAGCATCACAGAAACCGCGATTTCACAAGTCGAATTACAAATGCCAAGTGTTTGTTCTGACATTATCTAGCGATTAGCCCAGATGACACAGACTTCAGTTTTGTTACGCAAATGTTTGCTCTGAGAATAACGTTGAGTTAACTTTCGGTCACAGATTATTATTAAAGCAACTTTCAATATTCGTTCGTTAAATAAAATTTAAAAATACAAACCATGTCGCTAACAGGAGCGCAGAATCGTATGATGTCATCAAATAGTAGCAATTACTAGGCAAGCAGAACGATGCAAGAGTTTATCTCTTTGATCACCACCTTAATTACTACATTGGCTGCCTGATAGTGGCATTTTAACTTGCTTAGACGAGTCTGACGTAAGAGACAGTTTAGAATTTAACTGGACGTAAATGTAAAATATTGACAAAGTTTTTTGAGTAGAAGTCGCACAAAGCAAACAAGTTTTGGAAGCAATCGATTAGTTTTTTAGTGCTATTATGAAAGCGATCCAAAGTGTTAGTTGAGTTAGTTAGTTAGCCCAGCCACAGGAGCAACAATCAATTGACAGCGATACGCCTTGTACGAGTACTAGGCGTTCATAAGTCAGCAGACGCTAATAAAGACGCTAGCATTGCATGTCCATGGTAAAACGCTGGGCGTAGCGACCCCGCCCCGGCGGCTTTTAGCGGACTCCGCTTTACTGCACTGCCGTTTTATGACTCCCTTGTACTGCCAACGAATTAGTGTAGACAATCGCGTGTAACTTCTGTGAAATTGACCGCCGTCTTAGGGGTGCGTGGCGAAATAAAACATTTGCTCGTTTGCTAGAGTTTTCTAGTAGCGACTTTTAGACGTTCTTTTAAAATCAAAAGGTTAGAACGGGGACATTAGCTACGTTTTGTGATGTTTTTTTATTTGAATACGTATGGGGCATATGTTTCTTAGTGCAATTATAGTAAATTACTATGCAATTTTGTCCATTGTCCAGGCGATGTTTGTGCAACGTTTTACAATAGGTGCGAAGCTCAAGGCGCCAAATTCCTATTAGCCCAAAATAATTGGTCAACACACGCGAACTGTCTATCAACTTAGGGTGCACCCTCACGCGACGTCAATACATAATTAATTCATTATTCTTCTATTAACCGCTCTTGTTGCGATTTATGGCACCTGAACGTATAAAGGAAATATCTATCTAATAATATCATTGGTTATTACCAGAATAGTAAAAACCATTTATTTATAAAAAAGATTGAAGTAATACTTGTCTATGGTCAACAATTTTGTGACGACCATAACTGTTGCCTATGGTTTGGGTAAGCGAATAGTAGCTTACCTAAGAGCTAACCGACTGTGTATAAAATGTACTCCGATAGTATAATATATATTATCGCTAGATCAAGGCATAGACAACGTTAATTATCTGTGCTCCACGTCGACAACCACGGTACTAGCGAGAAGAAAAGCCTATTGCGATGTAAACAAAGTTGAACAATACAATGTTTATTATTGAAGCTATATCAAAGACACGGTTCCCAGAAAGCGGCGCTTTGTGCGCCCCCTCGTTACGTTAGTGTATCAGAATTAGTGGAATCCTATGAAATCGCTAATTATGTATAAAATCACGTAACTAGTTCATATAGCGAACAAATTAAGATATAACAGATTTCAATGACTTCTATTGAAAATTATTATATGAACTGTTTAGTCCTCAAACACACGACTGCGTAGCGTCTCGTTTGAGATTTATAATTTAATTAATTGCAAATACATAATTTGACTCGTATCAGCCGTCTATTATTTAGTCCTCAGTTTAAAAATATAAATTAAACCGTTAATTTGTTTCAAATTATACTCTATATTATATTAGTTTTTATTTTATTTTACAAAACTGTGTTTAACCTTTCTCAATAAATGGACTACTCCTGAGACGAAAGATAATATTAATATGAGGTGAGCCTCCTGTTCGTTTGCCCCCCTGTTTTATGAAAAAAAAAAAAAAAGAATATAGAGCCAATCCGAAAATTAAAACTGCAATTAAGTTCGGAAACACCTGAACGTACCTCGCATATGAGAGTGATTTACGCACAGGCATTGTCCCGAGCACATAAAATAATATAATATTGAAGTAATCGCGCGGAGAACAGCTCACAATGGCCACGTTAATTGCACCCTTTGTGCATCCGAATAGAAAATTGTCATGTACCGAAATAGTCAGTTATTGCCAGATTTAAATCTAATTTATGTCGAGTGTATGTACTAAGGATCTAATAATAATAATAGATTTATTCAATTTTAAAAAAATCAAAATGAAAAAAAACATGTCTGTATTATATAAAGCCCTCTCTGGTAAGAGCCTCCTCCAGAGAATTCCAGATCTTTTTATCTTTTGCTGTCGTCAACCACCTCTCGCCTGCTTCGTCTTTATAATTTCGTCGACCCACCTCGATAGCTAACGAAGGATCTACCGTCAGTCTGCGTTCAGTCTATATAATAAAGGAGGGTAGAATCAGATCGACAGAGTCTGTGTCACATATAACTATGTTAATAATTAATTATCATGCGATTGATCTCATACATAAATAAAAAAATATCTCTACAGAGTAGATATAATTTGAAGGAGATGTAATTGTATGTACATGTATAAACGCTTGAGAAAAGATAATTATGTTGTCAATTAATTAATGCTAGTATCATTTAAACACAACACTGCACTAATAATTCAAATCAGACGCCTATCAGCTGTCAGTTTTAATACTTGTATTATATTAATACTAATAACAATAGTATCTAATATATAACATTAATGTGTCACGGGGTTCGAACTTGACCTCCGAAACGGCTTGACCCATTCTCATGAAACGTTGTGAGCGTATTGAGTAGGTCTGAGAATCCCAACACCTATTTTTCATCCCCCTTAATGTTAAGGGTAGTCCACCCCTAAAATTTTTTTTAGATATAATTTTTAGTTTCTATTTTTTTACATACATGCAATCCTAAATTTTCACCCATATTTTTTATTTATGAATTGAAATTTGAAATCACATGTATGGCAAAACAACGTTTGCCGGATCAGCTAGTTTTGATATATAAATATATTTATGATTTGAGAAATTTGAAAAGGCTAAATTTGCCTAAACTTCCCAAGAACCGAATTGTCTTTGAATGCATTGCTCGGAACCGCGTGTTTGTTTGTCGGACTGTAAACTGTATCATAAACTGTGTGTGGCCAGCTCTTACGACGAAATCTGAACAGATGTGTATAGATCAAAAGAGTTGCCAGCGATAAAAAAGTTAATGTACGAAGTACTAGAACAGTTCTTTCTCGTTACATGCAATATATTTCGGGGCATAATTTTCCAGGTATTTGCTACGATTCGCTCGAGATTTTGAAAACATTCTATTCACTTTTTACTAAACATTTAAAAACAATTAAGTTAAAAATGTCCTAAATAGTTTTTTTTATTACACATTATTTTTATTTACATTTTATACAGCCCTTTTCTTTTACTTTTGTTAGATCTTCCTTAGTACAATGATGTGCTCATACTTACCAGACAATTATAACTTTTGAATGGTTGATTATCGGAGGCAGCGGCTCCGTTATTAACCGGGATTACGGGTATCCGAGACCCGGATATAGGGATTTGCTCGGATTCGGAGCCGGGGAATGATAACAGAATGGTATATATCTTTTGATACCTTGTTTGAGTTATAGCCACGGTATTGTGCCGGCCCTTTTGTGCTAAAGATATCTTAAAAGGAGATTAATTTATTTAATAGTTCAAACCATAATATTGCACATTACATTGTGATGGATTCTACAGTACATTACTTTACGTATTTAAAACAGTGTCGTGGCATTTCTTAACAAGGCTGTCATCTTTTTTTATATAAACATAGAGGGCGACAGCCGCACACCATAAACACCCATTAATGAGTGCGTTGCCGGCCATTTAGGAAGGAGGATGCTCTCTTTTTGTAGAATTAGAGGGAAGACCTCCGCTGGAAGTCGATTCCACAGTTCACTTGTTCGCAAGAGAAAATGCCTTGTAAACCGAACTGTGGAAGACTTCCGATCATCTGTCTATTAACACACAGAACAAAACGGTTTAGATAATTACATTATTTTATGCAAATGGGCGCTATAGACTATAATAGTAGCGTAGAAATGCGTTTAAATTCGAATAGGCTCACGACGCCTTCATGGTCTCTGATTAATGGCACTTTGAACTGTGTTTACAAGATAAACAATGCGTCCATTAAGCTATCAAAAATAAAAATTTAATCAAGACCCGCATGTACTATAAATTAAACCCTAATGCGCAAGCGACGCTGACTGATAGTACTCGGTGACGGCTAAGTGCGATCGCTTGTAGCCCGATATCGGCCTACGCTTAGGGACCCTTTTTCCCTTTGGGATTTCTATTTCGGTCCCTTCAAATGTGACGGGTACAGAGCTGCTAGAAATATACTCTTTGGCTTCCAGTTTGACAGCCGGTGTTAGGAGAATGTCTACGGCTGTGGTCTGGCAACATACAGATATTATGGGCTTTTAAAAACACTTTATTTGGCGGATTTAAGTTATGTATTTTTGCAAAATTTCATATAAATTTTACATTATTTTAAATTTTTTCCGACGTCTCGCGTACTTTACTAATAATAATCTAAATATATATTATATATATTTAAATTTTGTAAAAACACATAATTTAAATCCGTTAATAAAGTGTTTTTCATTAAATGTAACTATTACTAGTTCTCAATAATGGACAATATTATAACCTTTTTGACCATATTTTGCATTATCTATGAATTGGCGGGAAATTAAAAAAGCGCGGCATAAATTGCAATTGTCAAGTGCTAAAGAAACAGTTATAATATTTATTGCAATATTAGCTCAGCACTTAACCATAACAAAACTGCACCCTGACCCTTGAGCTGAATTAGGTGTCCTTTTTAAAGACAAAACGGATCAATGGATGCTCCATTGAGTTCTCGAAGTTTCGTCCAGACGCAGATTATAAATACCCAGTTCCCTTTGCACCGTTACATTCCACCTGAACTTGTTGAAATTGTCAAACTGAGCTCACGGCGTATAAATAGACCCACCCAGGGCCGCGATTAACGCCCGTACCCGATTGAGATAAGGCTCAATATTGAGATAACGCGTCTGCTATTGTATATAAGCTTATTAAGAACGAATCCCGCTGGCGAACACGCATCGCCGCTGGTTGAGGCTATATGGCGACGTAATTAATAAATTAGAAAGGGAGACGTATTAAAAAATATCTTTGATGCTCAGAATACACGTGATCTGTTATAAGACTCAAGCTGAAACACTTATTAGTTTCTGTTTTTGTGTTACCACTGAGAAAATGGGAATCTTAATCGGACATTTTTCCACTCGGTTTGTTTTATGAAGGCGGTTATTAAATGCTTCGTAAAAAACGTAAATAAACTCGCGCCATGTAAGCGCGGCCGGCGAGTAAGTGGAATCATACGTACATTTCCAAGTATGGCCGCGTCACAAGACCGGTGCAACGATGGTCGTATTTTAAACAACAGTTTAACTACGGTTTAAATGTGTGAACAATGATCTGTGTTTAAGCGTTTAGCGCTTAATATTGCGACAAAAATGTACATTCAGCGTTCGAGTATTTATTGAGACGAGACGAAAGATAACGTCTAGACAGATATATTTTAAACAAAGGCTTATAATATTAAAGCTCGCGGAAAGTTCAATTTTAAATATTTGCTTGTATACTTGACTGAGTAATGCTAAAATTGGTTTTAAACCATCGTTTAGTGGAATCGGGCGATCGTGCTCAGTGCGGAATGTAAATAGATTGAAAACCGGCGGTCTCTGAGCTCGGGAAAAACGTTTAATTATTTATTTAACCAAACTGCGCTCGGTATTACTCTAATCAAAATCTTTGTTAACTTCTGATAACAATAAAGTGCTGATAACAATTTATCTATAACTGTGAAATGTCCGAAATAAAATTATATGTCAATTCTATTTGAGTTTTCATATATATAAAGAACCTCTTTATTTAAAACAGGGACACATGTCAATCATTCGTTTTTAACATTTCTGCTAAATTATTTATTTAATTTTAATGTATTTTTTGTGCAAAAGGAGGCTTATCATGTTGTTTTCTTTCGGGTCAGTTTTTTTTATTTTTTTTTATAAAATTTATAACAAAATAAAATCGTTCAGAAAGACAAACAACCCAGCCTCTTTATTAATTACAAACATTATTATATATATTTTATATAAATGGGGATAATTGAATTATACAATCTCTAAACGTGTTCTAGACAACAGTATTGGCTACATTAAAAATACTCTGAACGAATGACGAAAATTGGAACTTAACATAATTAAATTAGTGTTTTCTGATAAAACAGCTGCAAAGTAGATAACAAAAACATGAATTTTTAAGTTAAGCCGTCTTGATTAAGCTTTCGAAGCAAAACTCACACGATTGTTTGCATTCCAACAACTTTTTATTAGCTAAACGATTTCGTAATAAATGTCGTGTAGGCAGACCTCGTCGTCATTGTCGTCCTATGACACCCCAGAGGTGCAGAGGGTCTCCACTAATGACCGCCACTTCCGCCTATCTTCGGCTGCACTCTTAGCCTTAGGCAGACCTGGGGACTATTAAATTTATTATCATTCTATAAGACAATTCTTCTGGTTCTAAAATCTTCAGCTACTTGGACTATCCAAGACTTCAATTGGTACCAGTGCCTATTTCCTTTTGTTGATTCTGCGTCATGGCAATCTGTTACGGAAACAATAAGCCACTTCTTTGACCGATAATTCATCTGGTATATGTTATCATCGAGAGTCATTATCATTAGAAAATTACCTAAAAGCTATAATGGAACCTTCCACTTAAGTTTGGGATGTCATTTCTTTAAAGTCAAGTAAATTAAAAAACCTTAAAATAACCCTTTCGAAATATAAATTCTTAAATACCATATAAACATTTCATATTCTAACCCTATATTGGAGCCATCACCTGTCAACCTGTCACCTAGCTGTCAACTTGTCAAATTTGTCCCGATACAGATAAGGAATTCTAAGAAAATGCGATAAGCGCGATAATATCAATGTTCCTAAGTTTAGTGTTTAATAAATATGTGCTTCAATAAAATATTTATAAACCGCGGCTTTGTCTGCGTATAAATATTATCTTATAAGTTAACTTCAATCGTACAGATTAATTGTCTTGAAATTTGCTGTGTGCAATTTCAAATCAAACTATTGCAGATGTAAAAATAAGATTTAACTTATAATGTAAAGTACATAATCTGTGTCTTTGTGTTGTATGAAGGTGATTTTTAATTATTTATCTCTAAAGATTATTTTCTCTTGTTCCAGATGCAATGGGTAAGTGGTGCAGTGGTTTGGACATGCCGTGAATGGCTCCGAATGTGCATAAATCATGTCAGCCCATAAACGTAGCAAACAAAAATTCCAATCTTCATAAAATTCGAGAAATAATTACGGTCAACGTGGCTTAAGGGCCCAGCAGGGAGTGTTATAAACGAAAAATGAATGTGTCTTGCTACTGATCGGGTTAAATAGTGAGCTGCTAGTTAAAAAGCTAAATTTACTTTAAAAACAAACTTTTATGTGAAAAAGTTGTACTAAAATCCACACGTTCTTAATTATTTGGAAGCTCACGCAAAATTATAACGGAAACACTAGGAGTCGTGAATTCGACTCGCGTCGTAAACTTTGATTAGGTCATTACAGATTGTTAATTTATTAGCAAATCGGCGGGCTGTCAAAAGAAAGTGACTTTTACGCTATTCGCTTAAGGTCGATTTTATTGTGCGTGCCCTAATTGTAATTTAAAATATTAAAAGTTATATTGCGTGTTATGCGGGACTCTTCGTTGTAGGAAGTTTGTTTTATAAAGTTTTGGTTTTTCTATGAAACATTTTTTAATAAATTATAAACGACAGTTTTAATAAAGAGTTTTTATATCGCGTACACACCACAGATAACGGCATGAACACGAGAATGAAATATTCATGCACTATGATTCCAATTTCAAAATCAACATTCATAATTCGAATTTTCATAACGTTCATTCGCGCAAAATAAATTAAAACTTGAAACAATTCCGATCGGACACGGGAATACACTCAAAACATTTTGCTATTTATCATAAAATATTGCTTTATCACCGTCCCTGTTCGGCGTCGTACGTGTGATAGGGACGGTAAATTGTTCTTTTCAAATCGTGTCGTGCGTTGATTTGTTCGTGCCGGCGTCGATGTAAGATATTAATTACGGAAATAATGAGCTTTCTTGTTATTTTATAGATACGGTTATAATATTTGGTAGTGATGGATTGGGTTCTGTAGACATACAGATAATAATCTGTAGGAGGCTTGGCCTGTTCATCAGCCATAGGTGCAAGTGTTACATACAGGAAAATCCATTGATTGCAATATACTATCCTCCCGTTGAGAGTCTCATGCTTAAACCACTAGTCCGATACTATTTTTTTCATTACCATAAGTATTTATTACTATCCTTGGAGAATCATTAAACTTACGATTTTACTCAAAATGTACCATTTTAATCTGACCGATTTTATTCTGTTAGAACCATCTACCATTTCACTAAACCGTATTGTGATATTTTTACCGCGGGTCCCCAAATTTGATTAATGGTCCCGTAGCACGCTGCGTGGTAGATACAATCAGACGCGTTGACTAGAAACTATTGTTCTAGTGTGACTGACCTACAATCGGGTAATACACTAATGAGAGATAAACCATGATTAAGAAACGTATGTAAAAAATCCCGTAAACACTAATATATCTTTTATCTGATACTGCTAACAGCCATTAAAATATTACACTAACAATACGATTAAATTAAATTCTAAATGTCGTAATTAAAAAACATGGCCATAAATTGCGCATCCGACAATCAGACTAACGCGGTAATTGCAAGATGGCGTCCGATAGTGACAGATTGACATTCGATTACAGAAGGTGCGTATACTATCGCAATATGAATGCTACAACAATATTATTTAAATTTCGAACGGACGAAATTCCATTTTTGCAGTGATTTCTTCAAATTCTTATCTCCTGGTAACTTTCACCGGCGGGGGATGGCTTTGTATTTTTTATTTGTTATATTAAAAAGTTCAGTTCACTTAGAAATCAATGTCCAAGGACTCGCTTTTTATAACGGACGTATGTTGACATGTGAGTACGCCTATATAGGCACTCTGGAAAGATACATTTTAATGCAAAGAAAAAGTTCGCTTACGAAATTCTATACGAACAAAAAGCTTTCTGCATCAATTTCGCAAACAAAACGAGCACGTGAGACTTGACATTGAATCTAAAAGAAATAAGGCATCGACATCTTAAATGTATTATACTGTTATTGTTAACAGCTTGTCCAAGTCACGCAAAACCGCTAAACGTCGCGTTGACACGTCCCGAAATGGCCATATCGTACGAAGATTCAAATTTCGAACGTAAAATCAAGATGGCGACCTTCGCAAGTCGTATATCAATCGTGATTTACGCGCCACGGTCGAGGTCGACGGCCGCCCGAATTTCGTTCAGAAATGCACTGAGTAATTTATTTGTGACCATCTATTATTTTGTAGACTCGCGAGGTCCTAAACGCAGCTGACATTAATATATCATTTTATGCGATGGCACGGTTCATCGTTCTCCGTCCTTGTCGCGCGCGCGTTTTAACGGTACGAGGGAAAGAGACGACGACAGGGGGGCGAGTAGTTCGTGTTTTCACTTTTTATAGTAGCAATATATTTGATCAGCTGATCGTCATGACGTTTACTGCCTGTGTGGCTATGTGTAATGTTTTTCATAATTTATATTACAGTGGTTTGTTTTTATACGTGTTGGATAGGTCGCGGTTTTATTTATAATGCGGAATATTCGTCTAATGGCAACGCCAGCCTCCATGCGGCCGCTGTTGACAGATAAATTTTGCATCGACAACTGTTTTTGGTTATTAAAAGTTTATTTATGGCCCGAACTGCCAATAAATTAGAATTATCCATAATTTGTGTTATTATATAATAACGTATTAATGAGCTTTGCTTTATGGCCTTTGAATTTGTTTATTATATAATAATAAGACAACATATTACCACCATGACACCATCTGTAATTCCGTGGTATATTCAATATTAATTAAAATCATATATTATTTAAACAAGAGTTTTAAAATATGATAATATGTATTAGCACTTGTGACAATTACAAACAAAAAAAAACAATTGTCATTATGTTTCAGTTGACATTTTGTATACGTAGATTTGTGGTTTCGATCACTTTTTAGTTGTTTAAATACGGGCTACAGCCCTACACAGGGCTAATGTGTCGCCGGCCTTTTAGGGAACGCTCTTGTGTAATGCCAAGCGTAATATAATGTGGGAAGATGCTTATGTGTCTCGCACGTGAACGAAAATATTTTTGGTGGCAATCGATTTCCGAAAACCATTCCCCAGCCCTCGTGACGATGGGCCGTTGTGGATCGTACTTTTATTATATGTCAGATTTCTTAACATTTCAGTATGAGTTTGATCTATCTGATGTATTGACATAAAACCTTATTCTATTTCATGTATTCACTGCAAGTGTACCGCAAGGATGCGTGAGATTTAAGAATCATACTTGTTATATCTTGCTCTGTATAAATGTTACCAAAAGCCCTCTCGTTCAGGTTGCCTTCGCCTGTAAATTTACACCTAACTAGATACACTGTTTACGAAATTGTTACTCCCAATGATTGATGAGCGTTATCATCAGATAAAAATTTAAAAACGGCATAGATAAACATTTCAGATCAAGGGCACTCAAAAATTAGGGAAGGGCATTTTAAAATGTTTCCAAAGATGATATAAAATGTTAAACAATTTATATTGACAATACTATATTAATATCAATATATTATAACAATATGTATTGCTTGGTCATTCTCTGTGGCGACAAGCACGGACCATTGAGGTCTACAGTTTAAAAACATTCTAAATTTGAATATTTCCACCTTAAGCACAGTAAAAACATTCCAAATTTAAAATAATCTATGGCTTATCCATACAAATCCGTTCGCATTAGCGCGTATCGCACCGTCCTGGCATCATTAATCTACGTGACAGTTCAAAATTTAGTTACAGAGGGTTACCCCCTCCCCCGCCGCCGCCTCACACCCGCGCCCGAATGTATCGAGGCATTCCTAAATAAAGTTTCATTCTGTTTTTGAATATAGCTGGCAATAAATAGGTTTTATATTTCGAAAGACGTCCGAACGCTTGTTAGCGTACTCTTTTATTTATGGATTTTATGATGTTTACGGATAATTGGTAATTACGTGCTCTAAGCGTTCATTACTTCTGGAATCTATGAAATTTGAATATGTATAAATTCGTTCCTAATTCAAACTTTAATATAAACTGACAAAAAATCTATGAACTCTTTAAAATACAGCTTAATATATCGAATTAGCTTAAGGAGTTTCATTCCAAAACAGACTGAAAAGTTTACTCAGAGAATATTGCCTCGTAAAAGAGCTACATATATTTGAGCCGTAAACAGTTATCTAAACCGCCTAAGGGTTATACAAAAGGGAATTAATCTGCACATAATTACAATATTCGATAGAGATCCCCGCTGCGTATGTCGTGAGCACATCCACTAATTACTACTTCCTATTTCTGATTGCCTGGTAATTTTGCTATATGATATTCCGCTATATGTCTGTATGTGTGAATGTGTATATGCTTGCCTGTTGAATACTAAACTTCGAGCCGGCTGTGATTCATACAAAAATAACTTTAAATATAGCTTTTAGTAATTTTCATGTTTTGATTTTGCTTTATGTAAGCTTTTATTACTATTATTAATGTTTGTTAGAACTCGACGAATGGATCGATTTGAAAACTTATTTATATTATTCGAATGCTAACAAAAAACGTCTGCAAATCATCACACTTAGATAGATTTTTGCAAAAATTGTGTTTTATTATTCACAAGAGTTTTTATTAATAATATACTGTTTAATAGATTAAAATGAGATTTATTGTTACTATGCAGACAGTCTGGCCGTGACCAGGGTTGTTAAAAACATCCGAAATACTTGTCTTTACATGATAAAATGTATATAATAATGATTATATAAAGATAATTTAATAAAAATTCGATGGCCAATGTTGTTATTAAAGTGATTTACCTGGTTTCAACTAGACACGTTTGATTTCGCCAAGTCACGCACAGGACCGCACGAAAGATGTTTTCTTAATCGCAGGTCAAGGAACTTAAATTTTTATATAATCATCGTTAACTTTATGTTGTGTTAACAATTGTTAACTTAAATATATGTAAAAATTAAATTCTCAATAGCTTTTAGAAAATACATACGTTTGTTATTTCAAAATAGTTGTCAATTATAATAAAATAAAATGCGAAGCGTCGTCACCAACCATCTCAAGCCATAAGCATACACCGAATTGTTATTCAATGATGAATAATCAAAAGAACGTTAAGGTAAACTGTATTCCGGCCCAATAAAGTCTAAATATTTCGGAATTTATGCCCCAAAACCGTGACTGGCACATTTTCGTACCGTTCGCCCTTTTTTATTACAACCCCTGCGTACATATAGGCCTATATTTGTGTGCCAAGCCCAGAATTCGAAACTAGAGTTAGTTTTTTATACAAGGATCGGAAAAAAAAAAAATTGTTGACTTTCTTGCTTGTCTATCTTTAACTTTTTAGTCTATAATATCAATTTGGCAACATAGAACGTTCAGATGGATATCTGTTGTCGTTTTATAATCGTGTTGTTTGTTGGGTGCGAATAAGTGTTAATAAATTAAACAAATATGGCGTCACGCCCATATAGCCCTCGGCCTTGTCAATCACATTACCGAGTCACTTGTAAACTTGGATCGCTATCAAACCGTCATTACTAGAACACACCCCACCTTTATCTGAACGTTTTATATTCATTCCCTTATAGTTTTAAACTATGGGGCAATGGTTGCTTGGAAAAGTGTACATACTAATATATAAGAAAGAACCTCCGCATATTTTACAGGAAGGCCTGGCGTATGATCAATGATAGAGTACTTTTGTAATCTGTGATCGATAAACCACGTGGTCGACGTACCATGATGGATGAACAGTCACTGGCAGTGTCAAGGTCGAGTTTGGCAGCTGTCAAATCGGGACAGCGGCTGTCAGAGTGCACTGAAAAACGCTCCGCTGTCATGGCGTAATGGATAGCCGGGCTACGGCCATATTTGATGCGAGGTTGATGAACCTATATATTAAAAAATTCGTGTCGATATGCGTTTTGGAATTTCAAATTTATTATTAATCGCGTGGTTTAAAAAATATACAGTTTAGCCAGCTGACGTAATGATATATACTCAGAAAAGTTTTTAACCAATACGAGCAATTTGAGAGCGAATAATAGCAGACAGCTAAGCACATAGACGATCGATTCGTACCTACAATGATACACCTAGGAAGCCTCCCTCTATCGACCGGGGCCACTTCAAGCAAATACTGTCTTTATCCCCAACAAAAGACGCCACCTTTTCGCCTGACACCTCCGACTTTCTTACCGTACATCATGCTCAATAAGACAGTAAAACCCAGTGGGCAGTTGCAGAAATTTAGCGTTTATTCCCATCGGCGGAAGGTTAAGGCGGATCCGCCCTAGCCAGGGCGGGCGCAATTAGGCAACTCGCGTTTAAAAATGCATTTTTTTATTACACACTGTTTTTCCGCTCGGATGATATTTGAGGCGCCCATTGTTATTGTAATTACTCTTTGTTTGGTGGGAATTTGCACAGCGATTGTTATTTTGTGAATTTTTCAGCTAATGCCTGTTATTCGTGTGGCGGGCGTTCAAACTTTTATATATAAGGTAATCCGGGTTGATTTTTTAAACTCTTGACACTTGCTTTAACTATATTTGACGTCTTTGTATTGAAACGAGGCTTAAAGATTATGATGTAAGTATATATTAATCTATCATGGTACATCATGTGATGTATTGATCACAGATTACAAAAATATGGAGACTTTTTATTATATGGTTAGTAGGTAAACACATTTATTAAAGTCTTTAGTCTGAAATTTGAAAATATCCGTTTCTTTCCTCTCATTTATCATAGAACCACTTCTATTGATTGTATGGTGATTTTATCACAAGTTTGGAATTACTTGTAAAATATTTTCAACAGAAACATCGTAAGATTCGTGCCTATATTTAAACATGTAAGATCAACAATAATCTATAAGTGTTCCTCCATTTTTAATCTGGACCTAAGCGATGGACCTGTATGGGCACGTATATAAATTGTAGGCCCTCGGGGAAGGTACGGCGCCATTACGGAAATTGCTTTATAGACCTTAGGATATTGGTTTCACGTTTTTATAATATATACTCGGGAACGCGGTTTTGCTTCCTGAAAAGGATTCTGAAAAACGGGGGAGGCAAAAGATATTGTGCAAAAATCTGTTATGAAATTAATTGAAAGATTATTTATAACTTTATTATAATACACCATAACACAAGGAATAAAAACGTAACAATAACATAAAAACTAGTATAAATACAAGGCCTTACGGCTAACAGGCGATATCTTCCAGGCAACCAGACATATAAATAAAAAGAGAGTAGATTATAAAGTACATACAACAAATAAATTAGGATCTAATGTGGTAGAATTTAGAGAGTTAAAATTTAAAACTACGTAAAGATATGAGTTAACAATATAAACCAATGGGTCCCAAGTCTTAAATGATTTACTGTGTGAACATTAAAATCCGTTTCACAAATCATTCTGTATGTTTTTTGTGGGATCCATTGAAACGGTTGACTTCTATCAATCGTGCGTTGTCAAAGCTTTTGGATGTTTCCGTACAATTGAACGATACCTTTAATTGTAAGATCTCTAATAGATTAATTTTTTATGGACAAGGTGATCCTTAATATGAGAATAAAGAATGGTTCACAGAGGGTGGAATACACGACCCCCGGATTGAGACTACTAGGCCAAAATTTACAAATTGGATATTTATAATAACAGTAGCTGATTCGTCAAACGTTTTGCCATAAATGTAATTTCTAGCGATCATTTTTTTAGTTCAGTAAAAATAATTATCAGCTTTAAATGTGCAGGATGTGTATATAATTGAAAACCTTTTTAACAATAAAAGTTCACACACAGTATTTAGGTTAATAAATTAATTACTTACTCAATTACGAAAAGTATCGACATCTGTTAGAATCTTTTGGAGTTAACAGATAATTGTGACTGTCAATCAATTATAGACAAATAATTTGCAATAAAATAAAATTGTGACTGTAATGAAAGGTCTTAGCTATCCTATCCCTGAAGTTGGATCAGAATGCACATGGTGTGCCAATTTAATTTAAAATCGGTTCAGTAGTTTAGGAGTCCATCGCAGACAAACTTCCTGACAGAAGATTTATAAATATTAATATAATATAGCCGAAGTTTATTTATGGATTGGAGGAGCTTCATGGAATGGATGCGAATTGATAGTCCATCAAGGTGACATAACATCCAGCTTCTACCAACAAGAGCGAAGCATAAATGGAAAATATTGTGAAAACGGGAAAAATTGTTCCATTCTTGCGTAACCGGAAGAAACATGGTTCCATGTATTTCCGCTCCGATTCTTTATGAATCACAATAAAACTTGTTAACTGCAAATTAAATTGTTTAACGAAATTATAACAATTATATAACACTAATTAGAAAACCAAACAACTTGATGCGTTGGGAAAGGAAATATTAACGTTAACACTAATTATTGCCATAATGATATTGAGACTTCGCTGGATTATAGAGAATTAATTATTGCTTTGTGCTTTAAGTGCGGGTTACATTAAAAATCAATTAAGTTTTTTTTTCTCTCTTTTTATTCACACTATCATATCTTGGCAAGCATTGCTTATAATCACTACAACTTCATTTTGATAGTAAAGCACATTTACAAATAATAATACTATTATAATAATAATAATGACAGTCTTCCAAAAGTTCCAATTTAAAGGAAACGTCTGACAAAAGCACTTTTGAGTTTTGACATTTACCATTTTCCAAATATCTAAGTTCAAAGCTCTATATACTTCCATTGCAATTCGATTGCGTTCAAGAGCTTACGATAAATGCACTATAGCCGTTGGTTTCTGAACGTAAAGAAACCATGTAATAAGCAAAACAGTCGTATACCGAATGTAGACAATATCCTCAAACACCTCACCCTACGGTTATTATAATTTTTCGCCTTATAACCCTCGAGGGAGTCACACCTCAGCAATTTTATTTTAATTCATATTTAGAGGCTCACGCTGACAAGATTTTTAGTATTTGTTTATGGTGTACTCGACAATTTTCGCCTTACTCAATTTTCACGAAACAATGGCTGCTACGTGCCCTTAAATTACCCTGGTGAACCGGGAGTGATCAAAGTTTACTATATTTTAGAGATTCGTTTATTTCTGGGGACTGTTTCAAATGTCTGTAATCGCACGGATATTAAATCATAATTACTAAAATTATTGGCTAAATATAACTTTAATTATGTATAAATATTTGCAAATTAGGCGAATGGCGTCTCGCTTTTTCTCCTGTTAAATAAAAATTAGGCCTAAGACAAACTCAAAGACAGGTCAAGGGCTTTCAAAAATCGAATGTTCATTTGGCGCGCGTCATCGCGCCGCTATCAATCATGCATGCACCATTGCTTTTGTTCGAATTACGAATTTCAAAAAAGGAACGAGCGAAAATTATGGACGGGTTTGAAAATGCCTTGCCTCCCGCGTGGTTGGCATTATTCAATTAAATAATTAAAAACACGTATGGCCATTTTGTTTGCATTGGCTTCAGCTGTATTAACCGAAAATACTGGTAACATAAGAAAGGATTGCCGATTCGAAGACTTTTCATACTAAAAAAATCTATTGAAATATAACAATATCTGTGGATGACTTTTTTTGATTTTAGAAGCCGAATACAGATAAATGTATTATCGGGCACAATTTTTTTTTTCCATTCAACCAGTAGTTCCTGCGGAACTCAATATGAAATATATATTCAACAGTCGATTAATATTATGAAGCAAACAGTGTGACACCGTAGTGAAGTAGGAAAATTGCAAATGGTGTATGATATTGCCTCCCCTCTGCAAGACTGGGGTGTCACCTTCGCGTTCCCAAGAGGTTTTTTTTTTTGCTTTTTTTTCGCTTTTTTCGTCATGTTTTTTTGCGTAATGACGCCTCGGTCCTGCGAGAGTTGGTAGAATCCATTAGATAGGCGGGAAGAGCTTAATGTAACGGCTTTTTTCTTGAGAATCGAACTCGGAAAAACCATTAGCGTTGTTATCGGACTAGGGACGCTCCCAATTTGTTGCTTCATGTATTATATCGAACGACATGAATTATGTGTGTAATCGAGAACTACGAAATTACTTAAAATTATACAACCATCTTTAAGTATTTATATTTATACGGACGGTGCGTGAGCTTTCATAAATACGAAAGAAAAGCTTAAATCCAATATAGTACTCATAAATCATCTAGGTTTTTAGATATGTCCACAGATAATCTAAACTATACCCAAACGTGATACCTACCTAAACACAAATAGCATTTATTATATTTTTATAATTAAGTAGAAACAATAAATGAAATAAAACACCACCATTTTGATCGCAGATTTGTAAAGATAGCACCACATTTTTATATTATACATGAAGTTCCTATTTTTACCATAGACTACAAAATATGGACAAATAAATATCTATGATTCACTCTTAAAGTAACCAAAAATCGAATTACATTTATCCACAATTCGAAATTCAAATAACGTTCGAAATTTGTTTTCAGGCAAATGGTGTCCGTCGAGGCGCGAGTGGTCATCACCCCCCGATGTAGCGAGACGGGTCTACTCCTCCGTGTTCCTGGGCAGCCCTGGTGAGTATCCAGGTATATATCGAACCAATTTTTTTTAATTATTAGGTTTAGTTTCACTCTATATTTATTAAAAGTCACTCGACGCTTGCTTGGCGTCTGTAATTATTAACTGTCACTTTCGATTATACTTGTCAAGAAGTGTTGACAGCAATAATGTGAGGAGGGAATATTTTGATCTTTTTTATAGTCAACTGAGTTGGTTTTATATTTGTAATTATTCATAATGAAATATGGCCGGCGCGTTATAATTATTAGCCTATCATCCACGCTAATTCTCATTATAATATAACATCAAAAGCTTTAAACAAAAAATCTCGAAACATCTCAATACAAAGCACTTGGCTGTCAAATAAATATGACATCAATACACCAGCGCCATCTATCGGCTCATTCATAACAATCAACTGTAACGGATACGCCATTCTACATTCGGCCCTAAAGATATATACATAGAGATACAAGTAGAATAACATTGAACTGCACTTGCCACGCTACAACGTTGGTACAGTAAATCGTCCGTCTCTCTCGCACTTGTGTGCTATTCCATTTCACATCCCGCTTGTATTATAATACGTCAGTAACAGTGCCCGTTTCCATTACACTAAATCAATTACCGGACGTTGCTCACTTGACCATACATCGATATGATACGGTCCATGTTTCGTGAAAAAATTCGAGTAAACTTCAATTTTGTTTCATAACAGATATAGTAAAAATCTTTTCCTTTCGATTTATAATACTAATGGTACTGTAGACGATCCAATGTAATGACTTTTTTCTAAATCCGCTTACGGGATCGATCAAACGCACCGCGGTCCCAAACACGACGTCAGATAAAAAATAATAAACTACCAAAATCAGAAATGGAATCGGAAGGAGCAGAGTCAATTTATATGGCTTCGTTACAATTCTGATTTTTATCTACGTCTTCAATGAACGCCGAAGACGGATTACCGTGGAGCTGCGTCACAGAACAGACAGAAAGGGACGGCAATAGGTTATCGATTCTGTCCTCAACAAGAAAGGATCGCCGGAGCGAGACCACGCGATGCGTCTTTACGACGTGAGAAAGAGATAAAACAATTCCTTACGCGGCGTAATGGAGACACATTCGAAATAGCACTTTACTCACTTATGTTACGGTCGCAAGTGTTCTGCCATTATTACAACGATTGCGGAACCATCGAATGTAATGTTATAACTTCATTGCGCGTTCGATGCGATTTTGTTTTTTGTTTCTTATGATTTAGAGTTGTTTTTGTTATCGCTTTCATGGATATAGGATATTTTGATTGTAATGTGCGGTTACTATGGTGACGCGCTTTGGAATGTTTAGGCTGAATCAAAGATGCTCGCTACTTTGATGATTTTCTCATAAATTACGATGTCATAAATGTAATTCATATCATACTTAGACAGATTAAATAATTACTAAGTAGTTTAGTGTTCATCGCTGCGTAGTAATCATTTCTAGAGTGTTGTAGTGATAATTAACTGGTCAAGTGGTATAAAGTTTAATACCCTTATTAAATGGCTATAAATATTTTATTACCATTTTTGAGCACGACGGGTAAGGATCGTAATGTAAATAAAAGTGAGCATTTCGGTTTTATTCCAAACTAATATTACTCTACGTGCTTTAAGCACATCTTAATGCCATCTCGGACAAGCAACATTAATAATCGCCCTTACGCCATACACATTCTGCCATATGCAAGACAGTGATAGCTATAATGCGATAGGTATGAAATTGCTCAATTTGTGTCACGACGTTCCTTTTTCAAAAAATCCAATGAGATCGATCGTTCGCCATGTCCGCAAATTAGAGCGGGAATCGGTGTTCGTTAGCGCATCCGCCGTTCCGAAACGTCTCAAGCGCCTGCTTTCCTTCACGTGGAAATCGTGCCTATCCGAAGCGCGTTAGAGCGTTTATGTCGTGAGCGTTTTAATCTCCATCTTCGTTCAAAAGCGCGCCGGTGCAATGCATTTTAGCTAGCGGTCGCGCTCATTTCGCTTGCTTTTAAGTTCCAGGGTCGTGCGAAAATTGCATTCTTCGAGGCAATGGCCACTATAGGTAGGGATCTACTTAATGTAGATACGAATTTTGAACCTGTTTCTACGGATAGAATGACTTTAACCTTCTCTGATTACGTGTGATCAAGATAAAGGATGGTTCGATGTTATCAGTTGAAATTTTATTTGTGTTTTTAACTTCGTACTTTCAATAAATAAAGATCGTCGTTTTTGGATATATGAAACCTTTTTAGACAAACGCTGCGCTGTATTCGCTTCATGTGTCATCCGTCGGGAACTGAAAAAAAAAATCGATTGTTTGTTACCGTCTGATCTCATAGCTTTTCCATTCATGATTTATTATATTTCTAACTTGATTTACGTAGTTCCCTTGCTAGGGAAACGATTTATTTATGATATAATTAATTTTTAATTATCCAAATCTATCGCAAGTTCCAGCCAATGTTTCACCATACTAGTTTTTGAACTGCCTGAAACAATTGTTTTGCCAGTAATCGAATCAATTATACCTATTATCTAGCCGTGTTCTTGCGACGCAAATGCGAGCCATTGAGCTCACGGGCCTCACTTAAGAGTTGCCTTCCATTTTACAATGTAAAAAAATCTACCATGAATGTACTAGGAACGCATAAAACACAAAGCGTTAAAAACGTTGAACACAAAAAGTATAAACTATATCTGCTTTATTCTATTGGTCTTATAAAGCACTCTCCAACGTCCATTTTGTTTAAAACAATGATAAGAACTAATTGATGGAACTTAACATGGACGCTGGTGGCCATTGCGTGAGAGTGCAATTTGTAACTGACCTGACCCCGGAGGAATGCGATTATATGCTAATAAGTTTACGATTTTGTAAAACTTTTTTGTTTCGTGACAAACGCGCACTTTATTGGTATGAATTTATTATTATTACCAGCGTATACCTGGTAGTATCGAATTCTTACAGAGCAAGTAATTTTTGTCTACGCCCTGGAGGAGTCGGGACCGAATTGTGATTGATCAAACCTAGACCAAGTGCTAAGTGCTGCCCACGCTAAAAGCACCAAACAAAAAACATCGTAAACGAATACGAGTAATGTAATCGAGCCGTCCCTGGTCGGGGCAAATAAAATAAAAACTCAATCAAAACCTTAAAACATTTCGTATCATAACCGGAGCGGTGCGTCGACCTGGCCGCCATACGAGAAAAAAAAGCAACGCACTAAGTATCTTAAAGTACGCCTCGCGTCGGGTAGACCGAGTAGTTGGCGGGGGTGAGGCGCGCGGGGCGGCCGTGATGGATGGCCCAATCAGGCGGCGTGGCGGTCCCGCGCTAATCGCGCATTGCGCCCCGAGACTCGGACGCACACACACGTACCACACACAAAAGCGCATCTTGATACCTACCGGAAAATCGATGGAAAACGGCCGCCCCTCAAACAAACATGAGTTACGTGGATCGATAGCTACCAACTGTTGTAAACAAGCGGGGAATTGGGGAAAAAAGCTCGCCACCCCGTGGGGCTATTAACGGCCACGTGACTAATTTCGTGAGCTGTCAGCGGCAGGCGCACGTGGTTGTGGTCTGCTGTTGACCTTAAGCTTTGAAGCTCGCCACCATCGCTGCGGATTACTCCGCCGGCTTTACTATGTGCATATAGTAAACTGGTTTAGTAATACATAATAAAAACGTATATGGGAGCATTAGAATGCTAATAGATCGATCTGTTTAACATTCACAACTATTTTTAATACAATATTATTAGTAAAACGTCTTTACATAAAAATGGCTATTATATAGATCTCTCTTCTTCATATTGTTAGTAGGAAATTATATATCCTTCTTTATACGACTGTTAATACAATTAAATTTATTGTTAAATGCTATCTATGGACGATTAGTTAATTCAATAGAAATTGTATATAAAACCTCCTTATGTCCTTTAAGTTTATGGTATGGCCACAGACAATTGTTATACCACAGACCATAGTTAACATAACTAATGCATCTAATAGCGCATTCCACAGATAATCTATAACATTTGATTTTCGACTTATGAAATTACTATAATTTCGTGGGTTAAACTTGGAGCTGTCAAAATTGAACGTCGGTATATCATGAGTGACCCTTTTTTGTTGCTCTAATAATTTCGTTAAGGGCTTTTTAAAATGTTTGAAATAGCTGCCGGTACTTTATATTATGAATCGCGTTTTATTGGAATTTTAATGGGAACTAAATTGATCATACAATTTGGATGGAATCTTAAGTATGATTTGAATAATGAAAATTGCTTACTCTTGTGCGATGTTATTTTAGGTTACTATATTTATTTAAGAGACGTACACTAGTGCACCTATCTATGTTATTGCAACAATTCATTACAATCCCTTCATTTGTTTTTAAAAGTTAACGAATAACAAATTAAATCCGTCCCTACTGTACACACATTCACTATTAGTAGGATTCCTAGTGTTTCTCTGGTAAGATGCGTGATTTTAAGACCAATATTTGTCTATAGCTAAAAACAAACAAAACGGTAAACTATAAAGCGTCTATAGTAAGGATTTATCATAAGCATTATTCATATCTCAACAAAGGAGAATAAATTACGCGGCCGAAAATATCTAAATCCTAATCCATTTGCCTCGGCCGTCCCCGAATCCGATTTTAAAATATGAAAAGAAAAAACCTGACAGAGTTTAAAAATAAAAAACGCGCGCCTCGAGGAACGGAAAAAAGTTAAAATGAAGCGGTTTTTTTTTTTCATTACAATTCTGGGATTAGAGATACTGTCCCTTGATTTATACTTTTTCGGTGATAATTAATTGGTCTATGGTGTTATGTGGGTCTAGTAGTTAACTCGAGATAGAGATTCGAATCGATTGGAATGTCTGCTCTATTTAGAAAGAAAGAGAGAAAACATATTTTATTCAAGTGCCAGTGTAGACAAAAAATGTAGATATAACAGTACTTAAAATAATGAAAACTTACAACTAACTCACTGCTCACCTGAAAATGGATGCCACTCAGCATCCCGTGGCGTCCAAGCTGCAAAAATGCCTCTACGATTAACTTAATATTAGATTAATAACTATATATATCCTATAACATACTCTGAAAATATGATAAGAAATATGTACAATATTTCAAATTACGCTATTTTTACAACAATTTTATATTAAAACGAGCTTTTCTTGACTTTGTAAATATTAATTAATTATTACTCATTGCGCTATACATAAAATTAATTACTTTTAATTCAATCACCTACTTCCGATGCTCAATGATTATTGGAAACTGACATTTACATTTGACATTGATTGAGGGCACACACACGTGCGCTGTCAATACTTTTTTTGTCATATTTTTGCATCAGAACGCTTCGAGATTTAAAATACTATAACGGATATAAAATGGCGAATTTATTAATATGATTTCTTATACAGCTCCTTATTAAATATACGATGAATCGAAAGTTATATCCCGCACGGGCTCACGGCCGCACGGTCACAATAAAAACAGGGATTTGACAAGATTAAAATTGTATTTCAAGTCTTTGACGTGTATCTTATTGCTTTTTCGCTACGGTGTTGCCCCCATCTTTGCTTTTTATTGCTCAAACCGATCGGCGTGTATAAAATCAATGTTGCCAACAATGAAAAGAAACTTATGCAAATTAGCCACATTAATTATGAGACCTTACCGTGAGCTATTCACATGACGTTTAATTTTTTACCGCCGCACAAAATGATGTGTAAGTAATTTTGAATATTTAAACTTACGGAAAAGGTTTTAATGAAGCGAATAATTTGCGAGATAAAACGTTAAAATGAAGGTTTTATGTTTTTTATGCTGTTAATACGTCAATAAAGGCGCTTTTGCAATGTCATTTCAGCGGTGTATTTTGCGAAAATATCTTCATTCCATGTTGTAACTACTTATGTTACAATGATCATTGCATTTATTTTATACAAGATAAAGCTTTACAATAGTTGCTTAATTTGTGAGTAATTATACATCACAATGTAAATAAACTAAGAACACCGCTCAACGTAAAACAAACGTTTTACAAATACAACTTTCTCATTATCTTTATGTGAATTTAACAACAATGAACATTTTAAATCCCTATAATTTTTATTGTCTACCGACATTCCCACATTTCGGGACAATCAGCCGTCTAGCAACACAGAACTGAGCGATCACGGCCGCCATTACGGGAGATTACCTCTAATGTAATGTGTAGGTGATTTGAAATAATCACGCGGATTACCCTGGCCTGCTATTTAATCAATATACAAGTATTACCTACTACGAGTGCCATTGACAAATGAGGTTGTGTTTTTGGCGCCATACGGCTTATTATAATTCTGTAAACACAACGAAACAATAGTATAATAGAGTCGTATTTCACTGACTCCTGATTTATGGCTCTATAAAACTATTGGTAGGCTACTGAATGAAATTATTTTTGTCTCAGGATCTGGGCATTTGGCACTGTTGATTTATTCTCGTAAAACAATTTAAAATACCTCGTATGAAGAGATATTGAAACACGTAATTATCTGTGACCGCTAAACTTTTCTACAAAACTCTAATAGGTTATAAAGATGGCACGTTGAAATTGCCGCCAAAACCGCAGAGTGCAACGTGTGACAGGCTGGTTAGAAAAAATTGTAGATGCGCTAACGAGAACTAGTAAAATATGTTTAAGTTGTGGTTTTACTTATACCGTACAGTTATTATCTGTGGCCGCGGGAAAAATCTATTTAAGCGGCTTGTATTTTAAAATTATCCGCCTCGAGCTAAGCGGAATTATAAAACGAATTGAATTAATTCGAAACGTAATCGATTTCCAATGTCAGGTACCGCTACTTGCCGACAGATGGCGTTGTAATTAGACTTCATGTAATTGGCCTGTCTTGATATATTTTGTACAGTGCTTTTATTTAATTTTTGTTAATCGCAACATTATATTATAATTGAATATAATAATATACATAAAAGAGAATACTTAGTTTGAACTAGATAAACTAAGTAACTAAGAATAAGAATAATCTTGTGAATTGGTCATCAATTGTCTATTATGTCTTATATAGACAAATATTTCCTAGAGATAATTGACATATAATGGAATACGGAAACAACACAAAGGTACCCGAAAAACATAACAATATAACCGCTTATACATTCCATACTCCGGAGTCGTAATTGAGCATCGTATGCAAATGCGGTTCGCGCTCGCCATCTCTTTAATATTTATAGTACCTTGGTACTTTCGTATAGAGCAGGTGGCCTATTTTTATTTATTTTTATTAAACTAACCTTTAACTACGGGACTTAACTGAACAAAAACTCGCCCATAAAGTAATCGATTGAATAAAAGCAGCAAAAAAACTTTTATAAAATGATACACTTGCATTTAGCAAGTATTTAATTAAATGATGAACTCAAAACAAGCGACCAAGATAGAGATCATCAACAATGTCACAGTTATTTTGGTCAGTGTCACCACATAAATCACGCTGATTTCACATAAATTTACATTTTAACGCTCCAGACATCGTTTAGGAGAAAATAATTATAATTATCAGAGCGGAGTTGATTTAAAATTATCTCTGTCTAAATTATTAGAATTTAAAGATATTTAAAGTGTTAAGAATATAACACAGTCTTGTCTATAGACTTAAGATTCGCTACGCACTTTCAATAGTTTATTACTTATGTTAAATCAAAAATAAAGCTTTATATAATTCACCGGACACTAAGCAAATACTACATACATAGTACTGCATTTTACAACGAAATACTCCCTAAAATTCTAGTAATTATTTTAACATGGCAATATTTTCCAAAGTATTGCCATATTAGAATTGTATTTAGTATTCAAAATTAGAATGTAGCCAGTTGAAACGCGTTTGTCACCGGTTCTATATTTAAATGGAGATGACTTCGCGTAACGAGGTGGGCGTACTGGCCGTTTCGGTGCGCTTTTTTGCTTGTCATTTTGTATAAATATAATACGTCTGAATAGATGTGATACTTGAGATAATGTGTTTTGATAGTTGAATATTTATATATACTCACCGGTTCATGGAAAGGAGGTATTAAATATAGTATTTTGTAAGTAAAAAATAGTTGAAATCAAAATAAATCGTTTGCAAATAAGAGAAATATGTAAAACTCGTGAACTATGTGAAAAGCTGATTTTATATTCAAAATACTCTTATATATATACGCATTTGTCCCGCTAAACACCGGATTACGATTATAAATTACCACATCCTTCGGGCCGGCTTATTCGCGTTAACATCACGAGGTCCGCCTAACATAAATTAAGCCTTAATTAAGGTGTACACACGGCACTTAAAATAGTATGGAAATTATAATAAGGCTAAGCAGATTAAGGCTCAGAAGGGGCATTTTTATCCTCAAAGTAAAATATAGATTATCTTTCCCTCTGTATCGTCTAATTTTTAAATTAGTGTTTTGATTTCCGGTTTTATTATTATATTTTATTACTATTTAAGATTACAACTCTATAAATAATCTCTAATAGAAAATATCTCTATTTAAATATACATTTGAAGTAGAGTAAACACGATGACGTACATAAAATAAACTGCGGCCGCATCTCTAACTTCGCTGCACTCAAAACTCTTGAAGTTATATTCGGTTACATAGGCGTAAATTTCGGCCCTGTCAGCCGTTCCGCCTAATTACGTGACAAATATAATAACGTATTTATGTCCAAGACGCGACATCAATCCCACTAATCCGGCTTATTTGCAAAACTGCATTCAGTTATTTCAGTTCGAATAAATAATTGCAAAATGGCGGACGTTTATGACGCGCGGCGTGACAGTAATATTTGTGCACCGGCTGATTTATTCTGCGATGCGCGCCCTCTATCGTAAATTGCCCGTTTTATGATCACAGATAATGACTGCTCAATTAAAGAACTATTTGAAATTAATGACAATTTGAATGAAGGTTTGACATTAGGTGCTGTGTTAAGCCAATTACGGCAAATTGGGCGATGTACAACTTCATCTTGTTCGCATACCGTTTTCTTTAAATTAACTTTTTTTAAGCCATAAATTATTATAACACCGTCGAAAAATTTAAATGTATCTATTACAAAAAGTGAGGCTCAGAGTTCGGATCGTGGGAACGGGGGGATCGCAACATTAGGTGCGATGTTGCCAGCTCTTAAAATTTTGGCAGGCACGTCCTCTTAAGTTAGTCGCGATACGATTTCCTCAATGTATTGTTGCCAAATACCTATTTCCCGTATCTTGCGGAATGCTTAAATATCTACAATTGACAGGGCCCGTAAAGTGCTCGACGGAGATTGCCAAAATTCGTTATTTGTTGTACAGTATCGTAATTGTGTTGTTTATTTATCCTGTCAACACTTTTGGTTAAGCTATATATTTATTATCCTCTGCCTTATTTGATTGTTGTTTTAAACAATTGAGACAAAGTTTAAATATTTGCGCACCACAAAAATTCGGTACCCTACAGGCAAAGCGCAGCGTAGAAAGATTAACGGCTCTATAATGCTTTTAATAATGTGTTTTAGTATTCTCTAAGCGCTTAGTTCAATCACGTCTGCGCTCAAATAACAATTAGACGCAGGTCTCGCACAGTCGACGCTAGAATATCTATTGTTTATAACCGGAACTGTGATTTGAATTGCGGACAAAATACATATAATAGTACTTTAAATATCGTTTATTTTTGAAATGAAGTTACCGATTAATGAAATTTTACCGATTTCCAAAGGTAGAGGAATCTACGTGACGTGTTTATTTTATTATATTTACCTATATTTATTTATTTAGCTTCAATTTAATATAAATTCAAAAATATTCAGTTCTTTGTTTATACTATGCACATTGCGACGCTGTAAGAAATACAATTTATTATAGAAATTACAAATAGACATTGATTAATCAATTCAATTTGTAATGCAAATATAATGAAAACTATTTAATATAAAAAACTGTGATTAAACACGCAGAAGACGTTTTTATCCTAATTACTGTGACAATGCGTGGCTATTAATGATAATTTATTTTACCCGCAATTAAAACTTGACAAGTTTATTATGAAGAAAATTTCAATTACATTTAGTATAAAAATTCTTTAACGACACTTCATTGACATTGTTTATACCTTGCAACATTACGCCATTGACTGATTGGTCTTTGTGTTGCCATAATTAAAATCCCGTTGAATGCAAAAAAATAAATTTTGATTGTATCGATTCGGCGTATGCGCATATCGAGCGAAGATCGATGACATTCATTATCTTTTTTGTATAGCCGTGAGATTTTAATGTTTAAAAATAGACAGAGCATTGAAAAATATATAAAAAATACATGGGATTAATCAAACAACAAATGTATAATGTTACGTGAACCAGGATCTCATGAGACGGCCGGTGTTCATAAATACGTAGGCCGCACACGCAGCTGGATTAATGTTCTCCCGGTCCTGACCGGTTGGGGCTACTAGGTGTAGGCGCATCAATCGATATAGATATATAGATACTCTTTAATATAAAAATATATTGTTCCTTTTGTTTGAAAAACAAGCCATATCCAGCATGGCATATAAGCTACGTTGAATTTTTTGAATACAATATGTCAATAGCCAACCTAGAATATTGTTGACTGGTGAGTGAAACAAAGATTCGATTAGCACAGATTACTAACATCAACAGGTATATGACTTTTGACAATTTATGTCGAATACCTGTGAAATGTCAAAGTAGAACGATTTTCATTAAAATGAGTAAGAAGATTGGCGTTACACGATTGTTGTTCGCCCCCCGCTGGCTCTGCATAAAATTTTATAGAGCTTAACGAGCCAAGATACATTGACCTGCGATTTCTATTATTAAACGTTTTGTTATGGACCCCTAACGTGTACTGGTTTTCTTTTATAAGTCGTGAAGAAACTATTGAAGATAATATTTTTATCGTAATACTTCGGCTACTTTCAATATGACATCTTTATTCCAAAAATGTTTATTACAATTTATTCGAAATTTAAAATTGCCGCTAAAAATAAAGAGACACAGATAAGAATCCATAGTAAAAAAATATATTTTACAGATTGAAGCTGAAAACAGGATTTAAAAGTCAACTCTTCAATGACCCTCAGTTTATGACCACGAGTCACTTTTGATTTATATAAAGATAAAATTAACCCTTCAAATACGCTAACAAGAGTCGACCGCGCGAAATGGGACGTATTAGAAAAATTTGCATTTTAATTATATGTCAAATTGGAATCAAATTCCCGTCAGCGTCCATCCTGTAATGGTATTCATATTAGGGCCTCGTTAATGGGTTTCCTTAAAAAAAAGACATTTGATGAAGTTTTCTCGTGCGAATACGATTTTTGTTTAAAAGTATTTTTATAGCAATTCTGCATAGAATTCTCGCCAGTTCGTTCGTTGACAGGTAACTATGAATTAATATTTAAAGAAAGACACTTTATTAACGGATTTAAGTTTCAATTTTTGCAAAAAGTCACACGTAAATATATTTAAATTTTGCAAAAATACATAACTTAAATCCGTAAAGTGTTTTACTTTAAGTGAGTAACAGTTATGTTAATAAAAGACAATATTATGAATTAATATTTTAATAAAACGCTAATTTGTAACATTATAAACTAATTATAAGCGGAGATGTGTGCTTTGCAATTGTGTAAAGATTTGACCCATAGTTTCGTTAGATCCTATAACACAAATTACCTTAGATCTGACCTACCTGGATATATCCTGTTATTATATATTTTCACGTTTAATTTGACATAATACAAAAATCGGTTGGTTTCATATCCATAATAGGAATATAAAGATTACCAAACCACACTTAATTAAACTCAAACACCATTAGACGGATCCAATTAACCATTAATTATGGAATTATCTCGGAAAGTCACTTAAACATATCAAAGTATACACTTTGCCATCAACTTTAAAACTGCGGAGATTTTAAAATACTTAAAACCCGCTATTTGATAAGGATATCGCTGAAATGATTGGGCCCTGTATATTAAGTTTAAAAATTGCAAGTGTATTTCACGTAAGGTCGAAGCGATTCGGCCAATAATTTGGTAGATTTGAAGACTGTTTTACGGCAAAATAGTATTTAAAAAATTACAAAATTAAATGAAATAATTGATTACTTAATTGGTTAATATTATCTTTATAATTTACATTTGTTTCAAAAGCTACATTCAGATACAGTATTGTTTTTTTTAAACCCTCGACTAACCAATCGGCATCATTAACACGGCCGGTGCAGGGTTAAAAATATGCAAAAATCACCGCCCGGGGTGAATATAAAGTAATGTAATTTTGTATAATATTCCACAATTAAAATTCAAATTGAAATCAATGCGCGGATGAACGGCGTTTCGTGGGGTTTGGGGGTTGCTTTAATCCCTTAATGTGCGTTTTGCGACGTGGGGTATGGGGCTAGGATGCCCCGAATCCGCTTGTGTTAATGTCCATTGACGCCATTATATTTAGCTTCTTGTAACTTTAATTATTATGTTGCGAATTAGGGACAATACTTAATACAAATATTAAAAATCGCTTTATATACAAGTAGTACATTGCTTTGGGTGAATCCTTATAATTCTTCTTTTCTCTTCTTGTAAGGATATTTGTCACTCTGTCATGCAAACATTTAACAGTTGTATTTCAGAATAACACATCCTAAGGCAACATCTCCTGATGATGCTCCGGTGTCGGAGCGAAACGTGCTTCGAGTGACTGTGGGGTTTTCGCGGAGTACTGCTTGTATATTGGTCTATTGGGATTTTATAACACATCCTATTATTTGGTTGTTTACATAAAAGCAGACGACAGCTTTCAGTCCCAATTAATATAGCCTAAACGAATTTTATTTTCAACTCCTCTGTCTTATATCGGGACAGTAGAAGATTTTAACAATTAATGTATTTTCGTATCAAGAAATTGATTATATTATGATCGTAGCCTGATCCTTCATTGAAAGCGAACTGTGCAAATAATAAGTTCTTAAATGTGTAACATTCCCACTAAACTCCCTCTGAATATGGTGGGGCGTGATGTCAGCTGGGCAGCAGCCGATTTGTCTATGTTGATTTTTAAAACTACCCACAATTTTAACTATTACTTACAAAATCATGTATGTATGTCAGTTCGATGAACCACGTAAAACCTCGTGTTTAATCACGATTCTAAGAGTGTTCCTGAGCGGTTAATGGCCTATAAAGTCACCCTATAACTCGGCTATCTTCCCAATGTTATGCGGATATAATTGGCCCTTCCGCCAGGAATCCTCAATTGTAGATATTAAACTAATTTTCAATGCCTTGTAATAGCGCAAACGTGCAATAAGGGGTTGAGAGCGTCAGTTTTGCGCCGTTTTATCATCTTTTATTTGGCCAACTTAAAGTATTCACTTGCTTTTCCTTCATGTTACAGAAATAGATTAAAGAGCCGTGTGCATGATGTATGTGTGTGTGAAGTAACAAAAACACACACTTACGTTTATATTCCATTGTTAAATTTCGGCTTTTTTGACGTCAAACGGCAGATATATTAGCTGTGGTCTGGTTGTTATATATGTATTTACTAAATTTTAAATATAAAAAAATAATTTTTTTCGCCGTTCATCTTTAAACAATCCAACGAAGAGTATATGAGCTCGTGTCGGACAGTTGGTGCTCGTTTCTTTGCACAAAGATTTGTAAATTTAATTCTGTCACGCACGAAACAATTTAACAATTTTACGATATGCGAACGGATAACGTCCGCATTTTGGGTATAGTAATATTTGATTTTTACGAGATCATTTCATTGAAGCATTATTTCCAATTTACTTTAATTAAGAGCCCATTCAAAGCATTTTAAACACCATTCTTATATCAATACAAATTTATTGAATGAAAAATACTTAAACTATTTGTTTTTAATTTCACCACAGACTGATTTCAATTTTATAGACAAAGGAGTATTTAAGCTGGACTCATTTTCGTCTGATTTAAGGCACAGAATATACAATAATTAATAAGTGAAAACTTTGGTTGAACACACTAACCTCAAACTACTGATGCATGTCGAAAAATGATTTTCTTCTCAGGGCAAAATGTACATCGAGTGTTTTTTCGTTATGACTTCGCAAAGTAACTCCCGATTCTATTAGCTATAGAAAAATATTGTGAACATTGATTCTTACGTTACATTTTAATTAATATGAGTGGCAATATATTTTTAAAACAACTCTCTTTTATATCAATACATATGGCCAAAATTTGCTTTAGTATAAGAGCGCATCGCCCTCTAACACAAGGTCAAATATTATTTGGGAAATGCAATGGAAACTCCTACAATATACTAAAAGTAACAAAGGAAATCACATTTCCAATAACATCGCACGCTTCCGTCACACCCTTAGCCATCATTAGATCGCCCAATAAGCTCAAAAGCTTCGTGTTTTAAGCGAAATTGGGCCTTACGCCGTAACGCTAAGATCCTGCGTAAAGTCCCCATTTCGGGTGCCAATTTTAATTAGCCCCCCCTCCCCCCACACACCCCTGAGTCGCCCAGATAAGGGTGTTTGCAAATAGTGCCGGCAAAGAAGCCAATCCATCAAATTGGAGCATTACCACACCGTGTCGAGGGTTGCGCAAAACCGAAGTTCCGAGAATGTTTATCGATATATTGTCTTGTATTTAATAAGTTGTACGTAAAAATGTACTTTTAAGGGTAAGTGCAGTTTACACAGTTCGCTTTACTTAACTCAGGGAAATTGTATACATAAATATATATAAATAATCCAAATATATTTGTTTCAAAAGCCTTTGTAATTAAATTAATATGGTTTAACGCGTGTTAAATGTCCTAGATTCAATCCCCGGCAAATATTGGACTCATGGTCTATAGCTTTTTGATTTGAACTATTGCACGATAATTTTTTACAAGTTTATCGTGCAATAGATTCCCACGTCGGCACATCACTAGCGAGCGCGTGCTTTCAGTTGATTGGCGTAACTCGATAGCCCCACACTAATGTTGGTCGCGATAAATCTCACAGGAACCGGCGGTGTCAATGACACGCAGGGTCTGAGTTCACGTCGATGTTAAAAATTGGGCACATCACTAAGTACTGGCTCGTGTCGGGTTGTGATAATCAATAGATAAGATTTCATGAGTAAAAAAAAATTGTTTTCGTAATTCCGAAAATTTTTATTGTCAAGAAAATGGAAGTAAAAATATCATGTTGTCTTATCATTATTTTCTTACCTTGACAAAGTTTGGCATTATTGGCTTGCTCCTAATTGGCTCGCCCCTAACGCAGTGGCGCAAGCGTTCGCAATGGGGTAGCGGATTCGGTGTCGGGTTACGGCAATCGGCTTACAAACGCCATGGGAGTCACCGCAGCGCTGGGCCCTAATGAGCCAATACGGTTCCTACACTTTAAACAAACTTTGTAAATATAAGATTCATAGATAACTCACGAGTAATTAAACTATTTTTCTGTTAATTTTATGTTCTGTTAATATAAACATTTAATTCATAATTAATTGGGAAATTTTCATTACTTTGGAGTCACTAAATTTTGTCATATAAATTGTTTGAATTGTATTTTGAATATAAGAATATATCTATTCACGCATAGATAACTCAACGAGCGGTTATTTTAACTCTTATTAATCTTATGTCCTGGTAACATAGACCTGTTATTCATAACTTATTGGGAAATATTTATTACGTTGGAGTCACTAAGTCGCTAGCCAGCAAACTCTAAATTTCGAAGGTTAGCTTTGCTCTTGAATAGAAGCTAAACTGTTTATATTCTATACAGAAATATACTATTGTATACAAACAAATTTTTGGCCTAGATGCGTTTTAATGTATTATCTATCTATTACTATCTAGATTCAGCGAAACGAGAAAAACAATGCTACAGTCTCAAAGTTAATTTCATTCTCTTGACTTTTCACACGCGAGTGTTTGCACACACCCATTTCGGGTGTGTGGGGTTCGTTAATGTGCCCCAAGATGAATTAGGGGATTACAATCCTGCATCATGCAACTGCACTCTGATTTTGCACGCTGATACTCTATAGGGTGATGTATTCGAAGCACTTCATTTATTTGGAAAATGGCTATTACTGAGGCTGCGAAGTCTAGCAGTTTCCCGCGAACTTATCCTGACCATTCTTAATGGAACGACGAGCTTTTTTCTAAAAGCTTTCTTTTGTAGACGCCTGATGCGAAACATATTTAGCGGTGCGGTTTCCGTGTTCGAGCCTATAAATTTAAGGGAAAAGAAAGGATTCGTCAATTTTACTACCCAATGACAATAAAACGGTTATTTTGTCGAATTAAACATTTTTACTGTTACACCCTGTGCGCCATGCAACTCTTAGGGGTGGCGGGTAATGGTCTAAAAGTAATTTTATTACTTTGCCCCCATTACAATGCATTACCATCACAATGCCACCGGTCGCGACATGCAGGCAGATACTCGATACATTTCGTCATTGTCAGTAATTTTATCTTTACGTAATGTATTTAAGTCAGTTTAGAGCGTCCACCTTTGTATCCACAAAACGTAACATTTTAAGGCATTTGATAGTGAATCGTTAAAGTAAAAACCCTAACAATTGTTTAAAAAGGACGATCAAGAGTATACCAAATAAGGCAGACGCTGGAACAATTGGAACGTGCCGCAATTCGATTTTTTTTTCACCAACATCGTATTACAAGGAATAAGGAGCTCACACCCGGTGATTCGATTCGTTCCTCCGATGAATATTTGATGTAGCTCAGTGCACACTAATTTGTTTATCGTGTACGCTTTGTTCGGTTCACATTCCCGATGTGAAATTCGCATTAATTATTCAGAAAAACAAACGTATCGCTGTATGCGCTACTTCAATTTCTCTTCCTTTTTCCAATCCAATAAACACTACTTATTTAACGTTCGTGCCTGTTTCGTTTGTCAATCCGTTTAAAGAATTGTCTTTCCGTTCCGTTGATAGGGTAGCGGAATAGCGTAGATTTTGGTGTCATAGACTGCAGACGTACACAGTTCGGGCACGTAGCGCGACGCACCGCGAATTAATTGAATGTTGTAGATAGGAATCAGCGGAGGCAGGTGATTAAATAAATACTAGCTAGAGTTTCTAATTAATATGCCAGACGCAAAGTAGATAACATGTCGAAATATCTCCGCTTTATATGCGATTAACACATTATTTTAATGAGCTAGAGAATTTGTCGCGGTGTCTCGTTAGGGATGCGCGTGACATTATCTGACATGACCGCTAGATCCAGGATCCATGGATCATCCGCCTACAGAGCACATACTAATATAGGATTTACATTATAAAATCATTGGGTATATGTCATTATGATGATCGATGAGGAAGGGTGTAGCAGTAGATATCAATTTTATTTACCAATTTTGCGTTGATGATTTAAATGACGTTCACAGGTGATGCGAGTAATGCCAGTATTGGATCGGGGGAAGGCACGGGGGAGGAGGACGATGACACGAATGGGAAGAAAAATCAGAAGAAAAGAGGGATTTTCCCGAAGGTGGCCACGAACATCCTGCGGGCGTGGCTTTTTCAACATTTAACAGTGAGTTGTTTTAATTTATTCTATTGCTGGAGAACGCCAAAACATCACAACTTAAATGGCTTTAAGTAAACTAATACATTTAATCAATGACATCTCAAAGAGGCTGTATTTTGTAACCTACCGTAAATTGCGACAAAAATGTCACATTCTAGTGTTAGATTTTGTGGACGTAGGATTCGATTAGATATCACTAACGTAAAAGCCTTCTTTAAACATTTGACTGCACACAGTTTTCCTGTCCCTTTTTATGTGTGTGTAATCGTTAGATCTTGTATGTATAAGTATATATCGCGTCATTTCTACACAGATAAAAGGAATTTGAAATATGACCCACATACAACACTCGCTGGTGTGGTAAATGAGTAAAGTTCTGTAGCAATTGACAAAGCAAAGTTTATATACCGTAAGCGCGGAACGGGTCACAGATTTATTGTCAACAGTTGGGCAAAATAGAGGATATAAGTTATAGTAATAGGACAAAAAGGCCAAAATTGCTATCGAAATTTTTAGAATGAACAAATTAAACAATTTCATAAACGAATAACAACTTTGATAAACACTTCGTGCACTGCTGACAACATCTTTTCTAAACATTAAGCTGGTCAGTTTTAAACTGTGAGAAATTAAAAAAAAAATTATATAATGCGTGTACTTTGTAACGCACGTTTTCCAATCATCGCTACTTCTCGCATCAATCTGGATCACAGTTCAGTTTTCAATTAAAATTTTCCCGCTAAAGCAATAAATTTTTCATTGCGTAAAGAACAGTGAGAGCGTTTCCACGAACAATTAAACGCGCTGTTTTGTTTGATTCCTCTTGTTTATGCAGTTGGCTTTTGTTTAAAGGGCACACGGCTCATCCTAAACTGCTGAACGAGGCTCTGTAAATTCATTTCAGCGATTTATATTTATGAGAACTACATTATCCTTATACATATAGTGTGTGAATATATGTTGCCAGTGTTCTGAGTGTTATATACTATTTGTATATATAAACATTATAAATATACAAAATGTTTATCAGTTCTGTTTGCCTCTATAAATAAATTAGGGTTTAAATTATAGAACATATTGCAATATGACTTGTTAATCAATAAATTATGAATACAAAGTATGTTCGCATGACATTCTATAGTATATTTGACACATCCAGCGTTAGCGGCGACGTAATGAAAGCACTTAGCTTTAAACGAAGCAATTATAAGCAATTCGGACCGTAATGGTGGCAGACGGGACGCAAAAACGCGCACTAAAAGCCTCCTAATTCGATTGTCAAGCGACTTTTTAAACTTCCGACCGGAAATAGAGTTGATAAGTGTTTATTGATACAACCAATGTTTGTTTGTGTTACTACATTATCTTTATTCATATTTGACGTGCGACAATGAAAACCTATATCGTTTCAATGTCTTATGTTTCGTAAAGTATAGAAATAGTAGATTAGCAATGAACTATAAAGCTTCTAATTGTCGTATTATTCAAAATTCGAATCTAAAACAATATTTCAACAAAGCTTTCGTTCCAATTAAAACTCGCTTCGGAATTCTCGGAATGGCTATAAAGAATTCGGAATCTCCTGAAAACAGAGTCTCAGGCGTCACCTGAGTAGTCTTCGGGCCCCGGTGATTTATGGACGCGGATCCGGACCGGTAATGAAATTGCACCCCCTTCTCGCCCCCTTTCTTCCCCCGCATCTGAAACCCCCCTCGCCCCGCAAAGCCATTCGAGAAATTACAACTTCGCGACACTCCACGGTCGTATGCTAATGTTGATTTTTAAAAGCATCAATCACAATGATAATTTATCAGGCATCGAATGATCTATATGCAATGAATATGGTTTAAATGGAAGTAAATTTGCAGCACAAAAATAGTTTTATTAAAAAACAAATATAAAATAGAAATTCTGAGGTACAAGTACAATTTCCGGCTTCGGTGTAGACACTGTGGCGGAATGTCAATTGTCAATTCGGACGAGCTTTTATGCTGACGTGATAGTTGTAATATTCATTCGATTAGTTGCGGCACATCCACCTGTAGATTCCACACGAGTCTTGATTGAACGAAATATGTTTTCACATTCAAGATAACGGAATGAGGAAAATTTTTAGCTTAAAATTAACGATCATTTGTTTAAGAGTCCTTTTCGATACAGGCGTAGCAATCAAAAACAATATTATTGACACTGCTAAAACTGCTTACTGAATAAATATTAGGTAATAAACCTTCTTTCGTGTCTACAATCCAAAGACTAAGCATTACATGTAAGGAAACAATTCCCGTCTTTAATCTATGTTGTTTTAGTATACCACTTGTCCACCTTGCCGATAATTCTCCCATACGTGTGGACACGTGTTCTCAGTGATGGAAACTAATTCTGTGTGGTGACCAAAAATGGAGTTAACGCGATGGTCGGATCGTGGCCGCATTTATATTCAGCGGGATGCAATATCGGTAACAACACGATTGTCCACTGCAAACTGAATGTTAAAATTGTACGTTTGAATTCTATTGATACCGTCTGAATTTTTAAATCAATTGAATTTTCATTCCAAATTTAAAAAAACATCGAACAGGAAATGTCTATTGATAAAAACAGCCCCGAACGATAAGCAATTAATAACTTTTCTTCGACGTAAATCCATTGAGCAGCTGTTAACATACTGTATTCGGAGAAACAATAGACGCGCGCCGCGGGGATTCTGTCTTGGGATTAGGACAGCCTTATAATTATTTTTAGCCCCCTGAAAGGGCTTAAAGTCCCAAGGTGGGATTTCGTTGGCGACATTATTCAATATTATGTCTTGGCGAGGGCGGCGCGACACGTAGCGATGAGGTATTGCATGGAACCCGCTATCCCGTGCCACGATTGATGATTAACGGTATTATAAGCGACGGCATTCGCAATATGTTCTGCGTTGGAAAAGTCAAGTGCCAATCTGTGGTTCTGTGTGTTTATGCACCACTTTTATATATCTGTATATAAAATATTATCTATCTAGCCAGCAAAAGCGACATCGCTTTGATCTCCGCGACTGGGATCTTCCCATCATGACATCCATAATCATAAACTACCAAGAGTCCATAACATACGAGAAACATAAATAAAGTATAAATTCTTTGCTTCCATTCCGGTGCGGTGCCTCTCAAAGCGAGCTACGTAACACAACACCGGCTAGGAATTCCGTGTTTCGCCATCTCTCCACGTCTATGATGTCCTGGTACTTCTATTAATATTAAATGTCATGTGAATTATGTTCGTGTGTGAAACGAAGCGTGATTTTCGGAAAATGTATTAGAAATTCTGCGCCAAGGAAGGTGATGCGAAACGGGTTTTATTAAATTAAGCAGTCAAGCTTTATAGTAGAATTTGTTATGAACCGGCAAACTTTGTTATTTTCTTCTGATTTATTTATACGGTTGATATTGCTGCAGATAAACTTGAGCATTACGAACGTGCACAAAGTTTTGTATAGCGCCTATATTAGTTACGAAAGCTCTGTTTGCCTGAATTGTCAACAATTCGTCCGTGTTATTTGACGCAAAGCAGTGTTTACGCTGTCACCGAAAAAAGTTAATTCCTTAGACCCAAACACGTTCCAATATTAATAAATTCTCATTTCCTGGATTCGTATGCAATTTGCCCCGGTCTCCTCCAAGTAAAACTTACGGCCTTCCCTTACCCTAAATAAAGAAGGGCCGCACGTTTTGAGAAAAACGAAAATTGAGCCATATTTTGGTGTTCCCAGTTTATTGGATTAATGGCTCGGCTGGGCGTTTGGATAATTTTTTATGGTTAAGTGTTACCAGTTTTAATAAGGTGCTGGAAAGACGGGGCTTTTCTACTTTATTGCGCATTAAGATGTAGGGTTGGAGCCGTAGTTTAGCGGCCAATGACATAAAACTACGTTTTGTCGTACCAAATACTAAAACATAATATTTAAAAGTAACCTCAAACTCCGCTAGAATAGATCGGTGCTCGCAAACACCATACATCTTACGTCTCGTTTTAAACTTCCGGTTATCCGGGTGTGTCCGGGTACGACGCGGACTATTTCCGGGCGCCCGCAACTTTTTCCACGGACAGGATATTCGCTACGGCCCGGAAATAGAGTGAGACGCTCTTACGAATAACGGGCTTTGAAATTTCTTTTTTAAATATATCTTACTAACTGCTTAATTTTTATCTGTATTTACTAGTAAATTACATAATAAGCAATTTGGTAATGTTATCAAAATTGTTAAACAAAATCTTTGAAACGAAGTATGTTATATATATCTAAATAAAGCACATCCTGATAAATGACTAATTATAAAACAAACGCGTTTAATTAAAATAATAATATTTATTTCAGTATGGATTTGCTTGGTGATAAAATAATGATTACACTCACCGTAATTATAATAGAAAATGAAACCTAAAAAGAATCGCTATATTGTGAATAAGCTTAACTCTAATTAGGATATGAATAACACATCAACGGTGAATCCAATATCTATGAACTTTAGCAATTTTCGTCGATCGCACACGCGCAATTACATCAGAACAACTAAGTGCCATTTCTAGTTTGACCAAAATTGTCCATCTCATATCTACATCTAGCCCCTGCTCCCCCGGTCGTTAAGATAAGAATGGGCTCAGGTTTCCGAGTGGTCAAGGGTTGATTTCATATTTTCATCTTTGAATTACACTCGGGACGAAGAGAAAATTCTGATAATGCTTGTGTGTTGAGGGATCGTTTGTGCGATTTGATAGTAAAACCTTTCCATGGACCTTGTCGGGTAATCAGTTGATACATAAACTTCTTTAGGTCTTCACAGATATTTTTTTCAACGTCATGTCAACAGCCATTTGTTATGTCCTTTGTGGTAATATTTATGTATTAAAAGTATGTTCTAGCACGCTAATGCTAGACAAATTAAATGCGTCCTCATATTCTTAAACAACCGAATACTCCTGAGTATTCGCAGTCTAATAAAGAAACTTTCTCTTTATTAAAGCTGTTGATATACGTATCCCGGAATCCCGAAATCCTCATATGATAAATGCCCGAATAAGACCGTACGAAGATATCAAGAAAGAATTACGAAGGGATGGTATATTAAAATGGAGCCAGGTGTGAAATACGCCATATTAAAGACTGAGTGATCAATGTTAGAAATGGAATGCGACGGATATTCTAAATTTAAAATGTAGTGGAACATACTGTAAACACTTGCTGGAATATTAACTTATTATTTTGTTTGTATCAAAAATTGTATTGGACTGTACACCTATCGAGGAAGGCTATATAACTGAACTTTTTTAAAATGAAAATAGTAGAAAAAACTAGGGGTCGCTGATTTAGTAGACGTTAGAATCATAATCGAAATTGTTTAACAAAAGCCTAATGCTCTTTCAATATTCCGTAGCACGGTTAATTAATACTTGTCACAGGATACTGTTTGCGAGGGTCTGGAGTTTGATTCCTATCGTCTTACGTTTGTATAGGATGAAGGGTTGTGGACAAAATGCCATAATCTATTTGGTAACTTTTATCTTATTGACAGTAGACCAGCCATATAGCATAAATTTACAAGGTATCATAAAGAAAAACAATTTATTAACGGCAGCTATGTATTTTTACAAAACTTAAGTATATTTTACATAATTTTGGGGAAAATTAAAAAATAAATACTTAAATTTTGAAAAAACCGTTAATCCGTTAATAGGTGTTTTTCTTTAAATTAGTAATGGTTATGTCAATAAAAGACATCTTAAAATACGCTGTTCGTAAAACCTCAAACATTGTTACAAGCGACCAACGTATTTTCATTTTTATCATATAATTTGTTAGCAGAACAACCTTTTGATTTCATTCAATATATTAACTATAAGTTGTGAAGAAATTTTGACTGTTCTTTTCATCCTGCGTATAATAATAATAACATTGGTGGTCATTATGCACTTTTGCAACGGCATCCTCTCCAACCGGTGTAGATACACATCATTGGCACAAACAGAGGACCGCTCAGAGTCGCAACACACACACACTTCTTGTTTAATGATAAACCTATTAAAAATAAAAGTACTTGAAAACGGCAAAAGTCAAGTGACACGGTATTTCCATTACCGTGTATATTCGATTTGCATAAAATAATAATTTAAATGCGATAAAGACGACCGTAGTTCCCGGAGCTGATTTCCTACGCGGCGGGTGCGAATTTTTGTATTTCACTCGATTTGAAGTGTTTTAATTGGGTTTTTTAAACATGTCTTGAAGACTTGTTTCGATTCATAAGAACAATTATAATTCGAATTATGAGTGTGTCTTCTTAAATTATCTTTGAATTACATGTTTTACAAATAAAATTTACGGATACACATTATACTTATTTATCTTAAGACATCTTAGGACATCGCTGAGCGAGCACACACATATATAAATGCGAAATTATAGCAAAAATTTGTTAGGAGTTTATTTTGTGATGTGGTTAAAAATAAACTCTTAACATACATCAAATATTTATTGATTGCACTGAAAACACCATAAAACAATCAAATAAACCCTACATCACTTAACCCTTAAAAATACGAACAGGGTTCTATTCCTTCATTAAATATTCATCGGAATCGAACCCACTATCAGACATAAAATTGTTTAAAATATTTGTTGGGATATTTTTGCCTTGGGGATCATTTTCTAACAATATCATTTATATGTTTTTTGTTACTGCATTAGTTAAATCACAGTGGACATTTAAATTAGTTTTGGTAACTTTTAGTTTAGAGTTAAGTTAGTTGAGCTATTAATAATATACCAATTATAAATCCCAAACATTGGAAATGATATTAACAATTCGCGTTTTATTCTTAGATATTTTATTGACACATTCACATATTTATAACGCTTTTTTTACCCATTTTACATTAAATTTTTTTATCGATAATTTCATTGTATTTTTCGGTTTATTATACTAAATATTTGATTTGCCCCAATTTATTTTGCCTTGGATATACATATATATAGAGGTATATATATATATACTTTTTATAATACCGGTAATCGAACCTCCGTTGGGCAGGACACTGGGTCCAGTCATAAAATGCTAACTGCGCGTTAACATTGGACGAACAGTGGACCTCGAGAGCCTTAAAACGCGATTCAATAACAAACGAAATATATCCAAATAAAACCCGCACGGTAACAATGTGATTACAACGTAATTCCAACTTGCCCACTAAATCGGGTGGAGCGTGGAATTTTTCCCGGGAAACTTTGCGAGAGTAATCTAAAGTTCGCGCGGTATAGATGCACATCTTAACCCAGCTATATATCTGGATCGTGGACTAAAGCTGGCCTTAAAGACAATGGTTTTAAATTGTACACTGCGGGTAGATTTTTTATTTACGTGTTTAGATGGAACTTAGATAATTAAAAAAAAATATACAGTCTACTAATGCTGATTAGTTTCAGGATATACTGTAGCGACAGCCTGTGTTTTTTAAATTTCGAATTCTTATTATTTCAAACGTGTCAATTGTCATTAAGCTTTAAACATCTGTGGCGGCACAATTTAATTCCTTTTGTTTATATGTTATGTTTGTTTCTTGTGTTATTCAACTTGCAAACATTAATAAAAAGGAAGGAGCTCTATAGCAATCACGCAGTAAATCAACTATTCTAATTTCCGAAGGGTCATGCCATAATCCATAGAGTCCAGCTTAGCTAATCAGCCGGCGGACGATTGCGCCTGAGCCGATAACGTCCACGCGATTACACTGACCGTCCCAAGCCCCCGAGTTTTCAAACTTTAATCCCATTTTCGGGATCTGGCAATGTTGTGGAAATTCTCCAAACTAATGGGGTTCTGTTATTTATGCATTGAACGTTCAAAGAGCTTTTATATACGACTTTATATACGCTCTATGACTATGCGCGTCAGCGGCTATCTGCCGCGAAAATTTGTTAACATTACACCACAACTGATGTAAAGCTTTAATATATTTTGTCATGCTTCGAAAAACATTTTCTATTTTGAATGCTTTTATTTAACAAGCGTAAAATGGAACGCTCAAATGCTATATACGAAAGTGAAATATTTTTTAATCAATTACGTATTCCCGCAGTACGAATTACAGTGATCAGCAATAAGTCATGGTTGTATTGCATTATCAGCAGCACGCAGCGTTTGTTCATGCAAATCGCTTTTAAATTAAATATTGGTAGTTGATACATATTTGAGCAAGCGGTATAAGCTGGAATAAAATTGCGTTTAACATTTCATTAAGAGTTAGTTAACTAAATACGAATTAAATATGGCGGCTGTTGCACGATTCGCATCGTTCTATCTCTATGTACTTAAAATGTTTTTGTATGGAGACAGGGGAATAAATTGACGCAATGATATTCCTGTAAAGACTGGTAACTGACCTCTGTCTCATCGCATCAGTACAGATATACTTACAATAATAATTATGTATTTACTATTAAAATGAATTATAAGATTAATATTTTTCGACAACATGCTAACGTATCTTAGAATATTATTTAGTTTGGTTTAGTTTATAATTTAACAAATAAGATTTTGAGATATAATAAATAATTATAAAATAAAATAAACTTTATAAGTGTCGTTTATGTAAAATCGGGGAGACGTTATAAAAATAACTAGGCAATTACAAAAGTAGAGTATACAAAACAATTACTTAGCGTGGGCGTTGCAGACTGGTGGGGGCGTGGGGGGTGGCTATCCGAAGCCATTTTCATAATGCACCGACTTAAAACTTCATACTTTAAAATAATTCAAGAAGCATGTTTCTTTTCGCTGGCACTTTCAATGTATTTGTTAGGAGTAAGTTATTAGTGGTTGTCTTACATTTATTACATTCCTACAATTGATATGATGAGATAATTAATAAATATCTTATATCAACTTAAAAACACCTTCACAGCTTCGTTGGCGACGTGTCTTTCGACGTCTCGTGCGTCAATATGAGAGTTCCAATAAAGCTTTCCTTATTCTAAAGTTAAAATTTACAATTATATAATCGCTATTTTATTGTTTAGTTGGAGTATTGTAAAATTTATTTAAATTAGGTAAGTAGTGTTAATTGTTATTAGAGTAAATCTTTGGGTGAAAGCCTCCTCCTTTTCTTTCCAGATGTGTCTGTCCCTTGAGAGTTCCATCCACGATCTACCAGCTAAATCTACGACATCCTAAACATATATAATAATATTATGAAAAACACTTTTACAAGAATCTTAACGTTAAAATATATCTACTCAAAAGACTGAAATTACTTAAAATAAATCCAAGTGAGACGTAAATCTGTAGGGATTTTTAATGTGCCTAAGTGCAAGGTAATTTAGTGGGTCCTAGACTAGACTGCAGGCGTGGCAGAATATTAAGACGCATAAAATATTAGCTTGGCTTGGCATTCCTCCACTATCTGACGAATTTTATGTGTTTTTTACTGAAATTGATAGCATAGTATGAAATTTTTGCCTATTTTATTAATATTTTTTAATAAAACTAATGTTATCGCCTTATTTGGTTATCTTTGCTCATTTTTAGACAAGTAGGTGATGTTTAACACAGTAGTTTTACTGTTCTTTCAAATTTAGAATTTTCTTTCTAAATACAGTTGACTTTGAAATCATCTACAATTTAATTGTGTTTAGTTTCAGTGAACGTCCTTAGGTGATGCTTCAAAGGTACAAAAGTTAACATGAAAGTCAAAGTTGAACTCAAAGAGAGTTTTCGTCTGATTAGGCATTTACAATTGCTTTGTAATCTTTTGACTTTGAAGATGACGGACCTTGGGGCGTATCCTTTGTCCTTATGTCAAAATTACGAGTTTACCTACTTAAACGGATTGGGATCTGTAAAAAGTTTTTCTGTGGTTCATAAATATATCTTTATTTCTAAAGTCAGTCAAAGCTGGTTTATACCTTCATATCATCGTCGTCAAAATGCTTCATGGATTTTATATCGAATACTGTAGATACATTTGGTGTTTTTGAAGGAAAGAAAACATAGTTTAATCAAGTGCCAGTGTACACAAAAAATGTACTTAAAGTAAATAAAACTGACAACTATCTCACTGGTCCCCTGAAAATGGATGCCACTTAGCATATGTTGGGCCATAGCAAGTGACCCAACACTGATCTTCCGTGGCCTCCAAGGTCCTCCTCCTTGTAAAAGTGACTCTACGACTAACTTAGATTAAATTAGATTAATAACTATATACCTATAACATACTCTGAAAATGTATATGATATATACAATTATACACAATATTTCAAATCACCTTTTGGCATTAGTTCTTCCAAAACGCCGTTATATTTAATCATTGGCAGACAAGTCACCTTACGTAAACAATCGCTATCGCCTATGCCTTGTGAATCGCACAAAACCCTGTCAGGCGTGTGACAGAGTGCGCTAGTTATCGCGAGGAGCCATTGTGCATTGTACATCCACGTCTTCATAGGGATATCGCTTTACATCCTAATTACACCTCTCGTTACATTTATGTAAACTATTGCGAGACTTATCACATTACAAATAATTATAGGCTTTTTGTGTGTGTTTGCAAGTGGTTAACTATCAGTTGCAATGACGTTTAAATCGCTCTATAGTCAGAAAATACAATAAAGTTATATTTATATTAAACCTCGATTGGTTTAGGCAAAAGGTGCTTTGGAATATAGTTCAAACGGTGTCTTAAACCAAACATTGTTATATATTAGGGAGTTTGAGTTGTGCGAAGTTAACCGCAATCGCTTATACTCTGCACCATATCTTCGCGCATTGTTAGCTGAACTGTAGAGCTCTTAGCCATTGTCTCGTGATTGGATACATCATTGTTGCATATCGAACTCCCTACCGCCTGTTACAAATTAGACCATATTCACTGCACTGTACAGTGAGCTTATGAACGGTAACCATCACTATACGTAGAGCTTTTGGTAATAAAAGTAACATTAAATTAACATTTTGTCAGCAGTCAGTTTTTTAATTCCCTACATTTATTTTCAAAAACCCTACAATATTACATACAATCCTACCCAGCTAAGTATTTCTGAAATGAGCAATTTCTCCGTTCGCTTACAAGCCATATTCACAATTACATACAATAAAGTAAGATCCATCAAAGCCTCGCCGGCGGTCCGCGACGTCTCAATCCCGATACAATCTCTTGAGCTACGACCTACGCAACCTTATACTCTTATCAAACAATCTACCATTTTTACGTACGATTCGTCTTGTTACAATATCATTTTTATCATAAATAACTTTGTATTATATTTCAAGGCGTACATGTTATATTTACGTAAGGATTCAAGTTTTGAAAACTCACGTATTTAATCGGCATCGAATAACAGATTATCTATAGTAACTATTTTCAATAGTTCAGTCTAAATCGATTCGCGTATATCGCGATTGTTGAAATCATTAAGACAATACAAATCACTCGCACCACGTCATGAAAGCAGCCATTAGGTTAAAATGGCCGAAATTATAATATCACTTACCGATGCATTAACAATTCATAAGTCAGACGTGAATCGGGGGGGTGGGGGGGCGGGGGTGGTAGACAAGGCAGCCGCCGTCGGAGAGCTGTCAAAATGTCAAATTTCTCGGCGCAACTTCAAACGTGCCCCTACTGGCATGCACCGGCATCTCTAATATAGTTATGGGAGCCTGGTACTCTGTTAATATTCATGCATATCCTAGGCAGCCATTTTCGTAGAGGCTCTATGAATATGAATTATCCGTTTCTTGGATTTTAACCTTTAGCAGTTTGTAAAGATTGCATTAAAGTTATTTTAATTACCCTCACACTCCCATAGAGTTTGAGGATTCACGCTCTACTAGTCTATGGTTTCAGTGTATTTCACAGTAGGTTTTTGAAAAGAAAATAAAAAGCATATTAATGAACACTGAATTACTGCCTAAACGAGACTTTAGAGCAAGGACAATATAAAGAAGTAGGCCGTTTTAATAGAAAATGATAAATAAAATTCGGACAGCAATGACAGACGGGCTAATAACCTTCAAAACCAAGTGAGTCAAAAAAGAAATTGGAATTTTCAATTTCGCTACTTCCTGGAAAATAGGCAGTTTCATCTCCCTAAAAACTACACTGCCTACCCATGCTGTCTGTCCCAAAGCTGACGTGAAGGATATTGGACCGAACCGAAAATGAGAAGCAAAAGAAACACAGATTTTTGACATTTCAATATGCACTCATCTGCCCCACAACTCACGAGCCAGTAATTAATATTACAGACGGAAATTCAATCGGAAAATGAAACCTTAACGCGACGCCGTCGAAGTCAAAATTGCCGGCGACAAATAATGAAAACATTTCTTACGTTCGAACACTTGCGCTTGAGCGTCAATCACAACTGTCAAACTTGACAAAAATCAAAATCCGCCCAATATTAGCGGGAAAGGACGTTCCCAATTTGAAAAACACACGTACGCGCGTGCTCGATTTGGCGATTAGTGTTTTTTCGAAAATGGAACGGAGTCGCCGCCGGGCGAGCCCGCCTACAAAATGGCTGCTCTAATCAGCGTTCGCGGGGAAGAAACTGAATGATATACAATTTTATTGAAACGATGTGTTATTACCGAGTTGAACGTATAATTACGTGAACAAAACGCGTGGGAAGATTAGAAAAAGCATCTTTTGGGCTCGTGCTCTGTAATTGGTGGCTTGGGGTTACAATGGGGCCCGTCGCAGGCACTAATCTGATTATAGCAATTTGTTTGCAAATAATCAGAACTGACTCGCCTATTAAACTATTTAAATACTATAAATAGAGACTATTGTTGACTAATTGTACTTAACAATAACTGTACATACCTAAAATAAAGTTTTTCATTAGAATCCAATACACTATTTTCAAATCACCAAATGATTATCCATTTACAGTCACGAACATTCCTCCGTCAAAAATAAATTGCGCAATAAACAAGCGCCAAGCCATAGCTGAATTCTGCTATCGTAATAAGGCTGATCACCAACAAGTTGTCCCTGCAAAGGTCGCGTGACTGTCCTGGTGGCCACGTGTATAGGCGGGCGCCACGCCCACGGTCGGGCTCCAGGGACACAAGTTTTGCGGGGCCCAAATGACATGATCTCACGCTAAATATACTGTTACGATTTTAGCTGAACTCGACCTCCAGTTTCAAGAGCTGGAATACGAGCCGTAGTTAGACATTACTAACATTTAAGTTTTTAGTAAAAATACTAATACTATACAATTTGAATTCTTACTACTAGAATCTTAACGCAATTAGCTACATTAAACTAAATCAAACACAACAGAGTTTCTCTGTAAAAATAAGATTTATTTTAAATTACATGAAATGTAATAAAATTTCAATTCCACAAACTTTACGTACCTGTAAAAACAAGAAACGACATTTAATTAACATTAAACATTAATGAATTAACATTCATTAGTGTTGGTTCCTTTATATAACAATATTTCTGATTTAGTAACGCATTTTAAATTAATGACAAAACACTTCTTTATATGTTATTCACACCACAGGCTAGACTTACACAGACTTGACATGTGACATTCAAATTAAAGATAATAATATAATTTTCTTTACATATATTTTTAATATTGCCATTTTTTAATTGTCATCTTTACTTCACTAGCAAAACCATGTCGAGTTGGAAACAGTCAGCGTAAAATGAGGTCGCTTTAGTGTTCAACTATTCCTGTTGTGTTGACAAAAATACATATTTGGAAGCAACACCTACGAAATTTTAAAAGCACATACTTATTTTCGTTCGATATGTAAAAATTACATTATTTCGCATAAATGCATTCTCATTCCGCCCAATACCTGTCAAACCTTCAAATATCTGTGACTTAACACGACTCCCTACCATTCGGTAGTAACAGGGTCAGGCTCTCCAAAGTCCAAACACAAGTTTTGCGGGGCTTGGATCTTCTATAACGTGTTATAATCTGTGTCTGGTTCGGGTAGGTTGTCTATGGTAAATTTGACAGATCTTTACCATAAAAATTGTGAATTGATGTTACATTTAAGAATCTTTATTTGTCTTGTTACTTTTAAATTATGGAATTTTAGAGTTCCTAGCAATGCCCGCCCCATAGGCAAACGTAAATTAATATACATTTATGAGTTGAATATTAAGAGGTGTTAATGATTGCTGAGCGCGTCACATTAATCCGTTCAGAGCGTATCTTATAGAAAATGGAGCTAGACTTTTACTACGACTATTCAGATGCGAACTAAGGTCATCGTAAAGCAAAAAGTAAAGTAGCTTCTTTTATAAATATCTATATAAATAAATAATATTTAGATGTAAAAATGGTTGGTTTGGATTTTCCAAATCAATTTCTACCATTTATGTTTGCCTTCGTTGAGGATTAACGAAATTAATTATGCATAATAAGAATAGAATAACAATATCTGTCATTAAAATGTAAAGGATAACACAGGAATTTTTATTTGATTTTGGAGTTTTAAATTTAAAAAAAAGTTTTTTTTTATGTGGATAAATTAGAAAACAACAATTTTAAGAATTTTTTTGAATTAAGTCAGCTAGGTATCCATTTTAATAAGAAAATCTTCTAAAACAATACTACAATTCAAAACAAACCTACAACATTGTTGATTTTTTGCACTGTCAACCCTATTCGGAACTGTCATTTAGCCTCGATCTCATGAATATTTTTTTCATGTGTTTACTTTGCGCGGGCGCAGGTGCCTCCGCGGTGTTCTTTGATCTCAATCGATATGCAAAGTATCATACTTACATATTCATCAAACTCTGTTCACAATGTAAAGAAATTCTTATTTACCGTCCATTCAAGTTAAATGTTGCCAGTTTCGCGGAAGATTTACGTTCCATTTCGATTTGCGTGAAGTACTTTGCAAAATCAAATAAATTTAATAAGCGCTTCTTAATCTACTATTTCTTTGATGAGCCTAAGAAGTGTAGATTTCAGTATCGTGTCGTTAGTATCGACTGTAGACTGCAAAATGTAAAATTCACTGCTAAACCTCAATTTTTAGTTGCTTCCAAATAGTTGATCACAATGTTATTCTGAGGGTATTCTCGAAACAAAGGGTATAGTGTATAGTGACGTCGCCCAATTCCATCAAAGCGCCACGTCACGGCACAGTTGTGAACATCTATCTCATTTCCTAACCCAGTTGCGTGTTCCGAACGCTGTCAACACGTCCGGCTCGTGCAGATTCCTATCACCATTTGACGCCCTTTGTTCTTATTGGTCGATAGACAGATTCTATTTTCAAAAATGCAGTGGGTAGTTCGAAATCATCGGTTACGATTTTAAACGAATTAAATGTGTTGAATAAAAAACGCTTATATAATTTAATTATTGCGAATAATAAATAGTATTTTTATTTTGGCAGTTGCGATAAAAAAAAACTCCATTTCAGCGTGCACGAACGCTGTCCATTACTCTTGTGCATAATTTAGACGATCCGTAGCGGTCGGATCACTGAATTCTTTATCTATAGGTATTCAGAGTAAAATTGTCGAAAAATAGCAAATGTCCGATTTGGGAAATAAAAAGTTTCGGTTTGTCTCTGGCACGTTGACATTGGTATGCAATTAACTTTGTCCGCTTCATGCCTAATGTGCTATTTTTGATGTCAATTGTCAATTCATTTACTCTTGTATCAGAACAATTTGGTGAATTTTCGGTTTTACTACGAGCCCTTTTTCAAAGCTAGCGTGATAAATAAACAAATAATATTTCCAAGGCTGAAATAAAATAGATTTTGGGAAATTATAAATAAAGTGTTGAAAAAGAATGTCCCTCGCATACTAGGCGATCATAAATAAGCAAGAGTTGCAAGCGAAATGGCACCATCCATCTTGCCACATCTTCGATAGGGTTAGGACCTCCGCACCTTTATGGGTCCCTGGTGGGCCGTAACACACGTTCCTTTGAGCCCCTGGTACTTTGACATCTATTTTGTGGTCACCAATAGGATGTACTATGTATTTTAATTAAAACGAATAGTTTCAGAAAGTCTTTTAGATAAATAGATTTATAAACTAAACAAAAATAGTTTTACTCGATTCCCACAGCAATACCTGTAATAGCGTGCATAATTTATAGAGGAGATATGAAAACGTCACGTCGGGCGCGAGAAAAATTTAATACATCAACCTGTTTGGAGGTGTTGGCTATAAATATTAAAGTTTCAAAGGAAAGAACTTTATTGTGCACTCCCATGGCGAATACGTGTTTTGGTATTCGATAGGACTAGCACAATATTGCTATTAAACACCCGATGACAGAAATCGAGTCGATATTTGAATTCTAATATAATTTAAATAATAATAAAAAGCAGAAAGTTTTACAAAGCCAATATATGGATAAAAAACATCTAGAAAATACAGTATAAGTATTTTTTATTAATGTTTTCGAACCCTAAAATACACTCAGGACTCAGGAGAGAAAGTCGATGCTCGCATCTCAAAATCAACCTTATCTATATATTATTGTTACGGCGGAATTGTGAAAAACTGCCGCCTCTTCGGGGAACTACGTGCCTTTAGTGTGATTTTATTTGAATATATGATTTTATTTTTCCAAGCACGTGGTTTTTCAAGGGTATTTTATATAATATCAGAAATGGTCTGCACCTTACAGTTTATTTTTGTGATACCAGGATGGCATAAAATAATTGTTGCATTATGCTAACAAAATAAGCCAGGACCTTAAATAAATATTTCATTTGTAATACATTTTAATCTTACTACATCCATCAAGTACTGTAATTATTTGTATGACAAGATTGAAGAGATTCCCCTTCAATCCAACCAAGAATATACATATTCCATTCCAACACCCCATAAAACAAATGTATCCGAAATTTATTGTTTCGCAAGAGGCGAATTTTTTCAGGCCCTCCGTTCAATATATTTGTAACTTATGCCTCGTATAATCGTGATTTTAATGCGACAAAAGATTTATGTGTAGGTACATTGGATTGCTACGAAATTTGATATCTCAATCGCTTATGGAATCCTGGTTGGTTCGTTAAGCGGTGAATTAACTACGTATTTTTAAAAAAAAAAAAAAAAAAAGAGAGAAAAAAAAGGGGGGGGGAGGGGGGGGGGGGGGGGGGGGGGGGGGGGGGGGGGGGGGGGGGGGGGGGGGGGGGGGGGGGGGGGGGGGGGGGGGGGGGGGGGGGGGGGGGGGGGGGGGGGGGGGGGGAGGAGGGGGGGGGGGGGGGGGGGGGGGGGGGGGAGGGGAGCGCCCCCCCCCCGCCCCCCCCCCCCCCCCCCCCCCCCGCGGGGGGGGGGAGGGGGGGGGGGGCGGGGGGGGGGGGGGGGGGGGGAAAAGAAAGGGGGGGGGGGGGGGGGGGGGGGGGGGGGGGGGGGGGGGGTTTTTTTTTTTTTGTAAAAAAAAAAAAAAAAAAAAAAAAAAAAAAAGGAGGGGGGGGGGGGGGGGAAAAAAAAAAAAAAAAAAAAAACCCCCCCCCCCCCCCCCCCCCCCCACCAAAAAACCCAGAAACCCCAAACCCCCAAAAAAAAAAAAAAAAAAAAAAAAAAAAAAAACCCATTTTTTTTTTTTTTTTTTTTTTTTAAAAAAAAAAACCCCCCCGGGCCGAGGGGGTTTTCTGGGGGTTTGGAAAGAATTCCCCCCCCCCCCCCCCCCCCCAAAAAAACCCCACACCCCCTTAAAAAAGAAAAAAAAGAGTTGGCGTGGGGTTTTCGGTTTTGTGTAATAGCGAGCTTGCCCCGTTCGTTTTTAAGACAGTCTTACTAAGACTGTCTGAATACCGCGTGGTGTAATAAGTGCTTTAGTCTTATTAACAAAAAGCTCTATGAAGAAATAAATTGTTTAATGAATATCTCTATTGGTAACTTCTTGTCAATTTATAGACGCCTGGTATAACAAAATGAATTTCTCTAGTTGAATAACAATTATCCGATCAAAAAAGTTAATTAAATCGACTAAGAGCGAATTAATCGTAATAATTCGGTTCCTTAGCAATACCGTTAAGGGTGGTCACGATCCGTATTGCAAAATTAAAAATAATTGAGGCACGTCAGTAAAAAGCCGAGTGCCGGCATAAATTTGACAAATCCCGTTAGCTGGCCGGCTCGGCTCGCCAACTTTATCATTTCACTGTTTTTGTGTACATCGTAATAGGGATCATAAATTTTTGATAATGTTTTTTCGATTTTCGACGCGGTCTCGCGTGCTGATGAAAAACCGACGCAAAAACTTGTGCCGTCAACGTTTTGTTCAATATTTAAACTCCCAAATAGGTAAGGCCAAGTTTCGTTTCAATTTGTTGCAAACGAATTGTTTAGAATTTATTTATAAGCGGATAAATGGATAAGTTGGAAAAACTCGTGTCTGCTCCATTAAGGCGGCCGGTGATTTATAGATAGTCTGTTAAAGTTGCGCGTTTCCGAATCCAGCGAGTGATATTAATTTTGCGTTCTAAATTTGAAATGTTTGACAAAAGTTCACAGACAACAGGAACGTATGTCTATGGTTTGCACGTTCTTGTTTTAGATCCAGGGCTGGTAATGAGACAGCTAAGCCTTAGACGATTCAACGCCAGAAGCCACGAACCAGAAAGTCAAAATATTTTGAATTTCCGAAGATACCGTGCAATCTTCATCGGCAAACATAAACATCCGATGCATTACCGAAATGATTACAATCGATCGTAATAATAAACAGAGGACCTCCCGTATTCTGTTTACTTCATATTCAATAAACATTTCGATTTAGAATATATTAAAATAACTTTAAATTCGCTTGAAATCCATTTTTCAGAGACTATCATGAATAACTATTGCTTGTGATGATTGGCCGTTGTCTGTTATAAATATCTTGTTAAACCATTCCTCGGCACGTAATATAATTATATAGATAAATTATGTTTAGATATCCAATTAGAGTTATAAATATTTGACTACCTTTCCATCCATAAAGACTGAGTATCATTTTATGGTCTATTTACGAATACGAGCCATAACGTTCCCCTTAAAATGGAGATGTTTTTACATGTAATTTTCACTATGAATACATTACATGAACTCTTATTTTTATTAGTTGTTTTATGGCGCACGGCTTTCCGTATGGGAAATGATTGATTTTGTGTACGAAGTTATATAAATAGGAAATCTAGACTGTTTGAAGATCTCTTTTCTGTGTAGCGGAAATACAATTTGACGGTAAGAGACATTATAATAGTCTTTAGCTGCGATGATCGTGTGTGGATTACGTTATAATGAAGAGTCTGAGAAAATTCGTCCTTCAAGGACCAGTCCATTTCCATCTAGACAATGCAATTATAACTACATATAATATACCTAAAAGTATAATTTATTATCTTACGTAAAACATAATACCATCGTTGATAATTCAAGTTGCAAGATACAAAAAGTTGTATTTAAGAATTTTCCGCAGTAAATCATAATAAAGCTGTATACACACTCGGACAATGGTGCGTTAGGCGTCGTGTACACGACTGTAAGTGACGTATCAATTTCTCTCAGGACGGTGTAAGCAGGGCCGAATCTTGCAATAATTTGTTAATACATATTTGTTCATATTAAATTATCTCCTTTTAAACAGTATTTTTCTTAAGTTATCGCATCATTTGTATGCGCCATACCTGCCTGATTAATATATATTGTATATAAAATATTTATAATCGTAACCACCCCTTGACCCAACAAAAATAATAATATTATCATGTTTTAATGTTCATTATTAATGTAATAAGGCCCAAAATAAGATCACTACTTGACAATTGAATAAAATTATAAAATAGACGTTATAAAAAGCCTCGTAAACACTTTTCATCTGAGTCCATCTCTGCGTATATCAGTGAAATCTGACATTTTTATATTTTATTTGTTACACGCGCGTTCGTGATTTCGCTAAACCGGTGTTAGTGTAAACTTGTATGAATAATGTTCGCGGATATATTTAATAGTCGGGCGAGCTTTCGAGCTTCGCAAAATCTATGAAAATTTCAGTATCGATTCCCACAGTGGCATAAAGAAAAGCAAAAGTCACGTCTTGAGTCGAACCTGTTAATAATTTACACTACCTGTACCAGGATGACATGAAATAGAGGAGATCCCCCGGGACCGACTCGCGCCAGAAACCAATATCATTAGACTTATCTCAATTTACTATTTATGTTTTGTTTTCTTTAATTCTATATAGAACTTTTATATAATAGTATAATATATTAAAATAAAAAACCCATTTCATCACGGTCTAAACATAACAGATGAGTCCAAACAGTAATTATTTATTCTAAAGTGTTGATTATAAAGTGTTCTAATAGGCACCCATGAATGGGGAATGAGACAAAACTAATTAGCAATTATTTTAATTAGATTTTCCTTTCCAGCATCCGTACCCTTCGGAAGACCAGAAAAAACAGCTAGCACAGGATACAGGGTTAACTATACTACAAGTCAATAATTGGTGAGTGCATTTTTTAATATTATATAAGATATTTTTCTTTAATATATCTATCGCTAAGTCATCAATGAAAAAACTTTTGATTTAATATAATTAATAATCTTCACATAACACAGAACTGTGGTTGTTTGACTCTTCTCGTTAACGCGATAAAAAGCGACTAAGTCGAAATAAAAACAACGTAAAATAATTTATTGAATAAAATCGTATAATATTCGATTAATGTCGTGTATTTTATTTTGCACCTACAGGGTGACATTTTTAGTATTATTAAAAGCCAGTCCTCTCTGCATTTCTGAACATCTCTGTAATGCGACACCTTTATCTTTATTTTGCATCTGTGGCGTCTTCACACGAGCTGCGTTTTAAACGCTTCCAACTTATTTACTCGAGAGCTAAATCCCTGTTTTACCTGTATTTAATTCAATCTCTTTTATTAAAAAAACACTATGGATTGAATCAAGCCATTGCAAGGGATTAGATTAACTTCTAAATTGAACAGAATTGTATTTATACCGTATGGGACCTCCTTGTTATGTCAAAATAGGAATTGAAAAAAAAAACAAAAGTGTACACAGAATAGTTTGCAAACCGCGTGGATTATACAACTCAGATTGAAAAAAAAAAACATTAGCAAATTGAGAAACGCGAGTCATATGAAGTCGACCTAACGTAATACGACGATGCAAAACATAAAATACTAATTTTACGACAACAGCCTCCCACTTCCCCGCATACTTTAAAATTACCTGCCTCTATATGGTGAGTGGTTGTTTTTGAATTTTATTGATTTCACAATACTGTACATTTGTATATATTTCCCGGTTTAAGGCTACGTTTTAATTTTTCAGACTCCATTTCTATTGAGAGTGATCGGCTATTTATAAATAATTTATAAATATATTTAAAATCGAAAAACATTGGCTAATTAGTAGGTTATTCAAATATATCTAACTAAGCGTAGTATATCCAAGCGTAAAATCTAATTAAATTCATATTCTGACATACTATGGAAGATTTGAAATAAATCGTTTTCAAGACAAACACAAAACGGCATTGATGTACCAAAACGTTTATTTTGCTATTTTCATTGTACAATATAAAAAAAAATAACTCTGATAGATCGTGTAAGAAACTGATTAAAATTAAATTTGTAATCGTGTGTGTTAATCCGACCACCCATACGGTTATTTATTAAGTGGATTCAAAATAAATCGCATAGCGGAATCCTCCCTCGAATGACAATTCGTTTCTCGCTTTACGATACACCCACTGTGTATTACTTTCTACGGATCGACTCAAATATCGTGTTTTGACTATCTCAATATTTTATTGCAATATATATGATAGTCATTTATAGAAACTCAGTCAGGCCTTGGAATTTTCCCAAGAAACGTGTATACAAGGTGTATGTAAAACGGAGCCTACTAACGACCTTCTCCATCTTCTGCGGTCCTAGTATTTTTTCTTTCAAACGAAACATTTTTTGATATGAAATAGCCTGAGTGGCAACAGCCATAAACATCACTATTGGTTGCGTTGCCGGCCTTTAAAATAAAAATAACTCCGTGTTCTTTGCCCATACTGACGCCTATAGGGTAAAGTGTAAAGCTATCAAATATACCACGGCATTGCTTGAACATACACCAACTTTGAAAAAGTACACTCATGGGTACTCAGTTATTTATGGGAAAATATTATTCAATAGATAATGAAGCTTATTTATTATAAAGAGAAATCAAAGAAAACATTTTACCAGTTTCTCTAGATTTATGAGCAACGTTCGTACGAAATTTTTCTTATATACATGACGTCATTAGTTAACAATGTACTATTCAAATTTTCATTTTAAGTATTTTAATAAAACGAGATACAAGTCTTGTTTGACCCGTAGAATGAATTTCTATAAGGTCACGGGTCAGCTATTGTTTAGCTCTTTTTCACCTATGATCCCGGGATCCGCTGTCTCAGTAATTAAATAAAAGAGCTTTTAAGTTTCTCCACATCTTTTGTTTAAAAGCAGATAATAACTCTCTCTTTGTTTTAATTCTAAATCATCTCTATATACACAAATCAAATTGCAAATCTAAATATGATCAAATTGTTCGTTAGTGTATAAAAACTGAGAAACAGATAAAGAAGTGTGTGAAAACAAAAAACCAAGTATTTGCGTAAACATAAACACCTCGCGACTCCCTCGAGGTATGAATGAAAAAATTTGAAATTCAAATCCGTACGCCTTATCAATTACATGTACCGAGCAACAATACAGAAGAGCGTTCTTCTAATTTACATCTTCATACAATACCAATTAGGGGCTCGCTTAATGCGACAAGGTCCCAATGGCGGTCTCAATTCGGATGCGACGTAGTAATGTGATTATGGGACATTTGCATCTATTTTATATCCTCCTGGTATCACTAGCTGATGCTATTTGAATAATTCGCTTGTTTTATTCAATTCCAATTGTTTACGACTTTGGAACTCTTTTAATGTTTACAAATTGGATTGGTGATAAAACCGCAAGTATATAGTATAGTTCTGTTTAACGAAAGGCAGACAGGGCATATAGACGTAAGCCTATATAGCAGGTTTAGGCCAGCCTAGGCTGCGTCCGAGGGATTACTGGCTTAGGGGATCATAACGGATTAGCTGCTCAATAGATTGGGATGGGCTTATAACTCGGCTAGTGTTAAGTTGTTGCTTGTAATCATGAGTGAAAATGCTGTTTCTAATCAATTTTAAACTATTAAAACTGCGTACATTACAGCGCCCAAATGACTCATGTTAAATGCCTTCGAGAAATAGAATATCCAACTTTAAAATATCTTTCAAATATCCATATACTTACCATACAATTCTCAAAAATTGTCATATAAGACAATTAACAAACATAAGTTGCATCATTTGAACCCCATAAAACGCGATAACAAATTCAGCGGACAATCAAAGTGAATATAGCAAATAAAACAGCAATAGACAACGGAGTAATGCTCCATAAACTGTCACTTTTCCCTCCAAAAACCCAAATTGTCCATCAAGAATCACTGTCGCAGTTTACGAGGCCGCCGTAAAACAAGTTAAGATGGCGCGTGAAGCGCTCCGCCATTTTTGTTTACTCCCGATAAAATCGCATATCTTTTTCCCTTATTTTTACAAGCTCCTAAAGAGCCTTGTAAATGAGAGGAGGTTATCTTTTGAGTACGCGGTCTTTTAATTAAGATCGTTTATGTTTACTTCGACAGAGTTCCAACTTGGGCCATTTAGACGCCATAAACATTCTATATTTTACGAAGCGATGACATCTAGTTGCGTCATTCTTGATTGAACCTCTACCGAAGAAGAAAAATTATGAAACCTTTAACGGAAAATAGCACAGAAATCTGTGGCCTATCCCGTATCCAGTATTAAAAGAAAGTAATATAGATTATCAGAGTTAAAATACCACTAACCGCTCGTTTCCTCTTCTATAAATCATTATGCAAATGCAAAGATTACATTCAAGAGGATATCGGTGGTAGCATCGAACATCTACTGAGATCGGGTAAAAATTCCGGCTCCGATTACAGCGGATAAATGGGTGTTTTATCACAGGCAATGCCATAGAACCCACATGTGAACATACGGGCGCAAAGTTGGGGTGGAGACATAGAAATACAAAAATTCATGCAATTCATACATTTAATTCGATTCGATATATTTAAAATAATACTTTGTGTTGGTTTTTTTATTGTTATTATTTATGCTAACGGTTAGCAACAGGTGGTTGTCGTAGCCACCCGTAAAACCGAATTATTATATACTAGCGACCCGCCCCGGCTTCGCACGGGTGCAATGCTGATACTAAATACACTACAGAAAAATAAACGCGTTGTCGTAAAAAGTAAATGACAAAAAAAAGTTATTGTGGATTATCCATAAGAGATAGACATATATTACCATCACGGACTTTTCTGTAGACCTTTTCAATGTGTACAATACTTAGTACATTATTTTGATAAAACTCGTAGGGTTCAGTCTGCGTTTGCAATATAAGCGGAAAAATGTAATTATTTACGACATCACATTAGAATCCTCAAAAATACAACAGTACTTCTCTACTATTTAATGGATGTTATTATACATATAAACCTTCCTCTTGAATCACTCTATCTATTAAAAAAACCGCATCAAAATCCGTTGCGTAGCTTCAAAGATTTAAGCATACAAAGGGACAGAGAAAGCGACTTGTACTATGTAGTGATTATGTTATAGTTAACATCGTTATACATAAGTCTATCAAACTTTTAATTCAATTGGACGATGAGACACAAGTAATTTTGTTTGTTTAAACGCGTCGGTTTTTTTCGAAATCGACGCTCGCATCTCCCACCGAATGGGGAAACGCGATTCCAAAGGTGTTGTAAAACGTAAGTAAAACGCAATAGTGCTTCACATGGCGTGATTTGATCGCGGTTACTGCGGGAATGGAATCCGATGGTTCACCAATGGGCCGTTTGATACTATTTGAATTCGGTACATGAAATTCTTTACTACGATACGGTGCGGTCAATATTTGTGATTAACTGTGGCTGGTCATTCAACCTGAGATGTGTCCCCATATTTATAATTATATTTAAATTCAAGAAGGAATTGGAAAATCATTTTATATTGTACATCGATCAAAGTTCGAATTCCAGTGAATACATTTCAGATTGGACTTGATACAGAATAGAAGTGATTTCCTCCATTTTTGAGTTACGGACATGGTATTAAAATACATTTTTTTAAGTAGGTATAACACATGTTTGATATCAACCAGCTATTAAATGACTCATCACATAAACACCAGCATCACAGACAAAACGGAATTGCAAAAACAAACCGAAACTGGCAATTACAAGGAAACAAGCAAATTAAACTAAAAACAATTACCTCTTGAGGCAATAACAATTGCCGTAAACGGGACTCGAACCCCCGACACTCGTCAAAATAATTCATTTTAATTTTCTTTACGGGCTAGTAAACCTTTATTTTACGAGGGCAGAGCCCGAGATAACTCGGGGACTCCCTAAGAGGCTGTACGACCCTTTTACATTCTCGCTAAGATGTGATAAAATCCGCCGCGGGTTTTCGATTTTCTCTTTAAATTTTTATCAAAACATAAATTTGAGTATTTAAATTGCGTTATACTACGTATGTTTGAGTATAAGATTAATAATCATATAATATATCTTTATTATTTGGCTAGTTAAAACATTTTTAGTACGTTTTAATGGCGTAAAAGTTCATCAAAATGCATTTTAGCTATTTTAAATTTATAGTACGTGATGATTTCATTACAATACACGGGTAAACAAATACACAATAGACGCACGCACGAGAAACGTCGGAAAAATTTAATACAATGTAATATACTTAAATTTTGTAACATAAAAAACATAACTTAATCTTTAAAATTTGGTGTAATAGTTATGTTAATAAAAGACAATACTACATCCATTTTTTTCATTGTTAAAAATATTGGTACGGGGGAATACAGATCTCAACATTCTTAAGGCGCGCAATTTTTCGTCTTGTAAATATTAATTATAATTAAAGGGCTTTTTGTGTAAATAAATTGCCGCTGGGTACTTTTTCATTGTTATTTTAATTAAATATTCCTCATTGTTTCAGGTAAGTGCCATTTGCTGTTTACGTGCTACGAATTAATATGAATTAACGGTGGTGAGTAAATTCTTATTTAGACACCGAACCGAAATCTTTTTGCGGCAGAAAATCCGCCTTTTCATTGTTGCAGTTCATCAAAACGTGTGTTGTCAAGTTGTCACAACGCCACTATTTTTGGCAAAGCACTAATTAAACACTCGCAAATTTTCACCAAAGCATAGCCAGACACTCAAAACTGACAACAACTTTTTTCACGAGCGAAAACTGGCAGCATTTGCAAATTACAACCTTTTGTTGACCGTTACTTGTAATCGCGAATTTCGGCTTCGCTAAGAAAAACATTCGCTGTCCAAATTTTCGAATGTGGGAATCTTTTTTTCTAAAACGAAACAAACGGTGAACGGAACACAAAAGCTTTGTCGTTCAAAAACTCCCGACCCTTTCAAAGAGTTTCCGCGCCGTCGGCGTGTACTCATTTTTCACGGCTCCTTCCATTTATTTTATCTGTGCGCCGCACGCTCTGCCCGCGATACGGCTCTGTTTCGAATTTCCAACATCAGCTGTTGAGACGCGGCTGAGATTTATCGTCGATGCCGGAGCGCGGGGTTTTTTCGCGCCCGTTTCGAAAATCGAATACAATTCCTATGTCGAACTTAATTGCGTTTGAAAAAGTTCCTTCCCTTAGCTGGCATTTTCCAGCGACGCACATATAAAACCTTATTAGTGCATCCGACAATCCAAATTAAAAAAGCAATAATCTGTCAAGATGACAGCGCGGTACAAGCGCAGATAAGTGAGTATTGCCATCAATAAGACGTAAAAACAAAAGCAAAACAATCTTGAATGTATCCATTGCTTGCTTAATTGAACGTTAACATGGCGGCCTTAAAGGGCAGAACTAGGCTTAATTAATTCATTTTGATTACAATTTATGGGTTATCATTTAGAACCTTATCTAAATATCTATTATTTAGCTTTATAATAGCTTGGACGTAAAACCGGGCGTTTATTAACGGTAAATTGAGATTTTGTCGATTTGCAATCTTTTGGCCATTCATTCTCTGATATATCTGCGCTTTGGTTAACGTTATTACAATAATAGGCTACACATTCCACAACAAATCGTATTGGTGACTTTTATTACAACTTTATTTATCTATCATATTTGTCTTCTTCAAGAAGAATTTCTTATCAGACTAATTATTTTGATTTGAAACAATTGTTCCACACAATTAATCTTCATTCCACTTTGAATTAATTACATAACGAGTATAAAATAATCTCATCATGAGGTTGATGTCTAAAATTAGTTTCACATTCGCTAATACAGCGGTTCGTTACAGCCGCCGTATGATGCAAGTATTTGATATGTAATTTTAAAATCAGTACGTGCCCAAAAGGGTCGACTCAGCAGCGTTTCCCTATCTCATTTTCCATTTGGCAAACATCATTACATCTTCCGGGCGACAATTTACCCACTCCACTGCATACGACCCCATTTTATACGAATGATATGTTCTGCCTTCGAATAAGGATTTATTTAAAATGTCCATACACAGAAGTCGAGAGAATTATCGTTGCTATACGGGAAATAATGCACGCTGTGGCGATTTAAAATAATCAAATTAAAATGTTCACGTATTAACAAGATATAAGCGTCTTTGGTTTACACAAAAAAATATTTAATACCACAAAAGGAAAGATATATTTATAGAAAAAAAAACAAGTTCTCGTTAACATCAAAATGATTATTTAAAGGATTAAAATTATTCTTCGAAATTCGACAGAGTGATAAAACGAAAATTATATGCAAATAAAGAAAAGGAACGTTCTAAATGTGTTCGGGGATCTTTAAAAAAAGCAAACGCATCTAATCCTTTGCTGTTAGCAAAAACTTCGTCCCGAAACCTCCCCTGGCAATTAATCACCTCCCCCCACGCCCCGCCATTGTCGCATTGGGCTGATATAATATGAATCATAGACAACATATTTTTCAGTTTAGAAATCTAGGGTTTTTAATATAATCTGTTGTGAAACGCAAATTATTGTTAACATTATTTATGAAGACCGAGCTGTGGTCACTGGCAGACTATATTATTTCTATTTCCTCACATATGGTGAGGTTGCTAGTCTATTTTGTAATAAGTTTTTGGTAGATTTGACGGCGCTTTCTTGAAAGAAAATAAATTCATTGTTTCTTTTAATCTGATACGTATGACTTAACACCTTAATCTCTGCGATTATTTCACATGAAACACAAATTAAACACAAAAGAAATACGCGGAACTTCTATAGCGAGCATCACAATGAATATTGGAAAATCATTCCCCTTGTCCTAATGTACACAGAATGCGAGTAAAACCAGATGACATCGCTAATATACACAACAGTGAAATACTCTCGTCTGCATCCCCTGTTATCTACAACCGGAACATCCCTATACAGGGGTGACTAGTGATGTGGCTCTATCGATAAATATATTTGGCTATTTAATATAACCATATTTCTGTGTTCGATCGCGTTTATGTAAACATGACTACTTCTTTGTATTTCACAGAGAGAGTGTTTGTTGTGAGTTAGTCTAGTTGTAAAATAATAATTGTTAGGACGGAATGAAAAAAAATATTATCATTATTGTTTCTTCATTTATCTTCCATTATTGAAAAACGATGCAAACATACAGATGTTATTTTAAAAAGTAAGAATGTGAATTGTAAAAACATTTTGCATATTTAAAGTAGGAAACAATCGATAAGACACATCACTAGCACTCGAGGCGAGACGGAAGCCCTCGAGATCCCGTGTCTGTTTGTTTGTCTACAAAAACAACTGCGGTAAAATTGTTTTTAAGTAAACCTATTTAGAGAAAAACATGTGTTTTGCATCGAAGGGAATGTAATTATAGATTATTTTTAGTATTATATACATTATGTATATTAAATGTAATCTATTAATATTAAAACGCAACTGATATCGAAACGATACAAAAAAAAATATTGATGTTTAGTCAATAAATTCAAATTATTACATCGAAAACAATAGTGACAAAGTTTTTGCACAAATTTGTTATAGATAGGTAAAAAGGTTTCATATCGAGAACATCTCCCAATTCAACTCACAAATTGCAGAACAAAGAATGAAGATCGCTGTTCGTTCATCGCTCTAGAACTCATTCCCGGATCGTGTACTAATATTAAGTAAAGGGTGTACAATAAAACGCGCGTAAAACGCATTACGAGATACGTTGACAAGATTCACCCTACAATTTCACTTTATGACGTATTAGTGAGACGTCAGACGACGACGTTTATGACGTCGTAAAGCGACCTCTGTTCACTTGTTGAGTTTATTGCTGCGGTACGATGGCCCGTGCGAACGGACCTTATTGTTAACACTAGATTAGATTGCTTTTAATTGTTTTATCATTTTGCCACGTGACATTGCTAAACGGTGTGAATATAAACTCAAATTGAATAGCTAATGCCTCTACAGCGTGCAAGTCTTTGTTCGAGTATTTAAAGCAAGCAGCAAACGCTCACGGCATTCTAAGGTCCATCATAAGTCGTTCCAATACATCGTAATTACTCTAGAGACAAATGCTCATAGGTGTAAGTTATGTGCGGGGTTAATAGCAGTTTCTTAATGACGCTCCTCTAATGTGCCACGTGGGACCACCTAGCTGTTATGTTGCCCTGGTCACCTGCTGATCTTTTCCTACTATTATTGTTTCAATTGCGAATTTACCCAACTTACAAAGTGTACTGAGGCTCTATACAAAATTTATTAAAACGATCGACACAATTTTCTTACAAATAATGTTATTCATTGTTGCATCGATCGATTTCAACTTGTTTTTTATAAGTATGTTTCTTTACAAGATAACATAGATATACGACGCAATAAAGATGTCGATAAATGTAATATACTGTCATCTGTGATTTAGTTTGGTCAGCAGTTCAGATAATTATTAAAGCAATACAAATACAATTCAATGTAAAAAATTTACGACAAATAAGATGCAGTTTATTGCTAATTAAAATTTTAATCGGCTATAAAATTCTAATCATGGATACGTTCAAAAAACGCAAATAAAATCTATTAAACTCGTTCATAAATCAATCCGAAATGATCCTGAATGCAGGCGCCTTCAAAATGGCGGTCGAGAATAACACGTCAAAACATAAACATGTCGGACATTTTTACGTCCCAAATTTAATTGCCTATAGGATTACAAAGGAATCCTTGTTTTCACAGGCCATTTGATTTATTATTCTTTAAATAATGCTAACTTAATCCTTTGAGGAATAGAAACTTTGAGAAGTTTGTGAAAATATTTAAATTTACTACTGGAGTTTGATTTAGACCCGGATCTTTGAGTTTTATGTGTCGTGAACGAATGTAAACGTCACAGAAGATTGAGGAGTTTAGAAATCATTCGCTTATTTTTGTAGTTTATGGCTCACATCAAAGTTTGAAATTAAGTATTAGTGTTTGTTTGTTTTCCGGTTATGCGTTATTTGATAGATTTTTTTTTACAAAAATCCTATTATTTATTCTTAACCTACAGTTCTATATCATTATCATCAGTTTGTTCTTTAATTCTACATTAAAATAAGCTAAACGGCCTCAACAGAAAAAGAAACCTAAAAAAATAGCTCAAGTCGTGCAGTAAGTTATCGTAAATTTAGAAGCCTATTTTAATAATTTCCACTATCACGATCAATCTTACCCACACTTATTTAAACACATGGTAGATACGTAAAATGGCGAATGGGCCGGTGCACAAAATTACACTTAATTAAGAACAATTACATCGAATTACATGTAATAACAACAGAGTGAACTTCGAGGGCGTGAGTGTTTAGCCTCAACAATATTACAGCCTATGCGAGTATTACCCACATCTACTGGCGCTAACAAGAGTTACAAACAAGAGATTACAGCTAAGTTTTATTCCAGTATACGCGAGAATAGTTCACATACAACATTCTATATAAAATCAACGTCATATTAAAACTAACCAACGAAAAACCGCAAAAAACCGCAATTACGCGCTCTGTGCGCATTAAAAACAATTCGTGTAGCGGAGATCCTAACGCGGGCGCAGGCACCTCACCGCAAATTGCGCATTTACCGGAACAATTTACGCCAAATGTCAATTGTCAAACGCCACTTTTACGCACGCGGCGGCACAAAGCCACAATGTGTTCTAATCATTTCCGGGCCTTGGAAATAATTAGGTGACCTTTAATTTTCTTTGAACTTTTGCTTTAATTGAACCACGGAATGGATGTATTTTGAAATCTACTCACAGGTTGTTATTAAAAGGAAGGAAATGGAAAATAAAGTATTAGTTAATGTATTAATAGCATTTCAAAATGTTACATGAAATGGATCACATTTTAGCCTTTTTCCAGTTAGCCCTCAGTTTGAAAAAACGATAATAAAGTAATTAAATAGTTCCAATACTTTAATTCCTTAAATTTCCATCAGCGAGGATGAAAATTCGATTTTTTTAAAGATTTTAATACTGTGCCGCTGATAAATTCATTTATGATGTCCATATAAATATAATTTATTTGAGTGGTTCTTATTTACAATTTGTACTTTCAACTTAAACGTAATAAATAAAAACCGTATAAAAGTTGAAAGCATGCTGAAGAATACATGCTACCTATATATGTAGGCGGTATTTTCCCGGCACTTTCCAATGATTTCCTCGGAGACTGAGAAAACACTTCGATTCCAGGCTAAACCTAGCCACGCCTTCTAAGACACACCTACCTTGCAGCAGAAACTGGTATATAGTGAAACAATCAATTTAGCTCGTTTAGATTGTAATTTTAATTTTATTCCTTAAGGATATTAGTTTTTTATCAATCAAAGTAGACAGAGTTTAAATCGTTCTCTCTTATCGAAGCGGTAGTAGCTGCATTCCACAGGAACCCAATATTGCCTAAAATTCAGGGACTAAGTCTTCTATTTCCTCCTTTCCTATCAAATGTAGGCGACCAAACCATTAAACGAGGCTCACGAAAGAGTGGACATCTCGTGTTCTTTGAGTGAATTCGCAAGAATCACGTTATTAGTTATAAGCAACTGGATAATCCTGTTATACTAGTGGTTAGATTAGAAATAAATAATTTGGCTATAATTGCGTATATAGATAAAAACTGTAAAAATATCTGTGCATTATACAAACAGGCAATATTCGGCACATCATTACGAGCAAATAAGAGAGGTTACAATATCGAATCCCACGGGATCAGAGTCGATCGCACGCCGTCCCGGAATAATCTCGCCAGTGTTATATGATACGAATCCCGGATTTGCTGTATGGAATTACGATCGATATTATATTTGTTATATGGTGTGGGCCAGATGTTTGATTTTCGGTGATATTTTAGGTGAACTAAGCCTTTTATGTAAGATGCTAATATATTGTTACCGATACGTGGTTAGTTTCGACGTTCCGTGCTGTTTTAATTGGTAATTTGTGTTATTTAATCTTCTAAGTTTGATGTGATGAGATTTTAAGCGAAAGTTTCATATCGGTATTTTCAAAATTGTATTGTGACTGAAGAATTTCTTGTTGCTTGCATTAGTTTCAACATAAATATTCAACATATATCAAATAGAACTAACAAACAATACAAAAACAGAGAAATGAATATCGCCCTTTGTTAACATCGAGCATCGCAGACTTGTAGTTTTTAGTGCAGGTGTAAAATATAATATTTATGGAGTTAAGAAAACAGCCGGGTCGCTTGTTAGTGATAATGAGGTGCGCGCGCATCGATAAATTCGTTCCGCCGCCCGCCGCCTGGGGGCGCGGCTCATTTGCATCTTTATGTATTTTGAAATTCGAATTCGCCTTAAGACCAGCCGGGTCATAGAACCTTCGCGAGGTCGCTATTGAGCGATAGATGGCGTTCTTTGTGTCAAGAGTTCCATTATTTGTGTTACTAAAATTATATTAAATATTTATATGGAGTTTGCGTAATTTTAGCTTCACCCATCGCAAATTTAACCATTTTACAAACCTTTATAAAGTAAAAGAGAGAATTAAATTTTAAATATCAGTAACCGGTTTAAAAACCACAAACCATTCAGGTACTTATAGGATTTTATTCTAAATGAATTTACTCAGGCATACCCAAGTATGTTGAACTAGTGTTTCTCTCACTAAAAATAGCTGAGTTTATTTACCTGCTATCGTTTAAATCCTTGACCGCTTAAAATAAAAATCCGACGTACATTTTCCGAGATAAAAGCTCCGCTGAATCACGCCGAGTCAGCAACTTTCGGCTCCACTCGGCTCGTTAAGCGAACACGGCGCCTGTCAGCTGTCACTTTTGACAGTTTTTGACACAGACATCGATCGCTCGTTACATTATCACAGATATCACACGTTGCTATTAGTTCTGTGTCGGTTTTGTTTTGTGTAATATAATTTTGTGGCACGTGGACTTTTGTATTGTAGTGGGGTGTGGGAGTTTCAGTAGAGGCATGTTGTAGCCGACATGGTGTAGGAGGGAAGCCAGAACAAAAATTCATAGGCTTCACTCCATATGAGCATTTAAAAGTATTACGCTAAATTACTTCATCACTTGTAATTGCTTAAAACAAAATTTAATTTTAATTTCTTCGGGTCTGCTAAATTTGAACCTAGTTACATTCCCTCAATAAATTGTATAAAACCATTGTATAACAAAGTAGCGAGTCTTCAATTTTTACATCTTAAAAGCGGTTTAAAACCACAAGATCGCATAAATCACACACAGAGCAACGCTGCGAGGTGAAAACGTTATTATCGTTATAATTGCACGTCAGCCCCGGAGCTGTTTCTTCCCTTTTTCTCTATTTTTCCCGTTTTCCGCGTGATATATCGGCCCATGAATACGCTATGTGGTGACACGCGCTTATGTAACCGAAAATTAGATTTAAATTTCGAATGTAAATTGTTCCAAACATTTTTTTTGTTGTTGGTAACACTGAAATACAGATTAGGTACAAAAAAGTTAGACTTTGGATCGACTAGTCTAGTTTCTTTGATTACTCGATAACTGAAATATAGTCTTATCTAAGACTACTTATTCGAGATATATCAATAATAATAATAGAATATATCAATAATAAATAATCCTATAATGTTTATTCAAATCGGGCAGTTTAAGTTACCTTTCCCACGCTGAAGCCGCACTAAACAATGCCCATCTTAGCAACGGAGACCGCGTAAACTATTTTGATTAGAATAGAATTAAAAAACAACGCCGAACCCACCGCCCTGACATTTCTCAAGTTGTCAAATGTCGAGCCCGCGCTTTTTGCGCGCCAAATTCCGCGCGCTCTCTTTGAGATTATTTTTTTATAGCACATCTTTGACTTGAAATCTTAATTCCAAAGTTTTTCCCTCGGCCGTAAACAAGCGGCGATTTATAGATCCCGATAAACAATAACGATTTGTACCATTCTCGTATATAAATTCGTTAATGTCTTAATTACGTTTCTTATATGCTTTATAATTTCAACCAATATTTCGCGCCATAAATAGGTAATTACTTAAACGAGTATTTATTACATCTCGACGCACGATCGGCAAACAGTTCATAACTCATGTAACGTAATACGCGACGATACAATCGAAAATAAGCTTAAAACAATAATTTAAGTCCTGAATAATCCGCATTATCAGCTGAATTCGCCTAATCCGGTCGGCGGGATGCGGACATTCGAAGTCGAAAAACAAAACATCGATCAAGTCCGTTCTCTCCCACATAAATCACTAGCATGTGAAAGAGACGGATCGATTTTACAAATGGGCGGAGCGAAGTGTCGACAACGAAACAAAAGAGCGAAATGGCAATAATTCGAGTTGCAAGTGCAGTAGGTGCGAGGGGGAAGGAGGCTTTTTTGCAAGACTCTCGGAAAATCTTAGACGCGTTCTATAGTTCATTACGGCTAGGCTGTTTGAAATAGGAATTTTCTAGAAAACGTTGAAAAAATCGCGTGCGAATCGCACTTACATTTCTCAATGTCTCATTGTACATACGACTTTGATACAGCGTGATTTTGTTTGGATTTATGGTATTTTAAATTAAAGAAATTGCAGGTCGGCTTATCATAAATTATGAAAAATATGCCTAGCAATATTTTCTAAATCATATAAATAACAGTTAGATGTACAAACACAGTCGTGAAAAGAAGTGTGTAAATAAATAATTGTCACAGATTACAAAAGAATTACACAGATAATAATAGTATTATCTGTCAACCGAACCCAATTCCCGCCATTGATCGTGACCGTGAAGCGTGGCGTCATGTCACTGTCATGATACGAAAATTGCCCAGATTGCTCAAATTGCTCAAAACAAGTTTAATTCAGCAATTTGTAGTTTCAATTGTGTACACATCACGGAGCCAGCGTTGCCTGATTTAAAAATTATACTCAATTATTTTCTATTAGCCCTAAATTACGTTATACGCCATTTTAAAATTATTCAATACACTGTTTAATGACATGTTAGCTAATTATAGTTTATTGAGTTTCAATCAAATCGTTATAAAACGCTAATTATAGACAAATTCTTGTGTCTGTCATTACGTGATTTGCACATTTCAGTTGCAAATTGTCAAAGTAATTGCTAGTTTTAATATGACAGCTGCCCTTCGACAAATTATACACTAATTTTTATATTAATTATTGTAAATTATATTTTTCGTGAATAATCTAATCAAAAATATGTATTTTTAATATCCAATTATAAACATCTCATTTAAATATATAGGACAAGATACAAATTCGAATCGGTAAACTAAAAAATCGAGATGTTAATCGTACCGTCATTCGATACTTTGCCGAATGATTGAAACCGCTGTCCAGAGTCGAGATATAATCGTGAGTGATTCGTAATTCCACTCTGTCTGGCGTTCGAGTAATTGCTTCTGTTTATATACAAGAATCTAACGTAAATTATAATTTACTTTAGTTATGAAAACTCCACAATCTCTCGCCTACCGAGAGCCAAACACATTTATTATCTGACAAACGAATTTTGAAAAAATTCTCTACATTATAGTATATAGACTATTCGACCTAAACATAAATCGTCGTTATGTATCTGTCGTTCTAAATATATTAAATTTAACATGTCTTAAAACCTTTTTTTGTTACGATCACATCTTTGCATTCCAGGCATATTTTGATGTTATTCAACCGTTTTCGAACCGGTATTATATCTTTTATTTTTTCTTTGGTGAGATTACATGAACTCCGAAGTGTACGGGTGGCTGAATCCTTTGTAAGGTAGTCGATTTCTTAAATTCGAGGGAGAGTGATCTTTAACTGTTTTCACATACGACTCAAAATCGTACACGGCCGTATCATTGGTTTCACCGACAGGACAAGACAGGCGAACGAAATTAACGCGCTGAAAATTATTATGATATGCTATTGAATGTATACGAAATTAATATTTAAAGCTTTGACCCAACACGAAACACCAAAAACAAATAACACTAAAACTTCTTAAAAAAGAGTTCTAACTATGCGTATAATTTTTTAAAACTTGATCCTAAGAAAATGATAGCTTCTATACAAAGAAGATAGCGGGCGGAATCCGCTCCTAAATCTTCCTTGTATGAGGGGCTGCCCCAAAAGTATTGCCAGCCTCTTTCAGTACTGAAACTTATGTGACGTCGTGTCAGGTATGACATAGTGGTACCAGGGCGTCACGTCACAACGCACAATGCCTGCGTTATTGTCCAACAATGCGTGAAATGGCGTGACATACGATGACAGCGGTCGCCCGATGCGCTAGTATGCTGCAATTTATGATATCCTAGTAGGAGATTTAATGAATAGACTATTTTTAATGGTGCGTCCGGAGCCTTAAATATTTAATTCTATTCTTTACTAGCTGATCCTGCAATCGTTGTTTTTCCATAAATATGATTTCTGGCAATCGTTTTTTTAGTTCAGTAAAAATAATTATCAGCTTTAAGTGTGCGGGGATGTGTTTATAATTGAAAGTGTTTTAAACAATAAAAGAACGCTTTATTTAGGTAAATCTTTATATGACACGTTTGTGGGTTTACCATAGCAGTGCCATAGCATATCTATTTATATGAGTAAGCAATCACTTACTCAATCCAGTCGAAAAATATCGACATCTGTTAGAACCTTTCGAGTTAACAGGTAATTGTGATGTCAATTAATATAGACAAATAATTTGCATCAAAGATTGCGAGATAATTATTTAATTTACCGCTCTCTGTTCATTTATTTAGTTATGTAATGAAAAATTCAATTACTTTTCACATCTGCCAATTTCAAGTTTTTATAATATGGAGGAGAGATTTTACAATTTATTAATCTTATTATTATCCACACTTTTCAATAAGGCAAAAAAAGCAAACAAAACAAACAGGCAGGCAAAATCTTCGTTTTCCCCAAATATTTGCAAGCGTCACATAAATTGTACTGGGGCAACATACATAATGCGGAGCTCGGATCGGTAAACATATTGTAATGGAAAACGTTGTTTGCACTTTATGATGTCCTGGTTGTTGTAAACTGACGCCGCGTTCGGACGAGATAGCAAATATTGCGAATTTTCCCAAGTAGCGCACGCAGCAAATAAATTCATTGTACATTGAATAACAATTATTTAAATGATTATTAAGAATTAACCCGCCCAACACAGAACTCTTTCATTCTCACTCGATACAGACTAAACAAAACTTCAAAACGCGAAACGCCGCGTAATTTTTAATCTGTGGCACATTCGCAAAGGCAATAACATGTGCACCTCTATCAAAGGTTTGACACGAGGAGCGTATCCCATTAAATACGAAACTCTCACCTTCTACAGTTATAGCACGTACAAAATGAAAATAGGGTGGGAGGGAGGGTTGGGTATGGAAATGCTGGTCAAATATATCATGCGGTGCCTGACAGGGCAATTCTCTTATCGCTCCGGCGCGGCACGGGAGCGATCTAAGCGAGCTTAGCTAATATAAAATGGTTTTAAATTCAAGTTTAATTCTGACTATCTCGGCCCGCTCTGCCCGCACAAAGGGTCGATTTACGGGATCGTGTGTAAAGTTGGCGCGTGGCTCTTTCTAGATGTTTTGATAGGAATTTTTATAATTCTAATTAAGTATCGAAAACATCTTAAGTCCTAGTTAAACCTCAGCCCACACACCTCTACAACAGTTTTAAATGTATGTAGATGTAGCAATGAAATATACAGTATAGTGTTGTGTAACAGCTGGTGTTCGTCATAACTTGCGGATTTTGTATGAACTCTCGTTGGGGGCTCCTCTTGCGAATTATTCATATCTATAAAATTAGTCTTCAAATTGGCTTTGCGTTGGAACTACTATATGTGAGCTGTTATATAATTACTTTGTCGTTATTTATGTGTTATAGAAATGTACAGTTTATAAATTTGTATGGTTAAAACATTAGTGTTCGTTGCTAAGTATGTCGCGCGTTCATAACGCCTTTATACTGATATATGATTAATTTGTAAAGTATAAATGTTTTAAATTATTAATATTTATTTGAAATGTTTACTTTAGCGAAAGTAAAACGCAATGCACCAGGAACCACGAAGTTCTACCGCATACCGGCTGCCAAATTCTTCATCACACTCCGGCAATGTACTGCAGGTGTGACGTCACGTGTATAAAAAGGACGTCTTTCATCCAAACCCACTTTCCATTTTAAATATTGGTATTTCGTATTTGTCAGCTCAATTATTACATAATTCGCAATAACATAAAGTACTTGGAATAATAATTTAGAGATAATCTAGACACGCTAGCCGTTGAAAGCACTGCATTCGAAACGAGTAAGAAATTACAGCAATTTGTAAATTGATCAATTTCCCGCCTAGCCGCCATTTTGTGTTAGTGCGATGTCATTGGCGTAATTATGGAATTATCCATAGATTATGTATCGGTTACTGCGTAGATAGGAAAATTATAGACTACATAAGTGCGGATTGTTATGCAAGCGTTGGTTAATTGATTTGAAAAATATATATTTTTAAATTATGAAACGGTTATGGAATATATTAGTAAAATTATATGAAGAAAATCACTCTATTAACGGATTTAAGTTATGAATTTTTGCACAATTGAAAATATTTAATATTATTTTTTAAAAATTTGTTTCGCGTACTTTACAGCGTGCGCGGTCACGTAGGCAACATAACTTAAAACAAACTTAACAGAATACATAACTTAAATCCGTTAATAAAGTGTTTTTCTTTAAATGAGTAACAGTTATGTTAATAAAAGACAATTGTAAAATTATATGTTCAAATTCTCTTTCAATGTTAGACTAGATTATCAGCCATAGACTATATTGCAAGGCCTAAAAGCAGCTCTAATATGTCTCTATATGTATTTGAATAATTTCGACTCATTAAAATATTAGTAATAAAATCCATTATCATTACCGAATCATCATTTCTCGAACCGGATATAAAGGACATAGCTTGGAGCCGTATCGCAAATCAATATCTGTGTGGAGATCAGGGTGTCCCGGGGTATGGGACAATAAATCAAGCTATTGTGACCTCCAATACATTAGGTATTGGCTTTTATCCCGCTATCGAAAAATTCGGATAAGTGCTGCGCAAGGATACAGGATAACAAATAATAATGAAAAAGTGCTGAGAATAATTATTTTTTATATATCGTAATCGAATTTGAATATCCTGAGAGGATAGGAAAGCATATTCCCTTTACTAATACGCCAAACGGCTAATAACAGAGAATTAAAAAAAAAATTAAAATTAAATGTTTACCTTGAAGGAAGAAACTCCTTGTTCTTATAAAATTATTATTTTCTCGGTTTTCTAGATCTAAACCGATTAAACACATATAGATAGGATTATGTGATGGGCAAAGCCGAACGTCAAAGTAATATACTAAGATAGCATAATACTAGATTTATACAGAGTATTAGCGCTGGGCTTTCATGATGCGGGAGCTTTTAACAGAGCTTTTGGCGACCGGCCAGGAATGGATGTCACTTGTATACTAAATATACTACTTAAATACTGTATAATATATTGTCTTTCAAGCAAGGACAGGTTTTTGAACTTCAATATATCAAGATCAAATATTTAAAATATACGCTTTTAGTATCTATATCAGACGCATTTCCCACACGTTCAGTTAGCTCCAAGGAAAGCTAAATTAATAGAATCAGGCATTACTTGTGAAAGTGCATAGTAAAAAATTCTAATACACCAATTTACCAGCAATACTCCGCGAGAAGAACCCTTAAATGACGCCTCATTGATTCATCCATCCTGAGGATGTTCCACTGTTGTGTGCTTTAGGGCTTTTTCGCGGAGTATTGCTAGTAAATCGGTCTATTAGAAGCTATTAATACATTGTTATGCATGATAACACCATAGTCACGCCCAACACACAGTTGTCGGTACCGGAAAATATCCATATTTTCATACACAAACTAAAAATCTAACCCGATTAGTGTAAGCCTGAGAGTTTTTATGAAAACTATATCCATTAGAGCAACGGGGTGTCAAGCTGTCACAGTCGGACACACGCGATTAACATAAGTGCGAGCGAGTGAAATATAGCATTGTTTGTTACATTGTGGACAAAGGAATTAGCAACGGATTTATGCCCTGACCAAAAATTTTATTTATTAGCGGACATTTTGCGCTATGTTTTGAATGAATTTTATTTTATTAAAACTATAGAAATTCTTTCGAGATCCTATATATGATATGTACAAAAATCCCTATTTTTTTATAAGCAAATTTCATTTCAAATTGTTCACCTTTTCCGAATCAGTACAGACAGGATTCGTACCAGTCTCTTTGAATTAGACTTGTATTCATTCAAAGTTTGAGGCTACTAAGCCATTCACGAAATAATCGATGAACAGAAATCGTAATGGCCACTTTGATCTTTAAAATGCAACTTTATCCTGCACTGATGTTAGAGCAAAGAAAATGTAACAAATCTCTCTCCTATGTATGCATTACATCGGGTTTTTAATATACAAAGCTTAATTGTTATTTAAACAGCCCACTCTATAAAAACGCAATCGAACTATTGAAATCCGAAAAGAATTCATCTTAATACTTTCTTCTATCAGATTGCCAACTCTATTAAAACTTTCTGAGCTTAAATTCAAAGCTAAGCCACCCGATAAAATAAAAACTTCAAAAACTGGCCGTATCTTTCTTAATGCTGCAATTTGAATAGAGCTTATTTGATTACCGCATTTTAAGTGAATTTCAGTTTTTTTCCGGTAGAGCTCATGCAGCATCAGATAAGTCATAACATATAATAATATTCTCAGGAAGTACAAATGAGATGAGGAATTGTTGAAAAAAATGAGCGGAGTAAAAATAGACATATATTAGCTGACCCGGCAAACGTTGTTATGCCATATTTCTAACAATCATATTTTTAGTTCGATAAAAATAATTATCAGCTTTAAGTGTGCGGGGATATGTTTATAATTTTTTAAACATTAAAAGAATGCTTCATTTAGTTTAATAAATTAATCTTTACCTTAACAATGCCATCTATGGTTACTTGCTCGAAAATTTAAATCGATATCTGTTAGAATCTTTTGCAGTTAACAGATAATTGTGACTGTCAATTAATTATAGACAAATAATTTGCAATCAAATATGTGTCCGTATCTTTTTATATTTATGATTATTAATTTACGTTAAGTAGACAATGCTTCGTGAATTTAATGATTAAGTTTTAATTCCATAGAGATGTTACGAAAAACGATTTAACTTGAGACCTTGTCCAAACAAAATTTGTCTCATTAGCAAAGAACTCAACACAAATCACAAATACATCTTTTAAAGTAAGTAAAGCACTTAAAAGCCGATAAAATCGGATTTCGATCGGGCGATCATTCGTCTTGTGCCCACGCGCATCGATTTATGTAAGATATCGACTCATTTGTTTTGTTATTAATTCGATTAATTAATTTCCTGGTGGGTTTCGTGTCCGCTCGTGTGTAATCGACTTTTTACTTAGAACAGATGAGTTATAAGACACCTACGCGTATTTAAAATGTTTAATGCGTGCTGTCCGACGATTAAGCAAAGAGTTCTTTCTCGATGCAATTAAATTTTCCAACGTTTACGTGCGTGCTACTGGGAGAATATGAGAATTCTTCTGTAACGAAATGGGCATAAACAATTTATGATTTATATAAACGGAGACGTGTGGCGTATAAGAACTCTCAGTTCTTGAAGACTACCATCAGGCGCAATGGCCACCATGCTAATCTAGATGTTGGCTGTGGTCAACAAGTTTATGTATTATCTATACCAATATCATAACATCTATATAGTATTTAGAAATAGAAAGTGAATTTAGAATTGCTTTCTAATCGCATGTCGGTAAACGTAAAAAGGCTGTTAATGGGGAGCCATGACATGTAATTAACGGGCAAAGCGATCAATCACCATTGCAAATTGCCTTGTGGAACCATAAGCAACAATTAGATGTCACTACATACGATTCGATTATTTATGTATCGACATCGATTCGATTGTTGTGTACAAAAAAATCTTACTCGGACATGAAAATTTTATAGGTTAGGTCATTATTGGAATGTATGTCACAATTATTATAATATAGGTGGTATTATCAGATTATTGCTTGACATAATATTTAACACTATTAAGTATATTCTGCGATGACTTGATAGCAAAATGTTAGCCAATTTGTTTCCGATAAGTTCACAAGACGAAATCTAATCTGTGCTAGAGACTGGGACGTAGATAATAGAGTAAACCTGTCAGTGTTTTGGCGCAACTTCAACATATTTCAAAACAACGATGAAATGTTTCGTACGGTTTTTTTACGTCGGCGATTTATCAAATAATCATGTAAATAAATCTCGCCGTATGACTAAAAGCATAGAGCATAAAACTATAAATTTTTCCAATCTTATCACGAAATTGCGAGACATACATCAATTCTAATGGAATATAATCTACACCGGTTCGCCATTGTCTATTGTTTTTTCTTGAGTGTTGCAATAATGGCTACCATATTTTTGTCTTAACTTAAATTTAATCCAAGCGTTACTATATTTGTTACGTAATTGCATTTATTAAATAAATTCAAAATAGATGCTAGGTTGTATTTGATCACTTAAATTAATACGAATATTTTAACGCTTTTTTTTTAGAATTTTGACCAGATTATTAATGTACGTCACGCCTATTCTATTGTCTGTTAAAAGGTATTGTTTGAAAGATATATTTTATAGATAACGTATTTAACGAAACAAATTCTAAAGTGTATATATTAATTTCGTCAATACATACTTTTGTTGCTATTAAGTTTCTGGATTAATTACACATAAAAAATAAATACAAACATTCATAAAAGCACACTTAAGTCCTCAATTACAGTTTGAATAAGGGAAAACAAAGGGAGGGACCCTCATCAACTAATGACACGTCGAGTCCACCTGAGCCCACTGAATTATATAAAAACTGCACTTAATCCTTTCCAACGAGAATTCCGCCTAAGTATTTACATTATGTATTACGAGCATAGACAAGTAATTATAACACAGAGCAGAAACGGTTTATAAATAATTAAATTAAAATGCCAGAGATGCTAAGATAATATAACCGTATTTCAATAACATACATTACTATCGAAATTACCATTTCAGATCAAGCGCGATGATAACTGTTACTGTTATTCCAATCGCATCGATTTTTCAACCCGATGACAGCTCGATCACCGATAGCGATATTTTTACTCTGTGCGAATAATAGGATGTTAATGCAATTGCAATAACGGAAAGCGGATGTGACCGCGTCTTCTGTCACAATTAATTTCCGGGTCCGTTGAAATTGGCGCGAAAACTGTCGCGGCGCGCGCCCGGCCGCCATGGCGGGAATTTTAATTACGGATCGTATCCCGAATAGCGATGTCGTCTTGTTTAAATTAAATATAAATTATACGCCTAGACGCTGTTCGTTTTGTAATGCGCATTGCTACTGTTGAATTAAATAACGTTTTTGGAATACGCAAAATGCGTCTTGAGATCTAAATTGAAATTGTTATGAACTGGCATTTAATTAAGAAAGGTTACAGTGTGGAAATTACTATTGAAGGATACGAGAATGCTAATTACGCTGGTACAGCTGCTGGTGCTATTTATATTTCGAGTGGGTACAACTTCCATTATTGCTCCACTATAAACAATTATTTTATTTAAATGTTAGTATTGATTTGAAGCACGCAGACATATTTCTATTGTTTCGTTATATAAGCGCTGTCAACTTTATAACTCACACAGCATCAATACTTAAAAACACAATTACAAGAGACTCGCAACTTTGATAAAAAGATTAACTATGACAGTTTGAAATATAGCCGCAGGAAAAAGTTCGCCATTGTTGGGACTCGGTTAATTCGGAAAGAAGCAGGCCACAGGTGCACAGAGTCGTATTAATTTGCGTCTAATGTACGGGCCGCAGCTGGTTCTATACTCTGCAGCGTATGTGGATTATGAAGTCTGTCATTCAGTTTAGGTTCTGTTTATTTTTAATTACAGCTTTTGTTTGGACTTATACTCATTTATACTAATGGTGTAGAAGATGGAACACCGTTTTATCTTCAATTTTTATTCAAGTTAATAGTATTTCTTTACGGTCGGTATTATTCATATAAAAAAAAAATGTTGTAAAACGTTTGTAAATGTACATACTTTTATTAGAGTTTTCTCAGTGATAGCCTCGAACCAAATAAAAATAATCACTTGATCGCGTATATTTCGCTGTTTCTTAGAAAATGATAAGACAGATAAGGGTAATGGCGGAATGAAATGTCAAATGGTGCGGGCGGTCACTATGCAAATTCGCATCTTAATTACTAAGCCTATCTTAACTACCATCGCAGTACGTTTCTTTCGAAATTATGTTAATAGCAACAAATCTGGATTATTCCAAATTAATTCTTGGTATTTCGTGATGGCGAGATAGCCTGGCTTTTCATCGATGCGAGTCGCTTCAAGGTACAAATTTATAAGAGACAAACATCGCGTCGACGTCGTAAATTTTATATCCGTACCCAAATCCTTGAACTGCATTTTTATTTATGTTTATTAAACAGAGCATTTGCTTGTAAATCTCATTACGCAAATAATCATTAACTCAGGGACAAAAACAAAATAGAGTAACAGCAATTTGTCACCCCAATTCTCTGATTGTCAAAGGGTTGCCAGCGACAATCCGTCCGTGTAAAATCTAAGCTTTTGTCTATGGTGTCTGATCGGAAAAGTTAACTTGTAATCTCTGGTTGTTTTGTTATGGGGTAACATAACAGTGGGGATGGCTGCCTCTTTGAAGTTAATCTATAGAGTATACAGCATTATAAGTTTGACTAAAGATCTTAAAGACGGATTAATTCTAACGACATTCAAAGTGCATATTTACATTATAATCAGAGCCCTAAAAAAATATATAAAATTGCGATGCCTCGTTAAACATAATTATTGCCTTCTTTGTTGAATTTAATACCTAGCTAATCTCGTAGCTACAATTCATCGTTATTTCAATAATCAGAGTTTACGCGTTACACTAAACGTAACAGCCATTGCTGTTATTAAAGTCGTAAAAATTAAAACTCTAATTAAGAATAGACATTTATTACATAATCACGGTGAACAAGTCGTAAACGAAGCTTCAAAAATGGTAATTTTACGATGCGTTAAGCTCTGAACATCGTTTTAAATCTATAGTTTTACTATATCCGGATGAAAAGAGCGTGTACTGAAGTTGTATTAAGTTAAATACCTAATATAAAATAGAACAATTTAAAACATCGCGCTGATAAGGAGCTTTCATTAACGGGAGGTTGAATTTGAAACCCGGCTTAATGAGCTTTATTGGGCTTCACGGCACCTGTGTGTTTAGCAAACGGATTATTTTGCGAAATTTTCGTATGACATTGGACTTTTTAAGAGGTTTTTCTGTTATCAATTGCTTAAATTTTTATTATTGTATTCCTTTTACAAAAGTTTAGTTATTTACTTACTATGAATATAGATTTCGATACTTTGACCTAACGAATTATCACGAAATAATAAGTGATATGTATAGTTTTATTTATGTGTTTATTATATATAAAAAAAAACAATTAAAAACTGCACAATCTGTTTGTTTGTCTGTAGTCTAAACAGTCAACGCCCGGGGCCTGTACCAGGGTAGCAGACAGCGGCAGGATCTAACCCTTCTTTGATAAATGGCCAATTACCCAACCCCACTGTTGCCTATTTTGAATTGCTTTTTCGTTTAGATTAATATCTAAATAGGATAGATACGAGATATCTACGTTGTTTTTAAACGTAAATTCGGTCTTTTGTTTTTCTCTCGCATTGTTGGCGTCTTTGTTGGGACGCCATTGTCCTAATTCTTGATTACGTATGTCTAGAATTCTTTATGTGTTTTGTAAGTTTATACAAAAACATTTCAAATTTATGCGTTGATTAATGCCACAGATAATATAGTCGGTAATGGCATTAACGTTTCGAATGTACGCTATTAATGCTTGTCAAAAATTCCCCGTAGATTTGTTGTACCGTTGTGTGACGTAACTTTCTTTTCGACACATTCCTTATGATTTCGTATATTTTGATGCGACCCAGGCGTTAAATAAATAAAAAAAAGCTCACGTGAAAGACATAAAATATGTCCAAGTTGATTGAATATCAAAATACAGATAATACAAGTATTTTAACAACCAAGTACAAGTCATAACGACTAGATTCCGAGATAGCCGTCCAGAGACAATAAATAAAGTTAAAAATTTAAGGGCCGACGCCATTAGAGACTAAAGATGGCATCGCGACGGCCTGCGTGAAATTGTTACTTGTTTATTGAGCTTCGGGGTATCTTCTGTCTTTAGATTACAGACCGGCTATAGACAACAGAACGGCTATAGATTACAAACAAAGCATAGACTATCTTAGTCGATATAACAGTGATTTTTTTGTTGTTTATGTTTATTCTACTAGATTAGCCAGTTCTATAATCTGAAGACCCTTAATTTAGGCAATCAAATCATATGTAAATTGTTTAGATAATAAATTTAAGTAAAAACTACGTAAAATTTTAATAAGTCTATGAATGATAATGTTAATCATAAAATGGATCAATAAAAGTGACATTTTTATTTTGTCATTATACACAGAAACGGACGGGCGTGGTGATATATCAACTCTTAATTTTATTCTAATGAATTCAAAATAATTTAGTGTTTTCATCACACTAATTGCCTAATAAAATGAATAAATTAACAATATAATTTTAATCTTTTAGACTTTCCGCTGAAGATCAATTATTATTATTATAGTATTATATTATAATAGTTTATAGCTTAAACATTGCTCTCGTAGTTTATTTAATAAGAACGATGGTTTGTAAATAAAAACGACTTTTCAACTTTGAGTGATATGTTATGAAATACGAAATCTTTTTAATCTGTAGGATAAACATTGAAATTTAAATTCGGAATTGTCAAAACAACAAGTTTAAAATTGGAATTCTAAACAACACTGCGAGGTGCGCACAACATAAAGCGTGGAGTACACGGGGTGTGTCGGGCAGCATCCCGTTGCGATTCGCGCACATTTGTCAAATTAATGGCGCGCGAATCAGTTTTAAGGGCACCTGATGGCCATTGTGACGTCATACGACCTTAAACATCTCATTTCGTAAGAATTCTTAGTATAATAAAAATCCCACAGGGTTCAGAGCTCAAATAACTAAAACAACACTTATTAATAAAAAAATTTTATCAAATTATAGTATTATTAAACTTTAAAATTACATAATTTATTTAAATTTAAATAAAGTAAATATATTAGATTGTTTCATAGCCTGCAATAAGAGTCAAAGGCGATCCATCACGGTAAATTAGTTCTCGCGGTGGCCGCCGTGTCCGCATGGCGCTGCTGTTGCACTCATTAGCGGTCGACGAATTGCTACAGCTCTATGCTACCCTAGTACTCACATTACATACATTGAAAAACATTATGAGCTAGCTATAAGTGTTGTTTTATTATTTTACGGCCATTTGACGCAAAATTTATTATTTCATGAGTTTTTAGTGTTTAGACAAAACTAAAATTCAACATAACACAATTCTATATAGTTTAATTTATAGAGTACCATGAGATTAAATTAAGTACATCTGTTTGCACCTTAACCCCTTAAATCCGAAATAAATACGGTTCCTCGCAGTCAGAACAATATGGCGGCACGATTATTACAAATGCACAATATTCGCGTGTGGGTGTTGCAACAAAATAAGCGGGTATACAAAATCTTTAATATTTTTAGACAATTCAAAATCATCTAAATTTTTTCAACTGGACATAAATTTTAGTATATATACTGAAGTTATGTTTTGTCAGATCTTAAAGCCTACATAGAAGAATGTTGACTGCACTATTAAGATATTTACCCCGTATTTCGCAAGGGCAAACACGAGTGTTGCCATAAACCCGATCCGTTTCGCCCAATCGTCACCCTTGCCCTTATTAGTGAAGCGCCATATGCCGACAACTCGATAGTGCTGTAATTATCGACAACAGTTGTTTGACCCTTGTAACCACGGCTCTATGTCAATAAGTTGCGAAATGTCATTAATTTATGAGTGGCCAAATTAGTTCTACGATTTCTAAATCGAAATAGGTATATTTATTTCATTATTATATTCATACATAAATCTATTTAGTATAACGTCTCTCCTCTAAGGAATACATATAAAAAAACGAAAAAAAATGCTTCGTTCTTTCCAAATATAATGGATCCGCCAATGTTACGTTTAAAATAAAAAAAAAACAAGTCTGTAATAGGAGAAAGAATGCTTAACATAATATTATGACAATAATGAATTTGAAGTTCCTTGGTTTTGCTATATATATAAGACGATTCGTATCATCCGTAAATCAAACTTGACAGTTGACAAATGTCTAACGTCTCATACAAAAAGTACAAATTATATAAACCGTACTATGACATAATAATAATGTTTTAACCTAAATGAAATCCGTTAAGTTAATTTTTAAGTCATCAATATGACCAATAATGTGGCTCACGTACACTACACGTAATCCCTGAGGCTCTGGGGCGATATATTTTTCATGATTCGAGAGCGGGCGGCGCATTGTAACTGCCCTAAATCAGACAATTATTAGCGCCCAATTATTGTCATGGGATCAAAACAACCCTGCGAACTCAACATTTCGACGAAATATTACATTTACGCGTCACATATATGCAGTTAAATTGCGATACAGTTAGTCATAATGAAATATTAAATAACATTAAAAAAATGATCTTTTATGTCATAAACCACATGTATAAAAAATCAATAGAAACTTTCACCTTTCCAAATCTTTACACCTTTCTGTCAATGCATAATATCACTTGTTTATACAAATTTGCAGCCAATTTGTCTATAAAAATCCAAACAATGTCGTAAAGGTAATTTTGTATATTAAGACATTCCCTTTCATAGCCACCGTCCATTTAATCAAACAAACCATCCATCCACAGTGGATTTGTTAGATATCGAGAGATCTACTCAATTTATTCACCCTTTATTGTCCGGCTCACGAAGCAAATCTTTTAGATTTATTGCCAGCACTTTAATAGTTTCCTTCTAAACAACTGTACTATCATCAAATATTTAAACTGTGGAAACACGGAACCTTCGATTGAATAGGAATCATTAATCGTGTGTTAGATAATACGAATTTTAAAGAACGAATGTATATACAAACGTAAGTGACAAAATACAATGTTATTAATATTAAAGGCGTTATAAAATAGACAAAATTGGAAAAATAACTTCACTGTCGCTTCTCGCAAGTCTTTTGTCTTAGATACACATACTTGGAATCAGTATAGAATTTTATTTACTGGTTGAGGTATATCAGAATGGACATTTTCTAACAAATTCCTTAGATATAACTACAATATGGAGGTAGAGGGGACACGCAATAATGAAATATGCCTCACAACCGCTGACCGTACTTTCTAATACGTCGTAAATTTTTATTATTCCGTTTGTTTTCCTTAACGTTTCGCTCCAATATTCGTTCGATGCTTTTACGAATCACGAATTGCCTAAACTAAATTTGCCAAAACATACATTTGTTATATGTAAAAATTTGTTTTTTGCAACCTCCTTGCGAAACTTTACGATCGTCATCTATAATTTTAGTTTTTAAATATTATAAAAAACGTACCTTATAATCCATTATGAAGCTTATTTCTCCAGCAGAAAAGTTTATCTCTTAACTTATACGTAAAGGATTTACCATTTATAGATCAAGTTTCACAGTTCATATCCTAATTATCTATGGTATCAAGATATTACTTTACATCCATAGACAATCAAGAGGTGACCATAACGCCCACCTAGCTCCGTCTTTGATTATTACTATGTGATTCCCCCAAATAGGAAAAGTTAAGTGTGCCATTTAACGCGCCTGACACGTTCTTAGGGGTCCCCTGGCATATACAGAGCTAATTTAAAATATAATAATATCGTCTTATTACTTTCAATGGCATTGGATCGTAGAGCTAATCTAGGCAATTTCACTCTTAGGACATTAACACACTGATCATGTGGTCCTTTGAAGCCATGGGCAGTTCAAATGCGATGATTAAATAAGTTAGAGAATATTGTTTTTCAAAAATGTAATTGCAAATATATGCAAATCTATGTAAGAGCTGAGAACTTTTTATTATATTAATTTATTATTATTATATCAATTAGGACTATGTAACGCTGAAAATTACCAGGGCTACATAATTTGTAGAAGGTGGATAAAATTTTAATTCCAACAAAGTTTTTAGATTTCAATCACCTAAGAGCAAATTAAATAAGAGGGAAAAGCGCGTCCGTGACGTGAAATTAGAAGTGTTTTTGTTAATTAAAAACGACTTGGAGAATCGTACTGCTAAGAAAAAATTCGTTAATCCTAATTTTAAGCAATTATACCATTATTCCGCCCTACTTGTTCTAATACATGACCAACTACGAATAGTATTTTATTAATCGATCAAAAAATGAAGATTACAAAAAAAAGATTTGATTTTAGTACATTCATCTGTTTTAATAATAAGTAATGAAAATCGTTGTAATATTGACCCATAAGTGTGTCTAACCCTATAACACCCCTCGTAATGCCGTAATCTCACTACAATTATAGTAATTTGCATAAAAAATAAATAAATCAACACTTGTATCCATTTTTATGCTAACCCTTCCACTGCACTATTATGCAACGCATGATTTATTACAAAACTTGATAATATAGGCAGATGTGAAATCCTTATCATAAAAAGCACAGTGTTTGTCGTTTTTGAATTAATATTACACATAGACATTTTTATTTCCTGTTTACGCTTACATTAAATACATATATTTACTTAAAATTACAAAATATGGTATTTGATGAGTTTCGTAATCTCTATTTAATCTGTGGTCCCGCTTGTCATAGCTTATCTATTCTGTTCAATAGTGTTCCAATTTTAAATTCAATCTCTTTCAATCAACTTTCCCGGCAATCGAAGAAAACATCAAGTGATTTGTCATAAATACAACCCTCGTTCGTAAAATATTTAATTACGAACTCGCAAAATCTAATAACACGACAATAAATCTCACGTCACGCGTCATATTGTAAGAATAACAATTACAACCCCGTCCCTTGGGCCGAAGTTGGGACCTGTGGAGTTAATGAACTAATCGCGATATTAACAATACATTACTGCCAGACTGCTGTAATTACGCGAGGGCCTCTTGTTTTGACCCGGAGGGTCAATAATTTTATGACGTCGTTACATAGTTTGCCGGACATGACAGATCTCCAAGACCATTTTTGTCATACAACAAAGTTATAAACATGTTGACCTATTACAACTTTTACATTTATAAAATTACAGAATATTATTATTAATTTATTATATATTCATTAATCGATATCTCTTTGTTTCAGGTTTATAAACGCGAGACGTAGGATAGTCCAGCCAATGATCGACCAGTCAAATAGAGCAGGTAACATTTTTCTTATACGAATAATTATTAATCAGTAGAACGCCCTTGAGGCTTTCAAATCTAATTTAAAATCCTTAAGACACCTGGCATGCATTATAATGCTAAGTTATAGCAAGGAGTTGGCCCAAAGGTTTAACGTTTTAAAATAACCATGAATTCGGCCACTATTTTGTCAAACTTATCATTAGTAAAAGGTAGCTTTTAATGTATATTTTAAAAGATTCAAACCCCAAGAGAACAAGTGTAGAATGCATACTGTATGAAGGTCCGGTCAATTCACTTCAAAGCGAGGACGTGGGTCGACTTATTGATGCGGCACTAAGTGGACCACAAATTTGGGCAGATGAATAGAAAAAAGGTTTTGTTTAAATCGAAACCTTTTTGCTAAACGCTTAATACCTACCGAACGCTGGACGTAAATAATAATGATCTTTAAAAAAATTACATTGATGACGTATAACATCCTCATATACAAAAACGGGCATTCACGCGATTTGCTGTTTGCCAGAAGGCATTTATACGTTCCGGATTGACGCTGTGAAATCAGAAAAAGGGAGGAAACACATAGTTTTAGTCTATTGTACTTTCATCAATATAATACCCGAAATAAACTATTTATGTGCTAAATCCACAAGACTGCATAAAATAAGCAATTCATTTCAAGGAAAGTGCTCGCTATTATAATAAATCCCAGCAAATTCCGAGAGCTGTCAATAAACAAATTCAAAAATATTATTAAAAAAAATGATAAAGCTATAAGAGAAAGGAAAATTTAAAAAAAATAAAAAAACTGGACGCGTGCGGGGGGGGGGAAAGGGGAGAAAAAAAACCCCTTTTTTAAAAAAAAAATTTTTTTTTTGTTTTGGTTTTAACCCCCCCCCAAACCCCCCCAAAAAAGGGGGTTTTTTCTTTTCGAATGGGGAAACTGTTTCGGTCTTGTTATTAAAAATCCTTCTTAAGTACTATACACAATATAATTGCCACACGTGGTTGTAGCCGTTAATGGTGCAAATACCAGCTGATTGCTGTCTCAAAAAGAACCGATAATCAAATAATAATAATAATCATTTATTAAATCTGCATGAAGTTAAGACATTTTTATGGTCAACTTCTCAAAATACAAAAGATTAGTAAAGAGAAGCGGTCACAATTTTACCTTAAAGATCTCGAAGAACACTATTTCAAGTTTGTATTGACTGAATTTATTTTAAATTTATAAAAGTTTGCTAAAAATTGGTAAAATTTTAGTATAGATATAGTTTTATGATACTACAATGGCAACGATTAATCTCGTAGTATAGAATATATGAAATTTTAAACTTTGGAGTTGGAGCAGTAAAATATACCATAGCAGTTTAAGTTACATCCTCCAGGGAGTGAGTTGCTGTCGGTGCCCGGGAGCTGCATTCACTAATGCATAGACTTAGCTGTCGGTGCTTTCATACAGTATGCACGTAAGAAATGACCATACGAACACTATTTCTTTCCCAACTCTAGTGTTGCTCCATAGCTACGATATTTCAAAGACGAAATAGACGCAGATCTAATAACATTTGGAAGGATTTTGAAGGTGTTTTGCGCTCTCATACAGTTGTATTCACAACACTGTAAGATGTATTGATTGGATCCCCCTCAACTTGCATTAATTTATCGCCGTCTAACGACGGCTCTATGCGATTCCAAATATAGTTTTTATCGATAATATCCCATCACCAGCACTTTATCGCGACACATCTGCCGGAGTGAAATAATGAGTAGATTACTGGCACCGACGGGCGCAGTGCAATTGTCACAAATTACTCCTCTTACAGAATCTTTACTATCTTTTAAGGAAGTTTTATTGCATTTTGTCTTAAAAGAATGGGGTTTTAAACATATTATAGAAAATTCAAACATATAGTTCGTCTTTTTAGAAATTAGTGTATGGAAATATTGGTATTATAAAGTTTATTAAAGAGTAAACAATCTTTAAATTTATTTTAACATATCAAGAATAACTGATGTCTGTATATTAAGTGTTAATTTAACGTTCTTGGATCACGCGTGATCACCATATAAGTTACCAATTACATAACAAAACTACGCGTTACCGATACTTGAGTAAAAACCTATCCGAATCATTATCGGAATTGCGATAATACGTCATTGCGTCACACGAAGACAAAAGCATCTAATCCCCGAATAGGCAAGAATGTCCGAGATGGGGTGAATTGTTGGCGTGATGGATGACCACGGACGGGTCAACGAATTCGTACATTATTCTTTTTACCCTTCTTTCCTCGGCCTTTGTGTCCCTTAGTATAGGGTTTTTAACATAAATAAGCCCGGAATCAAGCGTTTTCGTGAAATAAAAATTACGTAAATTCAATTTTACGAAACGCGTGTAACCGATACGATATATAATGCCGCCATTAAAAATATCTAGACTCCATTATTTCGCCATCACGACCAGGCAACAGATTAAATTTATTACAGGAGCACAAATTTCCCACTTGCCCAATTGCCTATTGATGGGCAGCCATTAATGACACGTCAGCATATTACAATACTCGACTGATCGACTGAATTTCCATCAATAAACCTACTTTAGTTCACCGGTGATTTTACTTACTTTGCGATATCACATATTTTAACTCGCCGTGCTATAGACATTTTGTAAGGCCGGGAGTGCCCATGAGCGATGTCGCTAAACACCAGAGACTCCTGCCCCAAAGTTATATTAAAAAACACCTTCCGCTTCCTATTCTATTTGCAAACACACTGTCCAGAATACCCACCAATTCTTTAAATTCGACAAACGGTCAAGCTAAAAAAGCCATCACAACTTCCTTTTAAATTGCTCACGGGCCATAAAGTCTAGTGTTTGCTAACAGGAAGCTAACTTTCGTTGGAAAATAGAAAAACGCGGACAACGGAAAATTGTTTTGGCAATCGCTCGAAGAAAACGACCACCGCATTTCCTGCGGTCAGCTTATGTATTCCCGGTTCGTTCCAACTGCCAAGGGAGGTTTTTCCTTTAGTTTTCGCTTGAAAGGGGCAAATTCTAATGACTAAATGGAATCGGCGCTACCTTATTGCTCCAGAATTTCTAAACTATATTTGCTTCAGCCTATCAAAGATAATGCTCTCCGACACTGCTCAAAATAGCAGTCATTCTTTCAGCTGCTATGCGGGTCTTAAGTAACACTTCTCTAGGTACTAGATTTCATTTAAATCACGTATATTCAATCTACAAAAAGTTACTATATTTATAAATTAATAAGAGAAATTAGTTTTTGAAAATGGATCTAAAAGTGATCTCTTACAAATGAATCTATATTTTTTTTAAAATCGTAATATTTTTACTGTTAGCTAAAACATAACATTTATAGCCTTGTATATAGCGATATTATTAAAAGATTAAAATGAACTTCTTTCAAGTGATGCATGTCGGCAGCGGAAACAATAACGAATCCCCCGGGAGAGGGTGCCACCAGGAAGCTATGATTTAGTGAGCGATAATCTACGTCCTTCACGTGTTATTACGGAAAACTATGGTGCCCTGGTAGACTGTATTCACTAAAATATATTAATATTGTACCGATACATACTTAGCTACAATAAAAATACGCTTATTACAATTATTAACGTATATAATTAAAAACATTGTTTATCTCCCATACAATATCGTTAATATCACTCATTATAAAAACTGAATCCCACGAAGCGAACGGAAACTACTTCTAGTTTGTAAAAACTATTTCGTTTTTCATACTAAAACCGAGTAAACAACATCCAAGCAAGCATGAACGCGTCTACCAAGCGGTGTAGGGTGCAGAAAAACTCTATTGTTAATGAGTTTTTTCTTCCGTTATGTCAATGGCCAATAACGACGGGTACCGCAAAACAAACACGTGTCAACTGTCAATGTCAAGCATCTGAATTTGGAGTAAAACTTTTTTAACCTGTAAACCTTTGCATCCCTAGTACACTAATGTAATACATCATACAAAATAGTTTTCTTCATTTAAATATATTATATATAACTTATACTTCAGAAGCGTAAGGCCGCTACTATTATCCAATGACTGTGTCAATAATGATTGCCCGACATAAGCACTAAAACTCCAAAACGATTCTGAACGTCGTATAATGAGAAATTGTAACGCCATATTCCTAGATGATGTTCCAAGCTATATGTTACAGAATTTCAATATTGAAATCGAAATCGATAATAAAGATAAAGCTAACATGAATTAAAAGATAAGTTATAACAAGATCCAACACAATATTGGATCGATATACGTTTTATTAAAACAAAAACGTTGCAACTCAGTTACGTATAGGTTATTAATTATTCATGCAAACCATAGGCGTGTAATTAAAGCAAAAAAATGCATTCAGTGTAGCTTCCCACACAAATACCAATAATGCGATTAATTACGAAAATATACGAAACGAAAATGTCTAAAAAATTCTCTAGTCAATTGTCAACGATTTATTTATTCTTAACTTCTCATTATTCGAAATTCGAATGCAAATATGGAGGGCTTCAGCGATCCGTCAGAACGAGCTGACAATCAAAAATCGAATACACGTAACAAACGTAGCTTTTATCAATACTTTATTCTCTTTACTTCAAGTAATTCGAAACGACATTGCGCTCTCGTGTTTGCGAGCTCAGAGCAATGGCGCGTGCCACCATAAAGACCCCACGACGGCGGAAATCGGCGTCAATAATGGACGAACACCATTAGTTTACGATTGATAATCCCTGAGGATATATTGCTTGCGGAAGGCATAACAGTTTTGTGGTAAAATTGAGCGAATTCCTACCGACTTGACAATTGCGAACGTTTTTTGTCAGAATCCGTAATGTCAGCTTTATTACTTTCGGGGTTATTAATTGCATGCAAAATTGTGTGTAACGAAAGTTGGAATGTATAACAATTATCGGTTAAGTTTGAGAGGCACGGGGTCATTTAGATTCTACAACTATGTTGTCATATGTATTTCGTTGAAAACAAGAAATATCACCGGGAACCACAAACAACCTAGATCTTTTGTCTCTTAAACAGACAGTTGAATTATAACATTTCGATGCTCATTAAATTAATTATTTTTATTATTTAATAGACCTAATAGGCATATAATATATACGACCATAGACTATCGAGCTTGAAAAGAGAATGAATAGAGATGTCAACAGCAGGCCTAATTAACCGTTCAGTGTTCTATCCGGCAGTGTTCCCGCACGCGGGTCCCAGTGGCGCGTACAGCCCGGAAGCGACCATGGGCTACATGATGGACGGCCAGCAGATGATGCACAGGCCGCCCACGGACCCCGCCTTCCACCACGGCTATGCGCAGTACCCCGCCGAGTACTACGGCCATCATCTTTAATGCTTGTACATGTAAGTATATAACAGACGACGAATAACTGTCAAATTATGTTTGAAAGAAATTAATGTTTGTCCCTCTATTTCAGATATGAATCACGTACACACAGTTTGGCCACAGTTAAAGGCCGATAGGAGTCCCAACAAAGGCCCCTACTATCCTCGCGCGAACGTCGCAGCGACTAGTCGCGACGCGACCGTGCGACCGGACAAAAACGTGATACGAACAAACAGGAGAACGATGCTATGTACATAAAGCTATACGTTTTGTAATATTTGAAACAGTATACGATCTCCTAAATTAAGATTTAAAGTCAACTCTAATGTTAAAATTAATGTAAATTAACGAAGTGACACTGTGGACGCTGTATTATAACGACTGGTGCAATCACCTACTATAAATATTATAAAAATGGTTTTATCACTCGGAACTATAGGAGCAAGTTGATGAATGTAACAATAAACGGTTTGATAGTTATCGTATAAATATTTATAGCTAATTGTGTATTGTTATTACGTAAATATAAATAAATAATTGAATAGTTGTAAGTTGTAACTATCACAAGTGCTGGGCTCGCTGAATGGACTTTTGTAAGAGCTGCGTAGTTAGGTTATTTAGCATTTCTGTTTATAATTTGTTATGCGAGGGCGCGGACGGCATCAGACCACCATTCTGCGCGCGGCCGCTCGTGTCTCCGCGTCCAAGCGGTTTGGGAGCAACCATCGAATTGAAATTTCTGTTTTCTGTTACCTACTTATTTATAAAGCTCAATTAAACGTCAATTTCCTTCGCAATTTTGCTTTACAGGTGTCATACATATCTTTGGATTAACTATATATATTACGATTAGTATCATAGTTTCACCTTGCCTTGGTGTTCAGTAATAGCACAATTTGTAACCGATGTATACGATGAAATAAATATTTTACACTGTTGAACGATGAGATTTTAGCTATATTTTGTCTCGATAATGAATTGATTGCCTTAACATTTGATTCACGAGTAAATGTGACCGGTTATTTAAATCGCATCGGAATATGCTAAGCCATTAGTGTTCTTCCATCACACCGTTTAACTGCATATTTTGAAGCGATTTATTTGAACTGAAAATTGGACTTGGTTTCATGTTTAACATTGTGTATACGTTGAAAGCAACATAAATATTCCTGGATCGTGATTTTGTATATAACTAAAAATTATGACTTAAAAACGGCTCAGAGTTTTATTAACTCCGGTACAGGAGTACCAGGGAGCCATAATTGCCAGAAGCTTATCCACTTCGAAACAGGAGTACCAGGATAGTATAAATATCAGATGTATACTCCGGTACAAGAGTACCAGGATACCATAAATTAGAAGTATAGCTGCTCCGGTTCAATAGTACCAGGATGCCATAACTGTTAGAAGTTCTTTCGCCAGTAAATGTCAGTCGCACCCAGAACTGGGTGGATGGGCTTGCGGTATCGTACAATGTGGTATACGATTCTTTACCTTCAAATTGCAATAACCTCGATAGTATACTATAAGGTGACGACCACGAATGTAATTTTAATGGTAATTTCTCGTTACCAGCCTTAGCAATGTATACGAATGGGAGCTTTTGAAATTTCACAGAATTTCGATAAAATTTTGATCCTAGCCGCGGTTTTTGATAGCTATAGTTATCCGGAAACAAGCTTTATTCTATTTTCGACGTTGTGGCCGGATTGATTCATCTCTCAAATTGCTAAACCCTTCCGGTTCGTTAAGTTTTTTCGAAAATATATTCTATTACTATTATATCTTACGTCGGTAATTCGCCAAATAAAAACGCCATCCTTTAAAAAATTCATTTCTCAGTCTGTCAAATTGTTTTACTTTGCGACAGAAATTAGGTTCAGTGAATCAGTTTTGAATGTATAAATTTGAATTTGGAACAATCTCGTCACAACTAAACATATTATATTCGTTATACACTGTAAATATATTGTATTAAATATTTTTGTATAAAATGTTTCGTTTACATGAAATTTCAGTATTAAAATCGGATTTCGGTTCAATAAAATCATCCCCAATTTGTTACAATTTTATTGTTAAAATTCATCGCGTGTAATATATTTTATTAAGAAAAGTCTTAAATAGTAGTTATTAGATTAATGTATTAATTGAAGAAATTTATTTTGATTTTTCTCTTTATGATATGTATTATACATTGTTATACATTCTGCTAAACACACGGTACTAGAACTAAATTATACAATTGTAACTAGCGTGGTGAAACGACAGATCTGTTCACAGGTTACGGACAAACAGACATACATAACTGGTTCTATACAGCCTGTCTAGTAGAATGTATAAGTTATAAATTATACATAATGAGTTTGGGAGCCATGAAGTTTGTAAATATAGTATTACGAACATTGCGCGTCTATCAGCAAAGACTTGTATCATTTCACATTGCATCCGAACACACGAAATAGTTTTTTTGTTTATATAACAATAAGGTCATACTAACACGCTGATGAGACGTTTTCAAGAAAAATGTCAGCATTATGAATGCTACGAATTGTGTAAAAAATATTAAAAACCTAAAAAAAATCTTGTATTTTATTTTCACGACATATCCCTCGCCACGAGTGAATCAAGGTTGAGTCGTCTTAAAGATGGATACAAGTTAGTAAGTTTTCCTTTACATCAGTAAAGGAAACCTGTTTACAAGCGAGAACTATTCAAAATTATAAAGTTTGTCCAGTCAATTAAGGCAAATAAACCAATAAATAATTTACTACGGCGTAATTAATGAAACAAAAAATATCAACCCAGAAACAATAGAATGCTTAGAGAGCTACGGCGTAGATGGGAGCGCTACGGCGTAGCGCGGGCGTGGCATCGAAAATGGCGGCCGACAGTGAGTAATGGCACAATGCGACGGGTCCAGTGACGCGTACTCCAAGGGCTGCCAAAATAGCTATTTCTAATTTTTAACTCAATAAAACATGAAATTCAGAACGCTCACATTACTAAGCTAAGCTAAGAATTATTACTATAAATCTTGAAATCAGCTGAGTAAACTGTTGTAACGTAAAAGAGATAAAGAGATTACTTCACACTGTACTGACACTGAATTATTTATGTAGACTTCACCATTTACAGTCACTTGACATACAATTAAAAAGCGTCGCTCCAGTCAACCGACCAATACGGTGACATATATATATATATATAATTAAAAACATCAAAAATTAAAACTAACTAATTTATATATAAGGGAAAAAACAACAGACATTACAAACAAAGCTACGGAATTTATCAAGCACCGAACATCTTGACTTCTTTGATGATAACACATACAAATTCGTACTCTAGTAATATATATTTATCAATAACCGTTAACCGTACCGGGGTTGAAGCCGGAACCCTCTTTTCAGCAGCCTGGCATGGTGATCATTGCGCCAGCCGAGTCGTTAAATATTTAGCAAAGCGGCTATATAATAATGCCACTTTAATCGGATGTGTAGATATTCGTATTATTTGCAAGGGTGTTCTATCAGCCCTAGTTTTTTCCTCTGTAGCTGTGAGCAACGCACCGATTGTATCGCTCGCGGATGCTCCGAGCGGCCCATTTGTCAACCTTAGCTCCCCTATCCCCCCCACCCCTCCACCCGCAAAGAAACTCGGATGCTCGGATATCCTCTTACTTCTTTTATTCTTATTTTATTCTTCGTGGCAATCGCATTTCTTTACATAGTTAGCCACACTTAATTCATAGATTTAGCTATCTTTACTCGACTGAAAAAGGTCTAGGTCCATCTGTGGACTACCTACTGAAATTAAAAAATATATATATCATATAATATCAAAGCGAAAGAGCTATGTTTGCGTATAAAAATAGTACAAAGTAAACAAAAAAGTCTGAGAGTTTCCCTTTGTCGTAATGTATTAGTTAAATAAATTATCATTTGATCAGCTGAAATTCAAAGTATGCCTATTCAAATGAATCTGCAAACCCAACTTGAAAGAGACACTCAGTAGTTTTGTTAATAAAATGTATGGAATAAACAAAAATAAGGCCAAGAATATGACATTAAATTAAACCTATTTAATATTTTACAGCGGGAATTATATAAGTTGGCCGTATTTAAGATGGCTCTAGACATGTTTATTGGTTAATTAAAGTTTTACGTTCAAACAAACAAGTAGCAAGTACGGTTAACAAATAAATTTTTGTTGTTTTCCTTACACAGTCGAACCTTCCCGGGTTAGTCGAATTAAAGTTCAAATAAAAATTTAGTTAAATAAAAACGTATGTATAACACAGATCATAAATATTTTTTACAATAACACTTTAGAATTATAATTTAGATATTAAAAAGCATATTGTAGCTATTGTAGTTTTTAAACCCGGATGAACTGGGTTTAAAAGCTTCGGTTATTCTAAGCTCTCATACAACTTACAATGTAATGGACAACAATGTAGTAGAACTAATTAGATCATTTAAAACACGGTCCTGTCTTTTCTTTCGAATATATATAATATCAGGACATTACACACACAATTGTTAAGACCACACAACCAACACATCCTTCATAAAAAAAAAACCGGCCCCCCCCCCCGCCTCGCCCCGGTGCAATGCTGACACTAAATACACTACAGAAAAATAAACGCGTCCGATCGGCTAAACTCAACTAAAAGGTGTTTTTAAAAAAAAAAAAATTTTTTTAAAAAAACCCAATCTATTTAAAAAAACCGCCTCAAAATCCGCGTTGCGTAGTTTCAAAGATTTAAGCATCAAAGGCGGAAAGCACTTTTTTATACTAGTTGTGATATATTTCTAATAATACGCAATGAACATATTGCCCTCCAGTCAATGAACATTGCGACATTGGGCACATCACATTTAATATGTTTCTAAACTGTAAAAACTAGATTGTTGCTATCCGTACACATTCAAAATCACCTGAACGGCAGCGGCCTGCGAAACAATAAGGCGAGAGCACAATTTATCCGCGATCCTGATTACGAGACGCCCGTGGCGTCCCCTTACCCCGCCACACTTTGGATTGACTTTATAACGGACGAGCACCTAATAATGAGTTTACAACAGCTTAATAAATACTTATGGTGTAAAACGTACAATGAAAATAGGCAAAACACGCTTTAGTGACGTGAAAATTGCATCTACCCTTTGTTTCTTTATTGGTTCTCTAATAGCCTGCCCCGACAGCTCAAGACAAGAAGATATATTATATTATCATGTAGGTAAACGAATTACGAAATATTAGTTAACTAGTACAGATCTTTCTTTAAAAATATTTTTAAACTTACACGATTTTAAAGACAACCTGCGCCTACATCGAATTTGATTAACCGGAATAACGTAATAAAATAGTATACTTATTAGTTTATATTCGTATATGGCAGCCATATTGTTTATGTCTGGACTTCGATAGACAGCCACCAGGTGACGTTACTGGAACGATTATTATTAGATAATAATATTTATTATATTGTTATTTTTATATTGTTAATTATTAATAATATTAACAATTTGTCATATCAACGAAACAATTAAAAATATATAGGCGCGCCGTTTTTACGTTTTCTTTTTTTGATATACATAATGTACAGAAAATATATTTAAGCCTAACATACAATAATTAAGTAAACAGTGAAAAACGCTAAGGCCTTACTGGATTTTGGGGGCAATTTTTGAACTTCACGTCAATCTAAGTAATAAAGACAATTACAATTACAATTAATTCCTAGCAATTCATTATTTTGCATCAACCTATACATACATTCTTTGAGTACACACGAACGAAGACAAAAAATCCGTTATGTCTTGAGGGTTTGTAATGAGCTTGATGGTACAGATAATATTTCAAAAATGGTAAAAAATTTTTTTAGAGCGCTGTTGAGAGGCAACTTCCTGAGGATCTCCGGTGTCGGGGCGAAACGTACGTCGAGTGGTAGTGGATTTTGTCGCGGAGGATTGCTAACATATTGATCTAATAGAATTTTGGTAAATTAAAAAATTGGCACCCAGTCGAACTGTCCAGTCGGCAGTCATACCGCATCGCTCCATTTAACTTGAAATACACCCCACCCACAGCGATCCGTTGATTTATTTTTCTCTACGCTCTATAAGAGTGGAGGCCATATACCTAACTTAGGCCGTTCGTGAATTTTCCATAAACGAACTGATGAAATTTAATTTCGTAGCGAAATTGAATTTTATTTCACCACAGAGCCAATATGACAAGTGTTTGACTATGTTTTTTATTTTCACCTCCGTCTTCTTGGTAAAAATATCAATAAATAGTAGAGTTTAGATAAAAACTTACTATACTAATCTTATTATGTTACTTTGAAATTATTATTTATTTTATGAGTGGTATAAATGGGTATTTAACAATATATTATTCTGAATAAACCTTTAACTTTAGCGAACAAAATGCAGATCCCTTTCATTCGTATTCAACACAAAAGCATCGCACGTTTGGCAAAGCTCACCGCAAGCTACATCAAAGCGAAGGTCGCGTTCGTCAGGCGACCGAAATGCGATCAGTCGTGCGACTAACTGCCATGTCGTTTAGTAGCGTTAGCAAAAATAGATTTTAAGTGATTTTTGTAAACTAATTTAGTAAGAGTTTTCATAAAAGAATTTAGCAACTTTTACTATTTTGATCAGAGTGCGTATTCATCCGCATAAATAATTAAACAAACTTCAGATATATAATATAATCAGTTGTATACCTGTGTTAAGCTATTCAATCAGCAATTTTAAATTTAACAAAATACAATAATAGATTTCTATTCATTATAAAAAACAAAATCACTAAACCACAATCGTGACAGATGCTTACATACGTACGGCAAAAAAATCAATAAAAAAAATCTAGAGAGGTTTGATATACTTAAAAATTCAATACAGGCTCTCGAATTTAGCTGACTCTACCTAATCGCAGCCCGTTTGAAAAATAGCGCGACAAACAAACGCAATGCGGTCACTTGATGTACTAGAGTCGCCCGCGACAACAATTATTTGCCAACGAAACAACAACTAGAGACTTTAATCAAATACTAGGCGTTCTGATTTTATCTAAATCTTATTATGGGGGCCATTGCATGATATTCTTTGTAGCGGAATTGTCGATTGTTCGTGAAGACTGCTGCCTGTAGCTGAAGGCAGTCCATAGCCTATGTCTATCATAGGACATCGAGACAGAAGAGACAAGACTATATTCTTATCACCTCAATGTCCGCAGTAACATGACTGCCCGCTTCAGACGGCACTTTTTCCCGCACACCACTGTTATGTGGAACCAGACAATACGACTTAGGAACCTTCAAGATCAAGGGCACCGTCATCTGAAAGGCTGGCAACTTGCGAACCCTCTGGGTGTCCACGGGTGGCGGTAAAACTTTAACATTTCGTAAAAAATGATGACAAAAATTTTAAATTTTTGAATGAACCTAAAAATGAATACTAGAAACTTCATGAAACTTATGACAAACGAGAACACATCAAAAAACATGAGCTTTTTTCATTACTGAAAAGTTTTTGTATTCCTATATCTTTAATAACTTAATGACTATTAACAAAATTCGTCCACCTCTGTTCAGCGTTGTCTTTCAATGGTTCTTTCTCGCTCCGTCATACGTGACTGGCCATTCTAATGGAGGCATAATGGCCGCTTTGACAATAACATTAGTTTTGGAGGGAACGCATAGATTGGATTATTGAAAGACGTCACGTGATTTATGGCGGTCTGATTGCGCTGATTTTCCGCTTGCTTCCGGAGGATCACAAAAATTATTAAATATTTATTTACAATGCAATAAGCAGCGAGCATAAAGAACAATTCATTTAATTACTATTTTAAAATAATTTCAAAGTTTGTATCAATTTATAAAGGAGCTTTTTGCTTTATAAATATAATTTGTTTAGGACCAATTTATTTCCTTTCCTTCACTGTTTCATAGGTATGTTAATCCTGTAACAATAACATTTTATTATATGAAGAGTGCAACGCGCCTAAGCTCCCGGAATACGCTTTAAGACATTCCTTAATATTTGAAATTTTCCATAATATTCAAGTCAAAAGCAAAAATGACGTTAGATATTCAAATGTAATTGCAATAGTGAATTGTAAGCAGCCGTAGCATGCATGTTCGTATAGTCTGTCAGACGGGAGCTTTAAGTACATTTCCTTCATTTCGAAATTCCCGCTCACAATCATTGTAGCAATTTTCCGGGGCATCCGTCGAGAGGGCCACGGGGGCTATAGACCAGGAGAAGACGAAGAATCTGCTCGATTCTTTTATATATATTATATAGTCTGTAACTATCGATAATTTATGAAATCAGTCGATAAATTGTCTACAACAGATATTAGGTACGACTAACATGACTTAACAAATGAAACAAATTTGCAAATATGTTAAATATTTAAATTATATTATTAAATATTATCATCTACTATTGTAGCCATGAAGGATTTTCTTTCACGAATTCTAAGTGATTAGTATTTTATTCGATCTAGTGGAAAGGTTCAAGAGGAGACGTTTTAACGCTGGTATTAATTCTATCCATATGTGTTAAACACAACCAAAAAGGCAAAATTATTTAAATGCAGGGCTTGATGTCATAAGTTTTTAAAGAAAATGTAACAACATTAAAACAAAACACTGTGATTAAAAACTGCCCTTGCTGTAATCGTATTGAAAGTTACCGAACTTCAAATAAATAACTCGTAAGAGCTTGAAAAGAATATCAGCATCTCTGGCTCTAAGGGAGTCGAGTTGGGCGGCTGGGCGGTCTGGGCGGCGCTAGGCGGGCGGCAGTGACGTCGCTTGAGCGTGCGAAAATTACATTCCGAGAGCGCCTCGCATATCTATCACTTGCAAATTTAACTTTAGTTTCTGAACTACTCTCTACACTTTCATATACCTCACGTTTTACATAGTGGCCGGCTTTTTAAACGAGTCAGGGACAGGTTGTAAGCAAATTGGAATGTTTATAAGAATTCGCTGCCCTCAAATTGTACACTGCACCCGTAGAGACGACTAGCAGCTCACGCTCATGCATTGTCAGAAGATTAATTCCTAAAAACATATAAAGGTAATACTAGGCTATGTTTCTAGTATTTTAAACAAAGTCTGTAGATTGTAAATCTAGGTGCTACAAGTATCTTCTATACTATAAAGAAATAGTGTCTATTAATAATAAATAAAAACAAAAGATGACTGTGGCAAAAGATATATAGTAAATTGTCAAGTCTTATGTCAAAATCTTCAATAATAGTCTAACATCACTCCATCTTTCCAACTATTGGTTTATATGATTCCGCCCTAAGCGCACACAAGCGCTTAACAACTCAGGCATTTATAACATTAAAAATGTAAAGTACACCTCTTGGCACCTTTCCGTAATCAGAAACACATTAGTGGTCTCACTTGGCACTTGGCTATGTAGCCTTATTGATATTTTGACTGGTCACAAAGATTTTTATGTAAAACATTCTAATTATACTTTCTTGATTCCATGTCTACTACTTATTGTAAAAAGTTGAACTGATTTAACTGAGCCATTACAATAGTTCAAAAATAAGACCTGTTAAAAAATTTTAAAAATGCGAAACTTTGTTTCATGTTGCAAGGAATATCTGACCGCGGGTGAAACCACAACAATTAGATAGTATATAATAAAACTTTTTCATAATATCCCAAAATTCGTAGGTTATATCTTTAAAATTTAAAACTTTAAGCCAGCGAGTCTGTCTGTCACAGTCATAAATCGAAATAGATATATGCTATGGCGTGAATTTAGTTTAAACTATTGCTACTTAATTATCCGTTAACACAGATACTATAACAGATACAGAAATCTGTGGCGCAATGTATAACGTAATCATGTCATAGTATTTTAATATAAATTACTTTTTTTTAATCATCGCGGTGAAATGCGACCCTCTAAAATGACTTTACTTCGAAATTCTTCACACATATTATATAAAATAAAAATAATTTTGTAATTTAATTGTAATTTTAAACATAAATAAATCATAACATATAAAGATATCAAAATAAATACAAAGCAGCTGTGTAAACTGCTTGCAACCTTGCCCCATTTCGAAGTCGATTAAAAATAAAATATATCTGAATTTGTCACTTGTCTCCAAAAAATTCAGGAAATTGTTTTAAGGTTTAGTTATTTTTTGATTATAAACGAGTTGAGGACGATTGAGAAGTGTAACTTTTTTATTGTATTTTATGTAGACACAATATCATACAAAAAATGATATAATTTCATTTTTAAATAATATACATTTGTTATAATTATTTTATTTACACATAAATAAAAATTACCTCGGAAGAGTCATCCACAATTGACTACTTCTTTTATGGTTGGTCACCTGAGCAAGTGATTTAAATATCCTATCTAGCCTTTAAGGCATCAGATTTCGGAATCTGTTGTCTTCTTTAACTTTCCAAAGCAGAGCTACTTTGAGATTTATGCTTTAATACAATCCAATTGGTTTTCGTCAGGTCGATGTGTACATCTCATTATTATATTAATGGTTTTCGGGTTTTTAACAAAGACTTGAAATAATAAAGTATGTAAAATTATATTTATTTCTTATTGCCCGAGCAATTTTTATCGTAAACCCTGAATGATTTTATATATAAATATTTTTCTATCAAGCCCATTGGAACCTAACTATAATGTCAAGGTTTCTTCCGTGTGGTGAACATCTTGTCAATCAAATGAAAAGTTTTGGAGTTTAGTATCTTGAAAGCATTTACATGAGCTAATACATAAATATTATTATTAAATTAATAAACTACTTTTTCGATAATTGCCAGGTTTTTAGGGATTAAATTTAATTTCTGCCTTTAATCATTTTCCTTCCGTGTCGTTCCTTGTCAGGTCACTTTCATATTATTTTAACTATCTTTTATTACAATAACTCAAAATTTCTCAACTACTGAACCGTTATAAGAAAAATATGCGTCGATTACTCATTCGGGCTTTTGTTAGTAAGACGAAACTTGCAATCTTCTCTAAGTTGTAATAATCATCTCCGTATGACGTCTGTTGCCAGGAAATTTGTCATAATCCAGTATTATATGAGTATAACTGCAATATCACATTATATCACACATAGTTACCCTATATAATAATATTTTTGAGGTTAAACGTAACAATGAATTTTATTAATTTCGATGATTGGCATTAAATTATAAATTCGCCTATATTTGACTTTCATTTTAATTCTGACGTTTGATTTATGCCTACAGTAAAATGAATTTTAAATAAATCTAATTATGCATTGACATAGCGATTAAATAAAGGGTTCAATAATGTTTTAGGCATTAAAATATATACATATATAGAGATATAATTAAAAAACAAATCATAATATTATAGTAGTAATTGAAATATTTTCTCTTTAACGCTCCATTTTCTTTAAACTTTCGATTCTAAATATTGCATTGATGAAATTAATAATTCAGGCAGGGAGTACTAAGTTATACTTATTAATCCGAATTATGTTTATGCATAGACTAAGTGTTTATGGAAAGGGGTGAAAATTATCAAAATTATTGTTTGCAGCTGTACGACGACACATACTTGTGCATATATTTTTTATACTCCTCTGGCCGAAAGGAAATCTTGGTTTTCGAAACTAGAAAATTCACTGTGATAACATTTGAAGTATTCAGTATAGTAGTCATACACACCTATTGAAATAAAAATTATCTCAAGCATGTCCCTGCACTGCTATGAAGATACATATTTAATACCTAAATCAAAATACTTGATATTATGATTACTAGAAAACATTTTAGCGGTAAATTATATTTGCAATAACCGTTTATTAAAGCACCACCTGGTGTCAAATAGCGGAACTATGTTAAATTAAACCTAGAAACTGACCTCTAAACGAAATTGGTTTACATTAATAAATATTAAATATTAGCCAAAACAAATAAACATTCCTTTCCTACAACTGTGTTTGGAAATTTATTTAATGTAAATGTATATTTCGAAAGATTTATATAAATATCAACTTTTAATCGTTATCGTGAACTTAAAATTTGGCAAACGTAACAGAGAATATATTCTCAAAAATATTCAGGCTCGCAACTTTTTTAATTATTGTATATTGAAGCAAATTTTATTAAATTGCACCCAACGAGAACAAGGCGAAAGATTTTTACAATCGAAGTTTTGAGTACGATATCATTAATCAAAATTTATAGAAATTTTCATCTACATTTTCATCTCCCATTAAAGACCGAATTGTATTATATATAGACAACGTAACGCTGTTCAGCTTTTTTAATTAATATGCTTTAACAATGTCACCTTTTCTCGCGCTGTCACATCTCGGTCAGCGGCGAGATCAAAGCTCCACATTGTACGTTAATACATCGTAGGGTTACGTGTAACGCTAAATTCAAGTTATTATTATAAAGCTCTTTTTTATATAAAATAGGGCTCAAGCAGGCTCACCTGATTAAAGTGACACCGCCGCCCATGCACACTCGCAATGCCAAATGCGTTGCCGGCCTTTAAGATACTTAAAAGCGCTTTTTTTGAAGGTCCCTAAGTGACCCGGTGTGAAATACCGTCTCACATTGCTGAGTGCACCAAGATTCAAACCTAATAGACCAATTATAAGCGATTGCTCGCTGTTCGAAGAAGCAACCGGAGGATGCTCCGCTGTCGGGGCGAAACATGCGTCAAGTGGTTGTGGGTTGTGTCGCGTAGTATATTGGTCTATTAGAGTTTCCGCAAGGTAACGACCGATTCTATTAATTATATGCACCAAGATTCTTGGAGGCAATTTTAGCCTTACAGTCCAAATGATCTCGAAATTGAACATCATTCGATATGTCAATGTCAAAAAATTCGATGCTGGCTAAGGCTTTGTTTATGTATCGGCTAGCCCTTTAGTAAGATAATGATAGCTTGTCTAATGGGGGCTTAAATAACTGATGAATATATACCTACTGATATTTGTATATCATATTATTAAATACAAATGTGATAACCCTATGAATCACAATATCGAGATCTACATACAAGCTGAAGTGTATTGAAAGACCTTTTGTGCGAAGGTCGTGTGTTCGATCCGATCGGAGGTTTGGCCAGACTTGTTTATTTCATGTCCTCCGATGAGGACATTCACCTTTGTCCTAATATCGTGACCAAGGAAGGAAAAAATACGTAGAAATAGCTTATATACTTATGGACATATATTATATATACAGAAATATAATACATAAATGAAATTTCAGTAATATTTTCATAGTGTATCTGTTAAGTTTGTAATGGCTATTATATGGTCCTACAGTCATCAGTGAATATTTTTTAAATATAGTTATAAATATTCCTATAGTCTGCATGAACAGAATAACATAAAATACACAGACCTGCACTATTCTAAATTAGCAATTTTGTTTGCGCCGGAGGCGCCAATTGTTTGCCTCGTTTTTAATTATCAGTCAGTTTATGTCTGTAATTTATGGTTTATGGAAGTTGAAGTAAAAGTAATACAAAGAATATATTTTGGTAAAAAAAGATAAAAGAGTGTAAGTGTGAAGTGTAGTCTGTGAAGTTGTTTAAGATTCCAGATTTTTCTATTGATATTCAGACAGTCAGTCAAGCACTATTTTTCTTATGATTGTTAACAATAGAATATAAGATTCAAGCTTAACATTGAATTAAAATACGTACATTTCATTACTAAGATTGATAGAACGGACGAGATGAATTAGCAAGAATCTGTGACTCTTTAATTATTTTTCTTTATGTGACCTATCCATTAGCGAAACAAAAGATCAATTAGTTCGTCTAACAAAAGATGGCTTTAATTATCTTAATATTACAAGGGACCATTAATGATTTGTGTAAAATAATATTTTAATTGCCTTGAGTAATGTATAAATAAACGAAAGAAAATGATTCTGTATTAATTTCACACATATTGGTCGTTGTAATTGATAACAAAGTTAGATAAAGCAAATTCAGAAATACCCTCATAGAGTCCATCTCCATTTCTTTCTCCTTTATCACTCTCTCATTATCAGTCAAAACAGAAAACTCGTCTCATCGGTGAGATATCCCCTAAAAGCCTCAGCCAGCATCAGGATTTTTGTCGTTGACAAAATTTTGCGATCATGTGGAGGATATAGCTAAAATGGCCTTCAAGAAGCTTGATGCGCGCAGCAAAACGAAATGGTGTATCTCTATCTCTATTAAGCGCCAATTTGCCCCACATGGAATACTATTCCCACCTACTCCGAACAATTGTTCGGATGGATCTGCACCTGAATTCCGTCATCGGACATCGAGGTAGAATATGTAATTGTATCGTACAGTGGACATCATCGTTCCACAAATGAGCACTTCACTAGGCACTTTTTTACGCGGACAACGAATAGAAAAAAGCTATTTCCGAACCGATACGACTTAGGGACCTTCAAGAAAAGAGTGGTATCTGAAGCGGTATCGCACTTGCGAACCCTTCTGCATTGTGTCCATCAATATGTAAGTATCACTTCAGATCAGGTTAACCTCCTGTTCATTTAATATAAAAAATACTGAAATCTAGGCTTCTTGTATATAGGAACTGCGTATATGTAGTTATATTAATTTTTAAATTGGATCAAATTTTTAGGAAACCGTAGAGAAATATAGTAGATAATATTTCATTTTTCTAAAATTATTATTAATAAGTAGGTATTTCAAGATTTAGCATAGCAAGAATTTAAAAAAATATGACTATAAATATATATTTTCTCTTTCTAAATGACTAAATTATATTAAATTATATCAATGATTGATTAAATACTTTACAACCGATGGAAATTCTATTCTTACCTAAAACAGCAATATTTAATTCATTTCGCTATCCGTTTTGATTCTTAAATTCCATATTCGAAAAATAATTACCTGTGTTGCCACTTTAGTTTTCGCAGATATGTAAAGTGGAGATAACATCAAGGCGTGGTCCTAGTGTATTAGTGAATTATTCCCGCGAAATGAATGCAGCAATTAGGCTGGTAATTGCCAAGGGCCCGCCCGTCGATATATAGACAATCAACTCGCTTGGCCACTTTTGTTTATTTCAAAAGTTGCTTATATAGCAAAGAAGATAGCGATTCCCTATTTTTTTAATCCTGTCAATCCAGCCTATGTATATATTATGTTAGTCAGTGACAAAGATACTGATAATTATATTAAATTACCAATACCAGTAGCCAAATAATGTAGTCTGTGTGTAAACAAATAGCTAATAAACGGTCATTTGATTCACCTCGGAATTTTGATGGATTTCATTGAATAAATGAATTCATTCGACGAAGTCGTGGACCTCAAATAGAATAATAAAATAAATGGCAAAGCTGTCCGCCTTGACATTATAATATCCTTTATAGGTTTTAATTAATATTCTTACAAATTTATTTAAAATCTTAAATATATTTTATTTTAATTGCGAAAATGTAAATGTTTTGGGGAAATTTTTACTTAATTGAGGAAGGTTTCATATTTTGTGCGTAGTTTGTCGGTTCTTTGAATCGTTTTGTTAAAATAAATACTAATTTATAGACTTATTCAACTTTATAATAGTATAATATTATTAAAAAAACAGTCTTAAATAATGTAAAGAATGTAGTTTCACAGTAACAACTTATGTAATTGTTATTATGGTTAAGTTTGGTTACTCTGAATTATATCCGATAGTTTCGTTCGCTAACGATGAAATGTTTTAGTGAAATAAACATTTTGGAATGTATATATATTATAATTGATAAGAATAAGTATTTGTTCTTTTACAAATTTAAGCTAATATACAAAATGTATTGTCACTTACAGGGCAAATTTTATTTTTGTACTCGGCTGGCGTACCTCAATCAGAAACACGGCGATCAAAATGCAAATGTATATTTTTTAGTTGTTTTGCGGACGAAACGGGCCACCATAAACTGGCAACAAATTATACGTCAGTTTTATTTTTAATTGCTATGGAAGCCACCGACTTCGCCAGGGGCTTGACCCTTCTATTTTTGAATAATGGCGCGCAGACACGTGATTGGCTGGCGTGGAAACGTTAACGTACTGTTGTGTTTATGAACGTTTTCAATGATAACAATCTAGATGGAATACATAATTGCTTTAATATCATTCAGTGAAGAAATACTATTTTTACTTAGCTGCAGAACAGGTAAGCGGTTTGAATCATATAATTAGTAAGATTGGCCGTTATTTGAAATTAAATAGATGGACTTTTTTTCAAAATAATATATCGCTATACAGCATACTGACGTCACTATTTTTAAAAACCTTTGTTTGGCGTCTAAATCCGACAAATACAAGTTTTAAGAAAAAAGGCAATCTTACATGAAATTGTAAGTTTCTGAGACATATATACATCCATCCACGCTCATAGGAGTATGACTTCGTCAAAGTTGATCTTGGCCTTCAGAACGAGAAACTACCAGCGCTTCCAGCAGTTTCACATTATGATCAAGCCAACTGAAAGGCCTTGTTTTCACCTAGGATTCTGTTCGTTTAATTATTCTTCTTGTGCAGCATTTTTATGATTATATTCTTGTATGATCCCAGTATAATTAATGTATTCTATGATATTTTAAAGAAAAACAGTGTATTCTAAATCGGATCTAGTTCCTCGTATTAGTAGTTTGAAATAAATTTAATTGCAAATGTTTTAACCTAACGATTGTATAAACCTATAACAATATCTAGTATATAATTAATAAATAAAAAGTTTTGAGTACACTGTACATTTTAAGTGCCCTAGAGACTCGTGTGATACTAACACTTCACAGATAAACTTTATACTGTTATAAGCTTCTCTATTTACACTGTGCAACAATGTGACCTATCTGACAATTGACAGTTTATACATAAAGTTACAAATTTCAAAATTTATATGGATTCAAAGGTAGACTTATGAAGGCGCGTAATTTGTTTTGTTAAATATTTACTTAAAATGTGTAAATAGTTTTATAAATAAATAATAATCAATATGTCGTACGCTATGATTAGGCTTTTACGTCGGACAGTAATATTAAATCACCAAATAAGACTTGAAAGTACGATGACTAACCTCACACAAGAAGAATATGTATTTCGACCCCCTATTGCTCAATGGAGCAAAATTATCAAAGAAGCAGAGAAAATTGTGGGATATCCAACATCATTTATGAATTTGAGATGGTTATTGAGCGATGAATTTGCGAACTTGGCTATACATCTACGAAAAATAGTAAGTATCCATGTAAAAATCGTATAAACCCCCTTTATCTTTAATTTTACTATTTACCCTATGACTATTTCTAATTGGTTAAGTTCTTTTTCTGTTAAGTACTCAAGTATTCAGCCAACATTTCTGGACCTTGAGACAACATGTTCTATGTTATGTTCAACTTAAGATACTAGATTTATTTACATATTATTATCATACAAAGGACAATACAACAAATAATCTATTTTTTGCTATTTAATTCCTTATATACTGATTATGAACCCATGATATTATATTTAATTGTGAACCCAGAATCATATCTAGATATTTCTAAATATTATGTAATACCTTGTCAATTGAGTCAAGGTTATAAGGAAATTGTGTTTTTCTGTAGTATACATAAGATTACTTTCAGTTTGTAAGTTATTACTGTTTATAGAAAACTGATTTAGGCATTAATTTGTGGATAAAATTTTTAATGAAGAAAGATTATGGCAATAATGAAATTAGATGACCTTTACTTATCTAGATCTTAATATAAATTCTATTTATTAAAATTTCAATGCACAGCCTATATATATTGACAATTTGCTTGAAAAATTAACATTATATGTTATAAACACTGTAATTCATTTGTAGGTTGGGAGCAATCATCCAATACTAAAAACAGCCAAAACAGTCCTATACAATGAACATAATAATCTACAACCTTGGGGTCTTATAATCCTACTATTATCAAAATCTGTTGCTTTAAAAACAACTTCCCTTGATGCCAATCACATTCCTGGACAACAAAGAATGCTTGCCGAACTAACAGAAATGATAAGAACTGGCCATTATATTCACAGAGGTTTGCTTAATATACCCCCAGAAGAAAGAGAAGAGAATAATGAATCCCTATTTGCAAATAAAATTGCTATTCTCATTGGAGATTATTTATTAGTAACAGCTAATGGCATGCTTGCTCGATTACGAAATCAAGATTTATCATATTTAATATCAACTGCATTGCGGGATATAAGTGAAGGTGAATTCTTCGGGCCTAGAGATGAACAAAATATACCATTACCAAGTACACCCAACCTTAGCAAGCCCGATTACTTCAGAATATGCTGTGATACAAAACCATTGGAAGTAAAGGATGTGTTAGGCTCACCTGTGCGTGAGTGGACTTTGCGAACACTGTATAATGGTGGTACTCTGTTTGGTCGAGGTTGCCAAGGTGCTATGTTCTTAGCGAAACGAAGTGTGGAAGAAGAGGAACGGGCATTTTTGTTTGGTTGCCACTTATGTTTAGCATGGCAAGCCGTAAGTGATCTACAAAAGTTTACAGATAGCAAAGACATGTTTTCTTTAGTGAGTGCACCAGTTTTGTTTGGTCTTTCTCATTCCCCACATCTATATACACAGGTGAGCAATAAAAAAAATGTAAATGAAGTTAATTATCACAAGCTTAAAGAAGACATACTAAAAACAAATGCTGTAGAGCGTACAAAATCTTTGTATTTAGAACATGCAGATAAAGCTAGGAGTTATATTGAATTTTTTGGTGATAGTGAATCAGTTAGAACTATTAAGAGTATGATAAAGAGTTCATAGTATTTTGAATGGTCTTGTTATAATTAACATTTGATAGTAAAAGAAAAATCTATCAAGGTTTGTTATTAAAGACATTGTCACTCAAGTACAAATAGAAAGTGGTCAATTGGGAAAAAATTTAAAGTATTACTTGTACCAATTTTGATAATGTTATTTTTTGGGTTTTCTATTTTTATTTATGTGATTTTTTTTAATTCATCATGTTACAGTAATTATTTTTATTCTAGTGTATTTTGTGATTTTATTGTTTTATTTTACACTTAATTGAAAAGATTGTTGAAGATAAGAATAATGAAAGTGTTTTTATATAATTTTTTTAAGTGGATCAGATCCCATATTTGATTAAATTATATATAAGTAGAACAATTTACCATGTAAATAAATAGTTGTGTATATAAATAAACTGTGTTGTGTTTTTACACTTAATTTTATTTTTACAAAGCCTATATAAACACATAGTTGTTGATGTGTTAGCTCCCTATTGAACTACAGAATGAAACCTGAGACTTGTCAAGCTTCCTTGACATATGTCATTAGTCCACCTACCTAATAGGATAATTCCTACTTATAAACTCAAAAGTTTGTAGGTATGTATGGATATTTGTTACTTTTGACTAAAACTAAAATTTTAATACAGTTTAAAGAAACTTATGGCTTATACTTCAGAATAAAACACACTAAAATTTATATCATATGAATTGCCCAAAATGTCAAGTAGTATGTTAATGTTAATGTTATCTTAATATCTCGTGAGAATCCTATTACAATATCTCTTATATGCACTATATATGGTAAATAGGATAATAATATAATAACAATTGATTTTTTTTCAAATACACATTTGGTAGTAATATATTTGACAGATAAGATTCCTAAGACACTTGTTGCTTCTATTTATATTATTTATTAACATACTACATATATATAATGATGTGCACGGGTATCTTCAATAGATTCATATAAGCTAAAATCTTCGTGAAAATGTTCAAAGTATTAGATGATTTGGGGGGGGGGGGGGGGGGGGGGGGGGGGGGGGGGCGGCGCTTTCCCCCCCGGGGGGGGGGGGGGGCCCCCCCGGGGGGGGGGGGGGGGGGGAATTTTGGGGGGGGGGGGGGGGGCCCCCGCCCCCCCCCCGCGGAAAGGGGGCCCCCCGAGGGGGGGGGGGGTTTAAAAAAAAAATAAATAAACCCCCACGGGGGGGGAAAATTTTGGGGGCGGGGTGGTAAAGAAGGGGGGACCCCAGGAGGGAATTTTTTTTTAAATTTTTGGTTAAGGGAGTTTTTAAAATTGTTTTTTTTTTTGGCTATAAGCTGTAATAAAATAAATAAATAAATAAATATTTGGAAAATTTTAAACTCGTGACAGTAAATATATACTATACGTTTGAGAAAGTATTACGGGGCAATTATCAGTTAGAATGTTTCACAAAAAACCGGAAAAAATGACTTTTTTTTTTTGGGTATTTTCTTCTATTGATTGAATCATACAACTCGGCCACGGAGGTATTCCACTTAGAATTATGGACTTCAGGATCGTATTTGTTACCAGTATTTTATTTAAAAATACGTACATTTTATGTGAAGGTCTATTTAGATTTATATAACCCTAGCTTAAAATATTCATATGAGAATGCATGCAATTCTCATTTCCTGTTAGTATCCGGTCAACATGACAGGTCAGAAAATTTCATTTAAAATGGCAGTGTGTATTGACAATATACTTTCATAAATGTTGCAAATTCATTTAGACATGTCCAAAATATCCTGCATTAATGTAGAGCAACGGGAATTTACGAATGAGATTATTGGAAATGAAAAGGCTAAGGAGTTTTGCAGGTCAACCTATGGACACACATTTAATGTGTGGATGCGTAGCCGGTTTTTAGATCGGCCTATGTTCTATAAATATTCTGGCACATGCAACACAACAATTTATTTCTCCATATACTGCATAGTTTCACCATGAATAGTCAACGCCATTTTTTGCAACGCAGACCTTGCATCTTCGACGGGAAATTTCGCGCTATATTTCAAAACTGCCGCTAATTCTTCATCCAAAAAGGTTGAAATGTATTCCATAGATCTCGTAGCGCGAACCGCATAATACAACTGCTTAAGCTCTATGGGTTTATTTTCCATTTTAGCCGTCCAAATATGACCATAAATGGATGGATACTCCCACAAAGCAATAGTTACTGGCGCCCCAACTAAGGAGTATGAATATGGATGGGTAAAAAAGTCTTTTATGTCGAGATAGAGTTGCCACATTATGGCCAAATGTCCGCCAAGTTTGTAGGCGTCACCTTCGAATTGATGGCCCTTATTTGCGAGTTTCATGGCTCCTTGGCATCCCTTTCCCAGTAAGCTTCCAGAGGTAAGCATAGTACGAAGCAACCATTCATCTTTACCTTGACCAAGGAAACTGTTAGAGCCAAGTTTGGCCAGATTCTGTTCGCTCTCCCAAAGGTAGTTCTGGACAATTTCGTTGCTGGCTGCGATAAAAAAAATGTTTCCGCTAAATTTGAAAAATATAAGAATATATTTGATACGATTATCAATGATTACGAACAACGCTGGGAGTTGACGGCGTTTCAAATGTACGAAATGTTTGAATCTGAAAATGTTTACCTTACTAAAAACTAAAATATTTCTCCCATTATCAATATCTATTATAAGCAATACTTGTCCATTTCGTATTCATAAGATTAAGTATCATGATTCATTTTACTTAATTTGCATTGCTTGTTTTTACTTAATTTTCCTGAAGAAATCACTCATAAAAAAGAAGATATAAGCTTCGAAGTATAACATTAATAAAATAGCTAAACAGGCTACCTTTGGGTTTAGAAGGCAGGGGCTTGTGCTCAGCATCATGCTCACCAATGAAGTCTCCTTCCACCAAATCCCTTAAACCAGTGGAGATTAACTGTGTCACTTCATTGTTGCGCAGACCGCCGAGATGCTGGAGACATCGAGCTAGGAGGTAGTCACCTAAATTAATTAAAAAAAAATATATTTAAAATTGCGCTTTAAAAACTTGCAATATTTCGATTACCAAGCCTAAAACCGTAATAAAATAATTCCTCTATTGCATCATGCCGGAGCATAATAGTAGAAACAAACAGGTTCACAAGGTCGGCAACGCACTTGTGAGCCCTCCGGCATAACCATGGGCGGTGTCACTTGACATCACGTGAGCCTGCCCCTTGGTATTTAAAAAGTAACATGTCATCTAAGTATACCGTTTAGGTCATTAGGTACATATTTAAAGAGAAATATCGTTTTTGCTTAAACTCGCATTCAACCCTTGTTTTTGAATGGTACTAAAGCGGGTTAGTGGCTTATAAAACCCACTTTTGGTATTTACAACATAATACACAAAAAATAATGTCACGAAAAATTAATATATTACAATTCTGACTCCTCTGACAGACGCTGGCGATCGTCCTTTTTTTTCATGCCAGTACTTACAAAGAGGTTTTATTTATAAGTACACTATTACAAACGGCGATGCGCCGCTACAGTACCTGTTAGCAAAACGATTTTGTTCCCATATAACAAATCCTGGTATTTGTCACCAAACTTCTGCCGATCCTTAAGATTTTCCATGGTCTTATGAATTAAGTGCCCTGTCCTCTTCATCTCGACAATTTCTGCGAGGGCCCTCTGAGAATGGAGAACGCCACAGTCGTGGGTCTCTATTGCATGGTGCGCAGGGTCGAACCCAGCAGCTTTAGACACCAGGAGGATTATCAAGCCAACCGATTGGAGATTACTTTTAGATCCGATCAAGAGGTTTTTCGCCGATTTCAGGAGGGGATGGTTTGTACCTACCTGCGAAATTGAAATGAATATAATTAAAACAAACATAGTCGTATTTCTAAGCTCCTAGTTCCACCTTTTAGCAACTGACATAACAATATCTTAACATTATCAATTAAAGAACACTGACCGCGAAGAATATGGGCCATGGCAATAATTAAAAAAAACTTTACCAATTTCCGCAAATGTATGGCGGTGTTTGCAATCTCGTCGTTGAAGAGCCATCGCAGGTTGAGAAAGGAAGTCGGATAACCCACTATCTGCTCTGCTTCCGTGGTTACATCACGCCAGTCCAGCTCTGGAGGTGCGCGAAGAACGTGGCATTCACGGCAACTGGTAGATGGAAGTTCACGACTCCATTATGGTAATAGTAAAATAATTCAGCATCAAATATTAGAATCGTTAATTTTGATTTTAAATTTATAGAGTACCTGTTGTAACAGTGTAAGGGTTAAAGAAAAATATTATTTTTTGTATGTCTACAACTAGTGGTGATACAGACGTAATCAATATATTTAAAGTTATAATAATAATATAATATGGACTTTTATTTAGGTCTTAAATGTTATAATAAATTTATATCTAAAACTAAACATATATTCTTAAACTAAATAAACTAAATAGTTTAAGTAAAATTAATATCTGTTCTTTGGTTATAATCGCTAGATCTGATTGCCAATACAAATAACAAGCACCAATTTCGTGAATTCCATAGATTATATTTTATGGAATGTTTATATATAATGATTATATGAAAAATTTAATCTGCTACTACAAATACAGCTGTTCTATTAAAAACACCAGTAGCGGAAAGCGCGTAATATAACGGACTTTTTTAATCGCTTTATCTTGGTCAATCGGAAGCTTCTAAACTCCCTAAAACGCCGAGAAATGTAAACTAATTCGCGCTAAAATAATTTAAAGGACAACACTATATCTTATGATAAGCCTCTGTTATCTCATCAGTGGCTATACCTAATAAAATAAAAGCACCTGAATATTCCAGAACATCCCCTCGAATTCCAATAGTTAACGGTTACCGATTTGAAACCGCGATAGCACAAATTGCGCTTCAAAAAATCACCATTTAATCGAAACTTATGCGATCTGATTTCTGAATTCAACACAAATTTTAAATGCGACAGATTTCTCGATAACATTTTCTGATCCACAAGGTCATATTTTATGGTGCTGATTTAGTGACACATGAAGTCAGAATTTGGTGCTGAAAAGGTATAGTAAAAAGAGGTTGGCTATCAGGTTTAATATCTGTATCCACTGCTAGGTATAATTGTCATTATGTGTTCAATTCATATAAACGTTTGTCTATTCATTTATGGGGATTTTAAACCAACTTATATGGTTTGTGTACAGAAGCAATATAGCCTCGTTTGTAATAATGATAAATAAATAATAAATGAATTAAAAGATCGAGTGCCGCTGCAACCTCGATGGTATGTATCCATTTCCTCTATTATTTTCTACAGCTTGGTTGTGTAGCTATTATGTGATTTGATTATTCTAGACCAAGCTTTAGACGAACATCACCAACAGAAACTTTGTAAGGATTTTGTCTAGTACAGTAAGTTTTTGTGGATACATATGTTAAACTTGAATCCACAGTATAATTTAGCTTTTATAATTATAAATCGGCCACACAGATACAAAATATGCATACCACCACAATCTGGTTGGATGTTTACCGCCCGCTGGGCAGCTACAATTAGCAAGAGTATGCAGTTCGAAATAACGATGATTAAACGAACGAATTTATATTAAATCGTGTTTATGGTACATAAACTAGTTCCATTCATCCGGTTGCCAGATTTATGTATCACATCATGGTTTTCTTAAAAAGTCGTCCTTACGTTAAAAAGTAAAATGGAAAGAAAATCCATTGGTGAATAACGGGGTTCGAGCTTGGGACCCCTGAGCTCTCCATTCCATACACATTGATTGAAATGACCTCTCATGGCTCAGTGGACACCAGTAGGTATTATATATTTATATATGATTCGACGGTTCAAAGTCTTCTGTAGACTAGTAAAATCTATTTGTGACTAAGTAGGTGTTCAAAAACTTTTTTATATATTCTAACAATACTGGATTTTATCCGAAATAATTTGAACGTATATAACAAGGTTAATAATGGGGCAATTCCAGCTTAAACTGCACACACATACCGAATTGTATAAGATGATAATTCAACAGGCTAGTTGTTAACTACTTTTGAATTTTAAAAAAGGAACAAAACTTTAAATGTACAATTACAGAATCAGGATTGCCACAATTAAAAAATCTCCCACTATAATTACCTATAATCAAATACTGGCTCAAATGCACGCGGTTTATAATTACAACTAAATAATACGTAAGAAAATCGAGAGAATATAATTAAGGCAACGCTTAATCGATGGAAAGGGGTAATCTTAGTTTCGATCTCGCAGATGGACTGAGTTAGTTAATTTTTAACAAGTTTACGAGCACCTTTTCAGTCGGTTGTCTAATTATTATTGTTTTAATTTAGATAAGCTTATAATTGTGTTTTAAATTGTTTTAATTGTGTTAAATTGATGCAGTTTTTAGGCAATATCGTGAACAGCATTGTTAAAAAGTAACAGAAATTGCGATAAATAAATTTGTATCGACATTTGGAATATGAAATAATTCAAAGTTTCGTAAAGGCTTGAGGGAATTTATTATAAATACGTAATAGCAGTTCTTAGTTGCATCGAATTTTATGAAACGGTCCGGGTTAAATCTTATTATATAGAAGAAGTGATCAGATACCAGAATACTTTCGAAATGTAAATTAAACGGTTTTCTTTCGACGATGACATTTGATAAAAATCAAATTATATACTTACGTCAGTATTTGTAATTCTAATTATACCCCAGTCTATTGTATATATGTAGTATGCAATCATTCAGATAGTGCCTTTTAAGTTTGTCATGACACCTCATTAGCTAGGCATCAGTATTTATTGAAAAAGAAATTGTAGGTACATGAGTTCAATAATTATAAACACCTTCGTCGACATTATATACCTACAGGACATATCACAAAAACAATTCCGTAATAAAAGGCAGCCGTTTTATTACGAAGCAACCAGTAGACGCTCGTCTTGCCACGCCCTGCTATTATCCCAGTTTTTTGGGGAAGCCGACTTTATATGGCATCAATAATACCTACACGATTTTAACCGCACGTAGTTTAAATTAACAAAATTTAAAACTTAAAGAAAGAAAATATAAATATATTTTTACTAATTCCTTACATCAATCGTAATCTTAAGTCCACAGACTAATAGATCGTTTTCTGATACGGTTGCTCGAATGTCCCACAGACTTTGATAAACTGATCAAAAATCAAATTTTACTAATGATTTGACCCACTGGATATAAACTAAGAAACCTACCTAATGTTAAAGCTTAAATATTTACCTATATAACAGGAACATTCTAGGAATTAGTTATGCAAATATCACAATTAGATTGGAAAAGCCTTGAAATGATGACACGCAGCTTTCAATTGGCTTACCTGATTGCATCTAGATTTGTTAGACACAATCAAGAGACTGGCGAACCGTTACCGTGGGAACATTCTATATGGCATGAATATGTAAGCCCCACATCTTGTTAATACAGCAAGTTAGGTATTTCATTTAGTACATGCCTATTTTGGTATTGAGTTTGAGGTAAATTTAGTTATAAAGGCAATGACAGTTGGCTTGTGAAAATACATTGAGGCTAGCGGAAGATCCATATTTATTTTAAAATTACTATAAAATGAATTATATAGCATTTGTTTTATTCACAAGGCTTTATAGTTAAAGCAATTTACAAAACGTCAACATATTGAATCAGGGATTTAGACCAATGCGACCAATTATAAATATTATAATCCTGGGAAAGACGCTGAGCAAGTTAATTAAATCAAAATCAAGTCTCATAACTATCTAAAATAAATTTACGCTTTACGGATATTGCGTGAGATTAAAAATTAGCTTTTGTTAATTTTGAACAAGTATCTTTTATAGCATATTAAAGGGCATATCAGATTTTTTTTTAATTACAACATTTTTAGTTAATGATCTGGGTGTTATAATATGTTTGATTTAATTATGAATATAATAAATGCCATAAATATAGCATACCTCGGGGCTAATCGACCTAGTTACATTGTCAGAACGCACTGTAAGCGTTAATGTATAAAGTCTAAAAAATCTACAGAGAATGCTTAGTCTTTGTCTCACATATAATCTTCAGCCATGATATGATTACTACGAAGAATGTTATTTTATCTCATAAGAGTTTTAGCTGTAAGAATAGAATTATATTAACGACAGTCTAACATCGACCATCGTTTAAGAAACTTGTATTCACATAATTAATAAAGTATAATTTTTAAAAAACCTTGAATACTGTCTCGATTTGACTACCTGTATTTGAAATGTGTCCTGATATTATTATTAAAATTAACGCCTTTGTATTAAACAGTAGCAAAATAAAATACAGCAAATATAAGAAACAAATCTATATAGTAAATCATCATTTAGTAAAGGTCAATTTAGAAGGAATAAACTTGTACGTTGCGTAAACGTTTAGGTGCGTAGATCTATGATACCAATTAACGCTATAGGTCAAAACAATACAATAGTGTTGCTATAAATGTCCAAGAACAATATTCCAAATGGATTGTGTTTAAAACGTCGCTAGACTAATCTGGATGACATTTCGCATAGGCGATACAGCTGTAATGAAATAAAATTTAATACAGTATCTGTAACGTTTAATTGACTTAAAGATATATGGTGCATGCTGATATTTTTTTAAATGTTTGCACAACTACGACCACCAGGCGTCTATTAATGGTAGATTATTACATCATTAGTTATGTTAAGATTATTTCAAACGAGGGCTACGATCGGTATATAGCTAATAGGTTAAAGACACCCGGTAAATAGAGCAAAAATGACGGAGCCATCACCGAAGAGCGGTGACATTTAAATGTGCAGGCGGCACTTTTACGTTCTCCATTTGCATCAAATCGCGTCGATCCACTGTCCTGTTTGTTTTTTCTCGTCAATACGTTTTTGGAAATAGGCTGGTGGTACATTGAGCTTACATTTTTGAATGAAATGATGTACTGAATATTTTAATCGATATATATAGGGCTAATATCCATGAGTCAAACAAATGGCAGAAATGGCGGTTGTTGGTCCTATCCCGTTCTCAATTTAAAACATGTAGATTATAGATAATGTTAGGGCTTAAGAGCTGTAGGTATTTTTTTTATTAACCTGAAATGTTGACAGACAACTGTATATTCAATTCTAGAGGCAATCCCAGACTATTTCAATTTTTTATTTTCTTCGTAAAGCGCGAACTGTTGTAATTCTATAGGGCACGAAAATTATAACACACAGTTGTCAATAAGAAATATATTAACGCTTTAATTTGGAAGTATAGTTGTTGACCACGATACAAAAGGAATAGATCAGAAATACTGCAGAGTGAGGTAAGACAATTTGGCGCCTCGAAGTGGCGCTCGTCACTCATTCAATAAGGAAATAGTCAATACAATGATTAATTTTTGCAATCTTACTCAAAAAATCAAACGCCCCCTCAAAAATTAATTCTTGTACAAATCAAATGCCTAAACAGAACTATATAACTTCCAAGCGAGTCTGGGAAAATACAAAAATAATGATCCAATTTTCGGATAGGGAAAACCCAGAAAACCTTATCAGATCATTTCATCATTTAATTAAATTCGACACATTAATACATCAGAATAATTTCAGAACATAATGAGTAATTATATTATATAACAATTATAATATTTAAATATAAGTAATTAAATTAATAACAAATATTGGCCAACTCATTAAATATTATATTGTAAACCCATTCTCCTCATTTCATGAAACGTAACTGCTGTAATGGTTTTGTTAACGCATCTGCAGTTGACTTGGGAATGTAATTAGTTTATACATTTTCTCTATGTTCCCTAGAAAAATATATTAATATCTAATTGTTTATGTCGGATATGTATGTAAAGTGTTTGTCTTCAAAACAAAGAGTGGAAAAAGAAACTCCTTGATTTAAGCAAAAGCCTCTCTAAGTTCATATAAGGCCATATACTCAGCCCTTGAGGAGGTGCTACAGACAATTTATTGAAAATTTCAAACAATTTAAAACCTTGTACTTTTCTATCATTTACATCATTACCTCCCCATGTCCAAATTGATTTATTTATTCACACCTTTTATACATAATTTAAAATCAGTTTTGCCTTTTAAATATCTAAGCACTCTTTTGAGGCATTGCCACAATTTTATATTTATTGTTACCTACTTAATATATTAACCTAGTACATAAGTCAGGTCGAGTACATAACATTATATACATTAGACAACCAATTAAATTGCGACACGGAGCAGTGTAATTTTCTACTGAGTTTAGTGTTCATAATTGATTTACTATCCATAGAGTATTGCAGGTTTGCAATCCTGCATGCAGAATTTATTTAAAACTGTTTTAATATAAGCACTTTGATCTAGCATTATCATATCATCGCAACGAGTTATTTTAATTCCAAGAAATAATTTTATTTCATGTAAATCTGTCATTTTAAATTTACTCATTAAATATATTTTAAAACTGTTTATTGTATTTACATTAGCACTCACTATTACCAAATCATCAACATAAAGTACCACATATATATTTTTCTGTATATCTCCTTTATTTAGTATATAAATACATCTACTACTGATGAATTCTGAAAACCCTCCCGCCTAAGAGACTGTTCAAAAATTTCAAACCAGATCTAGCGGCTTGCTTTAGCCCATATAATGTTTATTTAATTACACACATAACCATTTTTGCAAGACACCCCTTCTGGAACTTTCATATATATTTCTTCTTGTAGTACCCCATTAAGAAATGCAGTTTTTACATCCATGTGATGTACTAGTAAATTATATTGATTAGCAAAAGCAATAATAAATCTAAAACTAGCTATTCTTGCAACAGGTGCAAAAGTCTCATTATAGTCTATGAGATATTCCTGGCTAAAACCCCTAGCAACGAGTCTCGCTTTATAGCGTAAAGGCTTTCCGAACTCATCATTTTTGATATTAAAAATCCATTTGCAATCTATAATATTTTTGTTATCTGGCCGTGGTACTAAAGTCCATGTTTTATTTAAAAATAGAGAATTTAATTCTTCTTTAATTGCACCTTCCCAATGAGCTCTATCGTCTCGTGTTTTAATCTCTTGAAATGAATTGGGTATTTTACATAAAATTGAACTAGCACACATAAGGTAATCATCGATTTCTTTATAAGAATAGGGGGACGACCTTTAAGCCTATCACTCCTACGTGTTCAATAAATGGTTGTGTTCTATATTTACGACCTCTGAAAGATCATTAGAATTGATTGGTTTCTAATCGATAAGTCAAGTTATTTTGCGAATTTTCTGAGGAACTTCATAATCATCAGATTTACAGTATTATTACTGTTATTTGAGACTTCATTGACTTTGAAATATTGTCAATTTAAATTATCAGAGAATTTACTATATTCTCTTCAGGTCGCAACGCAGGCCTGGATTGAAGAAAATTTGTCTCATCTACTATGACATCTCTGACAGTAATAAATTTTTCGCATTCAGGATTCCAAACTTTATAACCGTTTGTTCGTATCCCAAAGAATACCTTTCCATGACTTAACATGAATTTTTCTTATGTAACTTATCATGCACATAAACTGTTGAACCAAAAACTTTTAAATATTTTATTTGTGTTTTTGTTATGACATTTCAAATGTTTTGGATAATTTTAAAGCATTTGTCGGGTTAAATTAATCAAATAACAGCAGTTAAAACAGCTTCACCCCAAAATAATTTTGAAAGATTTGCACCATTTATATAAACGAGCTTTCTCAGTTATAGTTCTTACCATTCGCTCCGAAACACCATTTAACTGTGGCGTTCTTGGAATAGTTAAATGATAAGTTATCCTTTTTCAACACAATATTTTTCATTTCGGTAGATAAATATTCTCCACCGTTATCGCAATATAAATAAACTAGTTTTAAATTAAACTTCGCTTCGCTTTTTGACACAAAATCTTTGAAAACAGAGAACAATCTATTTATTTCTAACAGATACACAACACAGTAGTGAGTATATTGGTCAACAAACAAAACAAAATAGTTTTTGTTATTTATTGTTGAAGGAGTGATAGGACCACAAACGTCGGTGTGGACAATATATAACGGTCGTTCAATATAACTTTTGTCCTTGCTTTGATTAAATGGTAGCCTACTCTGTTTCCCATAAATACAAGATTCGCATAAATTATCATTTGTTATCACTTTGTCAATTAAATTAATGTCAAAAATCATTTTATTATTTTTTAATTGCAAAAACTTATTTTTACTTATGTGCCCTAGGCGCTGATGCCATAAATCATAATTATTACATGTAACATTACATGCCTGGGAAACAGGGCAGCTCACATTTAAATATACTTCAAAATCTAAAGTAATTAAATTATTAACTGACTTACCTCTCATAATTGATTTACCTTGCTTAATACGTACCTCTGTGATCAAATATAAGTAGCTCCAGCCTGTTGCAACTTGAAACAGATAGCAAGTGTAGGGGCCTCGGGGCAGAAAAGAACGTCCTCTAGTGTCCCTCGAACACCCATATTGCTGGTGAATGTAGTGTCCCTTTTTTCTTAGTAAAATTATTCACCGCTTTTAGCAACTGAAATTTTAATAGGAATAGGTAAATCAGTCAAGAACTAAACAAATCTTCCCTGTTTATAAATGGTCAGATCTCTGAGTCCAAAAAAATGTTATTTGGCTTGCGGTTGCACCCGAATGGTAGTCACCAGCCATGAAAGCAAAACCAGATGCCTCAGCTGATGATGTGGAGGGCTATTAATATCAACTTCAACTGTCTGCATGTTCTCGGCCTATCCGTAGCTTTTTTATGAATTCGCTTAAATAAAAATATTTTCAATGTCCTTTCCGGCCAAATGAAAACATTTTACAAAATTTAACTTCTTTTTTGCTTTATGATCCCTTTGATAATGTTATTGGATTATGATTTTCAAATTTCCTTTTTCTAAACTGCCCCTTATTTTCAGTAGAAACTTGCAGTACTTTTACACTTGTGTCATTATATTCGTTCTTTAATTTGACTTCATGGTCAAGGAGTCTTGTTTTAACAAATGCTAAAGTCAAATTATCTTCCGATAAAGTTTCAATGGCAGTTATAACACCGTCATATGTTGCAGGTAGGGTTAAAAGTAAGTGGGATTGTCGTTCTTGTTTAGCACCAGCCGCGAGTAAATCCGTGATTAAATCATCAAATAGAGAAAAATGTTTTATCAAACTAACATCACTTTGTAATTTCAAGCTCAACAACTTTTTCCTTAAGGCTAATTGGTAAAACTTTTACGTTCATATAAGGCATCCAAACTATGTATAATATCCTTCGCCGTAATGTCTTCTTTTGCAAATCCAAGGTATGAATCGGCTAAATATTCAACAATTATACTTTTTGCATTGGTTACTTTTTTCCCATGAGCTATCTCGAATAATTGGGTCACTCTCAATCACTTTCAACACATTTATTTCACTCAATAAGGCTCGTATTCTAAATTTCCAAACGCTGTATTTCTCACCGTCAAACGGTTTTATATTACGTTTTAATTTTAAATCCATTTTTATAATCACACTGGCGACGGGTATTATTTAATTTCAGAATATATTTCACAATGATATTTTTGCGCACATGGGCCCATAACCTGTTGTAATTTATTAGGGACGAAAATTATAAACACAGTATGTCAATAAAGAAATATATTAACTTTAATTTGGAAGTGATACGTCTGTGTACCACGATACAAAAAGGAATAGATCAGAAATGACCTGGAGCAGAGTGAGGTAAAGACAATTTGGCGCCTCGACAAGATGGCGCTGATCACTCATTCAAATGACAGGAAATAGTCAATACAATGATTAATTTTTGCAATCTTACTCAAATAAATCAACACGAACAAACGTAATTTTAACAAGGAATTGTTTGTAATTGGACAACTACGTGCTGTTTTTGTATGCCTTTAAAAATGTAAGTAATGTTTAAAAAATGCAATAAAATGAAATATTTTACCAAGTACTCTTATTCAATTTTCATTACAAGCGCCGGGCCTAGTTCTCACGATGTCGTCAACTTAGTTTAAAAACAATTTATTATGCACTAACCCGCATTGTTTATATTCGGTAGCGGCTCCGCAAAGGATTGCATTCAATTACTTTTATTTATGCCTCGGCTAGGATTTCGTTATTTGCCGCTGGTTTTAAGGAGAAATGGACGAAATAATGTTTTATTATCATATTAAATAACTATTCGGTGCAATTTCGTAATAATAATTAATAATAACGGTTTTACCATGAACATTGTACTCGCTTGTATCACAACGATATTAATTTATTATAATTATTTTTGAATATTGGTCTCTAGTCAATAGACTTGAGTTTTTTTTTTATTAAAACAGGAAGTAGGATGATGTATACCGCCATTGACCCTGCATTTTTAAGTATGTTAACAATTTTCACACGATCCTTTTAAGTTACGTTCCCTTTCAAATTTTTTTTTCTACAACCCCCATAGATTATTACTTTTTCGGCCAGTCGGAAAACAAAGGTGCAAGCAAAGCAACTTGAATCTTAACCGCTATTAACTTTATTTTCATTGACGCAAAATGCTGCTTTTAGGATTTCCTTGACCAAAATGTAACAATGGTACAGGATTATCACATGCCCATTTTTTGTTTTACAACTGTGTTGTAAAAGTACAGAATAAATTATGCAATTATGTTAAACTTATACAACAACGATATTTTGCCAGGATTTTGAAATGATAACAGGTTTGTTGAAAAAAATTTAATATTTTTTTAATCTATTATCCTATAACTTTACAATATGTAGCAACAACTTCTCTATAAAAATCAAAAACCGGTTTGCTGGCCTCTTGACATGTTTGTAAGGTTTCATTGTATGCAACTTCACTGAATTTGCCTGTTGTGAAACCTAGAATAAATAATTAATAAATCAAAATATAATGTTTTCACACAGGAACTAATTAAAAAAGATATTATCTAGCCTAAAATAGGACAGGAATCACTTCAATATATTTTGTTAAATCATTAAGCTATTTATAGTTTGTATTATAGATGCTAACAAAACCTATATATTATAGATATAACACCCAGATCACAGATGAGATTTACACTCACCATATGAATGTAGGGACCGAGTGTGAATCCGAGACCCTGGGTTTGATAATCTGACCATTGGGCCAACTGGATCGTTATTAAGGATGTGATGACTATTTTATTCAAAATGTTTATGTTAAACTTAATAGGTTTCATATCAAATACAGTATAAACAATAAAATTATCCTCTATCCAACTCCTGGTCTAAGATACAGTTAAATCTCTTCAGCCGTTTTTGAGTTGGAGTTATCACAACAAATATGATATACAGTACATCCTTGTGTATTATTATATATATTATGTATAATATATATATATATATATATATATATATATATATATATATATATATATATATATAATATATTATAATAAAAAAATACAATTCTGTAAGAATAACACTAGTAAAAGTATAGTAAAACATGTACCAAATGTATATTTGACACATTCTAAGTGTAAACTTAGTAGTCATTTAGTTTTGAATATGAAATGTTATACCTGTCACCAGACTCTTTGTCCTACTTTCGAAAACAAAGTACATAGTGGCGGTAGCATTCTGAATTTGATCGTATGTTGGCTCAAGCACTATGTTACCACCATCATCAATTGCACACCCAACAGCTGCGACACAATGTTTCATTGACAATCCAGAGTTTATCAAAGCTAGACATGTACAGTTAACTGCACAGGTAAGAAGCTGAAATAGACACAACAATTTGTTGAGACAATTTAAATGTGCATATTTTTAACGATGTTGTGTTTTCATAATGTTACACTTAAATTGTAGAAATATTTCTTATATTATATTTCACATCTAGTCAAATTAAATAATGCCATGCTGTAAATAGTATTTGAATCTGTGTTTGTTTGATAAAAAGTAATGTAAAATATGTTTTGTTATACAAACAATATACGCTGAATCTATATGAAACAATTTTATTATTTAATTAAAATTTTTAATTAAAATTTAAAATTAGTTTAGTTGATGGTGGTTGCAGGCTAATAAGCAGATAATATGGAAATTACAGAATGCTTAAAACTTTGTTGTACTCAAGAAAAAATTACCCCGCCAAAATCCTCTAGTTCTTGTATGGTTACTGTTATTCCGGTGCGAGGATATAAGCAACCCAGTATAGATGTTTCACAAGTCTGCCTTATAACGCTCTCCTTGAATCTGAAATTATGTTTAGCTAGATTAGGAACAAAATAAATTGTATTTAAGTTATAAGAAATAATGATTTCAAGCAAAATTATCATCAAATTTTATAATAAATAAGGAAAATAAACAAGATTATTATAAAGTGATACTGAAATCCACATAATTTATGTGATCTCAAGTTACAAGCTAAAAAAAGTCGAGTTGCTGATTTGGGCATCAACAAAGTCACTTAAATATAAATGTTTACCTATCAGATACGTTGGGTTTTCCACCTTTTGCACTAAATAATACTTCCAGTGTTGCTTTTTCCATACTTTGGCTGGTAGTTTTGATATCAAGTGGCCCATTTACACTTACAAGTACCACAGTTTCACCTGAAAGCCAGGCTTGTTCATTAACTAGGATGTCAAGAACATGAACCGATTGTTTATTAAGAAATAAAATTCAAACACAATTTTTACTAAGAGTAGATAGATGCATGTTGCGAACGATATTAAAATAATGTAATTATAAGTTTAAACTCTAACCTTGCGCTAATATGGCCGATCCATCAGATTTACTTAAGTAATTGAGTTCACATTTCATCTGTTTTAAATTTCCTTGAGCCATATTAAGCTATTAAAAAGAAAATATTTAATCTCAATTGATGTCAACAAAAACATAACCTCCAAGTTGCAATATACAATTCTGGTTTATCAATTTTACAAGTTTTGAATAATTCAACTTACAAAGCTGTCAATATCAAATAACACTGTTCGCGATTGTTGAAGTTTCAATTATCAAATAATTTTCAACATTGTCGTGACAATAGACATGTGATATGACTGCTGACACGTAGATGTCATGAATATAACCTTATATATTTTATTTAAAAAAATACTAAATAGTAATTTTTTAACTGTACTAAGAAAAGGATTTAGGAACGTAGTAATTTAAAATATTAAACTAAAAATGAAGACTCGATTTAATACATACGACATTGTTTGTATGGTAACAGAGTTACAAGGGTAAGTTTTTGTGTCAACAAACTGAAATATATAGAAAAATTACACTATAATAATTTTAATTATTACAGATTAATTGGTATGAGAGTGAATCAAGTCTATGATATAGATAATAGGACCTATGTAATTCGGCTGCAGAGGTCAGAAGAAAAGAGTGTCTTGCTTTTGGAGTCAGGGAATAGGTTTCACACTACACAGTTTGAATGGCCAAAGAATGTTGCTCCATCGGGATTCACTATGAAGGTATTAGAATGTCAATAATAATAGATTCCCTTTTTTAAAGTTGTGATTTATTGAAATTTAATCTTCCAGCTACGAAAACATTTAAAAAACAAACGCCTTGAACATCTTACTCAACTTGGTATAGATCGTATTGTAGATCTTCAATTTGGCAGTGGTGAAGCAGCATACCATGTTATACTTGAATTATATGACAGAGGAAACATAGTACTTACTGACTATAACTGGACTATTTTGAATGTCTTAAGACCTCACGTTGAAGGTGATAAAGTCAGGTAACTATTTCAATATTAAAAAGTTTATTCAGTTATATACATTAATATTTATAACATTAATATATATATTTATAACATAATAGTAATGATAGCTCCCTAGCTTATTTGGCTCTGCAACCCAAAATGGATCTTGCTTTACTTGAATGCCTTCTCCTTATCGCCCAGCCATTAACATATATTCTAACAATCATATAGTCTTAAGATAAACACTTTTGCAGATTTGCTGTAAAGGAAAGATATCCATTAGATAGAGCAAAAACCAGTTATGAAGCTCCAAAGGCAGAGCAATTAAGACAGATACTATCTAATAGTAAACCTGGTGATAATTTGAAGAAAATACTGAATCCTAATTTAGGTATACAATGTTTAAATACATACAGCATATATAGTTTTATTTGTTATATTCTCTACTGAAATATGATTTTATTCTATAGAATATGGGTCAGCAGTAATAGATCATGTCCTACTGGAAAATGGTCTATCTGGCGGCATGAAAGTGGCCTCAGATCAACTAACAGAAAAGGGTTCTTCATAGACAGGGATGTTGATAAATTGGCTACTGCTCTGAAAATGGCAGAGAAGCTGATGGATGAAGCACGGAGCCATATTTCTAGGGTACAATGAATAATAATAATTAATATTGTAAAAATAATAATAATAATTGTCATACATCGTTATTGGTTTGCAAAAAGTTTTAAGGCTAAGGAGGCTAGATTTTTAACAACTACTTCTACTTTGACTATAATATACTTTTATACAATATGTGTGAGGTTGTGTGCTGTAGTTATCATACACACACTCCTGCAATTCCTATTACTAGGCTGAAATACAAGGATCAATGCAAATATTATTAGTGGCCTTTTCAGATTTTCGCTTTATATTTAAATAGACATATAGATAAAGTACTTTTAATTCCCTACAGGTGGTAGAGTTTTAAAGATATTTTAAATTTAATATTAAACATTATCTCCTGTTAATATTATAAAATCCCAATAGACCAATATACAAGTAGTACTCCGCGAAAAACCCACAACCACTCGACGCACGTTTCGCTCCGACACCGGAGCATCATCAGGAGATGTTGCCTCTACGAACGGCGTTTGATGAGGCAACATCTCCTGATGTAAAGTTGTATTCAATGAAGTTCATATTACAACTAAAGAGTTTCTTGGTTCGATCATGTTTAACTTTAAAACTACTTAATTTGACTTTTAACAACAAGTTTCCATAAGAGAAAACATCCGGTATTATAAAGTTGTTAAAGTTTCTAAGCACAATTAACATTTGAAACCATTAATTTCAGGGCTATATTATTCAAAAGAAGGAAGATCGTCCAAACCCTGAAGGTGGCGGAGGCTTTTTAGTTACAAATCAAGAGTTCCATCCTCTTTTGTATAGCCAATATAAGAACCAGCCTTACACGGATTATGAATCTTTTGATAGAGCTGTCGATGAGTTCTTTTCGGCTTTAGAGGGACAGAAAATTGATTTAAAGGTAGATAAATTGTTTGTTCATTTATTATTAATCCTTGGAACCTCTTGGTGATACCCACACTTCTCTGGTAAACCGTCAACCAAGTTTTTTAGGATTTAGGGTTCCCTTTTCCGCGTATAAATGGGAAACTTATTATTAAAACTTCAATGTCCATCTGTCAGAAGCGTGTTAATTGAAAATTTCACATAATGTATATCCGCTGTTAGAATAAATACTATAAAGTTTGTAAAATAAATATTTTATTTGGTCCTCATAAAAACTATATCTCTACGGAACCATTCGTGCGCGAGTCCGACTCCCATTTACCTGGTTTTAAAGTTATTTAGTATCAAATCGGGCCGATTTGATATTTGACTGTTAATTATAGAGCTGCTGTCGATTACAAAATTTATAAATTTTCAACAGACAGTCCAGGTAGAACGCGAAGCAATGAAAAAACTCCAAAACGTAAAGAAGGACCACGAGAAACGTATCACTGAATTGGAGAAACTCCAGATAGAGGATCGCCAAGCTGCTGACATGATCTCCAGGAACGAACAAGTTGTGGAACAGGCCAGACTCGCTATCCAAACTGCCATCGCCAACCAGGTAATTAACCTAACCTTATGCAGTTAAACCTTCATAGGTTCAATTGAATTGAATTCTAACTAAAATACTCTATCCCTTTCTGTCACGCGGTATTGATAAGAGACGAGAGACCCGACAGTTATGCTCGTAATATAAATTTAGACAGTAAACGGGATAGAACCCGAGATCCTATGCTCGATAGTCCGGCCGTGACCATTGCACCATTGGATCGTCAGTAAATTGGCATTTTACGAAACCTCAGAAACAAAAAGAAAATAAAATTGGAGGACTTAAAAACCGAGATTGCGTACAATTTACTTCAATATATATATATATAAGGGTTGATCGTAGAAGGGTGAAATTTAGGATTGTATGTATTTTTGTTTGTTGTATCATAAAACATAGAAAGTAAAAATTGGACTACCTTAAAACATTTATTTAGAGGAATGAAAAATAGAATGTTGGCCAATTTTCAGATCTACTCAATACGCTCACAAAATTTCATGAGAATCGGTCAAGCCGTTTCGGAGGAGTTCAAGTTCGAACCCCATGACACGAATTTTATATATTAGATACAGTCCTCGTAAATGATACACGAAAATGTGTCGTTCCGTAATTGAAAACGTTTATTTCAATATGTTATAATCATTTGCAATATTAAAAACTGTTGTACTTAAAAAAAGCCTTTATTTCTACTTTGCTTAAGCTAGGCAATAATTTTAATTATATATCATCATCTCTAGTTCTTCATTATCTAGTTCCCCCCCCCCCCCCCAAACCTTATCTTTAACCACTATACCACGTGGTAAACATCTAAAGAAGCAAAAAAATTTCTATATATACAATCGTAACAAACCATAAAATCCGCGGTTGATTACCTGTGTGTGTCCTTGACAAAAGAAATGCAGCAATATTTTTGCAGATGTCCTGGGATGACATCCAGCTGTTGGTAAAAACGGCCCAGGACAGCGGCGATCCCATCGCGTCGACTATCAAGCATCTAAAATTGCCAACCAACCATATCTCGCTGCGTCTCACGGACCCTTATGGAGACATGGAGCCGATGCTGGTGGATATAGATCTGTCTTTGACGGCCTTCGCTAACGCGAGACGGTAAGTTTTTAACACATATGTTAACTTAATCATATTTTTATAACTACTAAGATGATGATTTTGGACACACAATATTTGATTTTTGTCAGTGTTGGCTATTTTTTTTATTTCTGGGTCATCAATATCAAATAGGTATTTCAAATTAGCAAATCCAAATCACTATCTGATAATTCATTTAAAGATGATGATTTTGGACACAAAACGTTTGATTTTTGTGTGAATTGACTATTTTTCAGAAATAATAATTTCTGGCATTATCAAAGTCAAATAGGTCAATCTGAATGGACGGTTTACTTAGATATATATATCCTTATTTCAAAGTCAAAAATCGGCGCAGAAGAGTTCTTCAAATACCACTTATATTACAGATACTATGATCAAAAACGTAACGCTGCCAAGAAACAGCAAAAAACTGTAGAATCCGCGGGCAAAGCTCTCAAAAGCGCTGAACGGAAGACGAAGCAGACGCTTAAGGAAGCCCAAACGATTAGTACCATCAGTAAAGCGAGAAAGACCTACTGGTTCGAGAAGTTTTACTGGTTCATATCGTCGGAGAACTATTTGGTAAGATTTAACATAATAAAGTTCTAAATAAAGCCTCGTAGTGTATTAGGCTCTTATGTTCCAAAATTCTTCTGATGATACTCTCTGGTCAAATCATTATTTTTGGCCATTTTGGTGTAAAATTTCTGGTGGTTGTGGGTGGTTTAAGCAAGAGAAAGCAGTGCGCGTGCACATTTTCTTCCTCTCTTCCTTCTTCTTGTCATAGCCAAATACGTTCCGTATAATTCGAAAATTTATTTCTCATATCGAAGCCTACTGTCTCGGTTTTCGAATCAACCACAGTAATTACTCAAACTAACAATAAGGAATACAATTAAAATTTATATATTTACTAGCTGATCCGGCAAACGTTGTTTTGCCATACATGTGATTTCAAATTTCAATTAATAAATAAAAAATAAGGGTTGATCGTAGAAGGGTGAAAATTTAGGATTGTATCTGGTATCATAAAAAAAAAGAAACTAAAAATTTTGTCTAAGAAATAAAATAAATATTTAGGGGAAAATTGGACTACTCTTTAACATTTAGGGGGATGAAAAATAGATGTGGGCCGATTCTCGATCCTCGATACTCAATACGCTCACAAAGTTCCACGAGAATCGGTCAAGCCGTTTCGGAGTAGTTCACGTTCGAACCCCTGAAACGAGAATTTTATATAATATAATCTATGAAATAAATCTTCAATCTATGATTATGAAGCGAAATAAGTTTCACTTCATTCCTGTGGCATACTTGGTTTTTAATGAGATTTTTTCTTTAAAATTTTACATTGTCATTTTCGTTCCCAAACCATCACAAACAACGAAACAGTAATATCAAAGCTTTTCACCTCGTACCCGTTCAGGTAATAGGTGGTCGCGATCAGCAACAAAACGAATTGCTCGTGAAGCGTTACATGCGTTCAACGGACGTATACGTGCACGCTGAAGTGAGCGGGGCTTCGTCCGTGGTCATCAAGTGTCCGGCGGGGGTTCTACCTCCCCCGAGGACATTGAGCGAAGCGGGGCAAGCCGCAGTTGCTTACAGGTAACTTTTAATCCTAGAATCTAATTTCAGCAAACAAAAATTGGCAATGCTTCGTTGGAGATTGTGACTAAAGTAATAGGTTCTGAATGTATTTAAAACAAATTGAAATATCTATTTAGCTGATATAAACTAGAGTTTATTACATTATATACATATTCAATAAATGTAAATCGAATTTATTTATTGGACGTTCGTTTACAGTGTTGCTTAATTACATATATTCGTAAAGGAAGGAAAAATTCAATAAAAATAATTTGTATACCCTTTGCTAGGTAGAGAAGATGGTTTTATTTTATTTGAATTCAATTTTGACAATATATTCTTTGTACGGATAGTTGTTAAAAATGCATTTTAATTAAAATTATAAAATATGTAAATAGGGAATTGATTAATGTAAGAGTGAACATTAGATGTCGTTTCTTTATTTACAGCAACACATTTTGCTTTCATTAAACTCTCAAAAGGTTATAATTAATCTTATATATACATTTTGACTTTGACTCGACCTTGAGGGTTTTTCTTTGTTTTATGAAACTTAATGTTTGCACACATTTTAGTGTGGCGTGGGAAGCAAAAGTTCTAACTCGTGCGTGGTGGGTGTACGGGCAACAGGTATCAAAATCCGCCCCAACTGGTGAATACCTCACGACAGGATCGTTTATGATCAGGGGCAAAAAGAACTACCTCCTTCCAGAGCATTTACAATTCGGCTTCAGTTTCCTATTTCGACTTGAAGATAGCTGCATCGAAAGACATAAGGATGAAAGGAAATGTATAGCTGACGATATCTCTGAGGTTGCCGAGAGTGAGAACGACACTGAAATTGTCGTATCCGACGATTCGGACGACGAGAAAGATAGCAAAGACAAATTGGATACAATAGTTGAAAATGAATCGCAAATTAATAAGAATTTTGAAAGTGCTAAAGACGTGGATACAACAAGTGAAAACTTAGATAATGGCGCAGGTAGAGAAGTAAATGATGAATGTGGAAAGGAAATTAATGACTTGAAAAATGAAGGCAATAGTGATTCAGATAGCGACAGTTCTGATGGAGTATTGGATACACATATCAAGGTAAGACATATAGCGGGTAGTTTAATTTGTCGAATTTTGCTGATGCATTAAGGTTCCAAAACTTAAAACGGGATCCTTTTAGCTTTTCGTCTGTCACTAGATTTTTTTCGTAAAATAATAAGTCCAGTAAGCATTAGTGTACTGGTACGTTCTGTTCGTGTACAGAATCATGTATAAACCTAAAATACTATTATTATTTCCAGTGAGTAAAATGAAATTTCCAGTGTTGCAGATTTTTAGCCTCTTATAAATAACGTGTAACGTGGTAAAATCGAGTTTTTACAATAAAAAGTTAGTCATGATTATATTTTTTCTCAATATTAATTTGCCTTTATATAAATAAAAATATGTAAATAATGCGGTAATGAAACACAAGACGCAGACGGCGTTTTATTAAATATTACATAAAATAAGCAGCAATAAAGTTTTTGTAGAAGCCGGTTAATTTTTGAAGCCATGGAAAACAGTATGGACTATTATAAATATATCAACTCGAAGTGTTTTGAGGAATGGCGTTAAATTGGCATTTTGCCAATTACCAGACTAAAACATCACTATTGTACTGTAGCATAACATTTACTGAGTGCAATTTGTCCATATTATAAGCAAGTATTAATATCAAAACATTTACTGTAATAAAATTAATTCCATTCAAAGTTACTGTAATAAAATAGTATTTTCCTTATTAGGTTGATCACGGTACAGGCCAAGTGTTGGTCGCGTCCAAAACACGAACAACATCCGAAATGTCCGAACAGAGTGTGGAATTGAAATTCCCCGCTATTACCAAGAAACCGCAGAAAAAAGAAAGACCCCCTCAAAAGGAGAAAACGCAGAAGGAACAGGAAAAGAATGGCCCAAAACGAGGTCAGAAGGGGAAGTTGAAGAAGATAAGGGAAAAATATAAGGACCAGGATGAAGAAGACCGGGCGTTTATGATGGAGTTGTTGAAGGTGATTATTTTGTATGTCATTTAAAATCTATATCAATACTAGTTGACCCAGCAAACATTGTTTTGCCATACATGTGGTTTCAATTTTCAATTAATAAATTAAAAATAGGGGTTGATTGTAGAGGGGTGCAAATTTAGGGTTGTATGTATTTTTGTATGCTGTGCAATAAAAAAATAAAAATCCCCTTAACATTTAGGGGGATGAAAAATAGATGTTGGCCGATTCTCAGACCTACTGAATACGCTGACGAAGTTTGATGAGAATCGGTCAAGCCGTTTCGGAGGAGTTCAATTTCGAACCCCGTGACACGAGAATTGTATATACTAGCTGACTCGACACGCGTTGCTGTGGTTAATATTTTTGTCATATTACATAAAGAGGAGCTATTTAAGGGAAACGGTAGGGCAACATCAGACATGGTGGTGACCATGCTTGATACAGATACCATTTGTAAAAGATGTGGTGACCTTCATAATAAACTATTACAATGGAATTATTATTTACGTACGACGATGGAAACTTTGAACTTTAAAATTTACTGATTTGGAATTTGAATGAACACTACAGACTTAAATTTATTATTATTTTTATTCAAATTTGTAACAAGTCATTTGGTTTTTCAATTTTAGCCTGACAAAGGTGCAAAGGAATCAAAGAAGGCGCTTAAGCAGGCTGCAAAAGGAAATAAGGAGAAAAAATCTAACCGCGGACCGAAGATACCGCAGCCGGCACCTTTGCTGCTTGAGGCGGAGTCTGATGATGAACCAGAGCTTGAAGCTGAGGTGAGTAAAGGTGGTTCCTTCAATGATGAGGCAGCAAACGAGTACAGAGCCGAAGCGATAAGCGCACCTATTTTGTAACAATATTTGTGATTTTTTTTAATATGCTATCCAAGTCTTCTCCTATTGAGAGTTCTAAGATTATTTCCTTATCCATGCCTGGTATGAGGGAAAATTATGAAATCTAGAATTTTACAAACCTATTAGCTAATGGTAGAGCAATTGATGGTGTAATTAAAAATATTCAAAACAGTTGTATAAAAATGGCTGCCACATAAGCAACTTATCGCGCTTCAAAATTTTGTGCCGTAAAACAATTCTTGGAAACTATCTGAATTTCTTTTACACAAAATATATCGTTCAAAAACCATAGGTAAATTAAAATATCAACAATGCTATAATTTTCAATAAAACTGAAGCTCTCAACGTTCACAGACGGAACAAGCGGGTGACGCAGATACGGAAATGTTGTGTCAGCTGACGGGTGCTCCATACCCAGAAGACGAGCTGCTGTTCGCCGTGCCTGTTGTAGCGCCTTATTCCTCCCTTCATAACTACAAGTGAGTATTATAGGACTCCCTTGAGGTCACACAAATACTGCATATTATGTCCGTGATAAAAATCCAAAAGAAAATTATGTTTAAGTATTTTAGTCAGAATTTATTGTTTTTCTAACATGCTTGGAAATTTGAGCATTATTTTGACAAGCTTTCGACGTAAACAGCGCAGCGGCCGACGATATTTGTATGTAAGACCGTATCTGTTGTGTAATTTAAAAATGGAACGATCGTCCACTCCACAACATGGCGACCGAAGAGGTTTAATTCAAATTTCGAACTGGCTTGCAATAGAAAGATGTTAGTGAAAAAAACATAATTGCCGCGCTTTATTTGAAAAAAGAACAATACAAGCCTTGACCGCAACTGGGCACAGACGTTCGTCCATCTATGCCTCTCTTCTGGCCGCTGCAGTAATGTACTATTTCCTCCAGGTTTAAAGTGAAACTAACCCCTGGCACGAGCAAAAGGGGTAAGGCGGCCAAAACAGCGGTCCAAGTTTTCTTACGGGACAAGGCGGCGTCGTCGCGTGAAAAAGACTTATTGAAAGCGGTCAAGGAAGAAAACGTAGCCAGGAATTTTCCAGGGAAAGTAAAATTGTCCGCCCCACAGCTTCATAAACATAAAAAATAATTGTATTGGTCGGTTTCTTGAAATCTACGTATACGTACAAGGTTTTTAAATGATGTAAAAGATTAGTTATATGAAATTGTAAATTAATGTCCTATCCATAGTATCTGTGCTTTAAGGGCCCAAATGTGATCTGCTATTTTCTTAGCTCAAATTTGTCAATAAAAAATGTACTTGGCAGAGATATGATTAAAAGCTATAAACGATTGAAGTGATATTGTTAAGTTTAATATATTTTGCACCTAACACTGAATTTTATTTTGTCACATCCTGATTATTTTTAAACGTTTCCTAAGTATTAAAAATCTTTTTCCCGTAATAATCTTAATCTATCGATTACAACTGTATATAACTATATAGGAAGGTTTGAGAGATAAATAACAATCCGTTTTAAAGTTCTTATCAACCTTCTATAAGGACTTGCCTTCTTCAAGTTTTGCCTGTCTTAAATTCACTTTACGTCCGTCCACTGAACTTTTAATCAGTAGAACTGTCCAAAATATTCAAACACAACCGATGCTAATCTCAATAAAATGCCGCGTATATGAATCAACTTTATTGGATGCTGTTAATCTTCATCCTCCTCCTCTTCTCCAAAGGCGCCTTCCCCCTCCCCAGGCAGTTCTGGTGGTGGGGGTGGGGGCAAATGTGCGATGCGATATGCCTTGAAACAAAGCCATGGGTTGCATTTTATAAATATTATCAATATTAAACTTATGATTGAAAGATACCTAATAAGTATAACGTAAGGTAGATTCTGAGATTTTTTATAAAATAGGGGGACAAACGCCCTGAGTGACAATAGCGACAGCCTATATACATCCTCTAGTGATTGAGTTGCCGGCCCTTAAGGGAGGAGTACACTTTTGTCTCATATCAATACCATGTGTAAATTGAAATTGAATTAATCACCTCTTCATCAGCGAAAGTGGGATCAGCCATTTCCATAACCTCAGGTCCAACGACGTATTCATCTTGGGGCCACGGCAGTTGGAGTGGTGAAAAGTTTGGTGGCTGATACTTCAACCCCCAGCCGACATACATACACTCCGATCTCCTACGAAATCACCTCTTACACTATTCCTTTAATGGCCCCCAACATTGATGTTCTCGTAGGAACATGATCACCTGATCACCCTTTTGTAACTAGCTGAACATTTGTTCTGGGGTCCAGAAAATTCTAAGAATTTTTAGGCTATAACTATCAGATATACAAATATATGGCTTAGCTCTATAAGTTCTGGATATATAAATCAATATAAGTTCTGAGTTTCGTATTGTTTATAACGATGGTTAGTCAGTGCACTAGTAGTTCGTTCAATGTATGGGCATTTAGTAGTATATCAAGAATACATACTTTCCAGTCGTAGCATACGCTACAGCCCCAGGCCATACATTGCTTCGCAGGGTTACTAGGGCTCTATCTGGGGAGAGGATGGAGCTGACTCGAGGGGTCCAAGCTGGGAGCCCCTCCAAGTGGGCGTCCTCTGAAAGGGGGGTGAAAAGGGGAGGACCACTCTCCGGTTCCACTGGGGGAGGGCCCTCGTCCTCTTCTTCTTCTAACCCTTCTTCCTATTACGAAGAGATTGAACTTCGACTTAATCTTAGACAGTATTGTTTTGTACGAGTATTTAATTACTCTTAAAAGGGCATGGACATTGCTTACTGTTCGCAACAGCTAACCTTTTTCTAAATTAGTATAGCTAACTAATCTCTCGTAGGAGATGGGCCTCAATAGACCCTACGATCCTACGATCTCGGATTCTACGATTTTTCATTGGAAAATATTAACCATTCCAGCATTAGGGTTCCACCAAATGGTCCTGCCCTGTTTCAAAATATGTCTCCCGTGGTGCACCCAATATGTCAAGTTGGTGTCTAAGAGGTCCTTTAACGTGTGGCCTTGGTAGAAGGGGTTGGGGTTGAACGCCAGGTCACCTGCAAAACGCACATTACACTAGAGAGAACAATGGTTCTCTCTACCACCCTTACCAAATCTACAGTAATAGATTTTACAAAATAATAATTTACTGTATTTTAATTCTCACCATAATCCGTCTACCAAGGATCTAAGTTTATACTGTGTATCAGTACGCTTCTATTACAATATTAACCTATTTTGAGTACATCAGACACATTTTTCCATCTTCATTCCTATTTTTATAAATTAGTAAGGGTGGATTGGTAGTCTCTATAATAATTTTATTTACCTAATTTAACAAATCCTCCATAGTCGTAGTTATCATTAACTCATCATATCTTAGAATTAATAGAAAAAATACTTTGCGAAAGTCCATAGTTTAAAACCCTAGTCGAACAATCTACAAGCGAAAAAAACAGCTTTCGATGTATACCATCTTCGAACGCTGTTCGTAGAGGCAACATCCTGAGGATTCTCCGGTGTGGGTTTTTTCGTAGAGTATTGATGCTAGATTGATCTTACTAGAGTTTTCGTCATCTCTTATTATAAACAACGTACCAGCTCCTTCTTCCATATCGATATCCTCTTCTTCTTCACCAGAACCAAAAGTGTAGAAGCCCTGAGGGGCGATGGACGTTGCAGCTTGGATTCGAGCTATTTGGGCGCGAAGGTAATTACGCTCCGTACCTTCAAATGGCGGGAATGTTTGGATCTAAAGATCAGAACATTGAAAATACATTGTATTTATTTCTAAATAGGTTTTTAATAATTAAGAAAACAATAACTCTACATAAAACTACCTTTATATTTAGATTATTGATAAAATTCTTACCTCAGCGTCTAAATCGCCAGACATACATCGTACTGAGAGGCGAGCCACTCTGACCTGATCAGGTGTCAGATCTGGAAGACAAATCCAAGGTTCTCCAGGCAAATTACACACCCAATACACCTATAAGAATAATTAACGCTTATTTTGTAAAATGCAATTATAAGAGTTGGAAGATAAATCTAAAAAGGTTCAGAAATATTTTTAATTTGCTTCAAATCTCCCGCAAATTCCTTTGTGACGAAACATTTTTCCACACGGTCGTTCAGCCTCATAGAAAGGTATTTTTAGCTTGAATTATAGGTGCTAATACAATTTATAAACATATACTTGCATAGATACTCTTAATAAATAAATATATATATATATATATATATATATATATATATATTCTCATTCGCATCGAGGCATTCGCTTGTCTGCCGCTCGGAAAGTGGAAAGCTATAATTTTGCTACACTTTACGTAATAAAAGAGATTAGCTGAATATAATAAAAGATGTATTTATTTTGTCTCAAAAAAATGAAGAGAATGACGTCACTATTTTTTAAAACTTTACTTAGTCATATATAAGATCCAGACCGCAGGCAACAGTTATGCTCATGACACAAATGCTGACTGTACCAGGGATCATTCGGAAATTCATTACATTGAACCAATTGTCAGCCATTGAACTTACTAAACCAAGAATCAGTCTGTACCTTCCTGTCCAATTAGAAGTTAACACATATTTCCCATTCATATTCCAAAACAGAATATCCTCAAACATAGAAAACAAAATATTCTGTCGATTTTCAAATGTATTTCAAAGGAAATCGGAAAAATACATTAACAGGTTTCATGGATACACGGCCGAAGGAAATACTTAGCACCAAATATACCTTCTTATTAACCCCTTGTCCTGGCCTTTCAACCGGAATTGGTGCCGGCGGCTGCCACGTCGACACAGGAATCGGAGGCAATTTGGGTGGAACGGGCTCTTTGGGCTTTTCTTCACGAGCTTCACCCTCACCAACTACACCCAGTGTTTATTAATACCCGCTCATTAAGGTTCTATAGAGATCGGCTATGTAACGAAGATATGGCGAGGCTGGCTGTACCAAACAACAAATGTTCGTACCGCTCACGCTAAATGAGGATGAATATGCTTAAGTCATGTATGACTTGAACGAATGCCTGTTTTACTAAAAGTTAATGTGTGTGGTTTTTCAGAATCTATTTTTTTATAATATTACTGAAATCGTGTTTCCTTCATGTAAAATATTAAAATTTATATTACGACTCTTAATATTAAAATTGCAATAATAAATGTAATACTGGCTGACGCAGCGAACTTCGTTTCTAACAGTCGACAGTGTGTTATGACAGCAGCTACGAATAAAATCGATACAGCCATTTCAGAGATGAGTCGGTACAAACAGTTAAAAAATTAAAAGTGTTATTTTTTTGTAGGTTATCAACGGCTGTTTCAATATTAAAAACAGATACTGCAATTTTATTTATATAAAGGATATTTGTAACAATAATATATTGAAGAATTACTTATTTCTTTCTGCTCTTCAGCTTCGTGTGCTCTATCTTCATCTAGACCTTCTCCTTCACCAGGCATGTCTTTCATTTCAAACTCCTGAAAACACGCATGATTCGTACGATTCCGTCCGTAAGTGAAATTAAAATGCATTAATTATAAATCAAAAGGACTTTACCCACACATTACAGAGCACAATAACGAGGCTCACCCCAAACACGGAGTAAATGTCAAGGTGAATTAATGAAAAATTTACAAAAAAATGTTTTTTTGCACTCGCGATGCAAAATATGCATATGACTCGTAAGAAAGATCGCATATAATAGTCGCCATATGCATACAATAAGTCCATGTTTCCACATTAATCCGCTAAACTTTATTAATAATATAACATGATTAAAAATATATATTTATCATACCCGAATTCTTCTATCCAACTCCTCAATGGTCAAGTCTGTTTCTGCGATGTAATAATTCGCTTTCGTACCATATATTTTACCGAAGAATCTGTGGAAGACGAGAATTCGCATCTATTTGGTCAGGCTGTGTAATTATATGTAAACAAAGCGTTCTCTCTTACCTATAGAGATCATATATAACGATAACTTACCTAACTGTAGCCACTGGTTCTTTGATAGCCAACATATTAAGAGCGATATATAGGGCATAGCATTCATTATCTGCTAAACCATAGCCTGCCTGGAATTAAATTGGAAAATACAACTTTCGTTCTGGTGTTCTGGTGCACGCATCGCATTACAGAGAGGCATTGTATATTTGTGGCATTTAGCCACCAGTTACCACTCTGTTAAATTCATTTGAATGGAATTAAGAATTATTTTGTAAATTACTTTTTTAATAAATTTACAACCAATCTCGTACTTCACTATTTTAAATAAGAAATACATTTAATATATAATTAAACTGTTTGCGTTGAAACTCCGACAATTGGATAGCTATATTTCTTCTCCTAACACAATTTCGGCGCAATTGCTGCAGATATACAACCTGCTTAAAATAATAGTTATTATCTATTAGGTCGGTTATTCGAGGTTTCGTATCTTCTTCCTCCAGATCCAACTCCTGTTCCTCTTCTCCTACTTCTTCCATCTTCTGTGATTTGCTGGCTACTAGCTAAAACATAAAACATATCTAATACATACAAAGGCTCATATTGGGTATTGTTTGTTTAATTAATGTAACTATTATTAAAAGCAGTTGGAATTGTGAATTAGAACGTAACTGGAATTATTTCTATGTTAAAAATACCAAAAGATTGTAGTGACGTTCCCGTAAATTCTGTGATTTGTTTAACATAACGTTAACATCAAACGTAATTACGACACATCATTTATATTAACCCTAACAAACTGGGAGATGTTCTAGCTCTATACTAAGAATAATATAACTTGAATTACACGAAACATTTCATCCACTCTTTGTATAATGGCAAGTTGTGGCGGTGATAAATAAACGTCGTTCAATAAGTCGAAGTTTGGTCGAAATTTCTCTCGCTTCACTTCCCATGAATATTGCTCGAAGTTATCAACTACATTTGGCGGTTTCTGTGTTAAGATCTTCTGAACTATGTCTACCAGGTGGTCGTACCTTAAAAAAGGTTTAGATCAGATCATTCTATTAAATTTACTCAATTTTATTAGGAAAGTCGATAAGCTCAAGAAAAGAGGCTAACTATATTCAACAGTCTATAAAAATACGCATACACCCTTTAGCATTCTGATCTAAACAAAAGATTTGAAAATTTAACTCACAAAGAATCTGCAGTAGCTGCACTTTGCTGTTTCAAGAAGTTTTTCGCAAGGACTAAGTCATTATTAAGATCGGGCATAGCATTTTCACCGGCTGCAATCAAATCAGGTTCCAACATAAATGTCTTCGACATTTTGTAAGTCTATTGGATTCCCTAAAATTATTAAACTTTTCCTCTTAATACAAAATTATCGTGAAATGTTTATTTTTAATGTCATAATTGAAGGGTTATAATTTTTTTACTTCACTGGCATATAACTTAGCTAAGCCATTTATTCTGATAACTGTTTCTTTTCTTTTATGCCCCGTTATCTTGAATCAAAATACTATTACAAATTTATAACGGGAAAAAAAGCGAGGAATTTTAAAACTTTGAAAGTATTGCTTGAAATTCTGTGGTCTGCATAAACAACCTAACTTGGAATCGGAAAATTTTATTAATTCCTGGTATTATGTAATGACAGCTGACATCCTAAATGACAGTTAAACTTGAGAGTTGTTGAGACAGCTGTTGAGTTATTTGTTTAGAATTTGTATTTTTATGTTTATTTATTTCAATAAATCAGAAACGTTAAAGCAACAATTTATTGTTTAAAACACGTTTGTACATAATTTTTGAAACTGAACATATAATAATGATGGTAGTGTCTTTGTACACTTTAAGTTAACATAACCTCAGTTAGATATGGCATTAAAATTTGATGCAGCAGCATATAGTTTTAGAAAAACATACCCCTATGTAGCCAAAGATTTACTACGATGGTTTCCTGGGCATATGAATAAAGGCCTAAAACAAATACAGAGGAAACTTAAATCCGTCGATTGTGTCATTGAAGTTCATGACGCAAGAATTCCTTTTTCTGGTCGAAATCCCATTTTTACAAGTACAATAACAGGTGCAAAACCACATATCTTAGTTTTAAATAAGAAAGACTTAACAATTAAATCGTTAATACCAAGAATCAAGGATCAGTTAGTGGCAGAAGAAGGTGTAAAACATGTGGTGTTTACAAATAGTAAAGACCAGATATGCAGAGGTCTTAAATTGCTTAAACCGCTAATGATAGACTTAATAAAAGGTTCAAACAGGTAAATGTTAACTCTAATTCATGAGTATCTAACAGATTTACAAAAAACTATGATTTTTACCTGAATACTGAATAGATATTAAAATCTTAATGTATACATTTATTTTCTTCAGATATAATCGTAGTGAGGAACAAGATTATAATGTATTGATAATTGGTGTGCCTAATGTGGGAAAATCTTCATTAATAAATATGTTGAGAAGCAGAAATACTCACCAGAAGCATGCTTTACAAGTGGGTGCTGTAGCTGGAGTTACAAAGAGTATGCATACCAAAATAAGGATAAATAGCAATCCTCATATTTTCATGTTTGATACACCTGGTAAGATTTATTAAGTTGTCCCAATCTTCATGTTCATTTTTATAAAAATGTAAAGCTATACTATTTAACACACTATTTAAACTAATTAAATAAATTATTATGGTAAACTAACTCCCATTGTTGGGCTAGAGGATTTTAGTAATTATTATCTTTTAGTAATTTAAAATAAAGCCATCCATGAAACCTAAACTTAGCATAAGCAAGGTGCTCAGAGGACTTTTCTATGATATTCATACAAAAGAAAATAAGGTTATATTAAATAGTAAAAATTTTATTAATAATAAATAAATTTATTTAAATTTTATTAATAGAATATACTCTTTTAAACTGTTTAATATACTATTAAATATTTTTATATTGCCTTATAAATAACCAGGTAATAATCCAAACTCAAGGTTTCTTTTTCTTATCTCATTTCATGTATTACCATATTTAAAACCTAGCTTTTAAGGCGCTGAATGTTATATGACATCATTAAGTTTTTTAATTCTCTGATTATATATGTAAAGATTTATCGAATAAAATTAATTTTTTTTCATTCCACTTTTTTCACAGGTATTCTAGAGCCTTCAGTTTCCGATGTTGAAATGGGTTTGAAGCTGGCACTTTGTGCATCTTTACAGGACCATTTAGTTGGGGAAGAGATAATAGCTGATTACTTATTATACTGGCTCAACGCTCATGAGAACTTCAAATATGTGGAATACATGGGGTTGGAGGAACCAAGTGACGATATTAATAGGGTATGTTGACTTAACAACTTTCTGTAAGTTTCATCAACAGTACATTATTTTCTAAGCAAATGCTTGATTCTATCTTTATTAATTTAGAACATAGACAATTTAACCTGTTTTTGCAACATTTTTTATACTTCACTCTTTTTCATAGTAGGGAGATGTTATATAGCCTTCCTCGACAAATTGACAATTCAATTGGCACCAATAGTTCCTGTGATTATCGCATTCACCTAGTCTATTACAATGGCGTTAGCTTATAATATCACTATAGAAATGAGTGTTTGTGCAGGTACTAATTGCGGGTAGTGCGAAATTTAACCGGATACGACGTGTCCGGGATTTCGACGGCCAGATGAGGGATGTCCCGGATTTAATAGAAACAGCCCGGACGATGATCCGAGGTTTCCGGACGGGGGGAACTAGGAAAGGCACTGCTTGATATACATTTACTTAAGGAGAAAGATAAAAAGGGCTTAAGACGACATTTAGAGACGTTTGGAGGAACTGAGTTATGATTATATTCTGTGATAATATATTCGATTCCTCGTTTACACACTCATTTCGCGTTCACTATGGTAGTCGGCTATCGTCTATGAGAATTGTATACTATGGACTTCTGCAAATTAACACCTCATTCTATTAATTAGACTTGTATATTATTGAATAGTAATTGATGTTAATTTTCAAACAACACCGAGGCTTGGACTAACTAAAATGGTTTAGAAAAACCATTTTAATGTTATATGAGCGTCCATGACACATTCGTGACGAACACTCGTGTGAATATGTAAACACGCTATTGGAATTCGCATGTTATACCAAATAGACGATTTAAAGGCATTAATTTTTTTCTCCTTATTTTAGTTTTCATAAATAAAAACAGTTGTGCCAATCGATAATAAGCTCAAATTTGTGAGACTTTGTATGGGCACGTTATTATTCAATTCAATTTAAAAGTTACCATAAAAGTGAGCCGAGTTTAGCAAATTTATTTTATTTTTCAAAGACTATAGTTTTCTGACCACACTTTATCTACACCATTGAGTTGTGGATTGTGTTTTTGTTCAAGACAGACAATAATTGTATTGATGAAAAATAAAAGTTCTAAATGGTTATTTTTATTTTATTTACTATCATACATCTTAACAGCAGACTCTCCTCACATAGGACGTTAAACAAAAGGCGACTCACAATAGTTCGTTTTTATATACGTTTCCAAACATAGTTGAGTCCTGAAAGTGGAAATAAATTAGTTTTAATCTGACTAGCGTCTCATTTACAACATAATATTAACAATAACAAAAAGTACCACCCCCTGTACAACTCTAAAACAAATTCTAATCACACAATGTCTTCTAGGTGCAATGTCGTCTAACATTTAGGTTTTTAATATGATAATATTAAGAGAAATGCTTAAACAAGTTATCCAAACTCCTTATTTGTGTGGGTTTTCATAATTTAGTCTATGTCCACACGATGACAAAGTCAAAATATCAAAAAAATATACAAGAGAAATGGACAAAATATTATAGTACCGTAAAACTTTAAAAATTATGTGAATCACGTTTCCTAATCGATGCAATCTGCTGAAAACAAAATAGTTGTATTAAAAAACCGGCAATTGAATGAAAGGGCAACACCGATTCGTGCGGGTCTATTTTGATCCTCATAATGTATCCTTTCCAGTTACTAGAAGACGTATACAATACGATTCAAGAGTATCGCTGGTTAATTGAAATAGCAACCAATTGCTACCCGATCACAACAATGTCGAAAATTCACACGGCATGAACGATGGTATCGGATTCTAACGTCTTCGCTCATAGAAAATCGGTATTTTGGAAACGGCGAAGACCATTAAGGATGTCCACTAGCACGGCGAGCACCAATGAAATTAACACCAGAACTCAATATTCAACGTCATCATTCGCCGGTGAAACGTATGAGACAATATCGTTCACAGATGATACCCTGGATATGATAACGACGCCTTGGACTACAGAATCGTGGGAAACGCATACCGTATCTTCTGGAGACCCATTTAATCTAACTTTCTCTAGTGATAGCGATAAGTTGATACCTTTATCGTCATTATCATTTCAGCCTAAATCATCCTCGTCGTACGGTCCCATAAGTGTTGCAAATTACAGCTTTAGTAGGAATACACTGACGGTTTTCAATAATAATACCTTGCCTCGTGGAAGCGAGGCAGTTCTGCCTATAGAGTCTTCTAAATCATCAGGCACGCTAAGTTCATGGACTGTCGAATCGTTCACGAGTGATGGCCGGTTTGCATATAACTCTGGGATTATAAAGGCGTGGAGCTGTAGCCCTTATTCGATGTTCAGCGAAAGTGACCTTTATCCGAGCTCTTTGGATTCGAAAACATTCCTATCAACACCTAGCTTGCTCTCGGATAGCTTCGAGATAATATTATTTGAACAGAGTAATGATATTTTGGCAACATAATAAAATTTTATTAACAAATTGTCGGCTGATTTCAAATATACACACTTAAAAAGTACTTTGTATTCAACCGCTAAACAGAAAAAAAGTAACAAATTTTCTGGTATGTTTTAAAAGTCAATTGTATAATACTAGTAAACTAGTATATCTCACATTTGCCAGTTGGGTTCTAATGTATGTGAATATTTGTAATTAATTACTCGCTTGACCCCTTAGTTTTATTACGGATTCATTGCTTATTAATGACTTTAAGAAAACTCACGTTTCGTAATACACATATTAAGTGTTATTTGTACATTTAAATTAGTATAATTAACTATTTAAACTGATTTTTAGTCGTAATAGGTTTTGTTCCATAATCGATCTCTCAGTTCCCAAAAACTGTGCTATTCAAAATATTAGTCAAGGCCTTAAAATATTTACAATAAATGTTAAGTTAAAATATTTCAATTACCTTTAAATATATGTGATCAAAGTTTTAAGCAGAGCTAATTTTAAAGTGTCGAATTATAATCTGAAACTCCACACTAAATTAATGTTTATATTTGTTACTGCCTGTTCAGAGGCGGGTTGTGTTCAGAGAGTTCATAGACAATGCCGAACTCGAACCACAGATCTGTCAAATTATTCGTCCCTCTACCTCTATCGATGGTATCTACCTATACTTAAAGGATTTTAAAGAAAGATCCTATCTACTACATATACTTATATCTATTTGATAAATAAAACAATTTTTTTACCAAAGACATGTATATTCAAATAAATGCAATGAACAACCAAGCAAGCATATAAATACTACTCACAAATATTTAAATTAGAATTAAAATATATTTCAAGTGACAACAAAATCTTCACGATGTATTTCTCGGATCCATTTAAATTTTGGAAAAATCGATTAAACAAACTTTTAACGTACATTTTAGATACATATTACAACAATACTTAATACTTGTCTTTCTTCAGTTTAAACTTCAAAAAACAATTGGAAATGTTATATAATAATTATTCGTTGTAGGTATATCCTCGGCCTTCCATTTATGCTTTAGGTACATTGCACAGACCAACAACCGTCTTATAGTATTTGGATTCGGTTAAAGAGTCGACCAGGAATTTTCCTAAATCATGTTTGGAGATAGCGCGTCCAGGTGACTTCTCGGGGTTGATTTCAACGATCATCTCCCGGCTTGGATCATCTGCGAACAAAAGGGATTTAAGCTTTGTGTAATACTAAGTAAATTACTCCATCCTCGATTACTAATGAACATTTTTTTATCCAAGCACACCTTTGGTGTTTGGAGACATGCAATTACTTTACCTATCTTCCCATTGTCGTGCCACCGTATGAATCTTAAAATTATTCATTTATAACGTATAAGTTAAAAGCTATCTTCAATCGCTAAGTATTTGTTTCTAGAAGGGAATTGTAGAGCTTAAGCTCCACTGAAAATTTTAGGAAGTAAAATTAATTATATGTTAATATATTACAGTAAGTATTAAAAGCAAACACGAATTGGTGCAGAATTCGCAATATCCAAAATTAATATCATCATCGGATGTCCAAATTCTAGCATGAGCCAGTTCACGACACTGGTGTGAACCACCAGTGACCAGGCAAACCCTTTGTATTGCAAAGCTATTTCTGATGTTTGTCGAGCCTAAATGGTGTGTGTGTGTGTGTGTGTGTGTGTAACTGGCACACTAATGAAATACAGTTCTTGATTAAAGCCTGTTAGTAGCCTGTAAAGTTAAAATAATTAAAAATTATATATAATGCATTATTATTTATAATTTAGAAATCCTAATATAATCCTATCGTAAAATATTACGGAACAATGGTCTCACTAATGAGTTATTCATATATACGTTTGTTTTATAAATTATATTTAATTATATCAAAGATTATTTCCCACGACGTAAGTTCCGTTACAATATTAAATTCATGTGATATTTACTTTAATAGTTAGCTGATGAAAATATGGCCGCGCTAAGACTCAGCGAATGCGAAGCGACTTAAAACAAAATTTAAATATAATTACATTATTTAAAAAATTTCCGCCGTTTCGTGTGCTTTACAGCGTGCGTGGTCTAGCGTGTCATAACTTAAATCCGTTAAAAAGTGTTTTTCTTTAAATGAGTAACAGTTATGTTAATAAAAGACAATATTATGACTTAAACCAATTTTAGCAATAGCATTTTTCCAAGTGAAACACTAATATATTCTACGAGAAATATAATACATGGTAGGCAACTTTAAATAACAAAATCCGTTTGAGGAAATAAATGTAATTCTTGATTTCTATTATTGTATAAATTAAGCAATGATGAATTAATTATGAAGTACGTCAAATGAAAGATAATATTTGTATTGGCCGACGGATATTTGCTTTAATATAAGAAATATTTACACAATTATATTTGACCAAACTGTCCTAAATTAATCTATAAAGGGCTCATAGGGCTCAATATTCCTTTATTTGTACGACCTTATTCAAAATATGACTATCAAATGTTATGTACAGTAATTGTTAAGTGGAACAAGATAAGGAAGGCATTCCATAGCTATACTGTGAGCCCCTCTACTGTTCATGTTTTCCTCAAATCACTCTTCGTCTCTTTCAAACAGTGTTTATGCTATACGAAGGGACGGATAAGAGTATAAATAATGTTTGTAGAGGAACTAAGAACTAGCAGGTTCAAGGTTTGAATTCCTGAAATAATACAAAGCCGCTTCACGGATCTAGATTTTCTAAGATAAAGTTATCTACAACTAAAATCGACTTTTTATCTTACGATCATCGCATCTCTTGCTTTCTGTAGCCAGCAATTTTCTACTAACCAATACAAATATATTACGACGCAGTTTTTATATTATACAATCTTTAATTACTATATTTACATATTGTACCTCATACACAATTACGTGGTTCAACTATGTCATAGAAGTGTTATGCGCTCATGGATATCAGGATGCAAGTACGTTGGCGGCCTTTAAATCAAACACTATAATTTGTCATATTAATCAAACGCGTCAGTTTGTTTCCATAAATGACGAAGTTACAAACAATTGGAGATATAACATAGATCATTTATCGCAAATTCAATCCATTCTGCAGTATTACCAATTGTCTGAAATTGCACCGTTTCTATAACAGGACGTCCTGGACGGATGTTATCAATCAAACAAACGAACAAATCTGTGGGTACCTTCTATTGCAAATACCCTTCCGCCCGCATGATATAAGATACCCGATCGCAAATTCCATTAATAGGGTTGATACATTAAATGAAAAGGAAGAGAGGAATATAGTTCAAATTAGTTACTAATGGAATGTTACCATGAGGTATACCTGACTATGCCCTGTGGAGATGGCATATTTCAGGTATAAAATTCTAATAGACTAATTTATTTTACAGTTTTCATGGAGGTTCATAGAGGCAACATCCTGAGTATGCTCCGATGTCGAGGCGAAGCGTACATCGAGTGTTTGAGGAGTTTTTCTTGCTAGTAAAATGGTTAATTAGAATTGTATACTATGGACTTCCGCAAAGTAACGACTGATTCTATTAATTATACAAGTTAAAAAACCTTACCTACATACTGAAATGTGAAGATATAACTTTATCTAAACGACAATAATTCCTCAATATTTCTCACGCGTTGTGACATGTGACTAATCAATGGATTGGACACCTTCCCTGAATTGTTCCATTTCTTGATAATGATAAATTCATAGATCGTTTATTATTTATCGTAACACTCAATCATTTTCGACCTAAATTATTGTCTTGATTCCTAAGACGATAAGTATTATTTTAAACATTTATAACTACTTAAGTCTTTCGTGAGAGAGAAAACTTAAGTAAGACTGTTTCATATAAAAAGTATGTATATTAAACCTTCGAATTTCGATTCGTAAGAGCGTATCCAATTTCTTCAAATAGACAGAGATAATTAAACAGACAGAGAAACAAACATCTCTGTCTGTTTCTATGAGCTAACGAAACTGTTGGACCGATTCGATTGAAATATTCGATGTACCATATGTCCCTCATCAATCTTAAGAGAGATTTTACTCCGATTTTATTATTTTTATTTATTATTATTGACTATGATGATTATTGTGAGCTTTAGTATTCATTAGGAAATATGAATTATTTTACTAAGAAAACTGAAATTTATATTATTGTAATTAAATATAAATAATAATGTAACTGTCGCGCCAGAGTTAAGCAAATTTTGACTAAATTGTTCATTATCTTTACCGAGAGTGACCACACGGACGAATTTACGGTCCAAAGCAACTTTTGAATGAATCATTTCCAAATATAATAAAGTATAGTCTTAATTAATTAATTAGACCTAAATTTCTCTAAACAAACTCCAAAATGTTCGGCGTTTCTTGTTTACAAGCCATGACCGCTATAAAATCTTAAAATAGCCTCACCTTGTGCATTTTACGGTTACGAAGTCGTCAAAAAATAATTTCATAATATCCTTAGCCTTGCTAAAAATATCCACGTTCCAAAAATAACATCTCACATTTTTTTATTAATATATGCATTTCATTTTGTGTATTTTCGAATACATTAAATGTTTTATCAGATGGGAAGTTGGGAAATTATTTCTATTTCTAGAAATCATTTTATTTTATCACAATTTTATATTTCCATTTTATATATGGAAGCGTGATAATTCTCTGATGGATCGTATCAGAAATGAGGTTATCCGTGAGAGGACTAAGGTTACCGACATAGCTGTCAAAATATGCAAGCTGAAGTGGCAGTGGGCTGGTCATATCTGCCGAAGAACCGATAACCGTTGGGGTAGTGGCTGGATGAGGAAGGCCGAGGACCGAGTGTTGTGGCGTTCCTTGGGGAGGAGGCCTATGTCCAGCAGTGGACGAAAGTAGGCTGATGATGATGATGATGATATAAAGGGAATAATTCAAACCTTTCTATTTATTGATACTTGATTGACGCCATGTAACTTCGTTAATATGTCAATCCTAAACATCGATGTTTAGAATCGAACCCAGAACTAGTTCTTCCAAGTACACTAAAACCACCCTTATTCAGCTAATACGAACAAAACTATGACAGATTAGACATTGTTGGATATTAACCTTGAATATTTATTTATTTAAATTTGCTGAAATAGCGGCATATATTATATCTATACGTCTATCAGCAAGTTGTATCTCATGCTATCTGTTGAAAGACAAAAAAGTAATAAACAATACAATCAAGAAGCCGCAGCAAATTCAGATGATATTGTTTAGTATATGGTAACTGACATATCCAACGAATCTAGTATGTTGTAATCTAGCGCTTTTTAAACAAATATTAAACTTACCAGATATATGTGGCGGGAAAACTGCGATCCAATTCAATCCAGATCCTTTTAGCTCTTCATACATCCTCTTGTGGTCCTTCGTAAGCTGAATGAATCTCTCCGGGACCTTGTCTTCTTCGTAAAACAGGAACGCGGAAATACAACAGGAGACTGCGGTCACGTGTTTCGCTCTCATAGCGTCGATAATGTTCTTCGTGCCTTCGGACATATCTGAAGTCGGGTCTAAACTACCCCTGGTACCCAACGCAATGACCACGCCATCGGTGCCTTCGATGGCGTTAGTTACGGAGTCAGCTTCCAACACATCACCTTTGACAACTTCCACTTTCGATCTCAAATCCTCAGGAAGCTTCGATGGGTCGCGTACGAAAGCTCGTACTTCATATCCTAAGTAAAAATATTATTAACTAATTAGTAATTACGTATTGCGTAGAGGCCAATATATTTTTATTAAATTACCACAGAGTTTAAACACCTGAATCCACACTGTCGAAAAACAGGGCGACGTTTACGAACTTTAACACCCTACTTTATATTTAGATGAACGACTATTATGTGATGTTAAATTTTTTTAAGGGCTGCGTCTTTCTTTACCATACAAAATTAACGTGATTTAAATTACAATAACACTATTAACATATTGAACACTATGAAAATCGTGTTTTAATGAATATTAATTAATTAATTGTCAATACAGTGTCATTAAGCATCATGGCATGACTGTTACTTTTCACTAGGTAATTGTGTTTTTATATAATATTTTTTAAACACTACATTTTTAGTTAAAAATTCAGTTTAACGAGGTATATTCTTGTGGCATTTAGTACATTTACCTGATTCATAGAATACCGTAACATTTATATCGTAATAAACATATTTAATTACTATAATACAATAAACTATATATACATATTTAATTACTATATATACATATTTAATTACTATATATACATATTTAATTACTATATAAAACTAGGAACTTCTTTCAACTTAACACTAGGAAGACATTTTCTTAAAGTTAATTCAAAAGTTCCTAGGAACCTACTTCTTAGTTACCTCTTCATCTAGATGTCAAATAAGTGACGATTAATCATATTCAATTTACCTTTTTTGAGAGCTGCTTCAACTGCACAAATACCGGTCATGCCGGAGGATCCAAATATTACGATTTTCATGGCTTCTGTTAATATATGACTACACTGAAAGCACAATCGATAAATTCTAATAAATAATATTAAAAGAACTTAGATTTCCGCAAATTATCTAATCAGGTTAGGTTATCTAATCGACAAGCCCAATAATGATTATAATCATCCGACGTACGTCTAATCCCAAAGGCCGAGTAATACTGAGCGGCGTTGCGGTTGTCCGTTTTACAATTACAATTTACTTTATTTACGTTTAATCTTAAGAACAATTCCGTTGGATTCAATATACTTTGTTTTTAAACAATGAACTATCGTATGTTGCGGGTTGGCCGGGTTGCTTCGTTATTTATACATGAAATCAGCTGAGAATTGTGTAACTCCTACTACTTTAAACTTACTTTAACTCGAAATGTCAATGCCATGTCGATGCTGTCAGTCTATTGTCAGGATTATATTGTCAAATATCAAAAGCCTGTCAATATAATTGCTCATGGTTGGTGTATCTTGTAACGTTGTAAGTCAAAAGTGGTAACCTCAAATTCTTCATGCCGTCAACATAAATATTAGACGTTGGTTCTTATCACACACAATAAATGAAAAGATATGGCAGACGTTGAAGAATACTTTCCTCGAGGAGGGAAAAAACCAACTACAGCTAATTTTGTGCAAACTTCAAATGTAAGTACAATATAATACTACAACTATATTATTGAGCTTAATTATATTGTGTTAATGAATAAACTAGTTTTTGGGTGCGGCTGAGAAAAAAGAAACAAAAAGAAAACAGAAAAAGAAGAAATCAGAAGAAGATGATGGGTACTTATCAGAAGAAGCTTCCAAAGATGTTGATAATTCATTTAAAACTTGTGGAGTTTGGCTTAGTTACAAGGTATGATGTCTAAGGTCCGTTTTGAAATAAATATTGTAACCTACCTTTATATAAGCTGTAAGATGCAATTCACCCAAGTTAAGCTATTGGTTAAATATTATAATGTGTGGCTATGCATGCTCTAAAATAAATTATTAAAATTCTAAATTTTAACAGGTATGAATAACAATCCTAATGTAGAATATATAAAGAATAACAATTTATTACACAGGCTCTGAAAGAGGATTTTGTAGTCTTGGGTCGGATATCTCAAATCAAGGAAACCAAAATGTTGATCTCTTTGCCAAGCAGGCTGATTGGAACAGTCATGGCATGTCATATAAGTGAGCCTTATAATAAACTATTAGAAGCTTATGTGGAGGATAAAGTAAGTTTCTTTTTGTGAATAAAGACTTAGTCAGTGCACATCACATTTTTAGTTGTCTTTGTCAAGACCCTTTAAAATGAGTCTTACAAGGCTGTAGTTTTTAAAAATTAAAATATCATTTAATATGAACATAATTATATTTTCATGTACATTATAGAAATAAAGTTAAGTTTAACCGTTTCAAAATTAAATTGTGCTCCTAATTCATTTAAATAATCAAAATTAATTTCATTGCAGATTGACAAAGTGAAAGAGCTGACGGAAATTTTCAAACGTGGCCAATATGTCTGTGTAAAAGTACTAGAAGTAAAAGATAAACAAGCCATGTTAACAATTATGCCACAACATGTAAATAGCCATAGAAAGCATAGTGATCTGCATAAAGGTAATCTTGCTTATAACTCTTAATACATTTGTAGTATTTAATTTTAACACAAAAATTAATTTCTTGCCCATGCCTTGATAGGAAAATTATACCATGTAATATGTTTTATTTGTAATTATTAAATTTTATTTCACTAAATTTTATAAGTAAAATCACACTTACATATTAAAACATCTGTATAGTTGAAATATTCTACTACATCATATAATTAAAGCATGTAGACAATTAGGAAATTGAAACTAAAATACAGCAGTGGAAGGGTTTTTTAGGCCATTTTGATATGGTAAACTTATATGTTATAAAAATTCAGGATATTTTTAATGATCACATTATGTTCTATGCATTGAGCACCAAATATGTAGACTATTGAAAACTTCAAGTTATTAAAAAAAAAAAAAAAAAAAAGGGGGAAAAGGGGTTTTAGGGGATACCAAAAATGAATGCAGCCCCGGAGTTTATAAAATAATGGGGTTTTCTTTTATGTTGGCTAAGGCAACACATTGTAATATGATTATTTTGGATAAATATTTAGGTGCTCTCATCCAAGCTGCAGTATCATCAGTAGAAGATCATGGCTACATCATGGAGACTGGTATACCAAACGCAACAGCGTTCTTGCCTAAGAAAAACGATATGGATTTGGGTATGTATATTACTTGCGTTAATTAAAATATGTCATAATTCAGGACACGTCAACACACGTTTTTCAGCTTTTTTACAGCTCTAATAAACACATAGATAATTCTTTTAAAAAAGAAAACACACAGCCAATGTTTGCTTACAAGGCATAGGATGGTGATTATGTAACTACTGGTTTGTCATATGCTCACTACTACTGATAGTAGAGACATGTTATATATCTTTGAAAATTGGACTACCCAACACAAAGCAGTCTTAAGTTGAATATTAAAACTTTGAGTACTATGTTTTAATGTGAGTGAGCTATTGAAGTCATTGATAAGCACAATTTGACAACACCACCGAGAAAAGAGCATCTGGCATTGTGAATGTCCATGGGCAGCGGTTTCACTTAATATTTTTGCCCATTTCCCTATATTTTATAAAAAAAATAATCTATGCGGCCTCATTAATTGCGATAGACTAAAGAGATGTCACGATTTTCGCGGACTACAAATGTATATGTAGTAGGTTTCGGTTTGTTAGTTAAAAAGGCTTTCGATTCAATCTACTTGTATTTTGATCACTGGTGACGGTATATCTGCTGGGCTCTTTAAGCGTTTACTTGGTAAATATTTACTTTTCGAACCTATAGTTTTTTATCCTATAAAGATTGTTTTATAGATAAAACAAATTTAGGAAATTGTTGCGTAAATTGATACAATCGCTTGTTTGTTTTTTCTAATGTCCATTTATAAAAACACCTAAACGGTTACTTATATTTAATTTTATTAAAAGAATTTGTGTTTTCTTAAAAATATAAGAAGACGAAACCTATCGACAATGTAAACTTTTCAAGGTGCTTGACAATAAATAAATTGCATTACTGGGTCAATGTTATTTTTGGCCCAAGCTATTTTTGTATTGGGTCAACCACTTGCCAAACGAGTCGTACCTGCTATAACGGTAATACTATTTTTGGATACACTTTCGATATATTACAAGATATTAAATTTACAATTTATAGATAATTAATTGAATTGTAAGGAATTGGTTAGGTCATTACTGTGTTCTTAAAGTATTTGTGTAATCTGTATGACTCACTCATACTTTATTATTTTTGGGTAAGCAAATATATAGCAAAGTATTTCACCGCGCATAGAGAGTAAATCTTCGTTAAATTCTTGGTTAATTGAAATTGTAACCCCAATTTCAGCTTAATAATAGTAATTGTAAAACTATATAATATTATGGATTAGCAAACAATTTTTTTTTAAAGTTCTCGTTACGTAGATGCCATTAATGAATTCGCACTATCCAGAGAACAAGCTCTTATCGCAACGATGGTAACTAAAATTTATTATGTCTGAATTAACTTCGTATCTTATACTCGATCGATATTTCCACACAGTCCTCTCTAAATAATGAAAATTAAAATTATTTTCGTATCAGATTCGCTTAAAGTTAATTCGGTTATTTTTGGATGCACAAAAACCAGTTCCACATGCGATTTTTTATTGCATGTAACGGTATGTCGTAGACCTTCAGTATATTTTTGAGAGCAGATAATTAAAACGAAGCATTGATTAAAAGACACACTTTAATATGAGTTTAAAGAAACGAATATATAATATAATTAGGAATATATTTATAAATATTCATGCCACGTCTATAAATTTAGGTGTGACGCTGATAGGACATCAGTATTCGTAATACATAGGTAAAACAAAAAATATTCTCAAATATAATTGACAGAAGCGTGTTACAGACTGAAAATGTTTTTTTTTTTTTCTTTTATAAGACAGAGAATAGTGCTAACCGCCGCTCATGGACACCTGCAGCGCCAAGAGGTTTTCAGGCGCGTTGCCGGCCTTTAAGGGATAAGTACGCTCTTTTCTTGAAGGCACCCAAGTCGTATCGGCACAAAATTTATTATTTGTGTAACAATATACTTAGTTAATATAATAAAACGATTTCTTTAATATTTTAATATTCATATTTACCGATGACAGTGACGATGTTAAAACCATTTTGAAGCTGCAAGGCCGAAATCTCTCCTTAATGGTTTGGATATCTTTATATATATAATTCTTCTGTGAGTGTGTATGTCACTGAACTTCTCTCAAACGATTGGACCGATTTTGATGAAATTTTTTGTGTGTGTTCAAGGGGATCTAGGAATGGTTTAGATTCACAATTTTGGCCGCTGGACAATGTTTTTTTAATTATTTTTTAATTTATTAGTAGTTGTTGATTTTGGAATGTTTAACATTGGATCCGAAAGACGGCGCTACTATCGCAGTGTCAAATTTTAAATAATATTCGAATAATTAATTGAAAATTGAAATCACATGTATGGCAAAACAACGTTTGCCGGATCAGCTAGTTTGATATAAATATAGCAGCAATATTTTTCAATAGATGTGGGTATGGTCACCTGGTGCAGCGTGAAATCCATTCAGGCCTCGTCTGACAATAACGTGATAACACTAAGCATTGAGCCAACAGCCCTGCAGAACGCATTCCAGAAATCTCCAACAACCAGTATACCACCGGGCACGGCTGTTGAGTTCATCGTAGATAAGGTAACGGAAAATCTAATAAATTTTCTTTTGAAAATGTTCAATTTCCCACTAATCGATTTAATTAGTTGAAAGTGGTATTCCTGTATTCATTGTAGGCATATTTCTGCTTCAGTATAAATTTTTAGATCTTAAAACAGTGCCACGCACGCAGTGGCAAACGTCGAGAAAATTTAAAATAATGTAAAATATACTTAAATTTTGTGAATATACATAACTTAATCTGTTAATAAAGTATTATTTATTAGCCGGAACTCGAATGCAAAAGTTACAAGTGAAATCAATTATTTGTTTAACCAAGCATGGTTTAAATATACAGGAATCTCTAATCGCTGTATATATTTACAATGAAATATTTTCCAGCCTCTGGACAATGGCATCGAAGGACGTATATTTGGAGATCGTACTGCGTATATTCAGCGACACCACATCGATGCTGTAAAGGGGAAGAAGCCGGCTCTAGGGGCTAAGGTGTTTCATTTTACATTATTTGTGGAATTGTAAATTGGGAGCGCGCCGCTGTCCCCAAAGAAACACTACAAAATATTATTTTTGTTCGACATACAGTATGAACTTCGATAGAAATTTTGGATATATTAATGTCTCTTAAAAGGTCAATTTTAAAAGATCATATCTATGATAGTTGGTATGGAAAATATACTAAATACTAGTTATATACTTAATTTAAAATACACTCACCCCTTTTTCACCCCTCTCTTTTTTCCTTTTTTTTTTTTTTTTTTTTTAACCCCCCCTTTTCCCAAAAATAAATTTTCCTTTTTTTCCCCCTTTTCCTTCCAATTTTTTTTTCCCCTTTTTTTTTAAAAAAATTTCTTTTCTAAATTTTTGAATGTTTGTTGGAAAATTTTCCAAAAACTTTAATCACATTATTTTTTTTAATACACTTTCTTTTGTAGCGCCTCTCAATATGTTTAAAAAAAACCAATAGATATGGATAAATCAGTGTTCTTCTCTCTCTCATGTCTATATATACTGAACAAATAAGCGTTAGTGCAAGAATAATAATTAAGTTAGAATTTTGAGAAATTTCACAGATTATATAATAGAAAATGTGATACATTTTTGAGAAATATAAAAGGACCGGTATTATTATTGTCCTTGCAACATGATATTTACAAAATTTGTTTTTAGATAAGGGCGCGTCTCCTCTACACTCTGTCGGTGACAAATATCCCATATTTGACCATGCAAGATATATTTGACCCTGTATGTGTGGACATGACCCAAGAACAAAAATATAAAGATGGCGATATTATAGACGACGCCCAGGTGAGTTACTAAAGGAAAAAGTCCTACTACACGATTCGATAACGAAGCAATATTAAAAAAGTATTTTATTTATTAATTTCTAAAAGTTAGTATTTGTAAAAAAAATTTGTAACGAATTCAATTGAATTTAATTCCTCAACATTGAATTGGAAATATTTGTGACAGGTAATAAATATTATTATTCAAAAATGTATTTTGCAGGTCCTTAAAATCATTGGCCGATGTGTTTACCTGAAACTCAGCGCTGGCCAAACCGGTGTTTTGAGTATCCGCAGTCTGCAGATGGACGAGAACCTCACTGATGAACAGCTTCTCGCCAAGTCCTATCCTGCTGGTAAATTTATGTTTACTTCAAAACAAGAAGCCATATTTTTTTCGTTAATTGCGCACAAATTTTTAGAAATAGTCTCGAGTTAATATTATTAAATATAAATTGGTAAATCGGTTACGATTGAATTCAGTTTTCATAAAATTATTACAATATAGTAATCAAATGTTTTGGGACTATTATTTGTGACACACGTACGACTATATTTAAATCAATTTATCGTGTCGTACTATCGATACGATAAATTTAGTTCAAATGCATTAGAGAATTTTTTCTCCGCAGGTAGCACACACAAAATCCGTATCCTTGGCTATCACCTCGTAGACAGAATGTATTCAGTGACAGACCAACCGGACATACTTCGAGAGCTGTATTTCACTCTGGCTCAACTTAGTGTAGGCGAGTGTGTTACTGCCACTATTAATACTGTGGCCGACACTTATCTAAGAGCGAGTGTGGGAAGAATACCAGGTATATACATTTTTTTGTAATTTTTTCTTAATCTGAAATATTAAAATAGTTTAAATATTGTGTTTTTTTTTTTGGTTCAAAATTATAAGCATCCAAGAGTTGTTACAATAGTTTTGCATATAAAACCTATTTGGTTTGATTTCTAAAATTTTCTTTTTCTATTTTCAGGTTTCGTACCACAGATACACATTACAGACTCGGGAGTGTTCATAGATCCAAAAAAAGCGAGCACCTCGAAGCTGCTCAAGAAGAAGTTTAAGGTCGGTTTAGTTACCTAGTAAATATATTTAGAGAAAAAAATTACATAACGCTTACAAATTAATCTATAATGTGCATATACATTATGTTTTTGTCTCCTAACAAAAAGAAATACAAATTATACGTTACACTTATTGTTGGGAACTAAAAGTAAATATAATTTCTTTTCAGGTGGGACAGGAAGTGAAAGCTAGAGTATTATACGTGGACCATGCAAAGGGCAACGCCGTTCTAACTCTGAAACCGACTCTGCTGTCGCCGGATACCTCCGTTCTGTTAAAATTCCAAGACGCACGCATCGGCCGATCCTATACGGGCGTTGTCACGGTGGGATTAAATAAATATTAAAAATCGGAACCCAATAATCTCACACAGATATACATCAATTCAAAATAATAATTACTGACACACACACACTTACACACACATTTCGATTGCTATATCACGGTAAAAATTTAATAATATGTTGTCTTCTTATTTTGATGAGATTTTTTATTAATGGCCTATAAAATCTAAATTATAATTCCTGGAGGTAGGCGTTGAGCTTCAGATGCCATCTTTTTCTATTATTTGCATTTTAAAAAATTATAGGGACTCAGGGCAAAAAGCACTGCTTTACATTTTAACATTAAATTGAAATTGGCAAGTTTTTTTTAAAATATAGCTTATTGTTTTCGTTGACACTCCTCTTAACCCGGATAACTTTCTCATTTAGCGGTGGTGTGGGGGGGGGGGGGGTATAGGTAGTAGTGGTTAAAATTATGTCTTAACTACTATGTTTGATACCATATTATTGCGTCTGCTGGAGATAAATTGTAAGTCTGATAAAAATATGTTTTGTTTCGACAGGCGATACGTGACTATCTGTTGGTAACATTCTTCGATAACATAACCTGTTTGATACCGCGGAAGTTGGTGAGCAGGGAGCCAATTGAAAATCTCATGGATTCCTTCCATCTGGGACAATTGGTATGTATTTAATCATTCCTTTTAACTGCCCGATCTACTACACCAAAACTAATATATTTTTAATATTCCTTAAATATTGTAAAAGTAATCGTTTTCAAAATACCAAACTAATGTCATTCCTAATCTAATTTTTATGTCTATTTTGTTTTAAATACTCTTTCCTTATGTCATTTACAGTCATAAAGGCGTAAAGAATAACATGGCTTTTGTATTTACAGCTGACATGCGTTGTAGTACACACTAGTCTTAAAGAGAAGAAAATAATCGCCAGTCTCACTACCGAGCCATTTGATCCAGTAAGTATAAGATACAAGAAACATATCAAGTATTTAGAACCAATATATTTTTAAAGGTGTAATTAATATATTTTTTTAGTTTAATAAGAAAACGAAGCGTAAACGTAACGAGAGCATTAAATGTGATGGCGATCATGAATCAAATGATAATATTAAGAAGCGAAAGAAAACTAAAGAGTCGGAGGAAAACGAGGATATAGGCGAAGTGAGTTTAGAAAAGGATAAAAAAAAGAAAAAGAAAAAAGAAATAGGTGGTGATGACGAAGAACCAGTTGATGAGGATACAGTTAAATCAAAGAAGAAAGATAAAAAGAAAAAGGAAGCAATAAAAACAGAAGATGAAACAAAATCTGAATCAGTTGTTGAGAGTACAAATAAAACTAAAAAAGACAAGAAGAAAAAAGAACATAAAACAGAAGAGGCAGAACCGAAAGCTGATAAAGGAAAAAAGAAAAAAGAAAAGAAACTGATCGAAGAAGACGAAAGTGATGCAATAGAAGCCGATATGCCAGACGACCAATTTTCAGTACTACATCCAAAAGATGTAGGTCTGCTAGATCTTTCTACGTGCGAAGATGAGGAACATTATAAACAACGCATAACGCAGATACTGAAATCAGTCAATATAAAAATGAAACATGCGGACATTATCGAAGGCAAAATACAAAAGTTAGAAGTCAAAGGTCTCAACCCTCAGAACAAGAAGCAGCACACTGAATTACACATACAACGATTGACAATCCAAGAAAGTGTTACGCAAATGTTGGAAACGGTGAAAATAGCACAACAGAGGTTAAAAGAACTACAAACGAAAGAGACAGAAGAGCCGCCTAATATAGAGAGTAACATCGAAGAGAGAATAGACAAACTGAAAGAAGTAAAGGTGTTGGATAAATTAGAGCCTGTGATTGAAGTGCCGAGTGCTAAAGGCTTTTGGTCCTTGGATAAGCAAATAGTGAATCAGGACGAAGAATCGAGTAGTGGTGAAGATGAAGTGAGTTTATTAACAAAGAATAATTTTACCTAATTCGGGTGAATACGATTAAAGTATGACTTGTAATTCTCTATTCAGGAGGAAGAAATTCCTAAAAAGAAGCGCAAGAAACTGAGTGCAGCTGAAAAAGTGGCTAAGGCGAGAGAAGAAGAAGAGAGAGTGAGGGAAATGGAGAAAAGGGCGATAGAGAGTGAGAATGAGCCGCGGTCGGTGGAGCAGTTCCAGAGGGCGCTGCTGGCGAGCCCCAACTGCAGCCAGCTTTGGATTGCCTACATGGCTTTCCACCTGCAGGTAATCATTTTTTATGGTTATTTTGCCACTCATATACATTAGAAGTAAATTTATTTTAATTTTATGAAGTATAGCTGTTCAGTGGCACTTTATGAATAATTATTAAAAATTTTTAATACAAACCAACAACAGAATTATAACCGCCTAGTAAATCCTAGAATCCTGTGACTTGCTAATGAAATTTGTGGTTGTGCATATTTAATATATTAAGACGTATCAAAATAATATCTCTCACTAACTTTCAAATTTAAAAAAAAATCTATAAAAATACAGATAGTTCCAAACATTTAATCTTCAAAATTTCCGTACAAAGTATACTTTGAAATTTCTTTACGGTTCTGCGTTAGTGTTGTATCAATTTGTATTTATTGAACTTTCGATATAGCCAACAATATGTATTTTGTCTCTTTCTATCATTGCACAGGCGACAGAGATAGAGCGAGCCCGTGGCGTGGCCCGAAAAGCGATTAACACAATCAACTTCAGAGAGGAACTGGAACGTCTCAATGTTTGGATAGCTTTACTCAACCTCGAACATCGGTTTGGTACCAAGGTAAGCTATTTATACCTAACACAACTCATACACATATACTTAAATATATATAACATCTAAATCATAGCCAACCGATATACTTATGACTCAAATTAGAATTAGAATTCAAATTATACAACTGTCTGCCGTCACCACGGTTGCATCTATAACTTTCAATATTCATATATGTCACGTTTTAATAAATGTCAAAATTATCGCGATTTTAGTTTTGCTAATGGCACCCTTAATTTTCCAGGAAACCCAAACCAAAACCCTCGAAGAAGCCTTACAGATGAACGATAGGTACCAGGTCCACAGCAAACTACTGGAGATACTCCTCGACACCAGCAAGCAGCACGAGCTAAGCCAGCTCTGTGACGTGATGCAGAGGAAGTACCGGCAGAACATTAACATGTATGTCGCATGTGGAACTGTCTGCTACAAGGCTGGCTTGTTGGAAAAGGCCAGACAGCTGATGCAGAAGGGTATGGTGGCGTTGGAGAAGAAAGAACGTGAGTTATATGCTAGCAGTTTCAGAGAGTTTAATTGTGTGTGTATTAAATGTAAGAAAATTTTTTTTTATCAAAGTGTGTGAAAAAGGTTATCACATCTATTGTATTTCAAATCCACAATATTAACAAGAGGCGCTATGAGGGAGGTTGTTTTGAATCTACCTTAATATAAACGGGTAACATTAAAACGCTTCTCTGAAAAAACATATTTTATTTCCAGATGTCTCCTTACTGGTACAATTCGCGCAATTAGAGCGAACGTGGGGCGAGCGCGAACGAGCCGAGGCGTTGTTTGAGCAAGTGCTCGCCGTTTATCCCGCTCGCGTTGACGTTTGCTGCGCTTACGTCGATATGCTCTTGAAGACCGGTGACGTCACGCGCATTAGGTATTTGGGTTATATTTTGTTAGCAGATACAATAATAATTTCTTCTTGCAAGTAGAAAAGCTTGTCCTGTGTCCTCTCACAAGATCCCCTTTACGAAAGTGTTTATTCAGTGCTATAATTGAAATAAAATTAATAATACTGTAATTTCTTCATAGGCAAGTGTTAGAACGGATGACGGCTCACCAATTGCCAGCACGAAAAATGAAGGTTTTATTGAAAAAGTGGATAGAAGTAGAAGAAAAATATGGCGATAAGGACCAAGCAGAGGCAATTCGCCGAAAAGCTCTAGAATATGTAGAGAAGGCAAAGTTTTAGACAACTGAATTAAACGTTTAATATTTATAAAGTTGATTCATTTATCTTCAATTATTTACTACTGTACATTCAGTAAGATAATTGCCTCAATAGAAAATTCTGTTTGTAGTCTACAAATATTTAAACATAAACGTTTTATTTGATTTCATATTAGTACTAGCAATACTCTGTATCTTGGGTAATGGGGGAGGAGTAGGGATTTCACCCGATGTAAGTTGTATCTTTTCCTCTAGTTTATCAGGTTTAACAACAATACTGACAGAGTTGCCATAAATAGAAACTGGAGGACATATCTTATATCCTAATTGGCAATAGAATTCTTCTTGTCCCTTTGTAGATAAATGTAGCATTTCTAACTGTAAATTATTTTTACAGTACCGTTCGACGTTTTTCATTAAATAAGTTCCAAGCTTTTTGCCACGCATATGTTTACATATAACGACAGTTTCAACAAAACAACTATTTGCCATATTAGGCAAACGTGTAAGCTTAGCATGACCTAGTAATTTCATTTCGCTGTTTATTAGTATTAAACTTGTAGGAAGGTGGTCGCAAGATGCCGTCAAAGACATCAATCTAGCAGTTTTACTTCGTGGCCATTCTTCATTTATCATTTCCACGCATGCTTCTAAATATTGAGGATACTTGTGTAGAGGCACAACTTGCAAACCTGGTTCTGAACTTCCCATATTTTTTTAAATAATAACTGTAAAAAGGATTTAAAAAATTAACAATTATTATTTCTGGTGGAATGGAAAATGTAGGGTCTATATTTCTAGTCTGAATCTTTGTTTTTTTTTATAACCTGTGTATAGCTACGACAATTGACAACTATACGAATAATGAGTATCTGTGATAAAAAGTTTTTTTTTTTATTAATATTTATTTACAATAAACAATAACTTGTGACTACCGTAGAAACTTAAATTTTTCCGTCACTTGTAAAACAATTGATATTATATTAACAGGTGAGTAAATAGGCTTACCTTCAATAAACTTCGTCGTTGCGGTATCACTCCATGTGAATGCCCCTTGGCCCTTACTAACCTAAGACGTTACTGAACAGTGAACATGCCAGTAACCAAACTACGGGTTACCTAACCTATTTTTATCTGTCAGGGTAAATTTTACATATTAGGTTACCGAGAAAAATGGATGACGATGATGATATTCCAAGTTTATCGGCGGCAACGTTTGCGGCATTACAAGAATTCTATGCCGAACAAGAGAAACGTGAAGAAATACTAAGCAAGTTGGAAGCGGACAAAAAGTTGAATGAAAATATTATATTCGAAGAAAATTGGGTACTAATACATAATAATAAAATCTCAAGAACAATTCTCGATGTCTTGAAAATTAATACTTGACTCAACTTTTTACAGCAATTAAGCCAGTTTTGGTATAATGACGCAACAATACAAGCCCTCGTTAAAGTAATTGAAAAAACAGTTCCCAAAGGTGGAAAGGTTGCATTAATATCCTGCCCTACACTATTTGTCCCAGCCAAAAGACACATGGGTGATAGCATAAGCAGTAAGTTGTAATACTTAAACTTAAAAATTTATAACATCAATGTAATGTTATTATTAGTATAGGCATATTTGGGGCCTAATATAATAAATTAAAGGAAGTTTTAATTTCAGTATCACTATTGGAATATGACAGAAGATTTGAAGTTCATGCACCAGATTATATTTTCTATGATTATAATACACCACATAAGTTACCAGAAGGTTTGGAACACTCTTACGACCTGGTTATTGCAGATCCTCCATTTCTGGCTGAAGAATGTATCCAAAAAACCTCAGAAACAATAAAGTTGTTATCTAAAGAAAAAATTGTGGTTTGTACAGGAAAAGTAATGAAAGAAAATATAGAAAAGTTATTAAATTTAAAAATTTGTAAATTTGAACCGCAGCACAGGAATAATTTAGCCAATGAATTTTCATGTTACGCAAACTTTGATTTAGATGCCGCTGTGAGATAAGTTACAGACAAATATAGCCCACAAAGAATATTTTAAAATTGTAATTTTGCATTTTACAAGTTTTTGGAAGTTAGGTTGGAGTTTATCATTAAGGTTTGTATTGTTTATATGAATAGTACTATGTTATATGTACATAATTTGAAATAAAAAATATAACTGTAAAACATTCCATTTTATTGTTCTTAACCAAACTATTTGTTAGCTGGTTAACTTCTACCAGCACCATATTCTATAAATATACCTATTTGTGAAGGCAAATACATAGAGTATAATATACTACATTTTAACACCAATATTCATTCAACGATTAATTTTTATGACAGGGAATCAACCAGCAACTTCTTACATACTAGATTCCTAAAATATATGTATTATGCTCAATCAAAAGAATGTAAGAGAAAACGAGTAAAAAAATATTACAGCTAGTATTCAAAATTAACAAAAGAAAAATTACATACTAATCATATTGCAATTTGGTGTTCAGACACCACAAGGCTTTTTGGGAGATTATATATAAACTTAAGATACCTAAATGAGTCTAATTGTATTTTTTTAAATAAAATAATCAGCTGTATTTTACTAATAATAATATAAACCACAACACGAAATAAAAATTGATTAATACCAACCATGGCGAGAAAATTCTCCTTTCAAAGTTCTATTAATTGGGTACTAATGTATAATAATAACCAGGTGCATTTTGTACTACAAACATAAATTATACAATCAATAAATAGTAAAATATCAATCTGGTAATCACATGACATTGTGAATAATGTTTCTATACTTCAGTACAGTCTGATATAGAAAATATATCTAATGTATCAACTCACTATATTTCTCTTAAATTCGATATCTCATATACCTACTAGGCCTTTATAAGCCATTTGCTAAATAAATAGTTGTAACTTTGAACACAGCTAATTAGACAATACTGAATTGATGAAAACTGTTTTATTTGATAAGTGTTTGCAATTTTTAAGCCCAGATTGTGGAATAAAAAAATTTAATGTTTTGACATAGTGCATTGTGTGCGATGTATAATATTAATGTCAAATCAACCTGAATTACAACTGTGAGACACAAATATTTGCTTATAAATATATAATTATTTGTATTTAATTTAACTTTTACACCTTACAATATATAAAATTATTGAAAACTCAATTACATTTAAACCAGAAACACTGGCAGTTAAAATTTGTTTGTTTTTTTTTTCAGAAACTGGGCGTAAGTTTGTACACACTTTGTATGATTGCATCATTTTTGTATTACAATCCAATAGTTATTTTGTACCATTACTCTTCTACGTTATCGGAATTATAGCAAAAGATATAAAATATTAATTATTGAAAGTGATGTAATAGTTAAGTACAATTAGATTGCATATAATTCATGACAGTTTGATATGAAATATAAATATTATTCTTACTTATCAGTATATAATTGAGAAATAGTGTTATTCAATCCATCCGCTAATAGGACTATAGCTGCTGCTATCTAATAGCGACGTGTAAAATAGTATTTATTTTAAATAGTCCATTTGTATTGTCACTTGGAACGTAATTCGTGCACAATAGTAGAAAACTTAACCAAAAATCACAACCGCAACACAAAAGTCAAACATACTAACGGCCATTTTAACAGTATTAGGCCAAAAAACAAGCGAGTCTCTTGTCAGATTTGTTTCATTACTTTTTTGAAGCAGTGCATACGGCCGATTTATATTAACACGAATACAGGTACCAACCACAAAGCTTAGCTAATAGTTTACTAAAGACACAATTCAGACCTAAGAACAAGAAAGATCTAGAAAAATACGCTTTCGAGACACTATGTTAGATATATTGGGATAAAATCTACTGTATTTATTATTTCCTAACTGCAGATAAAATTTCCAGAGCTCGTCACATGCAAAAATAGACTACATTTGGGTGCTTTATACAATCTTCCACGAACCTAGATATTCAAAAGGCATATACTCTTGTACAACAAAGAAATCTAGATTCGACCATTCAAATACTCCATCTCTTTCTAAACATATATATGAAAAAGAGATATTGCTATGCACTCTTCTCAAAGGATTGTCCCCAATTGATACAAAACAAGACTAAGGTAGACGTCAAATATACAGAATCCTTATAGGTATTTTTAATAAATTAACTAACTAAACCTTTCATTACAATTCATGACGTTTCACGACGAATGGTCCTCTTCATTCGTTCTTCCATGTATCATATGTGAATATTTAATTTAAAAATACTTATTATTACTTCCGAAATAAGATCAAAACACATTATTTAGTATTTGTTATAAAAATTCACGCTGGTGTTGTTTTAGTTTTCTTCACACATTTCGAAACTGAATGAACGAATGATATATTTTACGTCAATAAATAAAAAGTATTTACTAAGTTGGAATAGTCAAGGAATGGTAAAGTCAAATCAAGTTAAGGACATCCAATTTAGTGTAGATATTATTATCCACTCTTTACTTTAAAGCAGTTTGTACGCATATCCAATACCGGGGTAATTTTTTCAGATTCTATTAGTAGTAAATAACTATGGTCACTATTGATAATCTGTGGTAATATGTATGAGATATAAATGCTCGCATACCCTGCAGTGTCACATAAAGAGTGAAAATAACAGAACACAACACAAAGGCACCCACATTGCTCGCTTAAACGCTACACCGAGGGAGGTTGGGATTGACCAATCTTGGGGAAAATTAGTAATTTAATTGTTATGTTATTTGGGTCAAATATTAATGAACGCACTCCCTTACATCGGGCTTTAAACTTATTAGGCCAAGTAATCACAACTGTGAGTATTAAGTGTCTTTGATGAGCCACCCCAACGCGAGCCCTCGGAGGCCCAAGGCGAGTCCTATCTGCGGCTGAGCCGTAGGTAGAGGTAGTAGAGCGCGAGCGCCGCGCAACGGGCGAGCAGGATAAGCGCCGCGAGCGCGACGTGCGCCAGTCTGCGCAGGTCGGAGCGCAGTGCGCGAGTGACGAGCTCCGCGCGGCATCATCCCGTGCCGCACTTGCCGCTTTCGAACACGCCCTGACAAGTCAATTGTCAAACTTTTGCTCAAAGCCGACCAATGACAGACGATTTGGTGAAGCGATCTTATCGATTATTTGAATTATGAAAGTCAATGTTACATACTACCAGATGAGCGAATAGACCAATCAGCTTTCATTCACACTTTGATACACCCTGTTTTGATAGCTGTTCCTTAATACTAAATTCCTGGGTCTAGCCGTTGCAAAAATGAGTCATCTTCAAAATGCAAGTAAATAAAGAGAACATTTTTGAGCATCTGAAATAATCGTATTTATCAACAAATCACTCACCTTCCTAAAGAAAGGCGAGAACGCGACAAGCTTTTCGCGGGTGAGCGGCGACGTGTGCAATGGACAGCGGCGATCGGTCGCGCAGACCGCGAGCAGCCGGCGGAGGAACGTCTCCAGCTGCGGTCTTCGGGAGCGGGCCAAGCTCTCAGAAGACCAAAGGGCTCGTCCAGGGAACGATATCGCAGCCACCTGCGCTAGTTCGATTCCAGTGATTGTAATTCTTTGAAACACTCGTCGCAATAAATGAACACGCTTTGTTTGCTACCCTGGGTACGTTCTAATTCATCGTTTATCTTAATTCTATAAAGGGATATCAACTATGGATTCTTTTTTCACCGACAAGTGTTTTTGTTCGACTTTAGTTTTGGTTCGCGATAGTAAAACTATTTCACGAAGGATATATCACTGCTGCTACAAAACCGAAATAAAATAAATATTTCGGCTGATACACATACAAACATGAGTTTTCGCTTAAATGGTAAAAAACACCAAGGACTAATATATTGGTGTCGATTCTGATTTAGTTTCTTAAGTATCTATACATTGCTTACCACAGATATAAGTACTTAAAATAGCAAAATTAATTTGCAATATAATATAATACGAAGTGTTGCTTTTACGGTCGCAAGTTGCTGCAGCAGTCGGCAAGAGGCATCTGCTGCTGCTCCACGACAGCGATATCAATTAAATTAGGTTTTTAGGAATGAGTTCCGACCTTATCCCCGTACTGCTTCCTGGCGCAGAGGTAGAGGTCCCGGAAGCGGCGGTAGCGGCGCAGCAGCTGCCAGGCGCAGGCGCCGATGCGCACGCGCACCTCGTACTCGTGGTGCGTGGCTGCGCCCGCGCCGCGCGTCACCCAGCCCGGCACCGCCACCACCTGCGCTGCAACCACCAGCCAGCTTAGGCAGGCCCTGGCGCGCCCACGCCGCTCGGTACTTACCGAAGTCCACGGGATGCGGCAGCCCCTCGGCGTAGTCCTGCAACCAAGGCGCTATTCGTCATACGAACGAGGCGCTATTCGTCAAATCGCATAGGGAAGGGTTGCCAACCGGAATGAGCAGCGTCGTCCCGCGGCGGGCGTCGCCCTCGTCGTCGCTGTGCGGCTGCGAAGCGAAGGCCCGCAGCGGGTCCGGCCAGGCCTGCTCCGAACTCAGCTCGTCGTTCGAGGTCGACACGTTGTCCGACGCCTCAGTCGCCTCTTGCTCCTTCAGCCTGTCATTATATACCCGTTATTGCTGCATCATCGATACGAACTCAGTATTTATAGTGGGTTCTAGTATATTAGATATAATAAGTCTCCCTATGTCTGACACACAAAAATCATTACTATAAACAAATATGGAATACTGTACGATCCGTATCGTACATTAAGCAGTTTATATTTTAAGGAGCGAGCGCGTCCGAAATGCTGACCGCGCTCGCGTTATTATTTATTTTATAAAAATCATTTCGCATCGATCAATCGTAGGGGAACGTGCGTTTTCGCAAACTCCGGTCTTTTCATCTTTAAATCGAGTTATATCAATCATTTGTTATCAAATAAAAGTCAATCAAGGACGCAACAAATACTATCATTATAATATCATCTACAAATGTATCAATCAACCTAACAGGCATTTCAATGACGTTTGACATATGTCACTGACAAGACATGAAACGGTGCAACGTCAAGATGAACATTTTGACAGTGACAACAATTGAAACACGTCACAATTGAAGTGTTCGAAATATGAATTACAAATGTAGCAGTTTTGTTATCTGTGGTCTGACTTACCTATGCAAAAGCGGATCCTCTATGTAGCTGTTGTTGTTCTCCTGATCCGTTTCCGTGGTTATGTGCATATCACTTTCGCTCAAAGTAAGGGATGGGGTCTCCTGGATCGGAGTCACCATAATGGTTCTTCTGTTCGGTTGGTTATCGAAGAACGAATATTGCAGCGCCATCTCGAGGCGAACGTATTTCTTCTGGAGCTCTTGTAATACCTGAAAAGCCAGGAACAAAAAATACATATCTCGCTTTGGTTGTCACGAGCATTATATGTTCAAATAAATCATATTTATAAACAAAAATTTATTTCATAATTGAATCATTAGTAAATGTCTCACATTTAAAAATAAATGTCTCACTCTGAGGACTGCATTAAAAAGTTAATATGATTTCGTGTCTCGCTCAAGCATACACTCGTGTTCCAATGCTTTAAGAATGTTATTTAGTAAACAAGTATTTATAAAAAAATTCAATGTCCGAAAAACCCTTTTTTTTTTGAGGCGTGCATTTGAAAATCATTCATCAGTTGTGCCAAAACCACACATATACCTGTATAATATATAATATACCTGTATCTGGCCATTGAGCTCCTCCTTGGAACAGTCGTTCTCCAGCGAGGATATGACGAGCATCTTCTGCGAGGCGATCCGCGAACAAAGGCGTTGCATCGCTCGCAAAGCCTCCGCTTCCGTCACCTGACGGCCTCGGCGCTCGCCTTCATCATTTACACGAACATCATTAGCTGATGTCAAATTTCAACCAAAAGGGTATATGATATGATAAATATTAAATATACAATTCTTATAGACCAATTTATTAGCAATATTCCGCTACGAACAGCGTTCGTTGAGCGTCGAGGCGAAACATGTCCTGGCGTCGAGAACTTGAGGGTTTTTTTTTACATTTGTAATATTTAATCCTTTACCAAAACAGGAGGACTGTAAAGTAAATTATTTTAACCTAGAGGGTAGGGAATTGAAATAATAAACTACGCAGTTGGTTGAGTGACAAAAGAGAGGTTTAATTATCAGCAATCGTAATATTATTTATTTTCTTACCGAGTCGTCTCCTATACTTGGACCTCTGCTGTCTGTCTTCGGGCGATCGCTCGACGGAACTGGAAGACTGTCCCTCTACCACGCGGTTTGGCTAAATGGTACAAAATCTTTAAAGTATTTATTGGCAAAAGAAATGTTTTGAAATTTCAAATTTGCTTGGGAAGCAATTTTCCCCGCTTTCACAATATTTTTCTTTGCTTTTTTGTTTGGCCATCCAACAAAAAATATTTTCAATTGGAAACAGCTCTTTAGTTATACGTGTTGAGCTTTTATATTCAAACAGAAGAATGCATCATAAGTTTCTTAAAAATATATTACAATAATGTATTACCTTATGATAATCCTCAGTACTGGACATGTCGTCGCTATCATCAGCCGTGGGGCCCAGCCGGAATCGCGGAAGGGGTTCACTCTCGCTAGGGAGCGCGGAAGCTTCCGTGGTAGAGGGGCTCGGTAGATCTGATTCCGACGGAATCGGCTTCGGAGACGATGTGGCCGTGTGGAAGGTGTCTGGCGAGGTTATTGACGGCAGGGGGTCTAGGCTCAAGCTGAGACTGGATTTCCAAATGATCAAATTAGTACTTGGTATATTATACTGGGAATGCTTAAAAATACTATGTGGAAAGTAAATTTAAAGCAATTTGAAATTTTGCAGAACGTGACACAATAAGACATACTTATTATTACAATAATATAATTGATATGCTAACAGCACCTAAGCCGCCTCGCCCGGTAGTGGTCCCTCTCGTCGGCCGAGAGCGGCTCGGGAGGGTCGTCCTCCCTGGTGCGCAGCAGCAGCTCCGACTTGCACCGCTTCACCCCCTCCAAGGGCGAGCCGTCGCTGTCGCCGTCCTCTGAGTGTTTCCAATTCGATTAAAATCATTCACTTTACTGTCTAATCATGAGTGGATTTTGATATACGTCCGCTTCTTTTTACTTCGCACTAAACCTCTAACGAGCGAATTTTAGCGAAATTTCATTTAAAATCACTTGTGCTGATTATCTTAGCTAGCAGGATGAATAATAATGTGGTCTAAGTAATGAATGGTGTCGGAGTCTAATGATCTTTTTTTTTAATTTAATAAATCTTAAATGGATCTCATTAGAGTTGTTTAACTGTGTTAGATAGTTAAAATCCATCCCACTTACAATTAAAGACATTTTGTTTAGCCAAACCCGTGCTTAAAATGATTACGTATTTGAATGTAAAAATTGTTATCCAAAAGTCTGGCTCTAGCATACCCTGTTCAGCCAAGGCCCTTGTGATGCCTCTCTCCCTGGCTGCGAGCAGAGCCAGCTCAGCTTGGAGCCTCTCCACCTTCACCCGCTGAGCAGCCACCGACGCCACTCTTCCTTGCAACTCTTGCTCCAGAGTTTCCAATTCCTTTTTCTGAAAGACCAACCACACGCGAAACATGTAAAACTCCTTCCTTGAATGACTTGATCGTTTTAAAGAGTCATCTGTCACATCAAAATTGTCTCTTTAGCCCCAAACTTAACAATCTAAAAAATGGAAAACTCGCTGCTTTGTTATTCAATGGTCCTATACAATTTTGAGGGAATGTAACTAGGTTCAAATTTAGCAGACCCGAAGAAATTAAAATTACATTTTGTTTTAAGCAATTACAAGTGATGAAGTAATTTAGAGTAATACTTTTAAATGCTCATATGGAGTGAAGCCTATGAATTTTTGTTCCGGCTTCCCTCCTACACCATGTCGGCTACAACATGCCTCTACTGAAACTCCTACACTCCACTACAATACAAAAGTCCACGTGCCACAAAACAAAACCGAACAGAACTAATAGCAACGTGTGATATCTGTGATAATGTAACGAGCGATCGATGTCTGTGTCAAAAACTGTCAAAAGTGACAGCTGACAGGCGCCGTGTTCGTTTAACGAGCCGAGTGGAGCCGAAAGTTGCTGACTCGGCGTGATTCAGCGGAGCTTTTATCTCGGAAAATGTACGTCGGATTTTTATATATGTAAAGGAAAAGGTTTTTCTTTAATTTGTATACCCTTTGCTAGGTAGAGAAGATGGTTTTATTTGATTTGAATTCAAGTTTGACAATATATTCTTTGTACGGATAGTTGTTAAACATCCATTTTAATTAAAATTATAGAATATGTAAATATGGAATTGATTAACGTAACAGAGAACATTAAATATCGTTTCTTTATTTACAGGTAAGACATATTTTTGTTGCAGTTAGTGTTTAGTTTATTTCCTTTGTATTTTATAGAATATGCCTATAATAAAAATCTTTATTTACAGCAACACATTTTGAATTTAATAAACGGCGATCAATTCCGAGTTAAAATCTTATAATTAATCTTATATATATTTATTATAAATCAATACTAGAGCACAAAAGAGTATTCGCCTTTTTTAAATTACCAATTGATGAACGACATTAAAATATACTCACATGCCTTTCGACTGTTTCTTTAATGTTATTGGCAGTCTTGGGCTCGCATTGCTGTAGGAGATGCATCAGGCACTCGGTCGATGTTTCTGATGCTGGACTTTCGGGGCTCGGGGACAAATTCTGCATTTATCAAAGACGTCGATGAAATGTCGTAATAAATACATTATAGTAGTGAAAGGCAAGCAACTAAAGGGCCAAAGCACTAATTCAAATATCTTGAGACTCATCTTTAGATAACAGGGCGTTTAAGCGAAAAACATACCTCGTCGATTGTGTATCCTTTGGAGACGAGCTCCTTGATATGTTTCGATACAAAGTCTTCCAGTTCCCTCCTTTTCCCCCCCAGCCGACCCTCCAGTTCTGTGATGATAACCTCCTCTTTTTCAATCTACGGGGCACGGGATAGCAAAAAAAAACTATAATTAATCCGACTTTGGGTGTAACTCTGTATTTTTCCGTCAATAAATTGCCAATCGTGTCAAAGCTGCCCAAAATCAGACCATCTAATATACGATTTGCAAGCACTAGATTCTATGCGCTTAGCTAACACTTGTGAGAAAATAAAACAATGTCATTGTCTGAGCGTGATTGCGAAATCCACTACTAATTGTTTTCGAAACATTCCGACATTCGAAAGTGATTCGTGACATTGATACTTCATGTAAATGCGTGAGTTTTTGACATTAAAAACGATTTTAATTACAAGTTAATAAATGCTATATATCTGAATGTTTGAATATAACATGTGACGAATTTTCGGACAATAGTTAAAATTATGTCTCTATTTTCACTATTTGTTTAAAAGACGACAGTTAATAGAATCATGCGTAACTTTGCGGAAGTCCATTGTAAAAAATTCTAATAGACAAATCTAACAGCAATTCTCCGCGAAATAACCCTGAAAGACTCGACGCACGTTTCGCCCCGACGATTCATTTTGATGAGTTTTGATTGAGAGATTTTTTGCGGCTAACAAAATCGTCTAATAGAATCGTATAAATGACGAATAGTACAAAATTTTGCATAAATTGGCACACGAGATACTGTCAATTATCGAAAACCATTAGTAACGCAATATATGGGCTACAGCAGCTGTGGCTAAGGCAATGATTAAAAGTGTACAACACAATGCTCAAACAACGATATGATACGACACATTGCCGTATTACTTACGTATACGCAAGCGATTACCAAACGTATACGTGCGTAATACAAATAATATCTACGGATATCACTAATCCAAAAAAAAAACTAATCACATTTAGGCTAAGTTGGTCAAAAAAAATGCTTCTTACTATGACGTGATTTGACACTGAGTGTAAGAAAATTGGTCCACTTATAAAAGATCATGTCTATATGAAAATTAAGACCACGAATTTAAATATTAACTTTAAACCTAATTGTTTACAAACATCCATTTCAAAAAATAATCACACAGAGCCTAAACAAGTAAAGTAAACAAGCCAGTAAATTTTAACGTACCTGCGCACGCGCAGCCCGACCCGCCGCGGCGTGTTTATGAACGCGCGCGTTCAACTCCCTCTGTCGGCACCTCAACGCACGTCTGCGTAGCGTCCACCCGCGTTCCAACGCTCGCCAATCGCCTGATAAACGCCTACAAGCCGCTGCGTATTCACGCTCCATTGCGGAACGTTCCTAAATATTTTAATATTTATATTAAATAAACACTATATTCACTATATTATTATTTTTCCTTATGAATGCCTAGAAGAAATCAAATGCTCGTATAAAATATGCTTACTATAAAAACCCAAATAAGTGAAAAAAAGAAGTATTAAAAATATACCTCATCAAGTTGTTTTTGGGCCTTAAGCAGCTCCTCTCTTTCGGCATGCCACCGTCTCTGTCTCTCCTGCTGTTGAAGCACGAACTGCTGCCTCTCTCTTTCCAGCTCTGCCCGCTGCGCCGATATACGCTCACAACGGATCTCGCTTTCCAGGTCACTACTCAAACGATTAGTATTTGAAACCGGTTATTTTTAGATTAAGATAATTTACGAATTCAAAAAGGCGTATGTTTGATCACTTCCATCGGCCGTCAGACTCCTCCGATTGCGTCAGATGGAAGGAAGAGGCTACGAACAATATTGAACAATTCTAACATTTTGGTTGCTTTTAAACAAATACATAATGACAATATGAAAGAAACTATAGCCTGTTTTTTGTCTAATTAAGTTTATCTATCTATTTAAAAACATTTGCCTATATACAAGGAGGAGTATATAACAGATTTTATACTGTGGTAAAAACTCTTTCTATAATCCAATCTTTCTATTTCAAACATTGAAATTTTCGTTCCTTTCTGACAATTGACGCTGTGATTATTTAAAAATAAAACAATTTTTAAATTTCGAACATTTGGAAATTTTCCTACAGCAAAAATGCAAACGATTCTATTTCAATTTTATTGACTCACGAGAGGGTGTTGTTGAGATTCTCAGTGCTGGCCGCCAGGTCAGTAGTGGACCAAGAGAGGAGAGACAGCCTCGAGAGATTCATCATAGACGCGCTGCCCTCTTGGCGAAGCTTCGCTGCTTCGGCCGGGTCGTTGTAGCGAAACATGTTTGTACGACCCAGTAATAGGATGCAGCCTATAAATTATAATAGATTTACTATTATTTTTTTTTACAACTGGTTCGGGTCTTGGTGGATATACACACAGTAGAAATCGTTGAGAACAATCCGGGAATTGGCTACCTTGACTGAGCTTGGCTGGCTTGTCCAAGAGCACGGTGTTGAGCCAGCACTGTGCGCCAGCTGCTGGCTCGATGGTGGCCACTCCCTCGTGCAGCGTCACCTTGCAGTGCAGCGGCAGCACCCCGGCGCCGCTCAGCACGATGTCCGGAGTGGGGCTGAACTCCTCGCTGCCTATCACCGTCTCGCCCTCCTGCAATCGTGTTCTCGTTGCCTCCATCCCTTATCGGTTTCGAGATTTTTAAAGAAACGTACCTTCAGGTGGTACAGGGTAACGCCGGTGGAGAGGAGGTTGTCGTCTATGCCGACGAGATGGGGCATGTCCGAATCCAAGACGACGCCCAGCCCGCTCTTCCGGAGACCCAAAGCCTTCTGCTCGTGCAGGATCTGTTGCGTCTCTCGCCATTTCTCCGTCCACTTCTCGGTCAAGACTTTCTCCTGTGCTTCCTTTCGCTGCAGGGTCGCAAGCACGCCCGCTTCGGTTTCCACCGGTACCTGAATAATCAAAAACGTGTACGCACTTATACGTAGCAGGTATGTTGGTACTGCTATATTTTTGGTACCGCTATTTTTTTTAAACTGGTATATTTTTGGTACCGGAATATTTTTCGGAAGACAACAGTTAGAGACGTTTAACTAGCACGTGTACGCATTTAGCGTACACTTTTTCATAGAACATAAAACATTCTAAGCTAGAGCTATATCACCAAATATACCATAATTCTGTTATTTAAACTTTTTGTCGGTCTTTCTGCCCTAAAACTAAGTTCGTTGACTAATTTGATTTTTAATAATAATGACTGTTCTTAAAGTAGTAAGACAGACTACCGTATTGTGCGATATCTGTGCGCGCAGCTTCTCAATCTCCTCTCGGAGCTCCCTGATGAGCTTCACGTTGGCGTCTTCGTTGATGGTCGGCTTATTGATGATGTTCTTGGCTCTGTTCGCGTAACGCAGAGTGGACAGCGTCTCCCCATAATTACAATCAGCTGGCGATATCTAAAACGTACAAATCATTTTTATAATCATAAATGATTTTCTACTGAAAAACAATCGAATACTATTCTTGTCGCGTTCTGTGAAATTGGTTTTACGCTGTGATGAAAAGAGACAGATCACAGAAACTCACCGCAGCTATCATTATTGTCTTGGAATTTCCACCCAAGGAATCCTTGAGCAGCCAAGTGAGGACGGAATCACGGTACGGGATAAACACCTTTTTATTATTCTTCGGTGTCCGGTCTGTAATTAGAAAAAAACCTCCGCAAAATAATACAAATAACTATATATTAATAAGGTTAAATATAGGAGACATTATTGTTTAGTATTTTATATTTAAACATCATAAATTTTACTATATTCAGATCAACACAATATTACCCCATCACTGGAATAATAAATAAAAATATTTGATTATTATTAATGTACGTACGGCCATTAGTAGGAGCAAATGTATATTAAAATGGAAGCAAAGAACGATGACTCACGATCGACGGGTTGGCTGGACTCGGCCAGAGCCGAGATGACTGAGCCGAGAGTGACGAGCGATTTGTTGATGTGGGCCCCCTCCACCAGCCGTTGGCCCGTTGCGCCTGTCGCGTCCGCTCTTTCGCTGTTACATACAGGGTGTTCACTATTTCACTGGATCACCAAATTATTGGAAACGCCTTACTTCATCGATTGTCATGAATTGAATAACAATGGTAAACTTGACAGTAAACCATGGGCCTCTAATTCGATTTCCAATCATATTGATTGACTGTAATCTGGTAAATATAATATAAGCTATCTTGGTAATCTTTTAATTTAATCGCACTATTTTTAGTAAGTCTTTAGTCGTCTCTTTCTTTCCAGTTATATTAATGTGAGGGAGATGGATATATATTTTTTGTTGAAAAATACCTTCCAGCCAAGTCGACGAGATGCACTTTGGACACCGTCTCGCTGGGCATATTATTATGGCGAAGGTAGCTCGCTTGGACGAACGTGATCGTGAATATCGCGTGCGAGCGAGACGACACGTCGTTCATCTGCGTAGACGCCGTGGTGCGCTGCAAGTTGCCTCTGTGCATGCATTCCTGGAATACAATTGTTATTTCTTAAACTTTCCGATATATGTGACGAAATAGACGGCAAGGTAAGGTTTCTAAAAACAGTGACGTCATTTTCTTCATTGCTGTACAAAGATTCCATTTCTTGACAACACACACACAATAAAACCACTTCCTTGATCAAATAATCATTTTTATTATGTAAAGCGTAACACAATAATAGTTTTTCACTATCCGCACGCAAAGAAGCGAATCTCTATTCTGTTATAGCGCTATAGCGATTTGACTTTCCTGTATGTGTAAATAAATAGTAAGGTAAGCGCAACGGGCTAGTCATTTGGTCTTGCCCGAGCCCAGCCTATATTTCAGTATACGGTCATTTTTATTACTTCATAATTATCTAATATTTAAAATTCTCGTGTCACTGGTTTCGAACTTGAATTCCTCCGAAACGGCTTGACCGTTTCTCATGAAACTTTGTGAGCGTATTAGTAGTAGTAAGTCTGAGAATTGGTCGAAAGTTAAGGGTAGTCCACCCCTAAATTTTTATTTTATTTATTAGAAAAAAATTGTAGTTTCCAATGATAAAAAAATACATACAATCCTAAATTTTCACCCTTCTACGATCAACCCTTATTTTTTATTTATTAATTGAAAATTTAAACCACATGTATGGCAAAACAACGTTTGCCGGATCAGCTAGTATAGTTTAAGGATTCATAAAAACTCTTTCACTACCTGTATATCATCATAATCCGACACCAAATGCTTCGACAGGTCTTGGACGTATGGCCCCAGTTTCGGATGCTCTCTCACCCTGAGAGAATGGCCCGCATCAGTCGACAGCAGATCCTTGACACGCTCGTTATAAATCTCGAGGTAGCTGACTTCCGTACGATACGATGCACCGGATTCCTTGCCTGCTGCGACGCGGGAGAAGAGCTGCCTGCATATTCGGGGTATCAGGCCTTGGGAATCCTGGGATGTTTATTAAATAATCAAATTCAAAAATTTGACTATAAACAAGATTTCTTATCAAAAATACCAATATTTGATGCTATAATTAAAACAACCTGTTTAAATGTCACGCGATTTAAAGATAAAATGATAATACAATGTTATGCAGGTTTCCTGCGCGTTCAAATTGGAAATTTAACTAAATTTTTGAAATTCATTATCTGGTAAGGAAACATCTTTTTCTAAAATTATTTGTAACTAGCAACCCGCCCCGGCTTCGCACGTGTGCAATGCTGATACTAAATACACTACAGAAAAATAAACGCGTCCGATCGCTGCTAAATTCAAAGTTCTAATGCTAAATGCAAACAATGTATTCCAGGTATTTAATTGGTTAAGGATTAATCCTTCCTGAGGATTAATTCTTCCTCGAAAATAAGCCATTATTTGTCGTAAAAAGTAAATGACACAATGAACACAAATCGTATTGTCTTCGCTCAACGCTCAAAGAATATATATGTAAGTCAAATAAAATGTTAAGTCAATGGTTCGTGCGCACTTTATATTTTTATTTAGTCTGGACGAGCCAAAACAGATGCACGTATTGTACTAATATTTAGAAATGTCTGCGAGTGTTATAACCTACTCTATCGGAGGCCAATGATTGCAAAGGAGGTAATTTTAACCCTAGAATCTTCTAGAAAAACATTTTGTAAATACAACTTCAAATATTCTTCCTAATAATATTATACTATACGATTAAAAGAGCTTTTATTTATTTTCTCTCAAAGCATATAGTACTATAGTGATATTATATAAAACATTTTATAGAAGCGGTCAGTCGCTTATCAGCCATACGCGCAATAAATGGAGACTGATTGCTTCAAAACGTTTCGTTGTACAACCTGTCATTGTAATCTTGACGTTATCATCTAGGTTTCGAGATCCCAAAATTGTTCAACGATATATATTTCACAAAACAAAACAGAAATTCTATATCCTTATGATATACTTGGTATTTAACGAACCTTCAATTTCAAAAACTATATTTCTTTAACTATATAAAATAACAACAAGAGAAACAAAAAGAGGGTCATTAAATTATATTCGAAATTACCCTTGCAAAGAAATAACATTTACGATACATATTATTTATTGCATTTTGCATCCCTTTAGTTCAAAATACGTCATCGGAGATTCCCATGATGACCACAGGTCAAAACCATCACCACCAGTTCGGATTCTCGTCAAAACGTTAGCCAGGTGAAATCTTACCGGTGACCCCATCATAGTGAACGTTTTCCCACTGCCCGTCTGCCCGTACGCGAACACGCAAGCATTGTATCCTTCGAATGCGCTGTCAATAACGTCCAGCCCGAGGTCTGAGAATACCTAAAAATAATTTCTTTTTATTCATCTCAATCACGACAAATGCCCTTACAAAACAACAGTACCAGTCGGACCTTTAAAAGAAACTACCAATTTCTTTTGTAATTGACAAATCGTAACATTTTAATTAATTATATACTATAAATAAAAATCCAGATATTAATCAAATTATAATACTTTTTTATTAAAATTAAGTCACGTGAAATAGTGACATGTTCTATATATGTATATTTGTGCATATAAGGGAAATTAAAGAATATTTCGAGGCGAGAAAATCTATATTTCTTCTTTTATTAAGAAACAAATGCAGCAATGGCCTCATAGTACCTTTGCAGGTACAATGATAACATAATCCCACCATCTTCCAAAACCCTTAGTATCCACAGCATGAGCGCAAAAACACGTTCTCTAATTTATGCAAACCATTCAGCACTTTCGAACTAACCTTGTTAACTTGATTTTTATAAACGAAACGGTACGTTCTTTACAATTAAACCGTAACAGTTAAGTGGGTCGAACGCTCCGCTATTTTTTCAAGACAAAACTGCAGTTCTTAAATTCACTATTCAGAAATCAGTCTCAATCTTTGATAAATCTTTTGAGTCTCGCATCATGACTGCGGTTACATAAAATTTATGTAAAATGTGGAATTCTGAGTGCTACCATAGAAATAGGACGCATACTTGAAAATTTGGAAAGGGATATTTAGGTGAATTTTAGAATTAATACATATCTTTTTTTCCAAAAGGTTGGTAGTTTCATAGACATATCAACATACTACAGGGGATCGTCTTGTTTTTAAAAGTTTTCCATAAGAGAGACTTTATACTGATCACAATTCAGTATCTTATCGCATCATAGAGGCCTTAGTCATCAGAATAAATAGTTTACGAATATGAACAGCGTGGGTCGAATATAAATCTATTAGGGTTGGCACTAGCCGATAAATCGATACTTAGTTCATACAGAGGATATTTTTTTTGGTGAATTGAAAGGACTAGAAACATTTCTTATTCTGTCATATTGCTACATTCTCATTACGCTAAACAACAGGCGCATAAATGAAATTGTTGCAAATAAATTTACCGGAGGATATTGCAAAGAGGCAATCTTAAGGCAATGCTTTACGTAAACAATGAATTAATTATAAATCAAATTAAAGTTATCACGATATAACATACAATTTCTAAAGATATTGGCTGAATTGTCCATAGTATCAGTGAGAAAAATATTACCAACGGCGAGCTATTCTGACGTGCACTACCAAACAGCTACACATATGTGACATGGAAATATTCGTCTTAAATAGTTAACTAAAGCCCACCAGTGTATATCTATATTCAGCATAGCCAAATAGTGAACCATAATTAAATTCGATAATTTATTTCAAATTCACATGTCGTAGTAACAATCTCTAAATTTCCTTGCTTTGTTTGTGTCGTTTGTTTTTCCGTTTCGTTTAGATTTTTTTTTTGTTTAGTTTAGTATATTATATTATGGTAGTTTTAGTGTTTGCTATTTTTGATTGTTGTATGTATGTTGGTTGACTGTCCTGACGCTTTTTTGTTTTCTTTGTTTATATTTCTATTTCAACTGACTCTATGTATGTATGAGGGTGTCCACTAACGCCCGCCATTATTTAGAGAATTCACAATCAATATGTTTTAAAGGTGAGCAGCCATCAGTGCGTCCGTGCCCGCAGAGTCAGTCTATTTAGGGGGAACCCCAAGGCTTCTGGCAGCCTGAGTGTCCTTCTCCGCCCTTTTGGTCCGCGGGATCTATTTTATTTGGTTCGTTTCGACTCTATGTGGTGTAATCTTAATAAATAAATAAAAGTATATACTTCATTATATACAATAACATGTATATTTGTTTAATGGTGCGCATCGTGCTCCATAATGCGAGAGAAGCCGCAGGGATCAGCTAGTATTAAATAATGAGGTGTTGATAGCCCTTGTTTTTAGGTAAACAAGTTTAATATTCGAGAAATATCGCCTCAATTTGATCCGTAAAAACCTCATGCGATTGGTGCGAAATGAGAACGAATGACAATGTCTTCTTTTACGGCATCGTACTCGAAAGGTAAAAACGGGAACCCTAGCCCCTATTATTCCTAATAGAAATTTCCTACATTGAACAATAATAAATACTAAATAAAATAGATAATTAGTTTATTCTTAATACTTTAGTAATATTCCCTTCTTATGAATCCGTTTCGCCCTTACCAAGACATCTGCCGGAAAAATATTTTTCTACAGGATATATTGTTCTTAAATTTAATCGTAAAATTATAGATACACAAATGTTTGATATTGTACGTTTGAACTATATTGTACCAATATTTTAGTAGTAATTCTACGCCCAATCTATTTTATAAGATTTTGTAAACTTATATTACTTTGATCGTTTTTTAAGTACATAAAATAAGAATTATTTAAATAAACAGCCAACTATAATAGTATATTTTGCCTTCCATGGATGACAGGCCCAAAAATACAGCTCCCACTACATCTTTAGCCTGATGGAGGTACTCAAAGTTTTTGATGCAAAGACTTTATTATTGTATGAATTATATAACAATGAACTGAAAACTTGGGTCACACAGACATCTGTCCAAACATTATATACAGTCCTCTTCAAGGTCGTCGCAGGAAGGACGTAACATTATAATAAACATTTGAATCTCAAATAAACGCTGTTTTCATTGTACCGCAAATCTTTTTAAAATTGAGTAAAGCTGACTAGCAAAGTAGTTATTTTTACTTACGTACCTTGAAACAAAAATTTTGATCGTACTTTTGGGCAAACCGGTTAAAAAATTATTACAAATCGCGTATCAGAATAATTGTCGTTTTTAATACAACTTTGGCTCAGTTTTTCGAAATTATATTTGGGATAATAATATTGTACACATAGTTTTTAACTAACCACTGTGAACACTAGATCAGGGGTTCCAAAATCATTGTCTAGTGTCCAGTTAAAGAATACCATTGTCTCCTATCAAAAACCACTATAACTTCAAAATAAATTAATTATTGTCAGCTATTAGTACAAATCAAGGCTAAGCACTAATTAATTTTTCATTCTATTTACATTAACAGTCACTCGTACAGAAAAAGAAAACGCCTCAGACGAAAATATAGTTCGCGGGTATGACCGAACACAGAGGTACATAAATAGTATAACATATTATAATCGGAGTCGTATGTAAATAGCTGACGTCATACCTGTTCCTGTGTGGCAAAGTGGCTATCGGCGCTGTCAAAGGACCAGTAAGAGTGGTCAAATGTGAAGTCTTTGTATTTCTCGCGGTTTGCATCGTTCTGCTCTTTGCTATTCTGTAATTATAAAATAAATAATGCGTCTTAACTAAAGCTATCTAATCCAAATTTTTAGGGAGTTTGATTTTGTACTACAATTAAGCTGTATTTGAAACAATCTCTTTAGTTGAATGAGCTAAAGGTTTTAATTAATTCAAAAAAATATTTCTGCTGGAGAGCCCGTTATATAGGAAATCTCAAGCCTAAAAATGTACTAATAAAAGATTATATGACATTTATACACTTCTATTCGTAAACATATTTTTAAAAAGTCAAGCAAAAACACTTGCCTCTCTGGCGCATTTATGACGACAAACATTTTATTTTTTTATTAGATAAGCGATCTAATTTTTGTTTTATAGTCCAATTCATATTGTCTTAAATATTAATTTATAAAATATACAGATGTATCGTAAAATTTGATTACGACTGCAATTATTAGGGTGTGAAACATGTCGATAGACGAAATCGCGGAAACCGCATTATATTACGTAAAACATTAAAATGTAACAAACGCCTCAAGGTTATCAACAATACACCTGTGAATATGATAACATTTAGTCATATGCAGTTTTGCCTGTCAAAATAGTTGTGAATGCAGCCATGCTCTCTGTAATGTTGTACAGACGGAATTTAAAATATGTTGCATTCAATTTTTTTATCTATTAGATGCAGTATTTCAAAATAAATAAACAATCTAATCTCCCATTATCAACATTACCTTAATAGTGTATTTGCTAAAGTTTGAGTTTACCGCTGTTTGATCTAATCAAGTCTAATCTTGACAGTGATATGGTAGTACTTACTTTAACAGTCAGTAATCTTGTCTTTTTCCCATCCATTTGTACTATTAACTTTGCATTCATGTCTTTCTCTCTGCAATAAATATAATAAAACTCGTGACTAAAAACAGTCAATATTTTGATTTGGTTTACCTGCCAGTTGAGATGGAAGGTTAAGTAGTCTAGTTAATTACCTAACAACTACAACACCCGTATGTTAATTATAATGTTAGGAGTGTTAATTAAAACCAAAAAATATTTAAACACTAAATTAAATTTTGGGTATTATACCCAAAACATAGTCTATACTTTTTTTCTAATAATGGTCATAAAATAATGTCAAAACTACAGATTTGACATAATTTAGATACAAAATAGTAATTTATTTACAGTAATATAATTTTATCCTATGTTAAGGTTTTTGAGTGTAGGGCTAAAAATCTATGAGGGTTTCAATCAATTATCTTATAATGAATCATTAAAAAGTGATAAATGAAACAAATGGAACTATGCTGAGTATTCATAAACAAACGTAACAAAGAACAATTCTTTAAATATGATTAAGCAACAAAAAATTCCAATGCAAAACCTACATTTTATTTGTCAGTTAATTAGACTATAAAGAAAGCTTTTGCTTTAACATCACAGCATATTTTATATCAATTCTTATTAAAAAATGGAGTGATAAAGCTTACTAGCTTTATCACTCCTACTCAGGAATAGGAGTATTAAATTTTTATTCATAGAATTCACGTAGAAAATCTTGATATTTTTTAATCGTAACAATTAACATATATATATTTATTGTATTTTCGTATATTACAAATATTGTGCTTCAAAGTCGGTATGTGCAGTTAAGTATAGTAGGTCAAACTTTTTGTATATTTGTATACTTTCAACGATCAAAAAACAGTTCGAGATCTAAATGCAATCGAACCGTGAAAGCCTTCGAGTGACATCATTGCCTTTTTGTACTTTCAAAATAATGTCCCGTAACAATCAAATCACTCCCATCCTTAGATACTATAATTTGTGTACTAGGGTTTAGCAGACGACTGTCCGACAAAATAAACAAAGAATTTAAAAGAATTGAAAAAAAAATTTAATTGTTTTGGATTATATGATTACTTCTTACCTTTGATTGAATGGGCGAACCCTTACAGCCACTTTTACCGAAGCCATTGTAACACATTATTTTCTCCTTAAATAATTTACAAACACTTTAGGATCTTAAATTTTAATGCTTATCCATCACCAAATAATATGACAATTTAAACAATGCAAATTGCAAACAGTTTGACACAACAATAATATCATCATCACAGTCAAACAATAAGAGTGAATTTCAAAATTCAAACAAATGTATAAAGAAAAAACTAATGACACTCGCAAGCACTCAACAACTGACAGAGGCTAGGAACTACTTCTGATCCACCTGACTACGACAACTGAAGTTAACCGCTATTCAGTGTGACATATAAATCTCTTTGCTATAGTCTAGAAAAGCTAATAAGTGAAATATATTCTTTATTTTTTATTAATTTAATTAATTAATGCAAAAAATTGAACTTAATTACTTTCTACTAAAAACCTCACATCGAGATAAATATTTATTTAAAATTTCGGTTCATAATATATATTTACATTATTTAAAGAAATCTAAACTTTATTGTCAAATGTCATAGTCAATATATTATCTTCCCTAATCGATACATTCAGCATTCTTGACTCTGTAGTTTTGTAAATCTATCCGATTTGGTAAGAGAAAAGGTTAGAATTCCATTTTTTATTTATTTATAATTAAATTTATTTATAATCTCTACATTATTTCAACAACATTCTTAAAATTACTTAATTTAAGGTGAAATCTAAGTATGCGTGTTGTTACCTACATTTTTATGGCCTCTTATTACCTGAAGTTTTCCACAAAGTTACATAATGTTTTTTATCCTTTCACAGCGAATCAACATCATGTCTGAGACTCCATCACGTCCTATGAAATTCCCATACACACTCTCTGCTAAGATCGCGCAGTTTCCTCTGAAATACTACTTCCAGAATCAGTGGATCTGGCGTTACTGGTTGGCGGGAGGAGTAGTTCTCTCCATTCCTGTCTTCTACAAGATCCACAAACTTTGTAAGTTTATTTTGAATATAAGTTTACTACATTGCTATCCAATGAAATACAGTAATACCCCGGACTTACGCGTTAGGTGGGACCGAGCGCTAACCGCGTAAGTCGAATTCGCGTAAGTCGGGGTACAATTTTGCGTATAAAGACATAAAAAGTATGTTTAATTGGGACTGGAGACTAAATAAAACAATAATTTAGGAAATATTTAGTATCTAATTCTAGATAATATGATAAACTATATTACATATATATAATATAATATAACACAATCCGAAGTTATTTTGATGTAGGTTTCATAAATTGTCACAAAGTCATCTGACGAGTCAATGATTTTTTCTTCTCCCATAATATCTCGTAGCATTCTATTAATTTTTTTAGTCCATGTTTTCTAACAAACATGTGCTCTTCATTGCTTTGCTTTCCAAAATTGTTTACCCTTTTTCAATTGGACTGAGGGCTTCCGTCAAGTAAGGTCCTCATTGTGTGAATCCAACAGCTCTTGAACATCATCACTATCCTCTTTTAAATTTATTTGTCTACCAAGTTTGACAACGAATAGACAACAAAATTCAATCACGTAACTCCAAACTCGCATAAGTCGAGGTAGCGTAAGTCGTGGTATTACTGTATAAAATTAGGTCAAAATTGCAAATATTTAAAAAATGTCTTCATTATCCTACATTTATATCTTGCTAGTATTAATTACAATATTGATACTATTTACAGCTAACTCTCCTGAGAATGTAGCACAGTGGGCTGAAAAGAGAAGGAAGGAAGCTGAAGCACACCACCACTAAAGCAATGTTGAAATCAATAATTATTATTGTTAATAATAAGTATAATAAAATCATGTCTTAGTTTAATGTTCTTTTGATTAATAAAAGTACCTACTTAAGTTATTCAAATTAGTTTTTCATTAGAGTTTTGCAAGATCATCATCAATCAATCAATGTTATTAGACTATTAAGTGACTATTTTCAGCTTTATTTTATTCAGTGCAACAAGGATGTATATTGATTCCAATTAATATATATAGTTATCAGTATTGTAGTAAAATTGTTAATCAGTAAGTAACATAATGAATACTACATTTTTCTTCCAATCTTTATTTCCTACAGTATAAATTAAAAACTTATAAATTACATCAATAAATAATCCAAGAAAAATTATAATTATTGAAAGTTAAACAAATTGAAAATCAACATAATACAATGTTGAAGGGAATGCAGATTTATCATGGATTCAAGTTAACTTTCTAGAAGGTTCTTATAAAAATACTGAACAGCTTATTTATAAAATTTAAAAACAAAACATGTCCTAACAAAATTGGAATGAGCAATAAGTAATGCTTTGTCAGTCAGCATTTTACTCTAGTAAATTTTTAATCACTGAAAAATTTACTATAAGCCTGACATTCTTAAAACCAAAGATTTAATACTAAAAAAAACAATTTTACATTAATCTCTACCATTCATTTAAACAAACAGATGTCTATATGACATGACCTAAAGTTTATCCATTTTTACAAAAAGCAAGCCAAATAACCACAATCAAATTACTTAACAAGAGCAACATAATTTAATAACAGACAATTGCTAATTAAAACAGTTCACACCTAAAGCATCAACATAATAATTACTTAAAAGAAAAATTAATCACTAAAATTCACATAAACAAACCAACTACTGATAATCTAGAGCTTATTTTATGGTCATAAGGCAAAATGTCCTGTTTGAGTATCGTGAGAAGCATAAAAACCTATGTTCTAACTTCAATGTGAATTAAAAAAAGTAAATAAATGATTTTCTAATAAGTATACTAAAGGATATTAAAGAATATAATAAGACATTTGCTTTTAACAATTCAAAGAATATTTTGTGTATCTTATTTTTCATAACAATAATTAAGATTGTGTCAAAAGCCGTTGCTTTCTAATATAACATTAATATCCTAACTTTACAATTTTTACATTTATAAGGCATCCCCTTAAGCAATTTTGACTTATCTATTGTGTTGTAGCTCATCCATAAGCAATTGTAATACAAGATTAATACAACCTCAAGAAAAGGCTTAAATGGCTTCACATACAATAGATTATCATAAACTCCTAGCATATTTACTAAAAGCAATTTTTGGTAGTGGAGTTATCACAGCATTATTACTCCTAAATGCTTATCTTTTGACCTGCAAAAGAATGTAGTTCGATTGTGTTCATTTAAACCAGATTTTTCCCAAGCAGTTAATTCCCATTAATTGGAAAAAACATACACTAACACTTTTCTGTGATGTAGTTTATATTTCCATAACAATGTTTTAAAATGCAATTTTTAAATACAGATTGTACACTCCCAGCATTGAATGTATAATGAAGCGCTATGTTGAAGTTATCATGTATAGAATACAACACCTGTTATCAACTTCACTCAACAGAATAGTTATACATCGAGAATTTAAATAAAAATTCGCATTAACTGATTTCACTAAACAATCAAGTTTACTAAACACTTTATCGCCTAGCTTTCTTTGCTTGAGGTGTTTCATCACTCTCAGGTAGGCTTCTCTTTAGAGGGATGTCATCTTCATCATCGGTATTTCTTTCTGGTAGTGGTGGTAAGTTTAATTCTTGACAACGTTTTATTATGTATTTCTCCAGCCGGTATCCAGCTCTGAAAAAGCCATAAAATAATGAAAGTTATACCACAAAATATGTAGCTTTTCATTCCACAAACTTTCATCTCATCAAATAGCTTAAAACACTTACTTAGCCACTGGATGTGAATCCTGATTATATGTGTAACAGTTCTGGAAGACCAGTGCTATGTCTGAGAGAATCTCTTCATCTTTTGCATACTGTCCACTTTCCAGCTTCTGTTTTACTGTGTTCAAGTCCATTGGAGTTGTTATTATGTCAAGATAGTCGGGGACCTGTATTTAAAAATACTGTTATTTATTGCTTCTTATTTTGGTTATAAATTCGCAAAATAAATATTTTTTACTAGTGTAGAAACTGTCCATAGTATATGGAAGTTGAAACTTTATTAACGATTAAAGAAGCTTCAACAAGTGATAATATGGGAAAACTATTGATTTTGGGGTTTGTTGCAGATCTCAAAGCACTTCGTGAATCAGAATAATAAGTAAATCTTACATCCTCTATTGAAACCGGTTCATAGAAAGGCCAGCTATCTTTGTGCTTTAAGGCGTCTCTCAACAAATGTTCTAATTCTTCAGTATGCAGATTAACTTCTTGTCTTGCTCTTCTTTTTCTATTACTAGACTCGTCTGAAATGAATATATTATAAATTAAACAACGGAGTATTTCCTCCTCCTCTGAGAGAATTTATATAAATATAGATTTACTATAGCATTCCAATAAATAAAATTAACTACTCACCATGACCATCATTAGTTAGAGAATGCTTTCCTCTTTTAGTTAAACTGCCATTGAAATCTTTTGACCTGAAAAAAAAGATAAATTGTCTTTACGCATATATTTTAAAATAATCACTGAGCTAAACATATAATAGTTTAATTATTTAATTTTTTACCCAAATCAGTTTTACTAAACTGTTTTAATTTTAAAATAACACAATTGTCTCTTTTAAAAGGTACATTTTAAATAATTCAAAACAAAATAATCTTGCTGAAAATTATTTCAATAAAATTGCTGAAACGACACTCACTTTCTGCTTCGTCTATTTCCATTTGCCATTGGTGAGGGTTCTTTGCTGCCTCGTGATCTCTTTGACTTTAATTTTACTAAGGCTGTATTGAATTCACTGTCCTCTGAGTCTAGAAGCAATGTAATAAAAAAATAAATGACATAAATTATCATTTATTTTTAGTTATTTGAACTTTTTTACTTTTTACGTTAAAATATATTTAATGAAAGGCCCTACAAATCTTATAGGGCATGTTTAACAACAATTTTAAATTTTATGACTTTCTTCTGAACTTTTTTTAATTAAACATAACCAAGAATAATGGCAAAAAATGAAGAAAGCATGTGACTAGGCAATTGATTTGTCAATTATTGAGTTGAAAGGCATACCACATTGTTAATAAACGACAAAACAAAAAGCTGATCTACTTAACCGGCAATCAAATCGAAACTAAAAATGAAAATGTAAATAAAGATAAAAATCATAGCTTGATGCGAATAATATTAACGCAATAAAAGAAAATATAAACCAACAATAAAATAACCAACTTGCAGTCAAGGATTCTTAAAAATAAAATGCAAACAAATGAAATTGTGATATAAGGAGATTAGCGATGGTAAGTAGGAGGAAGAAAAGAGGTGTTAGGTTAAAAATACTAATATGCACCCAGTGAAAATGTGGGATGAAGTACCAGAAGATTATGCAAATGATAGAATTGGGCAACAAACCCGTTGAGTAGGATCGCTTGTGCAAGTTGCGCGCGTACTGTTGTATCGAAGACATGGCCGCGGTCGCACAACGACGGCGGAACGCCGGGGCTTTGCAAATTTGTATATCATTAGCTTATAAATAAATGTCTTAAACTATTGCCTATGCTATTGCTTAAATCAACCTTCGCTTCAAGCCTCATACCTACATACGATTTAAAAAATTCTATTATACTAGGGGATAGTAAAGTGGTTTACCTCGTGACTGCGGCGGGGCCAGACATTCGGCGCAGGTCCACCGCTTGGCAGCGCGGGCCAAGGGCGGCTGAGCGCACTCCATGTGGAATCTGCCGCCGCACGCCACGCAGCTGGCGCCCAGCTCTCCGCCGCTGCCGCACGACGCGCACACGCCGAGGGACACGTCTTCCTCGCTGTAGTCATCATTATTTCGATTAAAAATTGAATTTATATCTATATTCGAAGATCAGTTTTAGGTGGAACACCTAAATTGATGCTTATCTTATTATTAAACCCTTTTTAAGTAGCAAAGATTTTTATTAATTTCACGAATAATTAAAAGACAAGTACGAAGTTTCGAATACAATTAATTTTTCGAGAAAAGAGAAACAATAATCTAAGTTTAGAATTAAAATTTAGAGATAAATAATTCACCTATCTCCAGCGTCTTGATCTTCCATACTCTCTTCTGTGTAAAGTTTCCTGCGTTTACGCGGCGTTTTCTCTTTCGGCTTACACTGTTCGCAGAACCAGTCGCCTTCCGGTACTTTCTGTGAAGCGGGTAGTAAATGGATGAGAAGTTGAAATTAAAAATATTGTTTGCTACTAAAGATTATATAAATAAAAGTATAATATTTACCTGATATGAAATCCCAGACTGTAGCATGCAAATTATTTAATATATAATAAAATATGTTAAATAAGCAACTCTATCAGGGGTCTTTTACCAAATCAGTTCTAGGAATAACATTTCAATGTTACTAGAATCATAATTAGTTTAACCTTTATAGTTTATAGAGTTGGTGATGACTTTGCACTATATAAATAAGAACAGTTTATTTAATATATTAGAAAAAATGTTGGCCTATATGGGAATTCTAATCTCTAAATAAAAACCGTTAATTCGAGTGACTGACCGAAAGCTGCGGCTTCAGACAGTACAAATGGTGTCCCTTATTGCAGCCATCGCATAGCAGCATGTTGTCGGGGTCCGTGCGTCGCCTGCACAGCTTGCAGCTTGCGTGCAGCACGCTGGCAGCCCAGCAAACGCTCGCGTCAAGGACGAAAAGGTGCAGGGTGAGGGCAGCGATGCTTCGGGACTCCATGAGAGACACTTCCCATCGCTCCAGGGCATCCAGGTCGCAGGGCTTGTTGCGGGCTTCGCGGTCCTTGCGCTCTTTGTCGTCCAACCCTGGAAGTACAATTCTATTGTGTTCTCTATTTCTACTAAATCTGTTTGTAACTTGATTTCAAATGCACCTACCAAGCGGCCTCTTTATATATTTGTGATGAATCCCCTGCGAGACCTGTAATAAGGCGCTCGCCAGACCTCGGATAGCCTCAGACTTTGAATCTTCAGGTTCCACCTTGATCCCATTCGATTTGGGTGGCTCCAAATAATAAACAGGATCCCTGTATTTGTTCTTTGGTATTTCCTTAGTTTCTGTCTCATCTGTGCCTGAAATCATATCAGTATTTTTAATGACATAGCCTCAGACACAAATATGGTTTTGCTAGATACAATTCAACCAAATTCAAAATAATTACTGGAAAAGTCTCATCTTTGTTTAATTAAAAAATTATATTCAATTATTAATCATATTATTTAAAAAATCGCTCTAGTAAAGTTTTACAGATTTTTCCTATCCATAATTCTATATATTCTCCATGGTATTCAGATTAGTGTAGGTCATATAATTACTTTTGTATATATGCAAAGTATGTACGTACCGTTGGGTATGCGCAATTGTCCGTCGGGTAGATGCGTGTCGTCTCTGAAGGCTTTATTGGGTCCCCAGCTCAAGAACTCTGCTTGCTTGTCGTAGCTTCGCACCATTATTGTGCCTCGCCACGCTTCGCGATCCTGATGTTATGGAGAATAAAACATAATTTAACAAAACATTACTACTTACTAAGTTGTTTATTTTCGTGTGTTGTTAGAATTTCGCCTCCTAAGAATAGGATTTGAGGTCACTTGAGGTCGACTTTCACATTTTACACTGAGTGTGTATGTATATGTGTACTCATTATATGCTTATTACGACTAGTAGATAAATATATATTTTTTATTTTTAATATTCTTCATATTAAAAATTCCTTGAGTGTAAACTTTTATAACCTCTATATAACTTTGACTAACCCTTAACACCGAATTTGCATACCTTAACTTTAATGGCCCCCAAGCATCCGTGGTGGATCTTCTCTTCCAACTCCAGGATGTGGTCTCTCAGAGCCAGCTCCAAGGCGTCCTCAAGGGAACAATCCGCTGGAACCACGAGTGACGGTCTCATGGCCCGACGACGAGTAGCCGGCGGATTCAATGGAGTCTGTGTCAGAAAATATACACAATAAAGCAAGGTTTGTCAGACAATCTTCATGACATCACATTCATTCATTTAACTAAATCATCTGTCTGTCAAAACACTTTTATAACAAAGCTTTGCATCTATCCTATATCGCTTTGAAGAGAGCGATATAGGTGTTTAAAACCTTTGCAAATAAGAACAACTGATTCCTATGGCAAGTGGTAAGTTAAGGTGAGAATAGAAAAAAATCTACCTGTGCTTTAGTAGTTCCATTAACTGCGAACGGACACTTGGCCAAGTGGTCAATGAGCGAGTTCCGTTCCATCTCCAGGGCGTGTCTGAGGTCAGCTTCGCGAATCCCGCGTTTGTTGAGCGCCGCTATGAGCGCGTCCACTTGCGCCTCGTTAGTGTACACCCACCACTGTGGACGCTCGCTCTGGAAATACAATCCACCAGGTCAATTCTGTTCATTTTCGTGAACCATTCTATATAAAAATAATAATGTCACATGAATATTACCTTGCCATGCACATAGCAAGTGTTGGCGTCAGCCGTGCAGACCATCAAATCTCTCATCTGCTCGATGCTGTCCGGAGACATCTTATTGTTCACACCGTTGACATGAGCGAGAGGCTTCTTTGGGGAATTGCCGCGAGAATTCGAGCCAGACTCGTTCTCCTTATCACTGCCTTCTGAGGGAGAATGCCGTCATAAAATATACGTAGAAACGTGTTAGAACCAGATGGGCATAGTGTTACCTTTTTCTTTGGCCCCCGAGTGGTAGAGCTCGGTGACGTAGGCCAGCAGGTCGGCGGAGTCGGCCGGCGCACGCGCAGGCAGCGGCACGGGCTTGGCTCGGCAGCTGCCGCGGGGCTCGCTGCCGGCCTCCACGAACAGCCCGCCCACGCGCCGCGAGATCCAGTAGCGGTGGAAGGCTCGGTCCATACCTGGTGGGCGCCCTACTTCAGTAAACATTACTCTAAAAACCTCCAATCGATAGGAGCCAAGCCCTTATTACCCAGATAATTTGTGAACTCAAACAGTTGCATCTGCAGCTCTTTCGATTTCTTCTCGAACTCCACCTTCTTCTGCTCACTCTCTCTCGTTATCTTCTCGATCTCTTTCTTCAGTTGTTCGTCGACTTGTCTCGCCTTGTCGCCGGTAAGCTTCTGTTGTTCCTTCTTGGCAGCAGCTTCACGTCGCAGGTCCATTCGAGCGGTCGCTAATTGTGGCTCCCGCTTACGTTCGTTTATCTAGTGTTATTTTTATATAAATAAATTAATTATTACTTCTTAAAATTTTCAAAATAAACTTTTAACCGTACCTGAAGCAATCTATACGCCTGTTTAAGGTTCTTGTACTCTTCAAATTTATCTTCAACCATGTCACGAACAGTCGCGTAACTTAACACTTGGTTCATTAGACATTGTAGGATTGCGAATTTGTCATCTGTAATTAAAAGTAAATAACTGTTTAATTTTTAATACACTTAGCCCGTGTGCAAAATTTTCAAAAGATTCAACTTCATATCTAACAAAACCTGCTATTCCCTCTTGTGTAGTTATTAAAAGTATTGGAATACTTTGATAACTATATACTATGTATGTGTTTAATTTGAAATTGTTCCTTAAGCACTTCTAAAAAAAGTGACCCTGTGGTAAGCCCATATAAAAAAGCTTTAAGCTTACCCATCGGTAAATCAGCGACATGTTTCTGAGTGAGCCGTTTAAGTGTCTGCGGCCTCTGTATCCGCAGATGAAGACCCGGATCATCATTGGAACTGTACCCACCGCGTTGGTGATATCGCCAGGCCACGCAACGGCTGCCTGCGACGCTACCAGACGACAGCAGGTGAAGCCTGTAAGATTTTATTTTAGTCTTTCAAGCCGGAATCAAGTTTTATATATTAATTTTAGGAAAATGAGATGCTTCTCATAACAAACTGTTCTATCGTTCTTATAAAAAATACACTTAGATTACCTCAAAACCTCGCTAACAGTTGAAGGATCCAAAGGTAGTTTGCTAAGTGGCGTCCCGAGATAAGTCTGCGCCCATTTACTGGCGCGTGTCGCTAGCTCTATTGCTCGGTTTATACCCATTTCTGTTTCTTCACTATTTTTTTCAACTAGAAAACGAATAAATATATTTAAATCTTAAAGTAAACAAGATTCCTAGCAATAAATTAAAGGATGAAGTGTACAATTTATATACAGAATTAAAAATATTGGTGCCCCAATATCATATATTACCTGTGGACTCCTGAATTCCTCCTTTTTCATTGTATTCTTCCGCTTCATCTTCTTGTAATGAAAAGATAGCACTCAGGAACATTTGTATTAAGTCACTAAATAATCCTGCCGAATCTTTCACAGTTAAAGCCTGAAAATAGAAAAATTATTTTGATATAGTAATATAAAGTGTACAACTTTTGTAAACTTTTATATATTTATTGTTAATATTTAGTTTTGTTTCTTAATATTTAAAATATGTGTTATACAAGTATTAGAACTATTAAAAAAAAAATGTAATATTTATCCAATATATTACTGTTTTAATTATCAAGTATTTACATGTGTATTTTAATATGAAAAGCCTTATTCACCTTACGGAAAGTCTCCCAGTCTAATTCATTGTGAAAGACATCTTTGGTCTTGAGAACGTCAGCGTAGGTATGAACGAAGTCCAGCACAGATAGAAAGTCACCTATGTGTTTTGGCTCTATACCTTCTATTACTACCGGAGTACCCTTTGGTAAGACCTGAGGAATATTAAGAAAAATAATTGAAAGACATTTTAAAACTTGTAGGAATAGATTGTAGATGTTAAAATTTTTAACAAAATTTATGATAACTTATCAGTTATCATTAAAAAAAACTACATCAATAGTTCAGTGGTTGAAACTGAAATCAAAATTATGAAATAAATATTACCTTATGATCCTCCAACTCCAAGTCATCCTTAACCTTCTGCCATTCCTTCATATAGGCCATGACACGAGCTGTCTTCTCTTTCTTCTTGGCCTTTTCTTCTTCCTTCCTCTGCCTTAATTGTTCCTCAGCCCGACGCATTTTTTCTGCCAGTTCCTGTGCATTCTTCCTTGCTTCTGGATTTACTATTTTTGCTTTATTAACTGAAGTTAAAGGTACAGTGTTTAAAGTGGCAAAGATGCATGCTTAGAATCCAGTTGGCACTTATAATGTAAACATTTGACTTAACATGTTGTAGATAATATAAATTAAATTCTATTAAAAAATATTCATGACAATATTAATACAAGCATCTTTATGTAATAAATCATTCTTTATTCAACTTACCATGACTTTTCTCAGCCTTTTTCACAAACTTATCCATTGATTCCTGTCTTCCCTTCTGTGGGCTTTTCATGGACTTCAGCTTTGAAGCAGATCCGGGTTTTGCCTGAATCTTGGATGTTGATGGTGACATTAACTTTCTTGATGGAGGAAAAATTGGTGGTGTTCCTGTGAATATTTGGTCAAAGTGGACTTTGTTGATGTTGTATTTCTCTATTGCAGATGCCTGTAAAAGTGATATGGAAATTATTATTTACACATAAAATGAAATAAATAACTTAATGGAACATGAAATTTGTTAAATTCGTTTAACCCTTTCTACTTTTCTTGTCAAATTGTGTTTACATTGTTATAGCCAACTAATGGTGTATTTATCTTGATCAAAGGGCTATGATCAGGAAGCCAACCTGACCAACAGTTAAATGCTATGAGGAGACAGAAAATGTCAATTTTATAACATACAATTATTCATAACAAACAAATAGTCAAAACAAACCTTTATAGAAATAACAGGTCCCATCTCAACAAATTGTTTAAGAAATAGTCTGTTTTTATCCCTTGAATAAATGCCCTTACGTCGTCTTATGCGTTCAAAAGGTGCAGTACCAATTTGGCCAGTGGCTGCTGAATCATTCTCATCATATTGCTCTACTTCATAACAATATGCAGAAGCAGGTAACATTGTTTTGCTAGAATAAAATTTAATAATTAGAATTAATTTAAAAAATTGTAGATACACTGTCATTGTTATCTTAAGTTTTTATTACAGAATTTTTTGTAATTTACTTACTTGATTTGAGACATTTTATACAATAAGTTCTGTTTTTATTTGAAGTTTTTATATATCTTTTTTGTTTTGTATTTTCTAGCAAAAAATTATGGCTGGTATATTATAAGTTAATAGATTAGTATTAATTTAGTTAATAGTAGATTGCATCCTAGTATTGCTAGTGCATCGAAAACTATCATTTATGTATTAATGTAATGAAAAATAATTGCTTTTTCTTTACTATTTTGTATCAAATTGCAAATGGTTTAATATGGGCTAAAATATTGAGAAGTTGGACTTACTTGTCTGGATGCTGTTTTTGGGAGACAACAGATAAGATATGGGCCTCTCTCCAATTGTCACCCTCTAGGCAAGCTTCTACAGTCTCCCCAACAAAGTATCTCTCCCTGACATAATTAAACACGTCTTCAGACATTTCAGCAAATGAACTCCTATTGGTTTTGGTTGCAAGGTAAAGTATTGGTATTCTTAGTTCCATTGGGAAATCTTTTAGTGATTTTCTTGCAGCTTTCTCACTTTCTAGAGCTTCAGCATACGTCAAATTATTCTTTCCCGTCATCTCACAGGACCATACCATAGAGTTGACGAGAATGATTCTTTCACAGTACTCCCTAAAAACAAATTGAAAAAGTTTTTACAAATACAAGGAAAGTCCAACGAGTCGCGATAAAATGAGAAACCTCATGTAACGCTCGCATAACTACCTAAGAGGCCGCACGAAACAATGTCAACGGCGTGCTCAAGTGATATCTTACAAATAGAAACGAAAAAAACAATTTAATGCGCGAAAATAATGGACAGTTTAATACTCACTCATAATCCTTGAATATCTCGTCAGTGATCTCACAATGGAATACTTCATCATCGTCGCGCAGGTACCCTGACGCCGATGATTTCTCAAAGGCTTTTCTTTTCAACAGGGGCATGTTTTGAGTTCGCGGGTCACAACGGTGGGAAAGCTAGTTACAATTAGATTTCTTTTAACACTTCACTCCTAATAAACACAAGTTTGTGCGGCGCATTGAAAACACAATTTGATTTGTTAACATTAGCAAATTATTAACATTTATCAAGACTGGAAATGTAAAAATTGTTGCGTGGTTTCAGTTGACAAGCCAAAAAACGGCGCGCTAAGCGCTTCCTTCTACGCCAGAAACATATGAACTGGGTTGTCAGGTGAGCAAATAATACCAATAGTAGAAAAATTTAGTAGAAATAAATCTGTACATATCTGGTAATTCAGTATTCCGGACGGTATTCATATTATAAAAAGATTTTCAAATAAATTACATGAAATGAGAAGGTTAAATTAATTAAATTAAACACTTAAAAAATAAATTTCATTGCGGTCAGTTCGAACATTAAAAATTCGAGTAAAATCGCATATGTTTTTTCAGTGAAATTCTGAAATGTCCCAATGTTATTATTAATGATATTTTGACACATTTTTACACAAGATTGATTAGGCCCTAGGTTATATATAGCATATATTATGGGTGCTAACACAACATGTATATATATATTTAAAAAAAAAACAAAATGATAAATTAACATAAATAAATTATCTAAATGTGAGTGTGTGTAATTAACAGTTCTTGGTATCGAACCCGAAACTGTACTGTATTCCGGCATAATGACCATTCCTACAAGGCCGTCAAACTAATTTTTTAATTATCGGCCTGTAGAAGTTATTAGCAATAACATGTTTTTTTGTAAATTATAGATTGTAAATTTATGTGTGATATAAGTTATGTATAGGTACAATTATACAGGTGAATTTTTTAACTTGGTGGCCAAACTCGTACATACTGGGAAATAATTGAAAACATATGTCACACGATACGTAAATTTCTACATAAATACAATTAAAAACATTACCGCTTCAAACGGACTGTGATAAAAATATATCCACAAAACTTAAGTCGTCTTGACCTTTACAACTGTTTAAATCAAATTAACTTGTATGTTATAGCTATATAAACATGATTTGATTTCATGATAGTAGCTCAATAGCTTGTTTTTTATTGTACAATTAGATAACTTACTTGGGATTTCATGTTTGTTGATTTTGATTGGTTATTGTTATAATATACCAATCAATATAACCATTTAAAAAAAAGTGTACCATTTAAAAAAATTGTTTACTTTTATAATAAAACTTCCCAAGCATTTCCAACTTAATTTAAGCTCTATCTTTAGAATAAGCTTATATCACATTCAGTCAGAGATCATTTAATTAATCGTAATGGCTACATACTTGAGATTTATGGTAATTTAACATCTGCTTATGGATTTTACTATAACCAGAAATCTGTGGATTTTTTTAATTTAATAAAATGTCAACGTCAAGAATACAAAATTATAACCTAATTTTGACAGTAACATGTCAGATCAGATGGGTTTGTTTATATTAAATAATTGTTATTATTTTAACTATCGATAGGCAAGATAAAATAATATATTTATTTAACAAATAATTAACAAAACCTATTCTTCAAAATGCCTAAAGAGCAATATCGAGAGACTTATGTAGGGAAAAAAATGTAAGTAAGGTTATGTTTATGTTTAAAAGCTTATCTGTAAACTTTACAAATTATATTTTCTAAATTCTATATATGATGATGATCCAGGTTGTTATTATATAAAGAGTACTTTGCTAAAGATTATTTATTGATTCTATATTATATATAACATTAAATACCTACTTTAATTGTTTTATAGATCCCATGTAACATTCAATGTAGATAGTCCATCTGACATCCAACTAGCTGCTCACATACAAGTAATTACAAAAAACTTGTATACTCAAGATGGCCAAAGAATACCGGCTACGTATGGAGTTTTGGATAGAAGAATGGTATATATATATCACTTTTTAACATTATAATTATTGTTCATTCAATAAAGTAATTCTATTTGTATATTTATGTAAAAATATTTTTTCTTACAAGTTTTCTATTATGTTATGCAGATAAAATTTATCTTTTTTTAGGGAACAAATCAAAAAGATGCAAATTGTGAGACATGTGGTCTTGGACTGGCGGATTGTGTAGGACACTATGGTTACATAGAGCTTGCACTGCCTGTATTCCATGTGGGATACTTTAGATCAGTTATAACTATTTTACAGACTATATGTAAGGTAAGTGTTTCAAGTAAATTAAATTTTCTCTTCCACAGTCCTGCCCCATTACTCAGTTCAAAGCAGACTGTTTGATACTGATAAATGTAGCATATATTAATAAATAAATTCAAAAATCTTCCTTATTGATTTTTTTAAATGAAAATACAGTAGGATGGCAATATACATACAATAAAGAATAGATAATGAAATGAATCCACCCTATTATAATAAATAGACTTTTTTCTTAGACCTGTGCAAAAGTGATGCTGCCGGAAGTACTGAAGAAATCATACAGAAGAAAGTTTATGAATCCTGAAATCTCTTACCTTCATAAGAAAAACTTGAGAGCAGCTGTTTTAAAGAAATCAAAGACATGTAACAAGTGTCCACACTGTGAGGCGTTAAATGGTGTTGTCAAAAAGAGTTCAGCTGGTATTTTGAAGATAGTTCATGAGAAGTATAGAGCCAAAAAGCCCACTGATCCTATTGTAAAAAGTGTTCTGAGCGAGTTTAATGAAGCTAAGGAAGCAAATAAGGAAATAGCAGGAATAATCAATAGTGGCTTAATAATCGAGCTGAATCCTTTGGAGGTAATTTTCAAACTAGTTTAAAATTATATGAAAAACTGTCTTCTAACAGTTGCTTAATAAAAAATTTGTACAAAATGGTATGTCCATTTTAACAGTCCCATACCTAAAGGGTAAAATGTGAACAGTTTTAATTAAAATAAATATTTAGGGCAACAATACAACAAACATGTTTTTTTTACCCATTATATAGTAGCCAAAGCTCATAATTAGAATATTAGTGCTTTTAAATATAATGGTGTGGGCTCTAACATCAGTAATAATGTTTCAGGTACAAAGCTTATTCAGACGGATCCCGGATGAAGATGTCCCTCTCCTTGGTATGAGTGTCAAAAATTCTCGACCTGAAGACCTTATTCTCACAAGACTCCCAGTCCCACCGTTGTGCATCCGACCAAGTGTAGCTTCTGATATGAAGGCTGGCACGTAAGTTTTTAATGTTTTCAAATGTATGTCAAAAAGTGCTTGTTATGTGTGACTTAAAATGGCGGTTATAAAATTTTATTCATGTGTATATATATAAGCACGAATAATTTACCGTTCCACAACTCAGCACTTCAGAAGGCATTTTTTTGCTGCGCACCACTACTATGTAGTGGTTCCACATAGCATGGTTGGATAGTGGTATTTCCAAACCACTACGATTAAGGGACTTTCAAGAAAAGAGCGTGTCGCCAGATTACAGGCTGGCAATACACTTGTGAGGCCTTTTGCATTGTGATTGTCCATGGCCGGCGGTATCACTTACGATCAGATGAGCCTCCTGCCCGTTTGCTTATTATAGCTATAACGGGGTTGAGGTTAATCGTCTTATGGAAATCTATAATAATCTATCAGAATATCGGTTCTGATAGAAAACTAACTTTATATACCGCTTCAAGCCAATGGAGTAGAGAAGACGAGATCTGCCAAAAAACTTGAATGTCTAAATATTTTTTTCAAAGGGGTGACGCCCCTACTTTGCTCCTCTCGATTAAATATCATTATTTATATAAAACCCCTTATTTAAATTGCATATCTGAAGTACATCTTTGTTCCGAATAAACTGAGTTTGACAGAAAAAACAAAATATTAGTAGTATATTTATAACGGTGAAAAAAAAACTTCATGAATAACGAAAAAAATTTTTTAAATAACCCTGTGGATTCAGCCATATTAATCAAAATACCATAAACTTCGATGGACCCATGATGATAAATAGAAAAGAAATCCATTTAGCTGTTTTATTTATATAAAGCTACGCCAACAAGGACACATAAGATAAACAAAACGCACATAAAAAAGGCGAAAAACTTGTATTATCATACTTTGCCTGTCAATCCAGAAACGAAGACGACCTGACAATGAAGCAGTCGGAGATCCTCCTAATCAATGACGTCATAGCTCGTCACGTGGCCAGCGGAGGCAAGAGCGAGATGGTGCAAGAGGATTGGGACTATTTACAGCTCCATTGCGCGTTGTATATCAACAGTGAGATGTCTGGAATCCCTTTATCAATGCAGGTAGGCGCGAGATTTCATACCACAGTATATAACTATAAAAAATTATCTCTCTCTAAACTTCGAGTGGAGCTTTGTGTAGTAGTATAAACAGGATTTAAGAACACATATTTTCTAATTTTGATTTAATATGCAGTTACCATATTAATAAAGATTTAATATAAGTTTTCAAATTGCGAGTGATAGTTAAATGAGTGTAAATTTTTTCTATACAGCAGAGGATTTTTCTGAAAATTGTGTAATTGAATTTTCATATCGAAAATAATGTATTTCGTGTTGGATGGATTTTGGCATACACCGCAAACACCGTAAAGTTTCGTTAAGGACACAGCGAATTGCAAAATATTTCAGCCCAAGAAACCAGGACGAGGTTTGGTGCAGAGGTTGAAAGGCAAGCAGGGAAGGTTCAGAGGGAACTTATCTGGGAAACGAGTCGACTTCTCTAGCAGAACTGTCATTTCGCCAGATCCGAATCTGCAGATACAGGAGGTATCATTCACATTTTGTATCATCTGTGAGAAAAAAAAGTTGCAAAAACATTTTTGATAAATCATTACTTTCGCTTTTTGATGGATTATGTATTAGGCAATTTAAACTCGATAAAGGTTTTAATGATTGCGATGAAAGCTTAAAGACAACTTCACGTTGTTAATTTCAATTCGAAGTATAAGCAAATTTGCATTATTGAAAAAGTAGATACTGAATGGCGTAACTAAACAACTCAGGTCGGGGTTCCAGTGCACGTAGCCAAAATTCTGACTTACCCGGAGCGCGTGTTCCCGGCGAACCTCCAATGGCTCCGGAAGCTCGTCTGCAACGGACCGGACGTACACCCGGGTGCCAACTACGTACAACAGCGCGGCTTCAGTCATAAGAAGTTCCTCAAGTATGGAAATAGAGAGAAAATTGCGCAGGAGTTGAAGGTATGTCTTACATTTACACAGTGAAATTAATTCTCGGCTATATAGTCAAAGAGGTTATATATAATTTGTGTTAAATTTTTCTATGAATATTTACGTACAAAAAAGTTGTTTTAAAAAGAGACAAATTGGGTTGGTGTGATGAAAATAGATGAGTGACGTAATTGGAACATTATGATTTATACTTAATTATATAAAAGTAACTATTAACCCTAATTGTGACATCGTTCTCTTAATTTTATTCACACTAATATTCGAAATTATAAAGAGGAGTTAACTTTGCGGAAGTTTTTTTTATAATACCGAGGGCAAACGGGCAGGAGGCTCACCTGATAGTCAGTAATATCGCCGCCAATGGACAGCCCCAATGTCAGAGGCCTCACAAAAGTCCTATACAAAAGCCTAATAGACCAATTGGTCTAAATCCAATCCAATTGCTGCTAAATTTAGCAGCAGAAAAATCTCTCAAACACTCGACGCACGTTTCGCCCCGCAATGAACAGCGTTCATTGAAATTAAAAAAGTGTATTTTGGCTTGGCGGTGTAATTTTGTATTATATTCAAGGTAATTACATTTATGAAGAATCGTATCGAAAACGCTTTTAAATGTCCCATGTGTTTGAAGTGCGGCGACATAGTGGAGCGCCACCTGGTGGACGGTGACGTGGTGCTGTTCAATCGTCAGCCTTCCCTTCATAAGCTGTCCATCATGTGCCATCGGGCGAAGGTCCAACCGCAGCGGACATTCAGGTACACCTTCGTAAGAAACGACATTAAGACTTTAAAAAATAACTGGAAAAAAACTTAAAAAAAAATTCACTTAATATTAAAATGCTTCGGCAATCATTCTTGGTTGTGTTCTAGGGCGGGCGTAAAGTAGCATTTTAACATCTTAGTAATTTTATATTTTATGAATGAAGAAATATGTCATTTTATTGTTAAAAAAAAGTTTTAATTCATAAAAAAAAAAACATAATAGTTATAACAAACAGCAATTTTGCGAGTTTGAGATATACACCTTCATGCGAAATTATTTTATTTTCTCTCAAATGTAAAAATAAGTACAGTGTTGTTAGAAACCGTGCTAAAATCGATTATTCACGAACTACCTTCCATATTAAATATTATATACATTATCCAAAATGTTATAAGTTATCTATAAAGAGTATATTAAAATATGCGTTACGCAGAATAAGTTTTATTAATTTATAAATCAATCCATAATGCAATGAAGTTGAAATAAAAAATATTTTTTTTAGGTTCAACGAATGTGTTTGCACACCGTACAACGCGGACTTCGACGGAGATGAAATGAATATGCATTTGCCACAGACCGAGGAAGCCAGAGCTGAAGCTCTTATTCTGATGGGAGTAAGTGCCTTGTTCAACCATCATCATCATTCATCTCCCATTCACAGTCTCTCAAAGACAAAATGAAATTGCGACTATAAATGAAAGATATAAGCTATCCTATCTCTTAAGTTGGACCAGACCGCTGACTAATATTGTGTGAAGCCTGCAAGGAGTTTTTATTTGCTTTAACAATATTTTTGCAAGAAGCTGTAAATAAATAGTAAGAAAGAAAAATAGTTTATCTCATATTTCTCGGCTCGCAACACGAGCACTCGCGATTGTCAATGTGACGTATCACTTAATACAGTCTGCATCAAGACTAAAAACCCATGGAGGCGCTTATAATAGTTTTATTAACTATCATTTTTTTAACTAATATTCGTATAATTTACGTATGGTGAGATAAAGCATTTGTGATGAAAAAAGAAATTAATTTCTCGTTTCAATATTAATAATGATTTTTACATTATCGATGTTTTATACCAGGGTGATTAATAGTTTGTTGCCAATTTGTCAGAACAAGTCAAACCTGGTAACACCAAGGAACGGTGAGCTCCTCATAGCAGCGACCCAAGACTTCATAACGGGAGGGTATCTGATCACCCAGAGGGACACGTTCTTCACCAGATCGGAAGCCCAGCAGTTGGCCAGCTGTCTTCTAGCAGGACCCGACTCGCAGATGAGGATCGATATGCCTCCGCCTGCCATCCTGAAGCCGAGGAAGCTTTGGACAGGGAAACAGATATTTAGGTGAGGGAACTATTCAAAATACGATGAGTCAGGGCGGTTCAAATGCAGTCCGCGTACGTGACTGCATTTTAAGCGGCCATGATTGTTTTAGAAATAAATGTTGATTTAATTGTGGCCGATATATTTTTGCAGTGCAATGAAAAGAGGTTCCCTGCGATCTTAAAGCGTGACTAGAAATAATTTTTCACATGATTTTTCATTTATATTTCGCCTTTATCTATAGGAGTGGTGGCCTTAACATTATGTATGGCAATCAGACAAACAAACTATAGAGCTATAACTCCAATTGTATAAAATATTTGTATAAATTTACATAACGCAAGTATTATTTAGCCATGGTATACGTTTTCTAAGTGGTGTACGTAGTTCTACGAGCGAGTTCACGTACGTGTTTTTATTCCGTACATTTCGATTTCAGTTTGATAATGAGGCCAAACAAGAAATGCGAGGTGAAAGCAAACTTAGAGACAAAAGGCAAGAACTACACAGGCAATAAGGATATGTGCGTGCAGGACTCGTGTGAGTTATTTCTATAGATTACGAATCTTAAACATTAAGTTTTCAGTTTTGTCATTTATCGAGGTGATATGAAATTCGAGTTATAATTTTTCGTTCTAATTGGTAGAAGGTGGCACTCGAGGCCTCAGATTTTAGTGTAGTTATAAATAATAGTACAAATAGTAATATCAGACACATTTTTACACACTAATATAAAATTACACGCACTTTTATAACATATAACACCCAGGCACATATAGTTATATAACATTAGATAGGTATAGACATATTTTCGTGTAAAAGTTTCTTTCAGGTGCAAATTGTTTTTAAAACTGAAATACTAATTTAATTTTCATTGAATAACATTTTTCATCGTTTGTTTGTATGTTTACGTCTTGTTTGTGTCACTTAATTATTATCTATAATTATTTGTGAAACGCGTAAGAATATAAATATAATATCATATATATATATATATATATATATATATATATATATATATATATATATATATATATATGTCGCGGATTCAACCGGATTTAAATCGTAGGGTAGGTCGTCACTATCCGCCATTTTGTTTTACTTCGTAAGTCAGTGCGCACAACCGGCGCAGGCGTCTCCACAATCGCAACTGAGCTAAAACACTCGCTTCAGCTTTGACTCAACGCACTACTGACAGACTTGTCAATTGTCATAGACACTAGAGTTGTTCATCGCAGTGACCAATCAATGGCGCCACTATCGTATTGTTGCCAGTGAAATAAATGAATATGAATACGTCAATAAATTCCTAACATATTGTTGCCAGTGAAATAAATGAATATGAATACGTCAATAAATTCCTAACATATTGTTGCCAGTGAAATAAATGAATATGAATACGTCAATAAATTCCTAACATATTGTTGCCAGTGAAATAAATGAATATGAATACGTCAATAAATTCCTAACACGGCCATTCTGACAATCAACGCGTCCTCGCGTTGAAGCATGGCATTTTAACAACGTAACGGGTTACAGCTTAAGCAAAGCGATTAAGCTTTCAGCTTAAGTATCATCATCATAATCAGATACGTATTCACTCAGCGCACATACTTAGGAACTCGTGCAGACAAAGAGAAATGCCTTCAGTCAAATATCAAACAAAGCGTAAAAGCTTTCATCAACTAATTTAGTCAAAGCGTCTAAATTTAAGTCAAAATCCCAGACAAAGCGTAAAAGCTTTCAGTCAAAACTTCAGACAAAGCGTATAAGCTTTCAGTCAAAACTACAGACAAAGCGTATAAGCTTTCAGTCAAAACTTCAGACAAAGCGTATAAGCTTTCAGTCAAAACTTCAGACAAAGCGTATAAGCTTTCAGTCAAAACTTCAGACAAAGCGTATAAGCTTTCAGTCAAAACTACAGACAAAGCGTATAAGCTTTCAGTCAAAACTTCAGACAAAGCGTATAAGCTTTCAGTCAAAACTTCAGACAAAGCGTATAAGCTTTCAGTCAATAAAACATAGTAGTCATCATAATAAAACGTTTGTTACATCGACACCTTATAAAATGACATGTATTGCCACTTGCAATCATTAACATGTTAAACAATCAGTAAATTAAATAAATCGATCACATATTAAAGCATAAATCTATTTAAATCTCACTATAGGCACACACGGTAATCAAATGACCTTATTACGATCACATCTAGTATACCTTAGGAACCAATACAATTACATTTATTATCATTACGTATACGCTATGATTGGTTTATCACACAAATCTTATGACACAATGATAAAAATATTAAAATTATTTAATGAGCTATTACGATGCTCCAAATGATTTGTGGATAATCAAAAGTTATAATTTAACATTGATTGGATCAAACGTTTTCGATAGATTCTGCAGGTCCCAAACATTCTGACATTTCTGGCAAAGCTGTTGGGTATTTCCGTAATCGTTCATGGCACACGTACTGACTACGTCCCCCAGATACTGGCTCTACCACATAGCGATCATTTGCACAAACTTTCATAATTTTATGCGGACCACAAAACTTTTCATCTAATTTATTTATCACCCGAGGGTTCTTTTGAACCAAAACCAAATCACCTACAGCAAAAAGATGAATTGCCGCCTTATTTAAATCAAAGCGCTTTTTATCTTTAGCTGCCTGCTCGTCCATCCTATCTTTTGCCGCATTCCGAATTTCTATTAAATTTTGCCATTTTTGACAGTCTACATTATGTGTAAAAATATTCAATTTAGGTGGATTCTTATTACAACCCATCAGAAGCTGAAATGGACTTTTACCTGTTGTCCTCGAAATGGTACAATTTAACGCTAGCTGAACTTCACCAATACAAGACTTCCATGATTTATTTTCATGGTTTTTGATCATCGTTAGACAGTTAGTAAGCACAGACATTACCCGTTCGACCTGACCATTAGCTCGCGAGATACCGCTTGCTATTTCGTGAAATTCAATGGACCAATCTCCACACAAACGCTGAAAGTCTTGTCCAGTGAAGGAGGTACCTTGGTCCGAAATAATTCGTTTAGGGGTGCCAAATGTGTAAACAAAGTTTCGGAGAACTTCGCACGCAGATCGTGAAGTTAAGTCTTTGACGACGGAAAGGTAACAGAATTTTGTGAAAGCATCTATTATAACTATTACGTAGTCTTTATAAATATATGAAGACCGTAGATTGGAATCAATTGTATCATTTTCGATGGATTCAATTATACGTTTAATGTCAGGGTCTAACTTTTGCTCGGCTTGTAACCAGTCGTCACTTGCATGTGAGACATTAACTTCCTTCGATTCAGCTGGGTTACGACTAAGGTAATCTACATGTGGGATTCGTTCGCCTTTTCGGTATTCTATCTCGAAATCAAACATTTGTAAAAACGCCCACCATCTATGTACGCGTGGTAAAAGCTCACGCTTATGACGTGAAGCCTTAAGGGCATTACAGTCCGTTACTACCTTAAACTCCCTACCGAGTAAATAATGTCTAAAATGTTTGAACGCTTTAAATACTGCCAGAGTTTCCAGCTCATAACTGTGGTATCTACTCTCCGCATCCGATGTTCTCTGACTGTAATATCCTATAACTTTTAACTGATTATTGAACTTTTGGAATAAAATGGCACCATAACCAATCGAACTGGCATCAGTATGCAGCTCGATCGGCTTACTCGGATCAAAAATAGTCAAAATGGGTGCGGAAGTCAGATAGCCAACCACTGTGGCATGAGCTTTAGTATGTTTCTCGGTCCACTCCCATTTAGAATCCTTTTTAGTAAGTTCATATAATGGTGCCATAATAGATGAAAAATTTGGTACAAATTTCCTAAAATAACCCGCAAGTCCATTAAATTGACGCAATTCTTTAACGGAAGTTGGCAATGGAGCGTTTGCAAGTGCAGTCACCTTTTTAGGATTCGGCTGAATGGTATTTTCACTAACGACATACCCAAGGTACTCTACGGATGATTTAAGAAAGGTACATTTTTTCCAATTAAAGGTAAAGCCTGCCCCCGATAACGCGGAAAGCACCTGCTCCAGATTCTGGAACGCGTCTTCTTTTGATTTTGAAAATACAAGAACGTCATCAACGAAACAAAGAGCTATTTTATCTTTTAAGCCTTTTAGAGCTTTATTAATCGCTCTTTGATATACAGAAGGCGCGTTACAAAGTCCAAAGGGCATTTTTAGGTATTCCCATACACCGTCTTGGGTAATAAAAGCCGTCTTCTCAATATCGCTCTGAGATCCCATCAAAATCTGGTGAAATCCAGATGCCATGTCTAAACTTGAGAAGTAACAAGCTTGTCCAAGTGCATCAATTTGCTCCGATATCAAAGGCAAGGGGTAGCTGTCACGGACGGTGTTAGAGTTAAGCTCCCTATAATCGACACACAGACGGTCTGATCCATCTTTCTTTTTGACGAGCAAAGCAGGGCTGGAAAAGGGTGAAGAGCTTTCGCGTATGATGCCTTTGCTCTCCAGGTCTGCTATTATGTCCCGCATTATTTTTCGTTCGGACGGGGCTAACCTATACGGCCGACGTTGCACTATTTTATCAGGATTTTTAAGTTTAATTCGCATTTCGCCGGTACTGACCGTCGATGTGGAATTACCGCTAGCGAACTTGTCTTTGTATTTTAAGAGAATGAATTTTAATCTTTCAATATCTGAACGCGCAAGTAAATCTGTATTCGTTTTGTTTAGATCCAAATCAAAATCTAATGTATTACACATATTGACGCTAACGTCACGTGTTATTTTTGCGCCGTTGTTATCTAATGTAAAAACTAATCCTGGAGTTTTAAAAACATCCCTGCCTAAGATAGCATCGTACGGTAAAATGTGCGAATCAACGATAACAAACGTAATCTCAGCGTGAAAGCCGTCAAAGTTCACATAAGTAGTCATCTTTTTAAATGAAAAACAAGGTACGGAGCCAATACCTGAGAGTCGAGTAAAACATATTTCCTTACTACCCGATATGCTATCAGCAATTTCCTTTTTAATTAGCGAACATTCTGAACCACTGTCAATTAAAGCTTGTAGGTTATAATCGCCTACTTGCATTTCAATCAAAGAATCTTTAGAAGGCGAACAGACGTTTACAGATTTCGATTGTAACTTTGGGTCTTTAAATTTTTGATCGCGTTGTTTCATAAAACAGGTGATTTCAGTATGTCCGGGCTTTTGACAATAAGGACATAAAGGTTTTTCCTTCGATTTATCACCAATAGTTTTTGTATGCACGGTATTATTATCGCTTTTATTACTATTATTAAAAAGTAAGCAATGACGTTTCAAATGTCCTACCTTATTACAGAAATGGCAGCGTCGCTCCATAGATTTATCGTTGAATTTTTGCCTTTTAAAAGAGCTATTATATTCACAACGGGACTTATCTAAATATCGCTTAAGGCTCTTGAGGTTAGGGTATGTACCCAAATGTCTATCTAGAGACACAAAAGTCGTTGGAGTATTTTTAAGTAACTCGGAACGTACCTGAATATCTGTTATACCCGAAATTACCACCTCAATTTTGTTCGACTCTCCCCAGCCAGTCTCCAATCGGTCTATTAACGCCAATTTGTTAGTCGCGTACTCCATATAGGTTGCTGCCTGATCGCTTTTGTAATCCACCATGTCACGGAACAGGTCATGAAATCGTTTAGTAGCAACGAACTGCCGCGTAAGTCGCTCCTTCAGATCTCCCCAAGTTTTACACAATGGATAAGAATGCGCCGCCCATTTCTTAGCACGTCCTTGTAAGTGGGTGAAAACCGCATTTCTCGTTTCGTAATCTGTCCACGAATTATTTTCCATGTGGTACTCGATTTCTTCACACCACTGGCTTGCAGTAAATTGGCTATCATCAGGATCGAACGGCGGAAGATAAATTTCACTAGCCTTCAGTTTCCTTAGTTTTTCTGTACTCCCGGGAAGATGTTTTACATTTTGCATGCCCGCCATCATATTTTGAAAGAATGTTGCCCACGTTTCCGGTGTCGGTGCACAAGATTGATCAACACGAGGTGTGTTCGGACCTTCCGTCATATTTTCTTGTGTTTCAAAATTTGACGTGAAATATCCTCGGTTTTGCGAATTTAGCACATTATTAGTTACACTAGATGTTTGTGGGAGCAATCCCACCGCTGCTGTCGCGGATTCAACCGGATTTAAATCGTAGGGTAGGTCGTCACTATCCGCCATTTTGTTTTACTTCGTAAGTCAGTGCGCACAACCGGCGCAGGCGTCTCCACAATCGCAACTGAGCTAAAACACTCGCTTCAGCTTTGACTCAACGCACTACTGACAGACTTGTCAATTGTCATAGACACTAGAGTTGTTCATCGCAGTGACCAATCAATGGCGCCACTATCGTATTGTTGCCAGTGAAATAAATGAATATGAATACGTCAATAAATTCCTAACATATTGTTGCCAGTGAAATAAATGAATATGAATACGTCAATAAATTCCTAACATATTGTTGCCAGTGAAATAAATGAATATGAATACGTCAATAAATTCCTAACATATATATATATATGTGTGTATTGTATGTGTTTTAAATATGTGTTTGTTGTTTTTCTTGCAGTAAATAAATAAACATATAGTTTTAACACAAATGTTGACGGTACTGTGGATCGAACAGCCCCTGTTCAACGAAGCGACCAATTGGTCAAAGTATCTACTTGATGATCATTTCTGTAGCTTTTTGACTCTAAGACATGCGTGATGCATCATTACTATAGGAAAACCTTCAGCGTATTAGCGAGTATTAATTTGCGCACATAGAAAGGAAATTAGTGCACCAGGATTCGAATGCATGACCACAAGGTTGACAGTCACACGCTGCAGTTCTTAGAAATCGGTTTAATTTAAACATATTTGCTTATTAGATGTAATTATCCGAAATTCGGAGCTACTCTGTGGGTCGATGGACAAAAGCACACTGGGCTCTGGTACCAAAACCAGCATCTTCTACATCCTCTTGCGGGACTGGGGGGAGGAGTTCGCTGTCAGGGGCATGTGGAGGTACGCGCCAACCTTCCGTCAAACCTTCTATGTTTTGATTACGAATCATTTATTACCTTAAGATTTGATCGCAAGTTGTTGTGTTCAAAGAAAATGTTTTAATTATGAATATCAGAATGATTATTGCTGTCAGAAAGTGACAGTGCTACTGTCATTGGTACAAAAGCTGCAATAATAGTCCATACTATTGTCTTTTATTAAAATAACTATTACTCATTTAAAGAAAAACACTTTTTAACGGATTCAGTCATGTATTTTTTGCAAAATTTAAATATAATTACATTATTAAAAAAATCCTAACGTTTCGCGTGCTTTACAGTGTGTGTCTAACGTAATTATATTTAAATTTTTGCAAAAATACAACATAAATCCGTTAAAAAGTCCATACAATTTTTCATAGCTTCAAAAATAAGTAAACCGGCTTCTACGAAACCTTTATCGCTGCCTATTTTGTGTAATAATTATTAACCGTAAATAACATGTTTTTATTTATATTTAGGCAAATTTTGAATTAAAAAAATGTAATCTTGATTTTCTTTAATTGTAAAAAGTCTACCACATGGCTATTTATTTGGTACTTAAAATCTGCAACACTGGAAATGTCATATTAGTGACTGGAAATAATGATGGTACATTAATCAGGTAATTTTTTGTTGAATTAAGGTTGGCCCGAATGGCGTCCTACTATATGATGAACCGGGGCTTCAGCTTTGGTATTATCGACGTAACGCCGGGCAAGAAGCTAGTAGAAGCTAAAAATAAATTACTCGAGTCTGGGTAAGTATGGTTTTTTATCAGTGTGCGGTAAGCGTGACTAAATGATTTGGTCATAATCAGTGTGCGGTAAGCGTGACTAAATGATTTGGTCATAATCACTGTCCGGTAAGCGTGACTAAATGATTTGGTCACTGGCTAAATTGGCTTTTCTATGATCTAATTCTTTTCGACATAAAATGAGATAACCTAACCTAACTTCTATAGTTATTCAAAATGTGACGGATACATCCTCGAAATGGAGAAGGGCACTCTGCAGTGTCAGCCTGGCTGCAGCATGGAGGAGACCTTGGAAGCTGTTATGCTGAGTGAGCTCAGCAGCATCAGGTAGGTACTTCATTCTCAAAGTGTTTCGATATAATTTGCCTAAATATTGAGCTTGAAATTGTTTACGGCTCTTGAATTTAGATTCTGAATTATGTCTTAATCTTGCTATTCAGATCATGGGCCCTCTTGTCACATATCAGTATACGAACGGAAGTTATTGTTATTTTTAATCAAAATAATGATTGATTTAGAGAGTTAGCGGCGAAGGCGTGCTTCAGGGAGTTGCACCCGACGAACGCACCTCTTGTCATGGCCCAAAGTGGATCTAAAGGTATACATTTTCGATATTCAATACTTTTGGTAGACATCTTGGGAAACAGGTTATTGGTGATAATATCATATTTTAACTTTATATATTCACAGCAAATAAATTACGTACAATAAGAAAAAGAAATAAAACCTCACTTTTTGAAATATGCTACAGATCTTAACTATGAATGTCAATACGTGCTGAAAGAACATTCGAAATCAATTTTATTAAAAACTATAACTGCATTATTAGACTTTTGAAAAAATCATGTCTGCCTTTAAACGTATTATACGTATAGTGTTGCTACAAAGAAACGTATCCTTGGAAGAAATAGGGTAGGCTAAGGATATTTTAATTCTCAATTTCCGAGTATTTATTTTTTATTGGAATTGAAACGATATATAAGTACTGAGTTCTTTATGTTTAAACAAGGACGCAAACACTTTGAATAACATCTTTAAATATCTATTTATTCTATAAAGGTTCAAACATCAATATATCTCAAATGATCGCGTGCGTGGGTCAACAAGCTTTAAATGGAAAACGAGTGCCAAACGGCTTCGAAGATAGGTCGTTGCCTCATTTTGAAAGACATTGTAAGTATTCGATGGGTAATAAAAACAAAATTTGTTTTTGTAGTCCAAAATTGCATAATGTTATAATTTTGTGTATTTCGATTTTAAGAGCTCAAATATACAGTTCCAAATTGTCAACGAGAGTCAAGACCTTCAAATTGATATTTGAAGGTCAAGTTAATTGTGGTCATGTCTTGAACTTCATCAAAAGGTTTCATATAGAAATTTATTACGGCTCCCTTAAGCAGGTTTATGTGTTCAGATTGGAATGCACAAAATTCATTTATGTATTACTACGCCGGCTATTATTTTTATAATTATTTCTTACAATCGCTAGACTATTAGCAGATGTGTTATTTGGGCGAATTTCAATGGCAGGTGAAGGTCATTCCACACTTGGAACTGCAACTAGTCATACTTAGGTCACAGATGACAATAAAAATTTCATTGAAATATTTTGGAACTCCTTTTGTGCCACAACCCAGCTGTAATTGCTAGAGAAACAGCATTGACGTCTCCATTTATGCAGCCAAGATCCCAGCAGCCCGGGGCTTCGTTGAGAACAGCTTCTACACTGGTCTCACTCCTACCGAGTTCTTCTTCCACACCATGGGAGGCAGGGAGGGTCTGGTGGACACCGCTGTCAAAACCGCTGAGACGGGGTACTTGCAGAGGAGATTGGTGAAGGTATCAAGAATGTCTTAGAATTCTACAAATACGATTTAGGGATCAAGAAAAGAGCGTATAGGTGTCTTAAAAGCCAACAACGCACCAGTGACGGCTCTAGCGTTGCTTGTGCCCATTGGGCAACGGTATCACTTTACATCAGGTGAGCCTCTTGCCCGTTTGCCCCCTGTTTTATAAAAAAAAAATGTTAAACCAAGCTTTTTTGCTACTAGGACCTTTTTTAAGTAATTGATCGGGTTAATCGAAAAAGACTACTTTACTGGATGCCAATCAAATTTATTGTCATTAAAATAAGAGATAATTGATACAAAATCTATATATAAAAGTATGTGAACACCATTTATAACTGAAGAATGTCCGAACTGGTTTTCTGAAAACTGCTGGAGTCGTTATCTATTTTTATTAATGTGGGAAGATTGTTTTTTTTAGGACAGATAATATAGATAGAATTTGATTAATCTATACTACACGTCATGTCAATCAGTTGAAGTAAAAAACATTTCCAGTCCCTGGAAGACCTGGTTCTCCACTACGACATGACAGTGCGCAATGCGACCAGCGAGGTTGTGCAGTTCCAGTACGGCAGTGATGGACTGGATCCCAGTTACATGGAGGGGAAGGACCGGCCAGTCGATCTGCCCAGGGTGCTGGCTGATGTCCGCGCTCAGTGCTTGGACAGGTGGGATTCAGAGCCCACAATATCCAGAAAGAATATTCTCTAACTATCTCTAACGAACTCCAATATGGCTTTACGTATTTTTTTTATTATCAACATATACTATTTTTTTATTTATCAATAAATCTATACGCCAGTTGGTGGAGTTTATTTTCTATTATTTTTACTTTTTTTTTCAATAAAATGGATCTAAATTGAACAGGGATGAAGAACCTCTAGACGGAGACGGCATTCTGGCTGCAGCTGAAGAGACCTTGGCTTTAGACGACTTTAAGACCTGCACTCCAGATTTCAAGAGTGAATTGTTGTAAGTTAAGATAGAAAAAAAACACATTACGGACAAATAAAAAAATACCTCATAGTTTTAAAAAAACGACTTATCGCTTTTCATGACAGCTTCAACTTAATTAGACCGAAAGGTTGACAAACATAATACTGTCTTTTATTAACATAATTACTCATTTAAAGAAAAATACTTTGTTGTCGGTCAAGTTATGTATTTTTACAAAATTTAAGTATATTACATTATTTGAAAATTTCCCGACGTTTCGCGTACCTTACAGCGCGCGTGGTCACGCTAGACTTTGTTGTTCGAAACATTTGTTCAGTTTACATTGCGTTATTCGATTGATTCACTGTGACTACCATCCATAGTTTTCGCTCAATGTAATTTACAATTGAAAATTATTTTATTAAAATCGTTTTTCGTTCCATTGCGTCAGCTCCAATATACAATTGATATTGAATGTATGGATCAATTGAAAGCCCAATTTCAGAGCTTTCCTCAAAACGATAGCAGACAAAGTGCGAATTTTGCGAGCGAAGTACGCAAGCTGCGGCGTCGTGTCGAAGCAGCTGGAGCGTTTGACCTTGACTCAACTGGTTCGGTTCTTGCGCGTTTGTCACGACAAATATCAACGGAGTGTCATCGAACCTGGGACCGCTGTTGGGGCACTTGCGGCGCAGGTGAGTTTCCGGCCTATTTTTAGTATAACAAAAAATGTATAAGCTCCCCTAATTTCCAGCCAAGTCGGTTCATTCGAAGATCGTTTCTTAACAATCTATCTGTTAGTGTTTAAATTTATATGTAAAAATAAATTATGTATGTAAAAAATGTAGGTACATAAAAGAATGTTTGGAGTCTGTGTATAGTGTTCTGTATTGAACGTGACGTGGAGGGAACCTGACAACCTAACGACCCTACGGATCCCTAAGCCCTACAGTAACCTAACACAAAGGTTCTGTATATAGAAATATATAAATTCTGGGGGAAGTCTGCACCATGAGACCTTCCTGCGGGAAGGATCAGAGGTGATGGGATTTACTCAAAGCTATCGGGCAACCTCACTACGATAATAAAGGCCTTCAACATAGGCTTCGCTTCGAGAGATGGATTGACGTGATTTTCAGAGTATCGGTGAGCCGGGCACTCAAATGACGCTGAAGACGTTCCACTTCGCTGGCGTCGCCTCAATGAACATAACGCAGGGTGTTCCCCGTGTCAAGGAAATTATAAACGCGTCCAAGAATATTTCAACACCTATTATCACGGCTGAGCTGACCGATTCGTATGACCAGGAGTTCGCCAGGAGAGTCAAGGGAAGAGTGGAGAAGACTACGCTGGGAGAGGTACGGATGCTGTTGAATTAGATTTACCGAACTCTTTCGTCTCTTTCTGTAAGACCGTAAATCAATTTATATATCGCATTGGCAAATTTATATGAATTGGGAGGAAGATTCTGACTGTCTTTGGTTTATTTTGGCTGTTTATAGTAAAAAAATGAAAAAAAAAATCTCCCTTAATCATAGAATAGCGAAACTAGCACAGCTTATTATTCGCATTAGTGTTTATGATTTTTGTATTATTTTAATTATCTAACCACGCATAGTAAGTTTGACAGTGGCTCAGTAATCGCCTAAATATTTATTTATTTTAAAAGTTAACAAACAGACATTTATACTAAAAATCTTTATTTATGGTATACTTTAATAGTTCATAGACAAAAATATGTTGTTTAAATATGACATTGGTTATTATTGAAAAAAAAAATACAAATATAATAAAAAGATTGCAAACAAAAGTGGAGGTTAACACAAAAAGCGATATTTTAACTATTATGTGTAAATTATTTATAATACTTAATCCGTCGGAAGGTACATGGGAACAATCCATTTTGTTATGTTGAATGTTGATGAAGAAAATAAAGTCGATTACATCAATATAATAATTATATATAAATTGACAATGTCAATTGACAATGTCCTATTTCCAGATTACTCACTCAATAGAAGAAGTGTATCTACCCTCATCCTGTTTCCTTCTCATAAGACTGGACGCGGAGCGTATACGGCTCCTTTGTCTGGAGGTCAACGTGCACTCTATCATTTATTCGTAAGTATAAAGGGACAGAGGGTAAGGGGTTCGCATCCCGGTACAATAAATTTTTGATGACCATATGTCTTGTGATTGCATATAAACAATTTTATTTTTATCATTTTCAAAGTATTGCCAGAGTTTATATCAAACAAAAAATAAATATCAGTTGTAAAAATATGCTTAACTCTTTCGTCTCTCACTGCCGTCGTGGAGATGAGACGTGAGTACTCCAATTAGAACAGAGAAGTATGTCTGAATGTACACTCGCAGCATCTGCACGTCGAAGCTGAAGATAAAGCAGAGCAATATCGAGGCGGTGTCGCAGTGGGCCATCAAGGTGTTCGCCGAGCCCAGCAAGCACTGCGCCTGGCTCAACATGGCCCTGCAGCAGCTGGCGAGGCAGCTGCCCGCCGTCATGGTCAAGGGGCTGCCCAGGGTCAGCAGGGCCGTCATCGCCTGCGACGACACCGGCTGCAAGCCGCGGTGGGTGACCATTCACTAGCTTCCACATTTGCTAAACTTCTCCATTCTTCAAAAAAATCTTTTTTTTTTTTCAGATACAAACTCTGCGTAGAGGGTGATGGGTTGCGTGACGTCATGGCGACGTACGGCGTCGACGGCACGAAGACATCGTCGAACAATATTCTCGAGGTGCGGTGAATTGGCGTTTAGTTCTGATTTCTAATATATCTTTTATTGGGAGGCGCCAATGAGTTTTCTTCCGTTGCAGGTGTTCCAAACGCTGGGCATCGAAGCGGCAGTGTCCACCATCATCAGCGAGATCCAGGGCGTGATGGCCGGCCACGGCATGTCGGTGGACCGGCGCCACGTGGCGCTGCTGGCCGCGCAGATGTGCGCCAGGGGCGAAGTGCTGGGCATCACCCGATACGGGCTCGCCAAGATGAAGGACTCCGTGCTCAATCTGGCCAGTGTGAGTCTGATGGGTTGCCATGCCAACCGGAATTTCACGGATGCCATAAATCATATTTTTTTTATATAGTCTCACTTTTATCTCGTTGGGTTAGACCCATACTTGCATATCTCTTTCGCTTCCTCCCCTCTCATTATATTCCTCATAACATCTCTTCGGTTATGAGTGCTTTTGACCTGCTCTTTCCTGCCTATTTTCCAAAACATTCTGGATTTAAGCCAAGAAGGATCGGAAAAATCTCCCAGCCCCGCCCTAATCACACTCGCTTTATATATCTGCCTTGTCTCATTACAAGTAATAACAATAATATTTCGCTTTTTAATCCGTTACAAAATATTTTATGTATGTAAATAGTTACATTTATTCTGACACGGGATCAAATTAGGATTGTAATTTAAAAGATATATGAATATGTTGAATTTCACACAAAAAAAATAAAATTATAGGAAAATGTTCACTTTATAAGATAAAAATTTTGTTAAAAGTTAATAATGTGATTGAATGATTTCAGTTCGAGAAAACAGCCGACCACCTATTCGACGCAGCGTACTACGGCCAGAGGGACAGCATCGAGGGTGTCTCCGAATGCATCATCCTGGGTGTTCCCGCTGCTATTGGAACTGGATTGCTGCAGCTGCTGCACAAGCACGAGCAGCAACAGACGCAGACCAAGGAATTGCTGTTCGATTCCCCGGATTTACATTCTTCCATATGGGAATAGAATGTTATTAATATTACATGTATTTTAATAATTATTATTAAAGAAGAAAAATCATGGCGTGTTTTATTTATGCGTATATTTCAAATATCAAGTTATTTTAAAAGTCCCATTAGCGTCGTTTGTTGATAAAACATTATTATTTTCAAAAAACACAATGAAACAAATACTGATTTGTAATAATACTAGCTGATCCGGCAAACATTGTTTTGCCATAAATGTGATTTCTAGCAATATTTTTTTTAGTTTAATAAGTGTGCGGGGATATGTTTAAAATCGAAAGCGTTTTAAACAATTAAAGTACTCTTTATTTAGGTTAATAAATTAATCTTTATGACATGTTGGTCGATTTACCATAACAATGTCATCTATTTATTACTTACTCAATCCAGTCGAAAAGTATCGACATCTTTAGAATCTTGGAGTTAACAGGTAATTGTGAATTGAATAATAGACAAATAGTTTGCAATAAAATAAAATTGCGACTACAATTAAAGATCTGAGCTATCATATATCTTAAATTGGACCAGACTGCTCACGATGCGACCATTTTAATTTGAAATTGGTTAAGTAGTTTAGGAGTCCATCGCGGTCAAACATTGTAACAGATTTATATATATTAAGATAAGAAAGGTAAGACGAATGTAACACGCGCACAATAAAACCATTGAATAACTTAAATAAATTTATTTCACTAATTACTATTCTAAACTCTAAATAAAATGCAAATTAAATGTATCTTAATTAACTAACAACCTGCGAAAATGCGCATTTTGCACCAACTTCTATAATGATGATCTTATTTTCTTTACTTTTCCAATCAGGAAGTATTAAGAGTTACAGACTCACGATAACTCGGCGGTAGTCTTTACAGTGAATGTATGTTCGACTTATGTAAAAGTGGTCATTTTAATTAATTATGAAATACATTCTTTGCTCTGACTCTTTTATATATAACAATGGTTCTTAAAGAGTTTATTTTATTTATATTCTCTATCAGAAGCCATAAACTTGGATGCATTTTATTTGCTGTCTGTTACAAGCACAGGAAGTAAAATAATACAATATTAATTGCAATATTATACAATTCTAGACGAACTTATTAGCAATTTTCCGCAAAAAATCCCTCAAACACTCGACGCACGTTTCAACCCAATATCTAAAAATATCAATCCAGGATTTATAAACTTCGCTGTTCCTAATGTAATGGTGGTATGAAGGTCCAACTGGGCGCAAGTTTGAGACTTCAACAGGGAACATATAACCTAGAGGAATTCAGAGGAAGTGGATCCGTAGCTGTGAGGTATTATTACAGGGATGCTCCAGTCTCGGAGCGAAACGTGCAACGAGTTTTTGAGGAAATTTTAGCGGAAAATTGTTGTTATATTGATCTATTAGAATTTTATACTATGGACTTCGAAGTTACGCCTGATTCTAATATCAGATTACATTCTGTAATGTTTATGTAAATAAAAACCCTTATTGACATTTCAAATATCGTCTGTAAAACCGTCAGTACCCTTACGGCATTATTTGCAAATATTTTTACAAATAAAGTTGAATGTATTTAGGCAGCAAGAGCTTTTTCTAACATAGCCTTGTGTTGGTCCGCTTTCGTCCATCTCTCGCTCACTTTCCACAGCCAAATTGCCACCTCGAAGTCTTCAGCCTTTTCCGATAACTTTCCCGGCTTCATGTCACTGTGAAAGATAAAACTTTTCGATAAAATAGAAAATGGCCTGTTTCCAACAGTTTTTGTAGAAGAATTGAAAAATATTTCGCCAATATGTTGATTTAAATTGAATTTTTAATTACTTTGTATCGATTATATTTTAATTGGCATTAAATAATGATATTCAATTGTAGTACAAGATTATTGATATAAAATATCGATATTCGATTTGAGACCCCACTAGGTTTATGTATTAGTACATTATTCCTAAATTGTTTGTTACTATAAAAATTAAAACAATAAAATACCTATAGAGCTAACAACTACTAGATGGTGCTTAACTAAAAATAAATTGCAATTAACACTTACACAAAATAATCTCCCTTGCACATTTGCAACTTGGGCTCCAGTGCAGCATGAACAATGGTCTGCGCCCCAACTCTTGGTTTCTTCATGACGGGCCAAAACAGCGGGTAAATAATGAACCTGGTCATACTCTTTCGCATTGGGAGGTGCCGGGTCAAATTAGTATCGGTTAGACCCGGGTCAACCGCTATCACGGCTACGTTCGTTTCTGTAAAAGGTAAAAGTTAACCACCATATTGCTTGATAAAGCTGATCAACATGTTAATTCTCAAAACGGTAATCAAAAAAATGCATTAAAACGTTAAAACTATTAACCTAAGACGAAATTTTATTGCTGGAATTAAAACATAACGATATATGCCCAAGTTCTAACGTAGTCAACGATTTCAGCAACTCGAGAAAAGGTAAAAAGGGGTTTTTAGTTTACCCAGCATCCGCCTTCCGAGCTCCCTAGTGAACAGCACATTAGCTAATTTGCTCTGATTGTACGCTGCGGGTGCGTCATATTTCTTGCTGAAATTCAAGTCGTCTTTATTGATATCCCCGCGGCTGTGTGCACTGCAAGTTACTGTTATCACTCTACTGGGGTTTGACTCCTGTAAATTAATTTAATTTTATCAAGTAAATGTTTGAAGATGTTTCATTGTACGATCAAAGAGGTCGTGGTTTTTTTTTATTTTATTTACGTTACACGTAATACCGTTATGTATTCTTTCTTGGAACAACAGTTGTTTCGGCAAACAAGAGAAAATTTCACTCAGGTCCTAACGATCTCAGAGTTGAGACACCCCTAAACGCTTCGTAAATACTCCATTTGTATATATTAAAACTAGCTGGAAAGTTTTTTTTAGTTGAAAAAAAAAAATAGGAGTTTATCGTAGAAGGGTGAAAATTTAGGATTGTAGGTATGTATTTTTGTATGATGTATCATAAAAAAATAGAAACTAAAAATTTTGTCTTATAAAATGAATAAAAAAATTTAGGAGTGGAATTTTAAGGGCATTTAGGGGGATGAAAAAATAGTTGTTGGCCGATTCTCAGACCTACTCAATACCCTCACAAAGTTTCATGAGAATCGGTCAAGCCGTTTCGGAGGAGTTCAAGTTCGAACCCCGTGACACGAGAATTTTATATATTTGATAATGGCAATTACCTTAAGCGTGTCCATGAGCAAATTTGTGAGAAGGAAGTGCCCCAAGTGGTTCACGCCAAACTGGGTCTCAAAACCATCCCTCGTGATGCCTTGGGGTGGCTCCATCACCGCTGCGTTATTTATCAACACATGCACGTGAGGCTCCTCTGACTTAAACCTAACACCAATCATAACATTTTACTTACGCTCCAGATTAATAATATTTAACAGCGTTGAAACATTTATCATAATGATCAGAGAAATGCTCTGTGACATGCAAATAAATGATTAAAGGATATAGCGGAGGATGTTTGTTCAAATTTGCAATTAACGTTATTAGGTGCCAAATAGATTGTCCTTGGAGTTTTGTAATTGCTCCCGAGGATGTAACACACATTTTGGATAGAAATAGAAACTATCGTTTCAGACTTGCTTTAAAGATACAAAAATATAGTATAGCACAAAATTATAACTCACCGTTCCACAAATTTTCTGATAGAATTAGTGTCAGCCAGATCACAGGGTCGGCAGTAAACGTATTTGTTGCCGGTCTCCAGCACAATCTCTTTGCGTACTTCCTCGCAACGGGCCATGTCGCGACAAGCCATGAAGACCTAATAATTATAAAGCCTTTTTATTTACACTAAATTACATCTTTACAATTATACTTTCACTATTTTATTTTTAGTAGGGGTAAGTAGGGTTAAAAAATGTTTGCTTAAATTAGGTTAGTAGTGTTGATTGCTATTAGAGTAAATCCCATCTTGGGTGAAAGCCTCCTCCGTTACTGCCCAGAAGTTTCTGTCCCTTTAGATTATCATCCACGATCTACCAGCTAAATCTACGATATCGTCTGTCCACTTTCGCTGCGCTCATGAGTGTGGTATAATATATTAAAAGTTCCTTTCCATACTTTCAAATTACAACGTACACCTTACGATCACTACAATTGTGTACCTTAGCCCCTCTATGGGCAAATTCCCATGTAGCCTCTCGTCCCATCCCATCGTTCGCACCAGTTATGATTATCGTCTTGCCTTCAGCCTTTGCTTCTCTATCGTAGGCCGGACCACCATACAAGTCTCTGTAACATTTATTTATCTATACAAGAGTCACACTAAGCGTTAAATCTATATAGAGTTGAGTAAATTAGGGCTTATGGCTAATAATAAAGAAAAAGTCATCTTGCCTGGAAGACTACTTGTTAGCTATAAGGCAGTCTTTTATTTATATACTAGAGTTTTTAAGTTGTTTTCTTGTTATGTTTAAAAAATAAGCTGATAAATAAAATAAGCTGACAAATCTTTAGATTCAGGAGTGGGAAAAAAATGGACTAAAGAAACTTCATATTTTTTCTGTTTTATTATCAAAACAAAAACATTAGTTTTGATGACATATGAACAAGCCGACACGATTTTCACTTAATTTGACGACTGTTTTTCCCGTTACTATAGGAGAAAATAGTTAATTGATACTCACTTGAATAAGCTAATTGCGCCCGCGGTGGCCGCCACGCCCGTAATAATTGTTATAGGTAAATTAGGAATCCACATTCTCCTGAAACAAATTTAGTAAATAGGATTTAATTTTTAACCAGCCCCGAATTAAATAAGGTATTAATGTAATATATTTAAAGTTTTAGGTACTTTCTGCCGCGAACCACAGCTATGTAGAACTAGTTACCAATAGAGGAGAGATAGAATTCCGAACCAATAAGACTTAGGAACCTTCAAGAAAAGAGCGTATTGTCATCTTAAAGGACGGCACAGCATGTGAGGCATATAGCAATGTGAGTGTCCATGGGCCGCTGTATCACTTACCATCAGGTAAGATAAAATAATTATAGATCTATCGTTACTGTAGCAAGCTTTTAGATATAAAATCATTTTTATTACAAACAATAATGTACTTTACTTAGTTTTTTTTTTTGTTTTATTAAATTGCTCAGCAAAAAAGAGCGAGGCTTTCAATATCTCTTTAGTTCCAACCTCAACTAACGGTTCTTTGAGCTAAAGTCGTCGGGGAACCAGCAAAATAATACTGCAAAGATCTTTTACGTGTTTATATAAGATTTATATTAACAATCGTTAGTTAGTTATGACATGTACAGTGCTATACGTATCCTTTGACCCTTTTACCGTTTGACAAAGATATAAACGGATAAAAAATATTCACTCAACGCCTTTTAAAGAAGACAGTAATAAACATTTATAAATCAAAACACAACATATATAATACTGAAGTTATATAAATATTCGATCCTAAATAAATGCACAATGGGTCTGGTCAGCACCCATTTAGTTTTATACATATATTTATATTTATAATATTTATATATCACATGTGCGTTTCTAATTGTACGTGCACCAATATTTAAAAATTAAATTAACTGTATATGATATATTTCGTTTGAAATAATTGAAATCATACTCGATGACTTAAATACAAAACGTTATACAAACAAATATTTGTACTAACTTATTGAGATTCGCAGACATTAATTCTCGATTATTAAATCTTAGAAATTCAAATTCGTACATTTACAAAGTTAATTTTAGTTTGAAGTTTAAATTAACTATAATAAAAATTGTAGTATGAGTAAATAACAGTTAATTATGACGTTCAAATTACATATTAACAGCAATATTGTCTTTTGATGAGTATTACAAACAAAATTGCAAGTTAGGTCTATTTACATAAGGGTCCATTTTCTATGTACTAATTATTACTACTTGTATGCTATGGCAAGAATTCAATATAACATGGAAGATTTCTTTCAGCATAGTGGAGCTTTGTGATTTTAGATTGTGTAAGCAATATTTTATCAATCTGTAAAACATTCATTATTGTATACTAGACTCGAGTAAAATAATATAGGCCTAATCATTACATACTTATGATAATTTTGATTTGTCAAGTTTAAAACAAGTTATTTAGTAATTGCTCCCTTAGGTTAATGCCTACAAAATTGGTTCTAGTGATATATCTAAAGTACTAGGGAGGTATATTTGCCTAAATAATAAACATAAAAATGAGTAAAGTTAGCATGTCTATCGACTAACATTGACTCAAATATGTATTTTTAAGAAATTCCCTGTTTGTTGTTTACTATGGATTTTACGGTTAGTAGTAGTATACCTCTCTAAAGTACAGTAGAACTGTTTCTATATCTAATCTTAGATCAATTTGGTGTTTGTTAACAGCTAATAATAGCTAACACAGTTTAAAAATGTGTTGTCAAAATAATTGTGGAAGTACCAAATCATAAAGAGACTGACTGTGCATTCGGTACACTTTAGTTTCTATCTGTATCCATTATTGTATAATTGATATTACATAACATATTATCATAGTAAAAACAAAATATTAGTTTTATTAAGACAACATTAACGATAATCTCTTTTGTACATTACATAGCTACAAGTGAAAATATAACAATAAGCATTAAAATTGTGCATTATAAAAGGATGTGATCTATATATTTAATTATCTAATAAAGCGTAGGTTATTATTGTATTACAGGTGTAAGGCTCGAATTGATATATCAACTTTGAGCTTTCCTAATTCTAGAGAATATTTTAATGGGCCCTAATCACGTTCTAAACGCTGGATAAAAAGTAGGCATAAAATAGATATGGTATTGACTAGCACTAATAAAGTAGAATTATAAGATTAACTAGATCTTTCAGTTAGGTTTGTTGTGCTCTTTGATTTTGAGGTTTCATGTGAAGGCAGAGGCCTAGCTATTCCTACACGCACTACACCTTGTGGTGCTCCTTTTAAAGCTTGAACTGCTTGGTCTAATGTAGCATTCTTAATTGTACTACCATTGACTGACATAACTCTATCACCAGGAGAAATTTGACCGTTTTTCTCAGCAACTCCTCCCGGAACCAAACTTCTTACAACAATTACAGTCCCATTGGGATCAATAGGGTCTTGATAATCAAGTATTGAGAAACCAAGTCCTTGATCCCCTTTCACCAATTCAACAATGTCCTCTTTACTCTGCCACATTGCTAGACCAGAAACACATTCAAGAGATTTAGATTTCTTTGATTCGGTTTGATTTGTCAATGTTGCAGTACTTGAAGTATTTATTGATGAGTCAGATTGAGCTTTAACAATTGTTGTTAAGTTATTTAAGCTTCCAGATATAATTTTCCTAGCCTCAAATCCTTCTCTGTCTTGAGCTAAGTTTATTACTGGTCTAGGCCCACTGTCTATGCTACTTCGTGCACAAACTAGGCGAACTCGATTTGGTAGTTGTTTCAGTATATTAACAACCTCAGTATGTGTCAGACCATGCAATCTATATTCATTAGCTTCAAGCAATTCATCTCCCGCTGAAAATGTCCCTTGCTGTCCCACTGGACCTTCAGGTAGAACTGATCTGATGTAATGGTGTGGGCGAACTTCTAAGCCTCCTTCAACATCAACTGTACCTTCAAGACTTATTCCTAACCCTGAAAGTTTATTAACTTCAGCAATTAATATCTCTTTATCTGGGCCTACTTCAGCCTCCCACCTCTTTTTAATTTCTTCAGGGTCAACACTAAGTATCTCATCTAGTCTTTGGTCCAATTCTTCTTGTGTTGGTTCTTTTATATCATCAGCAACCTCTAAAACACTAGAGTCAATTGTTGTATTTGATTCAGGTTCAGGTTCTATTTCAGTAACACTAGTATCAACTTGGGAAGGCACTGGGAACCAAGTGAGGGTTGTGGCTGATGGAGATGGAGATGCTGGTCGCTCTTCATTGAATATTGCTAGTTGTAAGTGTTCAAACTTAGGGCCCCGTAAATATCTCTCTAATACAAGATGTACAGATATGCCTGTATTCCTCAATATATCAACTGCCTGAGGGTTACTCTTTTCTGTCAAAGAGACACCATCCACTTCAATTATTCTATCATTAATTTTAATCTTACCACTCTGCTCAGCACTGCTACCTTCAATAATGCTTTTAACAAATATTCCAGAAAGTTCTTCTTTTTCACAAACATATCCTGCAACAGTTATGCCCAAGCCATACACATTTTTATTTAGATCAACATGAATAGTTTCAACTTCTGGTAAGACTGGTAATTCCACAGGCACTGTTATTGTTATTGTAGGAGACACAGAGTCCGCTATAATAGGATGAGCTGCTATTTGTTGTGGATTATCGCCAATGATGCTAACAGCAGCCACTACATTATCAATATCACCATTTTGTCCATTAATATATTCTCCATAACATTGCGAAATGTCGTATACAGCACTATATCCAGTTTCAATGAGGTGTCGATCTAAGAGTTCTGGATCTGCTAGCAACTTTGTAGGAACGAGTGCGGTGCCAAACGGAGGAGCTTGTAAGGCCGCAGCTGGGTCCGCAGGTCTTGCAACTAGCAAGCGGACAGTGGGACCGGCCTGACGTAAAACGGCAGCCACTTGTTCTGATGTAAAGCCTCGCAAGTTTATAGATCCCACTTGCAGTACGTGATCACCGCTCTGTAGCCGTCCATCCTTGTCCGCGATACCCCCCGGCAAGATATGCTTAATAACAACACCAGTACTTCTTCCGCCGACTAAATTAAAGCCCAATCCATTTCCATCGTTTGTGAGTTCAACCACTTCGACTTGCGCCCACTCCGTGCTCAGAACCATCGTCTTCTTGACCATCGGGAACCATCCAATGTTACGTTACGCAAACGATTAGGTTATAACCGCACCTGTGCAACATCTCGTAATTGGGATCCGAATACCTAATTAATATTCAAATTTCTAGTAAGTCTAACAGCGCACCGACTTACTTAAATGTATAAAAATTAAATAAAAAATGACATTTACATACTTGCTGAATCGGAGACAGCGAGAATGTTGCCACTTGCCTGGCGCCGATTGACAGCTCGACGCTCGTCGAGTCTACTCGCACACTAGTAGTTAACTATAGTGTTGCAAATTTACTTAGTTTTCAGTATTCTATATATTCATCTGTATTTTGTAAAAAATATTATTGAAAGTTTTGTTTACAACAAGTAGAAGAAATATAGTAATTAATTTAATCAGCAATATATATTATATATATAATATTAATATATATACATATAATATTTTATGGAAATCATGACATCTGTTAGTTAATCATCAATGTTCTAAAGACCTTGCCCACAATTTAATTTGTATAATCAAAAGATAGATGGCGGTACTATATCGAATGGTTAACAAAAAACCAATTTTAAGACGAACATTTTTTTTCTGGAACGGTAGTTGTCTCATGTGAAGTTACATTATTTTCAAAGAAACATTATTTTCATTATTATTTTGTATGTATGCAAGGATCTTGTAAAAGCACTTTCGTTTTAGATTTAGTCGGTGCAATGCCACATGCCACAACGGCTCCATGCCGTACTGGCGAATAGAGGGTTTTGGCTTTGATCCCGGTATTATTAGCATTTGTCTGATGAGTATAATTGTATAACAGTTGTGTTAGCACCCATAGTATACTTAGGTATGTATTAGTTTCTAATAGGTGCTAAAAGAGTAGTTGGCATTTTGTACTACACAGACGAGTTTTCCATGAACATCTTAACTATTTTGAATTCAGGTATAACAGACGTCATTATCGTAGTGTGTTAGAAAACTTTGGATATGAATTAACTACGTCGTATTCCTTTTCATCACGAGGCATATTTCATGAAGTATCAGAGACTATCCAACTAGAAATACATACTTATAACAAGGTATATTATTTCTCATTTTATATGAGAAAAAATATAATCTGTGTGTTTGTCTAATGTGAAATATAGTTATCTTGGGTCTCGAAATTGCCTCATGTCTTAAGTTCAATTTTAATACTCCAACTTAGTAATCGAGTATTAATATAAATCAATTTATTAAGTATAATTAGCTATTTAAGAGTTGAAGTAATTTGAACTTTTTAAAAAACTGAGTTATTTGACTTTTTGGTTTCTTAGGATCAATTGCTTCCTTTTTATTCTTATACCAACTGAATTTATTTATATTAAATAGTTAATTCATATTATTTTTAAATAGTACATTCTTTATTAAAATACAAAAGTATTTAACAAAGAATTAAGTGTGAATGTACATTCAACTTGTTTATCATAGATAATTTGATCATAGAAACTGTCGCCCAAGAACGCCGCATGTCTACGTCCAGATAGACGCGTAGCAGATTCGTAGCATAGACGCTACGAAAACTAGATTTTGTTTTTTTGCGTAACGTCAATTTGGAGTTTTTAACTTTTTTTATGAGATTCAATTTAGTGATGGTAAATAAAACACATTTACTATTAAAATTTTATTATAATATCATTCCGTAAATATATAATTAGTAGATTCATTTTAATTATACTTATTTAAATAGAAATATGAGGTCGTACTTATGAAAAATACACAACTATTAAAATCTAAATATAAAGTAAATATATTCAGTTCCTTATATCCAATTTACAATATCTATAAGCTAAGTAACTTACCTAGTACAAATGGATACAGTTAACGATTGAAATCAGAAATAAATTCCAATAATTTGCAACCGCACTAATCTTTGTCTCTTCCGTAAGATTGTTCACACACAAGAGACAGACCATTGCTTTATTGTAATGTGACTTATTTAAATTTGTGAATTTAATTAGTGCTATTGTTAGTTCAGTTTATTCAAAGTAAAAAAACGAGTTCTTTGGCAGGTGAAACGAAATTATTTTGACGAAACTCAAGATTTATTAGTCCGGGTTTTAATGACAAATGAAAAACACAATTAAATGTTGGAGTAGCTCTTGGTCAAGTACTCTAAGTACTTTTAGCTGACAAGTATTTCTGAATAAAAAATGATGTACTTATATCTTAAAGTTAGGTTTGCGTATATATCCTTGTATATGTTTCCTGGGTTAAAATCAGTATTATAGTAAAATTATTGGTGACCATCGCCACAGCCTTTTGGCTTCTTCACGGTGTGCTGTGACCAAAATAATATTGCATTTAATTCATCAACACTTCGATAGCGTTTCGTTCATCAACTCTTTGATAGCATTTCATTCATCAACTCTTTGATAGCATTTCGTTGTCTCATATGAATTTATTGGTCACTTCTGGTTTCCATGGTAGGCAAATAGCTTGTGCTCGCGTTGTGCATAAAGATCCATCCAACCAACACAAGTTCCTTGAAATTTCTAAGGTGTACGTGATCAGCTGTGACGCTATATAATTAATATAATGTTTCCGTTGGTGAAACTACTAATATTTAAAGAAAAATTTTTTATTCACGGATTAATGATATGTATTTTTGCAAAATTTAAATTATTATAAATTTTCGACGTGTGTACTCTACAGCGTGCGTGGTCACGGTAGACTGAAGACAAAAGGTGTTGATTGTCAAAATAAGTATACACACACACAGCTGGAGAAAGGTTGTGTGTTATTGTGTGTATCGACTAAAACCGGAAGTATTTTTACATAACTGGCTCATGGTGTCCTTCATTTTCCCGGATTGTTTTTCATGAAATTTTAGTTAGTTAGATATTATGGATCCCAGATTTTTGATAATTTTAAGCCGTCTTCTCTATTGAAATTAGACTGTTTTTTGATTTCAATCGCTTCTCGTCTTGGGAAGAATCTTTTATATCAAAATTTAGCAAAAATACATAACTTAAATCCGTTAATAAAGTGTTTTTCTTTAAATGAGTAACAGCTATGTTAATAAAAGACAATATTAAGTAATAATATATAAAGCACTTAGATAGAATTTAATATATAATAGTGCACGGGATGGAACGCCTCACTATAACCTAAATATTTATACGGAAACTTCGCATTTTATTTTGATCCACACATCGAAATATATCCAAACAATATTAAGTAAAGTACGGTTAATATAAGTATTATATTTATATGTCTATGCATTATAAAACAATCCTTACAGCTAATAAATGTTAATACTATTTGTCTTCTAAACACTAGATAATTCTATTAAAAAATCTAACCCAGCCGCTTTTGTAAACTCAGTTAATTTACAATTTACAATAAATTACATTCAATACTTATATTTTATATAAATGTTGACCACCTTTAATTCATAATGTAAATAATAGGTAATCAAAATATAGTTTGAACACCTTGAACACTTGACATACAATTTTTATATATTTTTCAATTTCACTGTATTTTTTTTAGTATCGAGAAGAGGAAATGAGATGCTGGGAACCATTTCATGCAACACTTGGTCGTATACAAAGCAAACGAAGCAACGATAACATTCGTAGTTAAAATTCCCTAAAATCAGTTTTAGTCACGTTCTTGAAGCCTGGATTAAGATAAAGGCACTATAGGATATTTAATTCAAAAAAAGTCGAATATAAAAAGTTACACAATTGTTATTTTGTAGGGTTCTGGGACGTTGTCAATGTTTCAGTTAAGAAACCACGCAAAGTTATTTGTATATAGACAAAAACAATGCGACCAGCAATCTTTGGATACATCACTTCAAGGTTGAGAACCTTACGGATTGGTCAATGAAACATTCATCAACAGAAAAGTGATCTTCGTTATAATTTTAAATCATACTGAAATTAGTTAACATTACATTTAATAAACAAATATTAAACATAAAAGTATGTTATATGATATGAGTATTTATGAACACTCGTCCACTATCGTGAATGCTATAAAAAGGTTGCAAGCTGAAAATCAACCAGATTGCTATTACATTTATTTCCAGCTAATGTAAGAGTGATATTTTTATGACAAGGGGAAAACGCCCATGGGCACTCGCAATGATACTTATATATAGATATGGTGTTTCCAACCAAACCATTTTAATTGAGGTTTAATTCAAATGGTCATTGGACACCATACGATATGAAAGAGGAAATCTTAAATTATTTATTAAAATACACGTTATAGGCTGAATAACCAGTGTTAGTGTTGATTGAGAAGAACTGTTAAACTAATATACTTCTTATATTTTTGAGACTATTATAATGTTATTAAAAATGTGTTAAACACTGTTATGAAACTGTTATTGAGTCTGTTCTACGCGTCTGGTGTTACTGTTATGATGATATGTTGCAGACTACCAAAAATCTTAAAATTACCCTTAATATTAATTCTCAGATGGCCGCTGGGTGAGCTTTTCGGAGTTCATTAGCTGAACACACGTGGTAACTAATTCTTACAAGAATCGTTCAGCCGTTTGTTGTTTTAAGATAAAAATCAAATCGGAAAGTCCGATTTCCGAACTTCCGCCTTCAATAATATAGTAATTAACAAAGACATTCAATCAAATATTTGTTATATTTATGTGTTGTATTAGTATTGGTCCTCTAGTTGAGTTGAGTTTTAAATCATATAATTTAAAGAAAAGCTTGTATTGCTTCCCATTATCTTAGAAATTATAGCATTCACAAAAATAATATATATAGTTATAAAAGTACTGGTTTTTTTCTTAAGCTGTCAGTAGCGTATAAATTCGGCTACGGAACGAAGTTGGAATATATCCACACGAAAATATAGCAGATTTTCCTAAAATGGGCTAACTTTAAGCTGCTGTACTATTTATATAGGGTACTATATAAATAGGGTAGGGAATAGCAGATTAAGTAGATTAGATAAAACCCAATTATAGAAAAAAAATATCATTTAAGTTCTTCATCTACATGTAGGTGCAGAATTATTTATGAGAAGGTTGTTTTTGATATTCATGAAAAACAAAGACAGTTTAAGCTATATTCATGATATATTGCTTGTCTACAAACTAACTATAGACTAGAATGTAACATTTCTATCCAAAACAGTAATAATTTATTTTTCATAATTAGTATTTATATGGAAGGAAGATTGATATAGTAAGATATATATCCGTACATATACATAGGATATCATACGTACAAGATCATTTCAGGCATTATCTGTATAAGTAGCCTTTAGGAACTTACACTTAGTTATTTAGTAGATATTTAGTACAGTACAGAGGTAAAAAAAGATAAGATCTCTGACCCACCTATGCTGAATGAAACTTCATTACAATAAAATCTGATGGTACAGATCACACAGATAATACTCGTAGACACGGAAGTTACAGATAACGACAGTACACTGTGTTTTTACATTGGAATCACAGGCTAACATTACGTTATCACAATGGTGGCGGCCTAGATAACTTAATTGGCCACATGAGCCATAATTCCATGATTGTCAAAGTGAAAGATTGTCAAACGGCGATAATTGGCGCGGGGCGTCGCGGGCGCCAGTCGCGCGGCCGCGGGCCGACTGGCGACGCCGCGGCGGGCGGCGGGCGGCGGGCGGGGCCGACCAATGAGCGCGTCGGGCGGAGCGCGGGGCGTCGCTGGCGCGGGGCGGGCTGCTCGGCGGGCGCGGCGGGCTCCGACGCCACTCTCGCCCCGAGAGCCACTAGAGGCTGAGCCGTCGAGTGGCGTCGAGTGTCGATCGGATGTCCGCGGAGGGCGGCGGCTATTCGCCGTGTCCGGCGGAGGCGCTGCCGGAGCTGAGCGCGGCCGAGCTGGCGATGAGCCTTTCGCCCAAGTCGGCGCTGCTGCAGCAAAACCTGTCGCAGCTGCAGTTGCAGCACTCCACCCCTTTCTCGGTGACGGACATCCTGTCGCCCATCGAAGAGTACCGCAAGCTGGAGCTGGCCAACAACCCGCCGTCGCCGTACAGGTGCGTGCATCGATCCGGCGGGGGACCCTCCCGATTTTTCGAGTGGCCGAAGGTCTCGAGGGCACTCGAGCGCGCCTAGTCGAAGGATATAGTTCGGTGACGTTTGTTTGTGCAGGTATGTTGTGATCGGTCAAGTGACGTGATCGTGTGAGGTCAACGATGTGTCGGTATGTGGACTCGCGCTTATCCACCGATGCCATTCACGGATGTAAATAATATTAGCGGACGATATGCACTAGTAGAGGACCGATCCTGCCCTTCGCCTGCGCCAGCTAAATGCTAACAAATGAGTTTTATGTACGTATCTCCGAATATTCAACTGGCTTCGGGTACGGTGCTGATTCATTAGCTCTTTTTCGAATTAGACTCTTCGCTTTTCGCAACTACGTCTGGCGTGGCAGTTTTTTTTATTTATTTCGAGTGCTTCGGGTCGTTTCGCGCGTTGCTCTATAGCGATTTTAAATTGGCCTAGTATTTCAATGTTGACAAATCGGATAAACATTACGGTGTATTAGCAATTAAATTATTATTTCATGAATAGCCTAATTAGACAGTAGTGATTTTTATTTTCGAATTAATAAAAATTCATCGTTCATTGAATGTATAATGATAGAGATATTCATTTACTTTAACAATGTTGTTTGTAGGTTCTCGTTTTACCTAAACCTAATTATATGCAGCAGCCTTTTCATTAATTGGGCTTAGGTAAGTTTAATCATTACTAGTAAGTTAATGATGTAACAATAAATCGTTTCTTTCAAATTCTTTGTTTCATGGAAATTGGATAGAAGTGTTTTAAGAAACACTGTCCTTAAAAGAGCAATGGGTAGTTTAAAAAAATATATTTAAATTACAATTTATTTATGTTGATCTTATCGTTTTTAGACATCATTTTACAATCGAAATGTTTATTAAAATGGGTATCTATATAAACTATATATATCTAGGTATATTTAGAGCTATTTACTTACTTACTTCATTCATATATTTATTCATTGTTTTAAAGTAAGGGGCAATCGGGCTTAAAGCTCATCCGATCGTGAGTGGTACCTACCGTCGCCACTCACAATGTCAGAGACCTCACAAGAGATTTATTTATTGATTAATTAATTTATTTATTATGACATACCAACTAAATGTACAATTATTAATACTTATATAAACTTAGCTTGAACCATATATATTTGTAGATCTAACTTAAAGGTGGGTACTGAGATGCTAAAAACCTTAAACTATCAGCTCTAACACAAAAAAGCCGATACCTACATAATAGAAATTAAGCGATTTATTGATTTAATTAAATCAATTAATGTAGGTTACGGTTGTATCTATACTTTTCAACGTAAACAGATAAAATTATTTAGATTTCATGTTAGTATTTCATATTAAACCTCACGTTTATCCGCTCGGGATTTTTATTGAATTCAACTAACTAAATTCATTAGTTAAATAAGACAATATTCAAATTGTTTATCATAAGTTTACTTCGTTCTTCTATAGATTATAGTTTTGCGTCTACGGCTGCATAATTCAACATACGTACTGCGTTTAGGATCTATTGTATATATTTTTATTCAACCAACACATTCAGAGCTTAGATAACATTAAAAAATCAAACAAGAAACAAATAGTTTGGGGATTATTATTGTTTTAAATTCTAACTCAAGTCTAACCTTATTAAACATGATTCGTTTTATTGCATTGTTTTAACCACTCATCCGTCTCTATTCATCACACCTTATACACGATTTATCTGAAAGGGACAAACAGTTGTTTGCCTGTTTTCTAGCTATGACAAATGTCAAAAACTTATTATAGCTAGAAAAGTACCGCCGTATCAGTCAATAAAGCCTATATCAGCCACCTGGTTCTTTATGAACCATTTAATTATATATACTTAGTTTTCATTCAGTACATTACTTAAAAGCGAACTAAGCAAAGTGACCAGTGACTGATTTATTATTCTTGTGAATGTTCGTGTGCCGTATTTTGCATTTTAAATGACTTGAAGTGCGCACGAGTGGGCAAATAAACTAAGTGACAGACTCACGCCTGACTATTTGGCAAATGTCTGTTTACATCTTGGCAAATAAGAAAAATGTTACCTGGCTATTCAGTGCTCACATGAACTACATTTTAAATTAAAAATATTTGAAATTGTATATTTTAATTCGTCGTTTTAAATCATTGTAAATTGTCATGACATTTTGTATATTTTGTATTTTGTATATAAGCTATAAGAAACGAGTTATTTCATTTATTGTTGCAAATAACACAATCAAAAGTAGGTTTAGTTATATTGAAATTTAAATGGACTTTTAAAGTATGCTACTAAAGAATTAGAAGTGATAACTCTGACAAATATTGAACTGTGTCTGCATGTATTCGATTTATTTTCTTCTTATTACAAACTTGATTTCGGTAACGTTTTAACAATATCGCCTAAACAAACAAAATAAGCTATAATTATTCTCAGTAATACGTAAAATCCATCATACATAGACGGTAACAAGAGATCCAACATTTATAACGTGGAAATTTGCATAATATTAAACTTAGTTAAAAAATCTTATTGATATATTACCTACAACAAAACACAAAATTATGACAACACGACGTTTTCTAAACATTTTCCCGTTTCCCGCTTAATTTATCTTGTCAAAATCTAATTTGTCAATTTGACACCCCATATAGCCATGGAGGTTTTAATAGATAGAGTTTAGAGTTGTTTGAATTGATGGGTTGGGGTAGCGTCTAACGGGAGATTAAATTGTGTAAATAGAGATTAGGCAGATAATCCGGGGTTTTGTTCCGTGGCGTGTAGGCGCCGTGACTTCGTGTGGCATTTTGTGTTAAATCGGGAAGTTGGGATAACGGACCCATTTTGAAAGGTTGAATGAAGGTTTTTATGGTTTTGCACGTTCTGTGACCGTTCAATTACATATGCGTTTGACGACATACAGTCGCCGTACCTGCACAAATCATTTAATTAGGTTATATTATATATAGAGTGTTATAGTATTAATAGACGAAAATAATTATCACCTATTTGAAACATTTCCCTTTGGTCAAAAATAATAATTTATGATGTAAGCCTTATAACTAAATGCAAACACGTAGTACAAACATTTATCTAAATGAATTTAGATAACGGAATTAAGATATTTATCTCAAATTGTCTGCTACAATCCAGCGGAGAACCATTATGATATATATATACAAAAATGTCATCGCAATTCCAAATCTAACCATCATTCCCATTCCAGGTCCAATTCGTCGGGGAGCAGTATAAACTCTCCTCTCGGGCCTGCGGCTTCCTGTGGGATGGCTGCGAATCCTTATGCTGTGCCGCTGTACGGCGGTGCCCCTGTCCAGGGTTACGGATGTGCCCCAGCTGATCTGCCCCATTATGGAGACATGCGAGGCGCCAGTTGGTATCCCGCCTCGAATGACCCCAGGTTTGCCAGTGAGTCGGTATTATTGTTTCATAGATTATGTTTTGAGAAGTTGTTGAAGAGACGGACGGATATGATCTACTAGGGGTTCACCCATGGAACCATTTCTCGTAGCACAATTATTTGATTAGCGCAACCAAACAAATTCTTCAGCTTAAACAATAGTATTGATCTGTATGTGTATACAAATTAACATATAACAAGAAAACTTATTATTTAAATGCCAATATGATGTGTGCTGGAATTTCCAAAATATATTTTACATACAACAGAATAGCACGGCTAATATTATCGTTGGTATTGTAGATATATCATTTCCCCAGCAACAGAGCGCAATTAAAATTCATCATAATTTAATTACATAACGCAACAATGAAAATTAATTTGATTAATTTTCGCTCGCCTCCCCGCTTGTCCACTAAGATGGCGGCGCGTCAATAAATGCGCGCGCACGACTGCGGCCTACGCTACCCCTCTCGCACGTAGGCGCCACGCTAACCTAATGAGACACCTTTGACTACAATAAAGTTATTGGCAAAAACATTCATTTTTTTACAAATAGAAGAAATAATATTTTTCGCGTCTAGCGTTCGTTAGAGTATTAAGTCCACATTGAGTTAGGATAAAAATAAAGTGTTCTCAAGATTTTTTCTATCTATATACTTCAATTAATATCTTCTTTATTAAATCATAAATAACGATTTTGTCATGTTATTTTGAAGACGTATAGGACCTACACAGTTAATTTTGAATAGAAAAGACTTCATGCAATATTTCGTAAGTGGAACGACATTGATAATATGAACATTATCTGTGATATTTTAAAGTTTACAGAAGGTTGAAATTGTTTGAACAGCAATGACGCGTAGAAACATAAATGTCTCAAATTGCGGATTACCTCCGACAGGTAAACACCATTAAGTATTAAAAAATAATGAATACGTGCTCGGCTACCAGTGCGGTGTCTTAGTAACTCTAGATTAATCCACAGATACGGTAACTTACAAAGAATATATACAGTAATATTTTATCTGTAGCTTGTAGAGACGCCATGATGCAATGAAGCTTTCAAATCAAATCGATATATTAGTAGGTTTCAAAAAGCATTACAATTTTACGTTTCGAGTCTGACCTGACTGAATGAGACGTCGACTCAGTCTCTCGCTCACCACGGTTGTAAATTTTGCGTCGCAAAGGCTAACTGAAATCAATAATCAATTCATAACTAAAAAATTACTTCTTTGTAATGGTTGTTTTGTATTGAATAAAAAAAAATGAGGTTAAATATATAAATTGGTGTTAGAATGGACTCGGAAACAAAGACTCAGCTTTCTTGTTTTTTTGCTTCAGTATTTTTACAACATTATAAATAATAAAGCAACATTGAGTACGATAGTTTGCATTCGTGAAAAATTACGACGCGTACTGTACCAAATTAACATTATTATTATTATAACGTTTTTAAATATAAAACATTTTGCTGAACATACAGACGGTAATACTTAATTTGATATGACCTGCCCAATCGACCCCTATTTAATAAACACAAAAGCAGACAAAATTACAGATAACTAACAGTAAAAATACACTTGTATGTGTTATTATAATAATATGCTGATTACGCGCAATTTTTATTTAGATTTAATATGTACGTATACATATGTAATTACTATGTTTCTGTATTAAAATACCTAAGTACATACATATTTATATAAAAAACGTTTTTCATTTGACATAACGCTTTGTATGACGTCAGTTTATTATGATGTGTTTGTGCATTCCTTTCGATTTTACTTTAAACGGACTCTGCCTTCGATTTGTTGAAGTTGGTCAAAAGTTTTATTACGTATAAAATGTGATACTGGCTTGATGACCAAATAAAAAATTAGTACAAACACCCTCGGAGTATCATTAGACGCACCTGTATCAACTCGAGACCCGGGTAGTTTCAAATTTCTATTGCAAAGAATAGATGGATAGAGTAATGTAGATGTGGTTTTAAGTGAATGGCATTTATTATTTTTTCTTAAGAGAAATGAAATGAATTGACAGCCAGACAAATTATATCAATATGCCTGAAGTTTAATGAGTAATTTATACCTAACTTAATGTGCTAAAAATATACATTACACTTATAAGAATAATGTCAAAGAAACTGTGTACCTACTTTAAAATTGCTTCTTCGTTGGTTTAGCATATCATTCATACTTATTTTACTCTATTATTGCTAGAGTTTCTTATTTCTTCATATAATTTTTTAACTAAGGTTAGTTTGTTCACAATACAAGGAAAAATAATTAACATTTACCAAGATTCAGGTCGAAATTATTCAATTAATTCAAATATATATCTAATTTACACATATGCGATATAATGGAATTGTATAAGCATACAAATAAATTAGTATCTCCTTCAATAAATATACTCTTAACCTTGAAATAAAACCTTATTTTATTAAACTATCCGTAGCCACTTGATTCAAGATGGCCGTCAATTTATTTATCCAATACAAACCAAATAACTAAATATGTTCTATTATTATGCTAATTCTCTAAATGATAGACAACCTAGGCATTTTTTTAATATCATCTTGATGTATCAAATACTCTTTTTGAATGAATACTGTTTTCTGGATTTAGTTATTTCGTGAAACGTTAGCTCACCTAATTATGTTACAATTTGATATGAAATAGAAATCAGATTTTTTTTTAAATCTAGACTTTATTGGAACATAGAGTTAAATTGAGTATATTCTATCGACTGGCATAAACAGACTATACAAAACTTTAAATTCTTTGTCAGATTAGACTTTGTCAGTGCACATTTTAATCAGTCTTCGATTTATATCATTTTTTTTATATAGAATTTATATAATTTTTTCTTGCTCATCTTGACTGCTATTAATAGTTGCTAAATGTAAATGTTATAAAGCTGAAGCTGAAGAACTTCTATAATGTGTAAAACGTAGCAAAGTCGATAATTTGGCACACAACAAAAATTCTAGGTAATCTGCTGTCATAATAGTTAAAAATATTTCTAAACGTGATTTTGCATTAACAAATTTATCAAAAAGCCGTCAGCAAAACAAATATTCATATTCTTATTTGCTCGATGACATAACGCTTCGTTAGGTCATTAGGCGTGTTTGTACTTTGCTTGAGAAATGTTATATAATTATTTAAAAGTACTTCAATTGAATTAATATTTGTATTAATGTATTAACTGTTATTGTAGCGTAAAGATAGAAAACTTATCAAAAGAAAATTTATAACAACCAAAGTATGATTCCACTTTTGGTGTATTCACCGCTTTCACTTGCTTTCTCGTAAATAATACAATTAGTTAAAGCAAAAATTATGTTCATTATATAAACAAACAATCAAGTTATTGAGGTAATATCTTGACTTGATTACCGAGTGGCGCTCGTCATTATTATCTTAAGAAAATTTGAGTACCAAAACAAACACGTGATTTTTGTTTAAAATCTTTAATCAGCAGTGTATGCAAATTGTCAGTCAACAAATTAACACCCACTTCGTATCATTCGAACGAACAATAAGGTGATAAAAGGCAAACACGCAACTGGCCACTCATCCAAGATTAAAACGGTTAGCTTGAGCTAACAAAAAAACAAGCTCTTACCGTCCAAATTTATCAGTACTAAATGTTTAAGGAGCGAGAGCGCTACCCTGTGGCACACCGGAACGCGCAGTACCTGTTTATGGGAGTCGTGTAGGCAGAGGCAAAATAAGCAATTCCGAACGATCCGTCCTATGTTTGTCCACCACTAGAGTCTTGGCTGAGTAAACAATCGGCCTCACGTCCGCAAATAACCATAGGTCGACGCAGTCGAAGGCTCCGGGTAGATGTAATGCGATGCATGTGAAATATAGTTAGACAAATACAACGCTCTCCACTCGATGTCTCTAACGATCCTTGTATCGGATGTCAACATCGAAATATGAATTGCTGTAATAACGAAGACGCGTTCGGTCATTTTTATTGCGTAATTGTAACAGCAAAGTAGCATGAACTGTATATCCGTGAAACATCTCTACAAATACAAGACGTGATATGGGGGAATTTCTATAATAGATTTAGCAGTTACATTTTAATATTGTCTATCATTGACATAAATAATACTCTTTTAAAGAAAAATACTTTATTAACGGATTTAAGTTATATAAGTCGATAAGTCCGGGGCAATAAATGCAGATAACACATAACCTCTCTGCAGCTGTGACATTTATTTTGACAATCAACACCTTTTGTCTTGAGTCTACCGTGACCACGCACACTGTAAAGTACGCGAAACATCGGATTTCTTTTTAATAATGTAAAATATATTTAAATTGTGCAAAATACATAACTTAAATCCGTTAATAAAGCGTTTGTCTTTAAACGTAAAATCTTGTTAATATTTCATATCAGCCGGCAGAATAAAAATAAAATGAATCGCGAGCGAGCTACGTATGCCCAAACCGTCATACACACGGGATGGAATTAAAATTGCTAGAAATAAATGTGACATAGTTAGGTTGTTAGGCGTGTGGAGTGGACACGTCACGGGCAGAGGGCAGTATATCTTTAGGGACGATATTTACCATTTCGAAGTACATTTAGGAGTATATGTTGTGTTGTTGAATATTTTCGAACCGCTCACTAAATAGGTCCTGCGTGAAATTACGTGAAGAAGAATTCAACGGAATCGATTGTAATGACAATTGTCATAATATGTGTCAGCAACGCGTGTTTGTTTAGTAAAACGGCATGAGCATTAATCGTATTATAAACCCCATGGCGCATAATGTTGCCATCTCAAACGTGTCTGGCAAATTGTGCGTGCACAAACATTGGGAAATAATAGCTGTATTGTGTTTCACTCCCCCAGCTGGTCACACGCATTTTATGAGGGCGAGTTTTTAGGAGGTTATTTTTATAGGCAACTCCCAAATTTGTCAGTAATGAACTATATACAGATATTTTTTAAAAAATGTCATGTCATGTTGAAAATGTCCTCTTAATATCTTGGTATGTTTTACAATTTAAAATTCATGATTTATTTTTCATCGTAAATTTTTGCAACAATTTTAGTAACAGAACTTAGTTCTTATACATTGGCATAAATAACACAGATATAAAAAAACATCCATTACAAACTGTTAGATGTATAAAGTACTAGCTGATCCGGCAAACGTTGTTTTGCCATACATGTGATTTCAATTTTCAAATAATAAATAAAAAAATAAGGATTGATCGTAGAAGGGTGAAAATTTAGGATTTTATATATTTTTGTATATTGTATCAAAACAATAGAAACTAAAAATTTTGTCTAAAAAATTAATAAAATCATTAAGGGTGGAGTACCCTTAACATTTAGTGGGATGAAAAATAGATATACGCCGATTCTCGGACCTACTCAATACGCTCACAGAGTTTCATGAGAATCGGTCAAGCCGTTTCAGTGGAGTACAAGTTCGAACATTGTGATACGAGAATTTTATATATGTAGGCTACATTTTATTCTTAAAGGATAACTTATAGTCAGTAATGCCTGTATATTGGGCCATGGGCCATCACGTGAACTTGTTTTTTTTATTACACTAGATATATGATTCACTCTGCTTGTTAAAAATATTGGACCACGCGATATTTGAAACAGCTGACGTGTTTCCGACAGCCATTAGCTATCGGTCAATATACGTGTGACGCCGGGAGTCAAACTCCAAGTTGAAGTGGATATATTAGGGATCTTTATACTAATATTGGGGAAACCATGCTGTATATTACAGATTTCATTTCTTATTAAGATACATTTTGATGCCATCAGGATTTAAATGTTTATTTGGCGAAATAATACGTAGTCTCATTGTAACTGTCTAATGGATAAAATGAATTAGTTCATTGGAAAACATTGTTTGAAGTGGGCAATTAGACTAAATCAATTTTTTAATAAGGAACTTTCGATAAAATCTATTTTAAATAGAATTCAAATTCAGTCAAAACATTGTATACCTTCTAAGATGATTTTTCAAATCTTAACGATAATGATAATTGTAAATTAATAAAAAATAATAAAGAGAAACTTTCTCACCTCAAATTCGAATAAGAAACAGGACCATGTAAAGTCAAATTAAAGTTGAATGCTATTTGAGTACACAAATGTTAGATTCACGTTTAAATGCTGAAATTTCGTTGATGTCTTTTTAAAGAAGCCAAGATGTTTCGTAGACCGCCACTTGGTGATGTTTTTACTATTTGCAATTTATTTCTAATGCGATGCAAAAACGAATCGTTTCGGCTCGCTCCTCGTTTGAGCTGAAACTCGTTAAGTACCTATGTAATTGTATAATAAAATATTGGCATTCAACCTTTGGTTTTTTATAATACTAGTAAATAACTTTTTAATAATCCAGCCAAGTGTGAGTACAAAGGTTTAGGCATTTATTGACCCGACAATAAATGTAAAAAACTAATATATAATAACAATGTAACTAAGTAATATAATAATGTTAAACACTTACATGATAATTACTGTGATGGTTAAAGTAAAACATGATTTACAGTGTCCGGCATATTTGCCTGTCTTGACAGTTGATGAATTGTGTAGCAATCATTATTTGTAACATGACTGTGGTAGAAAAACACGTTTTTTTTATTTTCTTAAATATTAAATTCAATTTTTTTGTATTTCCTTTTAGTTAACAGATACACTTGTCTAAATTATATCTCACCCTAGTGAAGACAGCATCAGACAGCGAACCCTTCGTATAACGGAACCTCATGACATAACTTTAAAAATGAAAGCGATAAATTTGGAATTGGTTTTCAGGCAATTCTAATGCTTGTATTTTAAATTGCTTTAAGCGATCCATCGACTTAAAATGTTGGAAATCAGTAAAGCCAAACAAAGATCATCAAATCAAGATGGAGGGGTGACTTCGTCACACCCCGGAGTGCGTTTGATGAGTTGCAGTGACCAATTGCCGTGAAATTGGTCAGTTTGGGGCCGGCGCCCCGGGCGTGCCGGATTTAATACTCGATTATTAGGTGCCATTTCCACCCGCGATTTTTTTTAAATAACTTTTAAATATAATTTCACAATAAACACCAATTACTGTTATATATCAAAGTATATAGATTTAAACAAACCGGAGAGTATATGGAAACATAGATTAGAAAATCTAAGTTGTTTGCAAGGCCTGTAAAACGTTTGTTAAATTGATTTTTTTTTCACGAAAACTCTGTTTAATTCACTGTTTATAGCATAATTTATTTTCTTCACTCTCTTTAACACTAGTCAATGTTATCAAACTTTGAAAGATAACATACGATAAAAAAATTATTTCCTATAGTGTGTGTTCCTGATTATGTTTATGTGTGTGAATATCTTATATTTAACTAGCGACCCGCCCCGGCTTCACACGGGTGCAATTCTGATACTAATAAATACACTACAGAAAAATAAACGCGTCCAATCGCTGCTAAATTCAAAGTGCTATGCTAACGCTACATCCCGCAATTTTTAAATCTGTAATATCTTCGAAAATATTCACTTAAATACGGTGTAAAGGGCCATATAGATCTATATTAAATGAACAATGTATTCAAGGTATTTAATTGGTTAAGGATTAATGCTGTATTGATTAAAAACGCTTCGAAAATTAGCCATTATTTGTCGTAAAAAGTAAATGACAAAAAAAATATTGTGGGTTATCCATAAGAGATAGACATATACCATCAGTGACTTTTCTGTAGACCTTTTCAATGTGTACAATACTTAGTATTTAATTTTGATAAGACTCGTAGTGTTCAGCCTGTGTTTGCAATGTAAGCGGAAAAAATGTAATTATTTAGGACATCATATTAGAATCCCCAAAAATACAACAGTACTTCTCTACTATTTAAAATTTGGATTAAGCGTCTTAGTTTCTAAGAAGGGTATTGGTAAAACTCGGGCAACTGTGTCTATGTTGAAAAATCAATATTGAACTTAAAGCTTTAAACTATCATTTCATGTCAATTCTGTAGATTCTCCGAAGTATTTGTAAGCCCGAATGAATTTTGGGGCGTCAGTGTCCGTCCCCATTTCAATTACAGATCTATTTGTTATGAAAACAAGATCGGACTCCACTGTCCTCGCCTCACCAACGAATTACCTTATAATAATAAAATCATTCGCTTATATCTTTTAATGGATTTTACGAGTTTTCATTATAGTCTAATCATAAGTTCATTTCCCTCCCAATATGATAAAATTACATTAGTCTTACGCTAGGCTAATTTTGAAAAAAAAATTGTAATTCCGCGTGAAATTTATATCGGTGAAATTCGATACATTTGTACTCGATTCTAACCAATATTTCCTGTGTCTGTGTATGCTAATACCAATCGATATTTTAATACGCGCAATAAGTCCAATTATAATGTTTGTAAACATCTGTTCATGCATCATTAGACGTAAGCCCCGCTCATTCAATTAAATGGCTATTAAAAAAGATTCCACGATAACAAAATGTCCGCCGCTTCATTGACGTTTAGTTCCACAGACTAAAAATTGATGTAGATAACATTGTATAGAAGCAAAACAGTCGGACAATGACGTAAGGAAGAATGGAGTTATATTTTATTGAAAAGACCCTTTTCGATGGTTGAGTGTTGTGTAAATAGAATGAACGCTGGATCCGACGGAGCATAATGTATGGAATATTGCTGCCGTGCGGGTTCTGCGTTACAATAAAATAATATTAGATCCGAATGGCAAATATGCACATGCTTATTTGGAATTTATGGTTTTGTCTTGATAATAAATCCGATATTAGTAACTGAAAATACAGAAAATAAAACGTAAACGACCGCAGGCTGAGGTCATTCTTTCGAGATTATGCACAGTCTGTGTAAAAGTATTATCTTTTTAAATTGAATAAACTCACATTTAATGTTGATACGAGTTTCTTATTAAGTGAAATAACACGCGTTCGGATTTTTCACGGCAATAGCGGAAACAGTGTAGTGGTGTTATAAAAAATGGTACGTACCGCTGCATTTAAATGTTGCCGGAGTAAGGAGATGTTAATTATTTTTTTAATTTTCCAATGACTAGGATAGCGTTTAATTATGCCGTATTTTTATTTTTCTCTAAAGCTATAATTCTGAGCGTAATTAAATAAAATTCTTTTTGCGCTGCTTCCGCGGTATGTACTTAATGAGTTGACAACTTTTTTATCAGGTTATGTTTAAGATGTGTCGGACTATATTAAACATCAACGTACTTCGCAAGTTTTTGGAAAATCAATTATATTAATCTCATTTAAATATTTCGTCTTATGTTAACATTGATCATTATTTTTTTCTGTCTATCTGTTTCGATGTGTATAGGCCGAACGGATTCGTTTGGCCCAACTTAAGTTCTGATGTAATTATTACCTCTCTATATTAGTTCTACCGTCTTTAATTGAATGTCCGGTCGCAAATATTACATAATCTAATGTTTGAGGACACTATAAAACAAAAACGAACCATAGAGTAATATTATCTTTTGTTTGTGGATTTTAATAAAGATTAAAAATGAATATTGTGGCGATAGGCTTAAGTTATCTGTTAGCGTACCTGAGCGGCTGCTTTAGTTTCCAGGCTGATGACGTCTACTGGGGGCGGCATGGGGCATGTGAACAATATGGGCGGACTGGCAGCCTGCGCGGGACCTGACGCAAAGCCGATGCAGTTTCCTCTTGCCCAGAGGAGAAAAAGGAGGGTGCTCTTCACCCAAGCGCAGGTAAATTACTACAAACTGAACTTTTTATAATTTCTGTATCAGCTGCGTATTCATTTAATTTTTTAATTGGCTAGTTTTATTTCTCCGGCAAAAAGTATTTATGTGGAACGAACGATCAGTCTTAGTTGATTAATATTGGTTAAGAACAAATGTTACTAACTTACTAACTAATGGTCCGAAATAAACAGTTATTTATTTATTTTATTTATTTTTACACTGATTGTAAATTGCGTTGTTGCTATGCGTCTGTCGTGTGAAAACGATCGAAATACTGTTGAAACAAATAGTAATTTACTTACGAAATATTGAATTTATTTAAAAAGTGTGACGTCTCAAACAACTTCCATAGTGTCGCTAGCTTACAAGACATGACAATTGATTGCTTAAGTAAAAGTTATCGTAAAACTGTCAATCGTTATTTGTTTTATAGTTCATGATCATGCAGTTAATGGTTTTTGGGGTGAGACCGTCGAGTGCCACCCCTATGGTATATTAAACAGCTATTTTTATACACTAAGTAGATTCTGTGAGCGAGCTCAATGTTTATATCATCAGTAAAATGTAATTATTTGAAGTTATATAAAGACTTATTTAATGGTATCGTAAAATTGAACATTTACATATTTGACTAACGAAGACTAAAATATCATTATAAGAAAGGTACTGCAACAATTTCCACATAGATTATATATTTCTTGTATTTAAAATATGAAGGCTTTATGACGGCTACCCAAAGAGCCTTCTTCGATAAATCGACTAATCAACACTTCAGTAGCTCCTGACATTATCACATCCAGCTGCATTTAGTGCAAATTAATGTCTACGACCCCATGGCTAAGTATGCATTTAGTGAATACACGATTTGATTTCCAGGTAAATTAATCTATCTGGTTAACCAAGGAAAATGCATTAAAAATTTGCCTAAAATTGTCGTTTTATACTTACTTTCAGCATGGCTAAATTATTCCCTATGATATCCTAGTACAGTACAATGCAATCTACAGATAATATCCAATTTAATAATCAGTGTTACCATCCGGCTCGGTTTAATTTTCCCACCCCTCAGCCACGCCCCGCTAGATATACTATGATATAGAGTATTTGGCGTAATTAATTCTCATTCCTGAATGTTCCCGCACTGGGGTGACGTTGCCACCCACAAAATAGGTATCTATTTAGATATATAGGGCGATTATCTTCATTAGATCCTTTTTAATTTTGTACACAGATTTATATATAGGAGTCATAATTCTGGAAAGTCATCGTTGTTCAATAAACTGTGTTAAAGTTAAATCTAATTAATATTTGGATGTTTATAAGTAAATATAAGATTTTGAATCCAATTTTAACAGAATTAGAATTGAAAATATTTAAAGTGTAGGGAAATACTGTGATAAAATTTACCTGTTATTTTGTTCGTAACATATCTGGCAATAAATAGGTTTTAAGTTCAATAAACCATGGTCATGTAATAAATTATAAAAAAAAAAAGTTCAATAAAAAAATATATTACATTTAAATTTGGAATCTGTATTTTTATAATTGTTTCTTGAGTTTTCTCGTTTTGGCGCCAATACATTCTTGCGATATTGAAATGGAGTGTCATTGCGTGATCAGTAATTAGTAATGTTGACTATTAAAGATACAATGAGGTCTCTGTAAGTAACAGAGTAACATCTGGCCTGACCATATAGTGTTCGTACGAAAAATGTCCTGTGAAAATTCAAAAGATATGATAAAATGTAGATCGCACCTAGGACCATGTCACGTATTTTAAAAGATGACTTAAGACTTAGAGCCTACAAGAAACGTACTGGTTATATGGAAACGGTACGCAAATGGAGGTCACAGATAAAGTTTTCTTTACGAATTGAGCATTTTTTAACGAAATATAGGAAATTTTAACATATCTAATTACCATATTATGCTCAAAACTCTTAGGACGCTTCCCAGTTGGCACATTCCGTCAGTGATGGTTTGATGGGGTATTATTCACTGAGTGACATTATCTAAATAAAAATACGGCCAAAGAATGGTCTTGTCCTTTAACAACACAATGTTCAATAAACAATAACGATCTATTCAGTCTTGGTTGGAAACGAATGTTAATCAGAGCGGATAGTATAGTCTAGTCCGGATCTTAATCTGCTGGGTTAGGATTAATGGTCAGTTTTAGAGAGCAGTGCTTGCTAAACGTCACGATAACGAGTCCCTAATAATTTTGCAGCTAATTGAGGCCAATATGAATAATATTTTTTATTTTAAAAGTATAGTATAGGTACTAATAAATGTTGTTTGCCAATTACCTTTTCTATTTTTTATTTATTTTTAGGCAAGACTAGGAATATAATCAATTCAATGTTTTATATTGTACTATTAAATTACAAATATATAATTTAATGTATAATGTAAATGTGAGACGGTTTAATTGCATCCATACTAGTGATGAACATTTATTATTATCTCTATTTGTTATTATAATTTAATAAAAACCCGTCTCTCGTTCTACAACTGAGGGCTCAAAAGCCACTTTCTAGCGCGCACCATCGCTATGTGAGGCCAATGGAGGTATTACTAAACCAATACGACTTATAGTGAAAGGCCGGCAACGCACGTGCGAGTCCTGAGGCGTCATATATGTCCATCGACGGCTGTATCAATTAAAATCAGCAGAGCCTTATGCCCACCTGCCTTATTTTATATAAAAAATATAGTTATCTTAAACGTTGTATTGTTCAGGTGTACGAACTGGAGAGGCGATTTAAGCAGCAGAAGTACCTGTCAGCCCCCGAGAGGGAGCATCTGGCCTCGCTCATACATCTCACGCCCACACAGGTGAGTAATGAGTCAAAATATTAAACTCACATTCGATTCTTCCGAAATGAACTCTGTATTTGTATATTGCTAATTGAATAATAGAGTAGAAATAAAAATAAACATAAAACGCATATTAAATAGCAGTGGCAACATTTCAAGCACACGATAAACTTAATTACCCGTAACATTGATTCTCATAATTCGTCACAGGCGTGTAGGAGACACAGAATAAATCAAATTACAAACGCTTTGACATTGGCCCCGGGGCCCGATCCAATTACAGACACAAAACACCGATAAAACTTGTCTATGGCGCCTTCGGGCTGTTATTTCAATGTTGGTATCGCCGTGCGGTTATTTCAATGTGATGGGGTGCGAGGTGCCCGGGGCGTTGTAGGGATCAAGGGGAAGACACGACTAATGATTGTGACGAACCTTTATACTTAGGTTGTGTTTTGATGGAAGGGATCTGCTACTGACAATATTGTGTATAACTGTATAAGATATTTTCGCAGTCCATTAGTTCCCAGCTAAACTAGCAACTATTAACAGAACTAATAACCTTACTCCTATGATCCTAGACAGCCCCAAAATATACGTCAATCGTATCGTATCGTCAACGTATTTTGAAACGCAGCCGGAAATAAAATTAGCATTTTTGCTATATATTAAGTATTTAATCAAGTATTTGTACATATTTCTGTTGAATGTTGGTTGCCTGGAGGCTCGTTAAAGTTCGCATCTTGATTCCGCTTCAGCTCTGACACGAAATCGGGGGTGTCTTTGATTCTAGATGTTTTTCCTTGTCTGAAAATTTCGAGTGGTGTCTTCAAATTAGAGGATCCTTTGAATCTTGCGAAGTACATAGATACCCTGCTTGTTTCATTTACCTAATACTCACTCATGCGATTTTTCAGATATGTATCGAATTTGTTTGAGGTTTTTAGAAATAATTGCGTATAAAGAAACGGCGTTCTATTTTTTATTTACTCTCACTCTAAATTGTTTGAATAATGTGTTAAAATTTATAGTTTTTATGATGTGATGTAAAATTATCATAACCGTTATCTAAAAACAATTTTAGATCTAATATATTTCTTAGAAAGTAGAAATAATATAATTGAGTCACAAACAATAAAAAAAAAACGTTTTTTTATAAAAACGATTTTTTAGTTTTAAGTTTATACTTAATCTCATTTTTTATGTTTTGTACATTGAAATTCTAAAACGTTTTAAGTAATAATTTATTGACGTGATGGGTGCATTGAAAGAGGTTTAATCATAATTATTCATAAACTGAGTTGTGTACTACTGGTGTGATATGAGCCCTGAAATAATTTAAAAATACAAGGCCGGGAACATTTAATCATTTTCCAAAACAAATTTAATCTGTGAAATAAGAACAACTATTTTAATCCTTACCAGCCCAACGCTACCATTATTAATATCTGTCACAGCCACGCGCCCCGCGCTCCCACATCGCTCGACCAAAATTCAAATCCTTCATAACAAAGACTCAATAATCTCTGGCGTGTCAATATAAATTTCATAAACGCCGCCTAACCCCAACAAAGGCCGCAAACATCCATGAATAATCTCCATTTTGAGGATGTCAACACCATTTGCGATACGCATTCGCGCCAAAACAAACGTCAAATCACGTTGACAATGGCGCGTAGGGTGCGTTAATTCCACAGATAATTGCGATTATCGCTTTGTCATATTAATTAGGTAGCAGTTACATACCTGTTGTGATTGCAATCAATTAGGTCAATATAACCCGATTATCTAATGAATAAAGATTACATTATTGTAATAACTTGATTAACTTAATCAAGATAATCGCCTTAGTAATTCTAAATTAGTTAAATTCATACTGTTAACATTGTATAGTTAAATCTATTTTTTACTATACATACTTTGTCTAACTGATGACCTATTGCATAATTCGGTGGTGATTAGCATAAATTAGTTACAGCACTGCTTTACTGGTCATCCGACCCTTGGCTGTCACTAACACTCAATGACCGGGCCTATTCTCTGTTTTAGCCGGTATGTTGATCTAAATCTATAATTGGGTGAGCTAATGTCAGCTTACCCAATGTCATAACGAGTGTACAATCATGTAATTGTGTTGATGCAACTCATTCATATTAACAAAATCTAAATTCATGCGGTAGTTGTCATTAAGGTGGTTTTGTAGCAAAGAATTTCTGTAGTAGGGTAATACAAAAGGATATTCGTTTTTTAAAATAAATCGTAAGTGTATTAAGTAATGAAGTCTTTCTTAAAACGGAAACAAAAAATAAGGACACTTGATGTCAGTGCCCGCGCATTTTATTAGCCAAGATTGGTTCAGCAATTGGTATAAAAAATGATCACGAATACGTACTATTGCTTCAAGAAAGGAATTATCTTTCCGCGATCGACATTATTTATGTCATTTTTATAATTAATAACAAAAGCAAGATATGTTATTTAATGTTTATTGATCATTAGTATTGTTTTTGTTAACTTACAAACATAAAACTTAATTACACACAAAAGACACAGCTCAGCTTAATTTCATTCATTTTTATTTCATTCGGCATTCATCTTTTTCCATTTCTTTCCATTTCACTGAGTTGAAGACAGTTTTTCCAAAGTTTGGTTGCACAGAATATCTTCAAGCTTCATAGTACTGCGCGGGTTCGTACAATTTTTATAATTTTTTTTTAATTACAAATACGTAAAATAAACCATGTGTCAAAAAATTAAATTACTTTTACTTCCTTGTTAAAAAATATGTTTAAAATCAATGACCATATAAAACTTTAAATGGCGCACGACTTACTTTAACATTCGTATGTCTCCCTTGCATAAATGAATGAACAACTGTAGATATAGTTCATTGTTTCAACTTGCTACCATTATTTCATTCCCGCCATTAAGCCCGCATGCGTCGCATCCGGCACAGTGTATATTCGTGACCATAGACAATGGGAGGAATCCACGACGGAGGTCTTTATCTAATTTTTTTTTCGGTAGCATTGTTATAAAATATTAGATAACAATATCGAATATCGTTTTTTTTCGCTGCTATAATTCAATTGTCGTGAATAAACATAGCTGGGCCTTTAACGAACACGATCAAATTAGAAATCATGTAGGCTATATGAAGTTTTAGTTATTTAGCGATAGGATCGCAATCGACGACTTCTGGAGTTGCCTGGAGGAGATTCCTTTATTGATTTCTTAAATTTCATATTATATACGTATATAATGGTTTTGCCATTATATACGTATGTTGAAATATGTTTAAATCCCAACGACTAATATGGACTTAATACGTGATAGACGTTTACGTCTAAGACCAATAAATGTATTAACCAAAAGGTAATTTAGTGAATCTATAAAATCACAAATGCACACTCCTCATTATTATTTATAAAATACATAAAACGATTCTCCATTACATTTTCTTCTGGCAATATTACGCAAAACCTATGCTCTATGCTCCCATGACCAGCCAGCAAAGGCGTCTGTTGCAAGCAAAAGATTAATAACCTTATATTCGTTTAAAACAAATTCAATCCCAAAGCCGACAATTATCTTAAAAGGAACAAATCAAAACGCGAAATAGAACTCCCGGGAGTCAACAACCGGTTAGGGGGCATTGGGGGGGAGTGGGGTTGCTGGTACATCGAAATTTACTTAAGTTAAATAACAGAGCGCTGCCCCGTGTTTGCTCGTCAAATACGATGCGGTCCGCGCTTATTGCGAACTGTGTTGCTATTTCAATTCCATATAGCTTAATGTTGCCATATTAGAAATTAGAAATTGCTTAGTGGAAACTACATGTTGTATGAAGAATTTTAAATGTAATATATCAGATCTACAGCTGAATGAAAATTTCCTTGATCGTTCAGTTTGATTCTACTTAGAGATACTATTACTATCAAGACCGGAGATACGATTGGGTAAGTTGGAGGTACCAAGTTAATCTAATTGCGTCTGACGTGATAATAATAAAAAATCACTCACTGTATTCACAGCGGCGGCATTTCAAACCATTACAGGTATTCGCAAACAAATATTGACAGTTCGCCTCGCGTAATAATTACCCTTAACTCCATTCAACAAAACCTTACGGATCATCCTATAATAGCCCTATAATTTTCCAATAATTCCACTTGATTTTTTTTAATCCGCGTGGGATTTCAATACACTTCCTGTCAAAGGCCGGCCGCAAAATCATCTGCTTTTATAAAAAGCAAAATTGTTTATGGTATCATGCTTTTAAAATTGGAACGCATTCACTCTGCAATCAATGAGTTTACGAATGGTGGTTTTTTGGATTATTCGTTTTAAAATAAACAAATAACTTGCATCATATACGCGCCATGATTTTGGTCTATATAAAGTTCAACCATAGTGGAGTCGAAAGTTCCCTTCAATATATAAAAATGTACTAATATATGTATACTTGTCTACATATATTAGTCCATTTTTATATATTGAAGAAAAAAAAACAACCATTACGCATCATAACAACATTTTATAATAGTTATCCAAACTTTTTGCGTACTGAATAATCCCTGAATTTAAAAATTGTGTAATAACCGCAAGATCCGCATTACAATAGCGCAATAGGCTAATATAATAATGCACCTGAGTCATCTCCATTGTCCTTTACATTCACCGCATAAAACCTCTTTAAACTACGTTTAGACACAATGTATTAATCTGTGGACGAGTTATGGTATTTAAGAAGTTTCTATTATTTGCGTTTGAAATGTTTCAAACTATACGTCTGATGCAGAGCTTTCTTTCATAAACCAAGAGAGATGTTGGAAATGTGCGGTTAATAAAACAAAGTCATTGGACTAATACCCAAAAATTAAAATAATACCCTACCAAAGATTTACAGCGCATTTGACAGGAGATTTAATTAATGAATCAGGCCTTAGTTTGCGGAAGTCTACAGTACAAAACCCTAGACCAATCTAGCAGCGGAAAAATCCTTCAAACACTCGACGCACGTTTCGCCCCGACACCGGAGCATCCTCAGGATGTTGCCTCTACGAACAGCGTTCATTGTTAAGATTAGATTTATTCATTTATTTCCATACATTTTTACAGCTAATAAGTTCTGGTGCGAACTTTGAAACCTTTATCAAAAAACAAACGATAATATCTGCAGGTCTAATAATTTGTTCTTCATATCAGACGAAATACATTCAAATTAACATGGCTGTTGGTAGAGAGTAATAAAACTTATTAATGAATATAGCTTTTTGAAGCCCTATGAAATATCTAGAAATTTTTAGATACAGAAAACTATACATAATGTATTGGTCGACATGAGCGCGGAGATTTTAACTGTTAACATTGTGACCAAATAGAAATAAAATAATTTTAGGGTCGCACTCACTAACAAAAATTATGATCGAAATTAATCTCCCTTATAGATTACGAAGCAAAACAAATATTTGTTTAATAAAAAGGTTATTACGTCGTGTTTATGTCTGTTTAATAAGTTTGTTTAGTTAAATATTAATACGGCTATGTTAATGCCGTCGGTTCACGGTTGACGGCCAGGGGAGGATGTGGGCGGGCTTTTTGGATACTCTTGTTTATATACTATATATACTATATAAAGGCAAAGTATTGCCAAAATATATAATTTTACACTCAATTTCCACTCCCGGGTGAATAGATGGTGTATGGCAACTTTGTGAACATTCAAATACCTTTTAAAAAATCTGAATAATATCCGAAAAGTTGGGCTATAACGTAAATTTAATACGTGCAGTACTTATTTGCCATCACACAAAAACACTCGGAAATAGCCACAGAATTTGGTATAATACGATTATTAACAGAAAAACATTTAAAATGTCTGATCTATTGCCGCTACAATTTTACCGCCGCCGCCATTTTCTGGGATGATAGGCTTTGTGACGTCTTAGAAGTTGAACAATGCGATTATACACACAGACTTGATCTATAACTCAGCCATACAACTGTAAAAACAAAGTTCGTTTTGTCACACATCGTATCACCTAGGCTCCATTCATTACTGCCTTAAATCGTAAAACAAACATTTATTCAGATAAAGTTCCACTGAAGGTGTTGATTGACAGTCTGTTTACTCAGCGCCAACCACAATGTATCTTTTAATAACGTCACTGTTAACTGACAACTCACAAATCAGCTGTCAGGTAAATATTATAGATTCGCTAAATCATAATTGTATTAAAAAAAATAGTAATACGAAACTTTTATTTGATATGTACATATTTAGTGCACTCAATTGAGTCTAAAATAACATTTTCGCTACAGAAAAGAAAATCTTTTATAAATGACACAACTATGCTTCCTTTAAATATAGAAACTCCTTGTTTTCCAAACGATGATAACGCGATACTGGTTATACGTCATCTGTCAACAGAGCCGCGCAACAAAAAATAAACTCAAAAATTCCTGCAACAAATGAAGAGTTAAACAAATATGAGAGCATCTTTATTAAAATAATTGTAGCTTTATTATTGCAAGTCATCATTCGCAGGAACGGAACACCTACGCATTCTAGTCAAGTACAAGATACTTTAAACTTTCCGTTTGTGGTATAAATCACTTATTAGAGTGAGAAGAAAATACGAACAATGTTTACAAATCATCTGTGGTGATAATGGCGCCAAATTTGACATATCCTGACAAGCTCTATGTAGCTAGTTGGGTGGCCGCCATCTTAAGAAGAATTTTGAATAATAAAAATATATTATTTGAGTGTTTTATAATTACAGTAGGTAAACCACTCTAATATAAAAATATATGTGTGTGATTATAATTGAAATTATTCCTCTCAGACAAGTCATTTTCTACTTCATCAAATTAAAAAAATTATCCAGACTTTAAGACGTTCCGCTGCACTTAAAATAGAATTAAAAAAAAGCAGTCTTGTTCCAATCAACTTCAGTATGAGTAGTTTTGGTAGTTTGGAAGTGCACTCATACAAAACTGTGAAGTGGATTTTGATATACTACACAGTAGTAGATAAACCAAACAACAACCATTTAAAACTAGAACAAATAATTGAATGGTGCTCGGGTGAAGAGTGCGTAGAAAGAAACACGGAGCATTATGCACAAGATGATTGAAAAGAAAGTACTCGACAAGAGAGCGTCCGAGCCTCGCCAGAGTGCAATAAGCGACGCGCCGCCGGGACCCGTTCATTACCTCTCACCTAGACATAGATATCTAGCGAACATTTCCCTCAACCATGTCCACACATGATATAAAATAACATTACTATTTATTATGATAACGGTTGTATCAGACAAAATGGCGGATTTGTAACGGAACGAAAGCGTACACATCCATCTCGAAGGGCAAACATGGGATTGTATAAATAATAAATAAAGTATATTTTGCTGCGTTTCGAGAGCGCGTAGACAAAGGCTGCCCGCTTGGGACAAACACAGGGTGTTTATTCTTTCGTCATTAAGATGGAGTGTTGACAGTGCTGTAGCATGCACTCCGCTGCACGAGCGCTAATTTCAGAGGTCAGACGCGGCCAGAGGCTCACTCGTGTTGACATTCGCCAAATGGAGATGCAGTTAACGCATCTCGCGCATTTTAAATAACATCTAGCCTTAAAATAATCCAAACTATTGTTCGCATTATGAACGTTTGGCTAAATTATGCCACGAGTCTCTTAGCGCAACCGTCCATTTTGAAAAGAATCCGACGCAAAAACCGTTTAGGCACTTACCGTTCTAATAATATTTTTTAACGAAGCCGAGGTGCTTAAATGTGGCTCGTTTTTAATAAAGAACTAACATAACATAAAAATTAGTAGCACAACTTCTTCATTAACACTCTATTTATAGTTTCTATTTGAAATGTCTATATAAAAGTGTTTAAATGAAAACCTTTTCGGACAGTATTCAGCAAGCAATGTGTTTGCGACGCGCGCCATTTTCTTTTATGTTTCGCTCAGTGTTGGCACCGCTGAGCTTGAGAGCGCGATTCCACAATAATTAAAGAGCATCTCTTGACATCGCCGGTGACTTCTGAAATCTTTATTAGCCTTTTCTGAATTAGCACATTAGGTTTCGTACGTTTCTTGTTTGTGCATCAACGTTTTATAAATGAATTTCAATTAAGAGCTGATTGTTATTATATGTTTGTTGTTTCAGGTCAAAATTTGGTTTCAAAATCATCGCTATAAGTGCAAACGGCAGGCGAAGGAGAAGGCCATGGCTGAACAAAACCAACACAATCAGGTCAGTGACGGGTCCCAATTTCCTTCTTTATCAATTCACTTCTAAACTAGAGTATATTTTCACGAATTATATTCATGTCAGGACAGATTAGTAAGGTAAGCTTCGTACAGTTGATTTTTTTATTAGCATTAAGCACAAGTAATAAATACTTTTTACAAAGACATATAATGACACGCAGAGCACAGTCAACTAATGCTCAAGCAAATAGTTGGTAAATTTGCACTAGGCCACGTTACATAAATATAAATTAAGGAATTATAATGATATATAGATTAAAATTAACTGATTCATCGTGTAAGCTAAATGTCACTTGATATGCACAATTTTAGTATTTAAAGTGTAATGTATCGCGTTCAAAGCTAAAAGCCGACATGAATAATTGAAATGAATGAAATCTCACGTTAAACAAGAATCTCGCAAGATACGGGTCTTAGATGAGGTCATTTTCCATTCTAACGCATATCAATCTGTACACAAAGCACCCTCTGTTCAGGTATTGAATAATGAATATTTAAAGTCACGATAAAATCGCGCAGTCAGCGGCCCCAGTGTTGCCCTCTTGATTGCGATCTTGCGTTGGAATACGGGGCCCGCACCTGTGTTGGCAGCATTGGGGCGATTACAGATAAATTATGCATAGAATATCATTCGTCGCCAATTAGTTTTTAACCTGCATTTGGATGTTTTAATAAAAAAAATACTAATTTTGTATAACTGTGTTTAATAAATAATAGTATGGTACAGAAAGACGAAACTTATTACGATTTATTTTAAATGTCGATTAAGAATTCACAAAAAAATTATGAAATGTATAGTATAGTTACGTTTCTAAACGTCTGATCGAGATTAAAAAACACTAGACTTTGTTAACATTGGTTAACAAATTGAGCCCTAGCTTCATCCACAAACACTACTAGAAATTCGTCCTAAATAATTATATTTGCAATCAAAATCGCGTTTCCCACCCCTGGCACGTGGCGGTGTTGCCAGACTTCGACGATTGCCTCAATTTGTGCGAACGAGGGATTGCGATCGACTTTTTGATTGTTAGCACCGGTGGGCGGCCCTCGACAATTTGTTGTATAATTTTAATGATGACAGCCCTTCATTTTAAGCCTTCCTCGGCTTGAGTGAATTAATTTTATATTTATATTATTACGGACGAATTTTGTGATAAAAAGATATCCGACTGACTATATTGAGTTCTAAATAACAAACGACTTTATTTGTAAGTGAATTCAATTCATTTTTATTACTGTACACTTTTGGATACTCAAAAACAAAGTTATGCTTAATTTTTTGATTTGAACACTTGTACGTTTTCTTGCCAGTCATCATCGTCACCGCGGCGAGTGGCCGTGCCCGTTCTGGTGAAGGACGGGAAGCCCTGCGGGTCTGGTGAGTCGTCGTCTCCGGCACATAGCCACTGTGCGACCCCCACGTCAGGGTACTCCGCCCCCCAACCCTCGCAAGCCGCCTGCAGCAATCCCCTCGTCTCCTCGTACCGGCAGCCGACGGCGTACCAACAGCAGTGCTCGGGGTACCTTCCGCTGCAAGGCAGGGCCTGGTAGAAGTTCCCACAGCTTTACCATGAGACAATGTTCAAGGAGGAGATGTACTTTGATTAATCTGTTCCCAGTGGGTTCTTTTAAGACTGATTTCGTCGCCCCCTCCCGCCTTTTAGGAAACAGGCCCTAGTGAATGCTGCGTTGTAGTTTTTGTTATTCAGTCTCCTGTAGGAACATTGTCTCTGGTAAAGCGTTGGGATGCAGCCCAGTGTGAAGTGATAGAACTTAGTGACTTTTGAAAGTGAAATCGTAATTATCGTATCCGGAAAAGGGTATTGTAAATAGTTAGTACTAAGCACTGATAAGGATTTGAGATAAACTTGGTTTTCGTATCTTTTCCCGTTTATCGGTTTCCAACTAGCAGTAGCTGACACCGCTTGCATCAAAATCTTGAAATGTATATAAAACTAGGTATTGTTGTGTGAATAGTATAATTTATTTACGATCAGTGTTTTGTGTGTGTGTAGATAGTTACGTGTAAATAAGTAGACATTATAGATGAATATTTTAAACATGTTTAAGAGCGACACTCACACTTGCAACTAAAATAGGCAATTTGAGAAACGCACCACTATTTGTGGTTTGCGGGAAAAAGAATCTACGTCTCTCAAGTTTTCTATATCACTGTTTATCTATGAATTTGTCAAATAAACAATTCACAATCGATTAATTTGTTTATTTTAGAGCAGGCCAATATTTGCATTTAAATTGGATATCAATGATTTACCCTACTGAACAACGAACCGATTTATGTTTTAAATTAGATTTTGTTATATGAGCAATAAATCGTATAGATAAATTAATTATTATAATCTGTTAAACGTAGTTAATTAAGTTGCAACTATGAGAACAATATTTTCCCAAATCGTCACTAAATTATTTTGAAAGCGTCCTACTATATTTATATTAGTGAGCTGCGTTTATACGATTTCAAACTGAAAATATGAAATTGTTATGCAGCTTTAAAGACATTAACACTAGCACTATACGACTATGTTCACAAAATAGGTACTTAATTTATTCACATTGTAAATAATTATGGAAATTTCCAATTGGATATCACCGTAGTCGGAACCCGTCTAACATGAAATGATAGCAATAAGCTTAACTTTATTAAGTTAATTTATATTTTCCACGACTAAACGGACATAATTATATTAGCTAGGACATAGAAGCCCTATAACGATTAGGTACAATAATTATAAATAGTATTATTAAAAGGAATTTGTAATTATATCAGCAAACGGTGTAATGAATTTCGATTTATAAAATTAATAAAAATTTACGAGTTTTAATTGTGTTTTCATTCATGGTATTAAAACAATCGCAGCAAACACCGATCGATTCCCTTTTGTTTGAAGGGAAGTAATTTATCGCAAAACGTTTACCTTTGTGCAAGCCCCTCTCAACCTTGTAAGCTCATTTTATTGTCTTCAATATTCCCAGATTACCCTATAATCTCTCATAACGTATAACAGTTTATTCCGCATGGCAACATCGCCTTTGTTACACTACACGTCAGTCACGGCCCGCAAAAACGAAATAATAACATGGCGAACAGCGAGCGAAAGAGTGACATCTTCTATCAGCCCTTTATCGATTTCCAACTGTGTGTAGTGGCAATAAAGACTAGAATTGAGTTTACAGCGTTTGTATTTAGTGTTGCAAAATTCTGTTTTGCAATTTCGATAGAACAAAGGTAGGGAATTGTGCACGTGCGTCGTATTAGAGAGGGCAGGCTAATAAAATGGTGGATTAACTGAGAGGGCCAGGTGAGGGCGGTGATATTGGGAGATATTGCCTCGTTCGGGTCTTGTTACAAGGTATGTTTGACAGAATTGCATTCTAATGTCATTTATCTTAATGTAATTTCATTTTTGACGTTTGTCAAATTGACAGATTGGTCACGCTCACTTGATGTATGTACAAAAAAAAGTAGAATTAGCTATAAAAGAAGCTCGAATGCCGAAGCAGCAACTCTTCGATTGCAATTTACAAACATTTTAAGATCACAATTTACTAATTATTAAGTACAATCATCGTAATTTATCAGAAACTTAATTGTTCTTAGTATGTACCAGATTTCAATGAATAAAATTGTATGTTCAAAAAAACATTACTCTTATCGTTGGCTAATTCGCATCAGTATGATTTGATATCTATAGTCTACAGCATCTACAGTCGACTCTCCTTAATACGAACTTGAGGGAATCTTAAAATATTACAAATTATAGAGTGTTTGAAATATCAAAAGTTTATGAAATGAATGAGAAAATAAATAAAACTTCGAATGTTTAAGTGTTAATCAATCTTATTTATTGTTTGCTATTCTACAACAATGTCTAGAGGTGCATTGGTGTACCTGTACTGAATTAATTATTTTTTTCAAAGAATTATTTTATTTTGACTGTTTCAAAGCACAATGCTGCTGCTCACTAATTTTTGCTCTTTCTCTCTAGAACTTTGAAATATCGTGTGTTGGACGCCTATGAGTTGGAATTAATCCGTCGTTTTGTTATTTAGCTACGATTTTTCCGTTCGAATTACTCAGTGCATGAAAATGTATTGATTTAGTTCGAATTATAGACATTTTGTAGGAAACTCGTGATAACTTTGAATCAGAGGGGCTCAAATTATTTTCTTTCTAAGCTTCTAGCATAAGAGCTCCCCGAGAAATTATGCAATTGAATCTCCAGTTTCCTGGCGGATCGGAACATCAAGGTCGTCGTCGAAGGAGCATGTTCTGACCTTAAATTCGTGAACTCTGGGGTTCCACAAGGCTGTGTCTTATCCCCAATCCTATTTCTTCTGCATATCAATGACATGCTACAGCTTGGAAGCATTCATTGTTATGCGAATGATAGCACTGGGGATGCACTTTACACCGACCGTACGAATATTTTTCGGGCCGTTGTCGAGCAATGCCGGAAAAATCTTGAGTCTGAAGTCGAGGCATTACTTGGTTATGTCGCGAACGGGGGTCGACTAAATCTTGTCGAATTTAATCACAAAAAGACACATGTCTGCGCGTTTCCCGCTAAAAAAATCCTCTTTTTGTTGACACTCCTCGGAGTTCTTGGCGTTGACATATCGATTGATGTTCAATTTCGTGTTCATTTGGAGGGTAAGGCTAAAATTGCCTCCAAGAAGTTTGGTATGCGCAGTATGGCGAGACGGTAATTATTACGGCGACACCGGGTCACCGCTTGCGACTTTATTAAGCGCAAATTCGGCCCCACATGGAATACTGTTCTCACCTCTGGGCGGGAGCTCCCCAGTACCAGCTCTTTCCTCTTGATCGCATCCAAAGAACCAAAGACCAATCACTTCTTGAGCGGCTTGATCCTTTGGCGCTGCGTAGAGATGTAGGGTCTGTCTCCCTCTTCTATCGCATTTATCACGGAGAGTGTTCGGAGGAGCTGTTCGGATTGATACCTGCAGCTGGATTCCATCATCGGACATCGAGGCAGAATACGAAATTTCATCCGTATCACCTCGATATCCGTTCCACTGAGCTCTTCAGAAGGCATTTTCTGCCACAAACCACCGCTATGTGGAACCAGCTGTCAAAAGAGGTATTTCCGAAGAAATACAACTAAGGGACCTTTACGAAAAGAGCGTATTAATATGCCAGAAACGCACTAGTGAGGTCTCCGGCATTGCGAGTGTCCATGGACGGCGGTATCACTTTACATCAGGCGAACCGCCAGCCCGCTTGCCTCCTGTTTTATTTTAAAAAAATATCGCAGGGTTGAATTAACAAGAGCTAACTGTATTTCCATCGATGTTTCTCCTCGGCCATTCCTCACAGCCTGAAGCAAAGGTCTTCAACCAGTGCGTCTTGCCAGTGATGACATATGGTGCAGTGACGTGGATTCTGACTGTGGGACTGTTCCACCGATTTAAAGTCGCTCAGCGTGCTATGGAGACTGCTATGCTTGGGGTTTCTTTGATGGATCGTATCAGAAATGAGGTTATCCGTCAGAGGACTAAGGCTACCGACATAGCTGTCAAAATATGCAAGCTGATGTGGCAGTGGGCTGGTCATATCTGGAGACCACGAACAGGCAGACGCAGCGTGGTATACCCTCCTGGCCGCTGGACCGACGACCTTAGGAAATTAGCCGGTAGTGGCTGGATGAGAAAGGCCGAGGACCGAGTGTTGTTGGGTTCCTTGGGAGAGACCTATGTCCAGCAGTGGACGAGTATAGGTTGATGACGCTGATGATGATGTTTCTCATGATATCCTTTGGGTGTGGAAAATGCATCTTAATTGGTCAAACACGTGGTTTGGTTGCCCGATGAAGATGCATTTTCTGCTATTTTTCATTAAAGTTCAGCTTCGGTCGTTCATATCGATTCACATAGCCTTTGTTTAATTAGCACTTAGTCGGTTTTTAATTACGATTTCATAACAGCATGTTACTTATTGTCATTTAAAAACTTATTTTACATTATTTACTTAGCAAGAATGAAGGTTTTTCAATTCAAATAATTTAAAACTGATAATATAGTCATTGTAAATAGCCAATTTTATTAATGAATATGGTAATGGTATCTGAACTAATAATAAGCAATTATCTCGATGAAATAATTATCACATTAAATATTTTCGGAATATATTTCATAATTTATATACAGGTATATATATGCTGCTACGCAATGCTACGAGTTAAGAAATATAAAATAGCTACGGTGTATAAAATATACAAAACGGAAATTCGTAGCAAATCTTAAAGATTGTGAGTGCGGTTTGCGATTGAACCAGTGCGGTTTCCAATTCAATGTAAGTTGATATTGAACATTATATGTAAATAACGAATTGCATGGTTGTAAAGCAGTCGCACAAAATAATAAGCACATTAATAATCCCAAACTAAGACACATTTCTACGTCTCAATTTATATGTATAAGAAAGCCTACGCCCTTCACCCCACATTTGCCAAGATTTTGGAGGAATGCTTTTACGGCAATTACAATTTGCTCAACTCTAAGACCCCATGAATGGTAAATCTTGGCGCACCCCTATATTCATGGCAACCCTGAACAATGCTCACAAATTTGTTTACAGCTTCACCCCTTAAGGAAACCGATTTATTTATGACTTCCTATGAAATATAGACCCCAACGTTTTATTGGGAAATATTTTGTACCTAACATTTGTATTTGCATCCATATCTTTAGAAAACATGAAATAGACATTCACTTCCATAATAATATATAACGAAACAGTGTTTAATAAGGACAGTCAGGAAATGTTAGCATAGTTACTCGTAAGATGACAGCTGTCATAAAATTATTAGAGACTATAATAATGATTTCTAATGCAATACTATGACAACCTTGGATGTATTAATTTGCCCAATACTTTTACTTTATCTGTTGTTGTATAGAAATATAAATTATAGCGCAAATAGATTCATTCGCATCCGGATTTTTATTTGTTCCGCATTTATTTTCTATTCGTTTCAGTTTTGTCTATGGCCCTTAGACGAAAGCCAAAATAGCAACCTCTACTATTTTCCTTTGGAAAATGTTTTGTTCGGTGAATAGCTGAAGTTTTCTCATTTGTTTTTTAAGAGCTTAATAATGAGGTCATCACGTTGAAACAATAGGCAATTACACAAGTCGGGTAAGAGCTAACTAGCGAGTTAAATTGGCCTCTCATTATGACAATACCAGGTACAAAATATACCTAGGCATTGTCAAAGACACGACAATATTGCATATAGCGGAGTAGCAACCGCGCACAAGGTCTGTAATGTCGAGGGGCTCGGGCTGACTAATTAGAACAAAAAACGCGGGAAAACACAAGTACGCTTGACAGTGAGGCAGAGACAAAGAGCGTCAACTCGTCTGTCAAAAAGGTTTTATAACGCAGCCCGGGCGGGAAGCGTAATTCGCTCGTAAAGGCAACACCGTTAGATCAGTTTTCCCGCGCACCGCACACATTGGCTTGAAAATTTATTTTTTGACGGTTTTGGTATGAAATGATGTATTTTATAAAATCGTTTATGCTGAATTGGTTTTTATTCGTTAAGGGTAAGATAGCTATTTGCTTGAAGGCGTGAGGACGTAAGGTTTTATTGTTTAGTTAGTGGCTGCGTACAGAAGCGCCATCGCGTCGATTGTCTCTGGCACGTTCGGGCAAAGAGGCCACAATCGATAGAGCACGGGCGTGTGTTGTAATGAATTTATTAAGGAACTAACAACGTCCCGCTGGTTTACGTGGTAAATCATTCTTAATCGAATATAATTTCCCCGTCTATCTTTATGAGAAGGAATTATATCGAAGATAAAATTTGTTCTATAGAAATGTAATGAAGAACGGTTATTAAAGTAAGTTAAAATATTTATCAAACACGGATGTATAACGAATCATTTAATAATAATAAAGCTTTTTTATTTACTCTAACTTACATATTTACAATTATATATACACTATTTTTTTTGTAGTATGGGTAAGTAGGGTTAAAAAAATTTGCTTAAATTAGATCCCAAAGGATCATTTACATATCACAAATTGAACAGGAATCATAATAATTATAGGACAATCGTAACAAATGTTGATGTAACCTAAATTTAAATCGTTTTAGTTTCTTGACAAATTAATTGTTCGCAATACTATAAATGTCGAGTCACGGTGTCTCGCATCTCTACCTGACGTCTCATTACCAGCTCGACGAGCTGTCGACGTCAAACCTCTACCCAACGACCACCGACGCATCTACATGTATAGAAGGTTCTGTACGATATTCCTTACAATCATTCTTCTAGTTCGGGCTAAGCTGATGTTTTAAAAACTTATTAAATCAAGAAAGAAATGTTAAGGAATATCGTACAAAACGCGTAATGTAGAGACTTACTTTTAACTTCAATCTTAATAAAAGTAGTAAGTCCTGTCTTCCTCTTCGTAAAAACAAGTTATTGGGTTAATCTTGTGTTTGTCAAGTCATAATTTATTTTTAATAAAAATCATAGATTTTGATAAATTTTTCGTAAAGGAAGCAGCTTTTTGTGTCGGAACCCTAAACTCGCATGACTCGTGAGATTACAGCACTTCAATAAATATCTTTTATTTTAATTCATTCTTATTCAGTGTATATTTTGACAGGGCTAGACGCCATGACAGGTGGCCCTATTAAACCGAGCCTTTGACGACTATAACGTTGTGGTATTTGGTCTTTGTGAGAAACAATTTTACGAGTGTTATACAACTTTATACATTCTTTCTTTCTTTATTTGTGATAAAATAATTCGCCAGCAGACATAGGCCAAACGTATTTTCGCGTCTACTTCAGCAATCAAATATCTTACTAATTTTTAAGGCATCATTTCAATTATTCGCCCAGAATCCAGGATTTTTGCAAGTAAATGTTAAGTTAGAAAAACTATAAATATAGTTTCTAGTTCAATTAGATTTACAAAACTTGCCGTATGATGTTCAGGATAACGCAATTATGAAATAAAGTATATATATATATATATATATATATATATATATATATATTGTTGTATCAGCCATGCATTATGCTGAGTGTGCAAGGGGCTCTTTCATATATCTATAATTTAGAAAAAGTAACTTCCGGTGCTCACAAAATGGCGCGCGATCTGACATCGCGTTTAGCGCGCTTTGTGTTGCCCGCTAATGGCACATTTCACAAAACAATGGAGAAATGTACTCGAGACACAAAGCGTATCGTTTGATGTGAATTGTTACTGTGATTTACGAATTCCTTCATGTTATACAATTGTTGAAAGCCTTTGAACGTAAATGGACTTACATCTGACCTCTTGAGCCATTGTTTCCTTCATTTTAATTCACTTTTACATGTAAATGCTTCAGCATACTGTTAAGCCTTCTTTATATAATAAACATCTTTGATTTATCTTACCATTGTCTTAACTACTGGCTTTTCTTCTACATTAAATTCAAGACAAACCTTGAACCTTAATCATAGGCTGTAGCGTCAAATAAACTCGATCTGGAGTAACGATTGTTAATTCTGATATTTTATTTTTAAATATCTATGAGTTGAAGGTGCCCGCCTGTAATCGTTATTGATTATTGGTATGCTGTAGGCTGCAACCGTTCCAATACATTAAATAACACGTATTATACGATTTCAAGTGCATGCAAATACATCGTGTCAAGGGTGGCCTTACATTAACGCGGACGGAATAAAAAAGCTATATAATAGATTTTACAATGCGCGTATAGAAAATAGCGTTCAATGGGTCATTCACTCAAGGACCTGGGGAGATTACAAAACAATAGATTTTCCAAAATACATAATTCTGCGTCAGATGGCGGTTGGGATTAGAGGCCCGTGGCACAAAAAAATGCGTAGCTATAGAGAAGCTATATAAAGATGCACTGACTAGGTACATACAAGCATTATATCTTTCTTTTTTACTTTCAATTTAAATAATAAATAAATTTGTATAACATATAATAAGGTTGGTTGTATCCAATTTGAAATGTCTTAAATATGAAAAATGAATAAAAGCATAAATCCCCATATTAACATCGATCGCGGAACCCTCATAGATTTGCGTCTGTAATTGCGACACACGGCTGAATTTTCGAGATTTTTGGGTCCGCTCGAGTGCTCGAAACGGCCGCGCGAATTAAGAGTAAAAAATAAAATATTACACTCAACGAGGCGGCCTAGCGTGAATATTACATGGCTTAGTCACGGCTACTTTCACTCGATAAATTAAATATGATCTGCTTTTGAAAATGTCGGAGCAATGGGGTAGTGTGACCTCGAAATTCTTTTCTGTGTTGCGAAAGATACTAAGAATGTGATGTGTGAAACTTCATATATGTTTAGATATGCAATTTAACTCATAGCAACAAATGGTCGTGGCGGTTTTAAAAAATTGTTCGAACAGGTCAATATTCCTCTTTGAATACATAAAAATACAATTTTAAAGCAACATTTATCTATAAAAACAAATTAGATAGCTACTTAATGAACCCGATTAAAGCTCATATAAAAACCATTTAAAAACCGGTAGCGGTGAACGTTTCAATGAATCAGCTCACCCTCACTGATAAAATCTAACCAACCGCACGACAAAAGAATTAGTCAAAATAATACAAAAAACTAAAGTTGCACAATAGGTTCCGAAACGCAATGGGTGAAATTGTTACCAAGTGTGGCAACATCTGGCCGAAGGGGAGGAAATGACACACAAAACGTCATATTTCTTCCCCTTTTCAAATATTACCAACTGTATGACAGTGGCATAAGGCTCAAAACCCGTTGGCCAACCGGGTGACATACCACGGAGCAAGTTGAGGAATACTGTGTTAACGCCATTACTGTCAAACTGGCAGCCAATCAGAGTGAAGCAATGGCTACCAATGGCAGGAAAGCGGCTCGCCTCGGCTCGCTTCGTGACGTGAATGCCAAATTTGGGCGGGATATAGAAGAATTTAGTTTTTTACGCGCTAATTCGGCAGTTATCTGTGAAAGTAAGTTTGTTTTGTTGATTTACGAGTTTCACGATGTTTGGATGGTCAGTTGGGAGGCAATAAATCCAGTTGTGGAGTTTAACCTTTTTGTTAGGCTAAAAGCTCTGCGATAGCAAAGTTATCTACTAAATAGCTTCTCATTAACAACTTAGCACCCCATCTAACAACTAATAACAAATCCGTAATAAAGACTCGTTTGTATTAACTCACAATTTACTTTCATTTCTCTTTATCTGAAAACATGAACGCCATAAATGATTTGTGTTTTATTTTACGTTAAATGTAATGTTTATTTGAGACATGCTCTTTTGTTTAATTTGGATATTAACCATGACCAAAATTTAAAAACCGCCAGTTCTTTTAAGTTTTTCACAGAACAATTTGCCTGATCGTGCGCCGGGTGCCGTTGCAGCTACCGCTCGTAACAACATATTTTTGCTTAATAAATATTAATTAATTATAATAATGTACACATAAGTATAATAATAAAAATAAGGGAAAAAGACTTGTGGAGTCGACACCACTCGGCTGATAAGAAAATTAACAAACCACTAAATTATCTTGATTGATGACCAGGTAACTTCCTTCCAATTAATTATGATTGACGTGATCACCCAACGCGTCCCCTTTCCCACAAGTCAAGCACTTTCTCATCAAATTGCTCATTCACACTTGGCAGCGTCCAGTCAGCGCCACTTGAACGCTTATTGCAAAGAAATCAAAACTCCCCTAAGAAGTCATCTGTCAATAGGAATTTGAATTTGGAACACCTAAGAGTCTATCGTCTATGGACGGCGTGCTGGGCGCGCGCTGTGTGGCGCCATTCGTGACCACGCGATCGCAGCGTGAGCGTCGGCGCCACGCTGGCTGTCCCGCCCTTACGTTCATTACAAGACTTTGATATTACACGGTGAAATGATCACTCTAGATTTATGGGAAGTGAGCAGAGTGACGGTCGGCGTAATTCGATGGGAATTCGCGATTTCAACTCATGCGAATCAGGTGTTACAATCCGTGAGAAATTGAGACCACTTTGTGAAGGCATCGTGGTTAAAGGTCAAGGGTTTCAAAAAATATATACATTTATATAACAACATAAGCCGGATTTAAACTTTAATTGAGAAAGATAAAGAAAAAAGAAAACATTACTCCTCGAATATTGTCAATGTCCATAAATGCTCTCTTTTTTATAAAACAACGGGACCAAACGGGCTGGAGGTGGAGGACCCATGGACGCTCGCAATGCCAGAGGCCTCACCAGTGCGTTGCCGGCCTCTAAGATGCTTATACACGCTTTTCTTGAAGGTCCCTAAGTCAGAAATACCTCTTTTGGCAGCTGTGACTATGTTAGAAATTGGCCTACAGCACAAAGAATTTGATGATTATATATATATATATATATATATATATATATATATATATATATATATTACTGTCACTATTTACACATACATGTAGATGTATGCTTCGTTCACGTCGCTATTCGCTTAAGGCCTGCATCGAGGACATTTTAAAAATATAAACACACAAATAAATCCTGTTTTGAAATTAAAACTATTTTGAATTCACATTACCAACATGTTGCCGTCAAATTTCCAATATGGCGCACAAAGCGCGTCTCAAGTGGTGTTTGTTCGCGATCAATAGTTTTTTAATTTCCTTTTTTACCACAATCGAAGGCTCCAAATTGTGCAGATGAAAGGAAATTAGGGACCCTGCTGGCTGGATACCACTTGAGCGCTGAATGAACCTAACGGCGACGTTTTGTCCAGGTACGACTATGCCACGATCGCGGCTACTGATTTCATTTTAACGTTAATCATTTACGCTTAATTGAGTTCGGTGCGTTGGCTAGTTGTGAATGAGAATTATTTTATTATTTTATTCGAATTTTTTTAAAAGCTAGATTTTTTGACGAGCCAGTTGACGTAATGGCCATGCTGGACTGCCGAAGACGGTCCCGAGTTTGATCCTCGGATAAGTCTTAGCTGTGGTCTGATAAAAAGATGTAAGAACCCATAAGAATATCAAATAGCTTGGTTGCTAAACGAACGTGTGTGTAATGTATCCGGATCTTATTTATAAAATAAAATTCGCAAACAATTAGTTATTGATAAATAATGTCTAATTGACTGTATTAAATGAAATATTTAGTTAAAGTTAGTATAAAACATTTCATTACGCCTAAATAACAAAAATCAAACAATAGAAGATTTTCTATAAAGATGAAAAATGAGGATGAAAAATAAAAGAAAATTTAAAGTAAATCAATTTTAATGTCTCTGAGGAAATACATAGTCTTTCGGTTGTTAAATCAATTATACAGAATTTGCAAATATACAGAATTGTATATATAAAATATAACACCTAAAAATAAAGGCCAATCGTCTTGCTAGAAAACAGTAGTCAATAAAGTATGGAAAGAAAACTCATCCTTCAAATATCGTGTTAATTGGAATGAAAATCGTATGAAAAGGATATATATGAATAAAATAAATACACATATACGTCCTTTCCTCTAATAGTCTCACGTCTGAAATATTTACATAGACATTAAAATAGCAAAATGAAACATTGATTTCCTAATAAATTATGATTCACAAATATCATTGCTACGTAATGATACATTGCAAATATATTTCGAATCGATTAAGGACTGATCGAGCGATTGCCTCCTGATTGCGATTGTTAGAGAAAAACAAATTCACTACCGAAATTCGGCTAATTTCAATAAAATCTAGGTAATCGTTTTTATACAACTCTAGAAAATTATAGAAATTTTCAGTACGATTCCATACTATGTAGTCTGTCGTGTTGCCTGTTAGGTTTTTACAACTAATTTTGTCTAGAGAACCTTAAAATCAACGCCAATTTGAATTCCCCTGGTACCGACTGGGACCCTGGGGTCTCCAACCGCCTTGATTCTGGCTCCCAGGTCTCTGGCTATGGTTTTTTGAGGAGTACCCCTGATTACTGCTAAACCTCGGGTTTTGGTAAGTTGAGTAGCCTTGATTACCATAACGATTTTGACTATTCGACCTGTCTTGGTTTCCGAACCTATCCTGGTTTCCAAACCTATCCTGGTTTCCGATTCTATCTTGGTTTCCGAACCTTTCTTGGTTTCCAAATCTCTCTTGGTTACCTCTATTATTGTTAGACTGGTAACCAGACCGGTTGTAGCCTTGGCTGTTGAATTCCTGGTGGGGTACGTACCCGCTGCGGCGAGGTCCAAACGATTGAGAACGATCTGAAACAAGCACCTAAGTTAATACAAAACAAGCTTTTATAACTATTCATATAGATAAACACTACACTGAGGAACGTAGAAAATTTAAATTAATTTCCAAATGCTTACAAATAGCTGCACGAAGCTTGCAGATAATATCTATTTATTTATTATGACCTACAAACTAAATGTACAATTATTAATTCTAATATAAACTAAAGGTGGGCACTGAGTTGCTAAAAACGTTACACTATGAATTATTATATAGACATTGGTGGGAATTATATACATATCGTTACTTTCTTCACTCTTGACTAACGAATTATATAAATCTTAACATTGCACCAACAAAAGAATTAGGAAATTAAACTCAACATAGAATGTAATACGCAATAGATCTTCCTAATCAGTCTGAGCTGAACCAACAGCATCCTTCAAACACTGTGCAAGCAAGTGTTTTGGAGGCATATAAAGCCGATTCGTTCTATTTAGCCAAAAGATTTCCCATTGAGCCTTCGTCGCACAATACTGAATACTCGACGGCTTAAAACTGCTTGCAAATCGCGAGCCGCGTGTGAAAGCCGGGGAGCGAGAGTTTAATCGCTCGCTTTGTGCTGCCTCGTGCGAGGATAGATGGCTGGAAGATCTCACTTTTAGCTGCTTAATATACGAAAAATATACATATATAATATTCCCCACACACAGCCATGTTAACACAATTAATAATACATTATAACTAGACTATACATCAACTATTTTACAAAAAACTGTCGCAACAAGGATCGAGCCTCTTGTTGTCACTTGTCACTTAAAAATAATATACATATTTAAAAACGTGTTTAACACCAATACAATTAAAAGATCAGGCGTTACTTTGCGCAAGTCCAGGGAACAAAGTGCGATACTCCGGAAAATTATTTCGTATTGCTTTTAGATTGGTCTATTAGGTTTTTGTACCAATTAAATATCCGGTCTATTACTGACAACATAATTAACCGATTTCACAAGGTTCTTCAGTGTGTTCTGAATCTATGTGATATTATAAGATCTGAATTCCGAAAATTGCTCAATTTCCTAACAGAATCAGTCACCGACATATAAGTCATATTCATTAAGACACCAATTTTCATAGTTTCAATAGTTTTTGGCGATATAAAGAGAAGTCGATGAAAGTAATTTTATTTTGAAATCTCAAACATAAAGTAGATATCACCGTGAGCTCCGGAGACCTTCTTATTACTGTAACATCTATATATGAAGATCCTTATGAGGCTTGGAGAGTATTAGCAAGCAATTTATATAGACATCAATGAATGAGCATGGGACCATCCATCAAAGCTCTTTGATTATAAGCTGTGTAAATCTTATTATTAATTATGAATAAAGTTACATCTAGTAGCAAAGTAGCGGTGTTGTTAAGGGAACAATCAACTCGATACACGAGTGTCGAGCGATAAGGTCTCACTCTCTCAAATATATACAACCTACAGTCCCCCGACTGCGTCTGTTTATGAAAAAGATTAAAAGTCTTCTATGGTAGCCGGTGCCATCAACCGTGCAATTATTATTCTCATAAAAAAATCTTCCATCTGCACCGTTCTATCAAAAATACCCTAAGACTAAAATTTATAGAATTCGATCAAGCCAAACATCGGATGGTACATTAACAACATTAGGTATATTAGGATAATAGCTGACTCAGCAAACGTTCTTTTGCCATACTTGTGATTTCAATTTTCAATTAATAAATAAAAAATAGGTTAGAGGGGTAAAAATGTAGGGTTGTATGATGTATCATAGAAAAATAAGAAATTCTGTCCAAAAAAAAATTAGGGGTGGACCACCCTTCAAATTTAGGGGGATGAAAAAAAACTGTGTCACGAGAATTTTATATATAAGATTGATATAACCGCGAGTCATTGCAATGTTGTATTCCTATTTTGAACTGAAAACTCTCGTGCTTCCTAAGAATTAACAACTATTAATGGCTAAGCCATTCAAAGTCGGAACAACATTTAAACTGAACATCCAAATAAAATCAGTTCTCCTTTTTATAATTCGTTTGTACCATTCGTGAACGTTATGTTTGCCTCTGAGTGCCACATTAAAATCTATAATATCTAATTACAAAATGTAGGAGCGTGCCAAGCGTTGGTGAGCTTTTTCAATAAAATAAACTTTTACCGTTGTAACAAGACAAGCGTTCATTAAAACCCGCGACACACCTAGCGAGTGCGGCCACATAATAGCGGGCTGAGTGCGTAATGAGTTGTCGCCATTAGCTGACATTGTTCCTTGCAAAATATTCCATTTGACACCGTGCAAGCTCCGCTAGACATTGTCGCAGTATAAGCTTGTCTGCCAACGTATATTAGGGTTACGTAACCAAAGGGACAGTCCACAATTTTTGTCACACAATTTTTGTTGCCGGTAGAAAAACAAATACTAAAAAACAGTATATGACATTTATAAGGTGACCATGTGACTTTTTGTTCAAATATTACAGATGTTTGTGCACAAGACCGACTCTCGGTAATCCTGTTTTTTTTTAATTTATGTGGGGTTTTCTATCGAATATATTATCAGGACGAGAGACGATCAATAAAACTAAACTTTTGAACGTCGTTGACACTCTAAATCTCATTAGGGTGGTATTTATGTCTAAGCCACAGAAACAGGCATAGAAGTGAAGTTGTTTTAAAAATAGCGCTCTAATGACCACAGATCCTTAATTACGTGCTGCCGAAATCATCTAACTGCCAAAAAAAGCACTTGCCAAACGTTATGGCACTATCGGGCATAGCAAAACTAGATTATCAGCGAAGCTTACTTCTACATTAAGTATCTTAATTCCTTATTAATTTATTTGATGCCTCTGTATAAAATACGTTCTGACCTCATTAGAAATATCTCAATTTCTTTTGTCACACCGTTGTCAAACTTATGCTATTGTGTGTTTATTAACAAATTAAAAAAAATCCACCGAATCGCTGAATACTAATAGCGGACTATAGTCAAACAACTCTACATTAATTGAAGAACACAACAGATTAAGTTTACTTAAACCACAGAGAAATGAATTTAAACTTATATAAGACATTAGTCATTAATCATTTTCAAAAAAAAAATCGATAATGAGTATACGGAGTATACTTTCTTAGCTGACTAACATAAATTAATTTAAACATGACAAGCGTGAATCATTTCGATTCTTGGCATAACTGCTCCTAAGCAATGTTAATACAAAGCCCGTTAAGCTCCTTTCCCTTCTGCGCTATGCCCCATTCCCCACTCCTAGCAAGAGGTCGTATAATTTTGGCACGAACGCATTGCTCTTATTTGCGACGCTTTCATAGCGTGAATGTGTCGTGTCGGCCTCCATTAGCCGGCTATTATGAATGCAGACATTTTTTTTATTGCGACAGCGGCGAAAATTACTGCAAAATTTGCACTTTGCCACGCATAAAGTTTTTCACTTTTCCTACTTTATATACTTGATATATATAGGTACTTCTATGTGAGGACAATTTTAATCAATTTTTCGTCTTTTCTGTTACAATTAGGACATGCGCTGAGTACATCATTATACTTTATGTCTTTTGGGACTTATCTGTTTTAGTCCCTAAATAAATTACTTGAACTTGGCTCGCATTTCCAACCCTCAGACTAGCTCGACTGTACAGCTTATTCTATGTACGCAATTAATATACACTCATACAAGACATCTTGTACCTTGAGTCAAGTGCGAGGCTCCTTCCGAGAATCGATCAAATTTGGTAACAATACAGAAACTCACAGATCGATTTATTAAGGTAAGCTTTTACTGTATGCGTCAAACCACGTGATCACTTAAACTACTAAATTCTACTTAAATTTACATTCGTTCTATGATCTTGAACAATACGCCAACGCTTTCATTTATGTTATGTGCAATGTAAATAGATAAAGACTTAATTTGCAATGTTTTGAATATCAGTTTCAAGAACTCGTATAATAGGCAACTCCTATAAGGTTACATAAAACCATTGGTGGTACAGTTCAAGGTTACCCGGTGGCAATCAAGGATTCGGTGCGGGCTTTAGGCGGATTTCTTGGCGGAAAAATAATTCAAACGAGACACGGCACTCAACGAGCGAGGGAGGCTCCGCTATAATTAGAGACGCGCGTGCTCAAGGGCCGAGACGCCACGGGATGCGACGTTACCACGCCTTGTTATAACGTCCATAAGTCACCTGCTGCCGATTGATTAAGCTGGCTTTTATATGATCTTGGAAACGTAAAGAATTACGACAATGGCTGAAAGGCTCAACAGCAAATGCCTTATAGTAAGAAACATTATAGAATAAAGTTTATTTTATTTATTTTTAATTTTATACCAACTTACTAGCAAACGAGTTGGCGAGCTACGTAACATATCTGCTATATCAATGTAACAATGTGACAATGGAGAATCGGGACGTGTTAGCCTAATTATTTTAGGTATTTATATATATTGTTATATATCATACAACACAACATTAACAGCGTGAATATTTAACGCTTTACAGCAGAAACGCCTATTTTAATTTGAAATTATTATAAGCTATATATATTATATACAGATATTAGTCAACTATGTCTCTCGCTGACCAGAATCGCTGAAAATAAATATGCTATAATCTGATTACAGGTTATAGACATGGCTAGGCATATATGTTTTTGTCGTTTATTGTAAATATTCCCCTTTGAACCCCATTTTAGACTGTTTGGTATGATGAACTGGGTAAGTATTTCAGTAGCACCCAAAATACAAGCTATCAATGTCTCGCCATGGGGCAGACGTGTGTGGAATGCATCCTATTAATTTGTTGATATATTATCTACAGATACAATTTATATGCTTATGAATCCACGCGCGGAAACTCACACAGACAACCACTCAAAGCCGAGCACGTCTGAGATTTGAAGCTAAAATACATTAACAAGAATATAAAAGCGGTGGTTTTTGCGTTTATTTTATATTTTTATCCATCTCCATAACGTAAAACAAAAAGTATTTAATTCTTATGTTAATTAATAAAAGACATGACAAAGCTGAATTGTATTTAAGACGTGCTAAAACAACCACATGAAAATAGAGCTAAACAGTTCAATTGCTACGGCACGCCATTAACTTTAACTCTCCGGTCTCAAACAAAAACTGAGCCACACAGTGGTTTTCAGAACCACAGAAGAAAATTGTGAAAATACACAAACTGATACTACATTCGATTGTTTTATACTATCGTTATAAATTATTTCAAATTCAAATAAGCGTATTCAATTAGGACCCAGTAGTTTGGGGTATTAATTAGGGCACGTGCCGCCCCCGTGGGGTATGGGACCGCGCGGCTTTCGACCGTAAGTGCGGGACATAGAGCCTCCGAAGCTAAAAGGAGATTAATTGGAAGTCAACTCGAGAGGTTCGTACATGCTGGTACGTTTATTAATGTCTGCGATCAACTGTTGACGGGAAATGGTAACCTTGTCAAATCGAAGCATGCTGGCTCATAGTCGCTCGTAACAAATGCTGATATATTTCGTCCATACTTTGTATAATGCAAAAGAAGCTGTAGTTCGCTGCCTTCTATCTTTTATTAGCAACAAATTTTTAGAAAACAGAATCTCTAAACAAATGTAAGTTAAAATTTACAATAAAAAGACGATGAAAAGATGAAGAGACCACAGTGAGCTTATTATATCAATATGCGTTATTTTGTATTATTAATGGGAATTACAAAAACGGCAAGCAAATCAACCATTGTTGTATGGGCGCCAACTTGAATATTGACTATAATTTGATATTTATTTAATCTGTGGTAACTTCAACCCTGTCAATATCACAGTTCATGAAATGCTGGTGCTAGATGTGTCCACAAATCAATAGACAGCGAAGTCTCGATAATGCCGATTTGCTCTTTGGACACGGAGCCCCAATATTAACAAAATACTTTATTAAAGAATAGACAACACTTAAAATATCTTCCGGCATCCTGATCCGATCAGAGAAAAGTAACTAAAATACGTATTAACACACCTAAAGCCACCTGGGTAAAGGTAAAAAAAATCGATAAAAAATCTCGACACTGTAGCGTAATCCCCTTCAAACGAATAATAGGAAGCACTTGAGCCGATCGACCCGTTATTTAAAAAGTCCCATTGTGTTGGCAACCCTCGATAATTATTATTTTCGTAGTTGGCGACACTGGCACGCACAATGGAGCCCCGCGCGTTTCCTGTTTACCTTTGCGCGCTATTTCACGACAATGTCGGGCCAATTTAAATTTACTTTGCAGCTTTCAAATGTCATTTGGTAATTGCTCGGACATTAGAGCGCCCGTCAACGATGCGACGTTGTGCAAAATCCTTTTATTGCTACAAGCCTTTGTATTCACATCAATTCATAATACGGATAATTTCAAGACACCCAAAGAAGATCGAACTGACAATAGAGCAGGGTTTTAATTGTATAAAGATATACTATATACGGAAGATTGAAGCAGTTACTATTTATTAGACGTTAGTTCACAATGTACAACAGAGGGCAACAAAGATGGTGAAAACTATACTAACTTTGGTTTCTCTCAGATCTCACAGAAACACACAGATTTCCGCGAGATATTTAAATTGTGCGTATAGAAAGAAACACACTAGGCGACCACGGCTCAAATTTTTTATTTGGCCTACAAAACACATGTATAAAATACATAATATACATGTATAAAAGCTAGAAGAAACCCCTCCTTTGATGATAAAACTGGCTCTTGACTCAATGAAAGAAAACGTCAGCTTTCCACGCGTTTCGTATAAAATCTATAATGAACACTGGCCGCACAAACAATTCCAGCTCGCTCACTCATACTGTACAAAACTGCCTCTTAAACATCGTTGTATTATTAAGAACGCACCAGTTTCTTATGTCTTTTGTTAGTCTAACTGGTGTGCTCAATCCAACAATAGAGAAGGCCAATTAGAGCCGAAGCATTGTCTATGATCGGATCTTTGTTCGCGCCACTCAAAACTGCCTGCCTTTTTAATTAGGGGCCATTGTTTTAAACGCTCCGTCGCGATAGACGCGCTTTGTCTTTGGATTCTGATGTTGCAATTGTTTTTGCTTATGCTATATACTGACTGAATGGAGTCTATTTTAAAGGCTGTTTCACTTGCAATGTAAGCGAGCTGAAGATGTCTTCGACCGATCGAGATGTATGTTTGCATTCTAAGCCTTACATGGCGGCACGAATAATGTCACTGTGTGATCAATACACAATCCATTTAAAGTTTTTTCCCCTTTATTATTATTAGGATGAGTAAAGTTAGTGGTAATCTGTTCGAAATTAACTTTGCTAAATTTAAAATTATATTGAACAAGTTGAAGACACTGTCGTCTGTCACTGACACGAGTAAGCTTTTAATTTAATGTGCTAAAAACTTGGCTTTTAAATCTAAATTTAATTTTTTTTTAAATCTTACTAATATTACGAATTATGTGATTTTAATGAAACTTTGCAATCAGTTTAGCTTCAACATTAGAATAACACAATTAATAAAGGCATTTTATGAAATGTACCAAATATCAGAAAAATTACCATCTGCGACAAAGAAAAATTAAAAAGAAAATAAAATATTTATCGTAAATAGTCATACAATGAAGCTCGCCACAGTATGTCACGAGTACGCCAAAACACAAAGTAATAGAAGAAATCAAAAACTTGTTAGCAAATGAAATAAAATTATCGAACGTTTGCATTCGTTTCGACTAACTCACGATCTATGTCAATTTGAATCCATATTTAAAAAGCCTTGCCAAACATTCAAATGAGTTCTATAAAAATATTTGTACAACAATGAAAACACGGTCTGTTTACGAGAAAGTAATCCCTTGCGAACGGAGGGCGCCGTGATTGGGACACGCGGCTCGCACGATTTATTACTCATTAATGCAAATTAATATACGTCAAACAGTTTGAACAATTTAAGCGATGCTACGACTGCTAAAATCTTGGCTTTTGCTCATAGGTAAGGGTAAAAGTTGATCAGACGAGGCCTAGCTGCTACCAGGCTTCATCGTCAGTGCCAAGGAGGGATCGATGGGTGGGTAGTGGGGCCATTTGACCACCCTTGTGACCTTGATCCCAAACCCCTCCGGTAAACGGATTTCCCACCGTAAAAAAGAGGCATAAGTTAGAGAGGGAAGGTTGTTTCTAAATGGATAATAATAATAATAATAATAATAATAGCCTTTATTCAGACATAATTTTACAATTTCGTCTTATGCTAATCTTAATCTAAGACTCTGCAGTCTTCGACACCGACAATTTCGTCTGTTTGCCCCAGTTTGGCAAAGGCCTCCTCCATTCTTTTCCAACCTAATCTGTTGTGGGCTTCCCTTGTCCATGTTTTCCCGGCTACAAGCTTAATTTCATCTTCCCATCTTCGAAACTGTCTGCCTCTTTTTCTCTTCCTGTTTCTTGGGTACCAGAATAGTATGCTTTTATTCCATTTCTCAATACCTCTTATTATGTGTCCCGTCCATTTCCACTTTAGTTTCCTAACTCTGGTGCTGACATCTTCGATTTTTGTCCTCTTTCTGATAGTTGTGTTCCTTATTCTGTCAGACCTCTTTACGTTTAGCATACTTCTTTCCATTGCAGTCTGACAAGTTTTTAGTTTTTTCGATTGAGCTTTGGTTAACGCCCAAGTTTGGCAACCGTAAGTTAGGACTGGGAGTACACAGGTGTTGTACAGCTTCGTTTTGACAATCATCTTGGTTTCTGTATTCTTCATTACTTCCTTGAGTCCCCAATAGCATTTCCACGCTTTCCCTATCCTGGTATCTATTTCTTTTGACATTATGTCAGTCGTCGAGATTTGCTGGCCCAGGTAAGTGTACTCCTTGACATACTCGATTGATTTGCCTTCTATAACAATAGTGTCTTCTGCGGCATTGGTCATTGCTTTAGTTTTGGAAAGGTTCATTGTCAAGCCAACTCTGCGACTTTCTTTTTCCAGGTCTATGAGCATACATTGAAGATCTTGTTTCGAAGTGGCAAATAATATAATGTCATCCGCAAATCGTAGGTTTGTTAGTTGTTCTCCGTTGATATTTAGGCCAAAACGATCCCATTCTAGTTTCCTGAAAATTTCTTCTAGAACGGCTGTAAACAGTTTGGGTGAAAGTGGATCTCCTTGACGTACACCTCTGTTGATTTTAATAGATTTCCCTTCTCTTTCTAATTTGATTTTTGCTGTACTTCTCGAGTATATGTTTTTTAGTACTCTTATATATTTGTGTTCGACTCCTTGTTTTTTAAGACAATCCCAGATATATTCGTGTTCAATTGAGTCAAACGCTTTATTGAAATCGATGAAGCAGCAATAAAATGGCACCTTAAACTCTTTATTTTTTTTCGAAAACCTGACGTACAGTTAATATATGGTCCAGTGTCGAGTATCCTGCTCTAAAACCCGCCTGTTCTTTGGGCTGATTTTCGTCTAGAGTTCTGTTTATTCGGCGTAGGATAACTTTCGCGAATACTTTATATAAATTGGACATAAGGCTGATCGGTCTATAGTTATTTATATCATATCTGTCGCCTTTTTTGTGAAGTAGGGTGATCGTTGATGTAGTCCATTGTGTTGGTATCTTTTCTGTTTGTAGTATATCGTTGAAGATGTTCGTTAATGGCGCTGCAATCACGTTCCTACTTTCTAAAAGCAGTTCATTGCTTATTTCGTCAGGGCCGGGTGCTTTATCCTTCTTTTGTGTTTCAATCGCTTTGAGTACCTCTTCTATTAGAATAGGTGGAACACTGTCGTTGTTATTTAGCTCTGTGCAGGGTAGGTGGTTCTTACTGGAATAAAGGTTTTCATAGAAATTGGTGGCTATCAGTAATATATCGGATCTTTTATTTTTCACAGTTTTGTCATAGTCTTTCATTTTAGGTATCCAACATGATTTATCAGATAAGAACTTTAGGGCCTTTTTGATTCCCCCGGTCTTGTTGATGTGATTTTCAAAGGTTTCGAGTCTGTGAAGTTCTCTATCTCTTCTCATTTGGTATTTTATTTCTTTGCTTATTTCACCTAACTGTTTTCTGATTAGTTTTGTTTTGTTTGCCACGTTAATTAGTTCAAACCTTTTTTCTAGAAGTTTTTTTGTATTTTCTGATATGTGTTTTTTGTGCTGCGGTTTGCTTTTGATATTAGTTGTTAGTTTTACTGTTAGTATATCATGTAGTAGATTGTATTTTCCTTGAGTATCTAAGTGTTGGAGTGATGTGTCTGTTATGGTTTTAAGGTTTTCTTTGGCGATTGAAATTCTAGTATTTTCTGTTGATGGTGGTGTTTTAACTTTGAAGGGTCGACTTTGCTTTAAGCTAAATGTTGCGTTCATGCGTGCTCTAAGTATTCTGTGGTTACTATTGAAGTTTAGGCTCGCGATGGTGTCACAGTCATCGAATAATTGAGGTTTATTTGTAAGAAAGTAGTCTATAACGTTTCGGTACCGACTGTCTGGTGAAATCCAAGTCCATCTACGAGAGTTTCTTTTTTTGAAATGACTGTTTAATATTTTCATATTGTTTTCGAAAGCCATTTCGATTAGCTTTTGTCCGTTCCTTGTCCTTTTCCCACTACAGTTTGGGCCTAAAACGTTTTCTCCCTTTCGTCGGGCTCCTACTTGAGCGTTGAAATCGCCCATCACGATGCAGTTTTTGTAGGTGTGTTCTTTTAAAACAGTGTTAAGGGTTGAGTAGAATAAGTCGATTTCTGAAGTGGATGATAGCTCAGTTGGAGAATATATTTGCACTATCGACCATATCTCTTTACTTGGGGGAATTCTTATATTCAAGATGGCAATCCTATCGGATACGCCTGTTATTCCAATTATAAATTTCTTTAGTTCTTTTTTTATTAAGAATCCTACTCCATGTCTTCCTGGGATTGTGCCTTTATGATATAATATGATTTGGTGGTACTCCTCAATAGCTTCACCAACCCTTCTTACTTCGCTCAAGCCGATGATGTCCCACTTGATATCTTTCAGGGAGTATAACAGTTCTTTAAGACTTTCTTCAGTTCTTAGGGAGAGTGTGTTGAATGTAGCAATATGAATGTGTTTTCTATTTTTATCTTTCATGTCTGTTTTTAATTTGGGTAGTGGTTTATAATATGGAGGGTAATGGTCATCTTCCCCCACGGTGACCAGCCGGCTTGGGGTGGTGTTTGTTGCTTTTGGTGTTTTTATGTTATTTGTTGTGCTAGATTTTTCGTCGTCGGTGTCTATTGGGCGTTTTTTGACGTTGAAGGTAGTGATAGTGATGCTGGTCTTCCTCGAGCCACATAGTCTAGCATGTTAGTTCTATTCATCTTTTTTGGAGCCTGAGTGGTTATGTCATTTGGAGATTTGCTTGGAGGACTCTTGGTGATGTCTCTTTTTCTCTTGTCTCTTTTATCCTGTTTTGGTTCCTTTACGATTATTTTGTCTCTGACAAAATAACAGATGTTCCCCTTTTCATGTTCTTTCTTGAGTTGTGGTAGAAGATTTTTCCTCTTCTCTAAAGTTTCTTTGCTGAGGTCTTCCTTTATATATATTTCAGAGTCTAATATTTTCTTTTTGTTTTTTAGTACTTCATTTCTTCTCCAGTTTGTTGTAAAGGATACAAGGATTGGCCTTGATTTGTTGTCCTTCTTTTCTCCTAGTCGATAGGCTTTGTTTATTTCGTGTGGGGTTATGTTAATTCCCATATTTTTTCCAAGTATATTTATAACGGTTTCCATTGCGGACTCTCTGTGTTGCTCCTCTCTTATTCCGAAAATTATGATGTTGTTATTCCTTTTGTGTTCTTCGATTAATTTGATTTTTTCATTTAGATTATTGATTTCATTTTTTAGCTGTTTATTTTCTTCTATAAGGGCAGTTAAATTTTCGTTAATATTTTCCGAAACATTTTTTGTGACAGCTGCAGTTATTTCTCTTGTTTGTGCTGCCATTTCCTCTCTCATCATTCGCCAAAAATTTTCCATTTCAAAGTTTTCCATCTTTTTATGATAACACTTTCACTACTTGTATACCTTTTCCTACTTTAAACTTGTATTAAGTTATAATATGTTTAATTTAAATTAGACAAAAACGTTTCAAAGATCCTTAGAAAGTAATGACAATTAACAAATAAACTATTTTTGTGTTGTTCTAAATGGATACTAAGCTACTATTTAATCTTATTTTAGCTAAGTAGTTTAAAACATTTAAAGAACATATTCTATAAACGACGTCCTCGTTGGAGCAATGGTCACTATGCCAACTTGCTTAACGGAGGGTCCCGGTTTCGATCCTCGGTATTGTCAACATTAGTGTGGTAATTTATTATATACTAAATGATCCGGCAAACGTTGTTTTGCCATAAATGTGATTTATAGCTATCATTTTGAGTGCAATAAATTAATCTTTATATGACACGTTCGTCGGTTTACCATAGCAATGCCATCCATTGATTACATACTCAATCTAGTCGAAAAGTATCGACATCTGTTAGAATCTTTTGGAGTTAACAGATTTTAATAAATTTTTAATTGTGACTGTTCATTAATTATAGACATATAATTTGCAATAAAGTAGCGACTATAATTAAAGATCTAAGCTATCCTATCTCTTAAGTTGGACCACACTGCTCACGGTGTGCCAATTCAATTTAAAATCGGTTAAATAGTTAAGGAGTCCATCGCGGACAAACATCGTGACAGGAGATTTATATATATTAAGATTAAATGCTTACAAGCTATAATTATTATATTACTTATGGCTAACCGATTGCGTGTAAAAATGTACGCTAATGTATGACTTAATGTGTGTGAAGAAATTGAAACGGACACAGATTTGCAACCTATATCATTTTGTATGACGTATGTTTTATTGAAGGTTACGAATATTATTTGTTTTGTTTTGTACAGTACCGTAGTGTGATCAGGCAAAAATCGTCTGCATTAACTTTATCTAGACAATTTTATACGTTCATTTGCCCTCGAACAATCGCAATCGAGCGAAATCGGGAATGAAAATACGAATCGATGATATCTCTTAATTCTGTTAAGCGTTCTTAACTAGGGAGCAATGAAACGATTGTAATCCTAAAGCAATAATTAGCACATCAAAAATATTCTATCATATTTATATTATCACTATTATTATTATTTTACTACGTTTGGATTTAGACAAAGACAAGTTTGAGATACATCAGGTACTTACTATGCTGCGGGGGCGGTACTGAGGAGTAGCTGTTCTCCCTGGGCAGATGATGCCCCAGCATCCGATGTCCAGCCATCTCCAGACTGGCCACGGTGTGTGATCGGACCATACCTATATTACAAATTCTTATCTCATTCATTTTGATTTTTTCTCCGCTAAGTAACAAATTCCATTTATATAACTTCGACGCGTGGCCTTCCATAGCAGAACCGATTCCACTTGGCCTTGAAAAGAATAGCTATTGCGGCGGTTAGCACTGCTCTCGTCTGCTCACCGATCTGCGGCCGCCAATTCCTGTTCTGCTGGTGCGAGAGGTCCCCGGGCTTGAGCACCCTGGGGGGCTCCGCGGCGCCCCGGAGCCTCCGCGCCGGGAACACGAAGTCCTCCGGGAACTCCGGGTCCTGGTAGCGGACGCACACCACCCGGTTGTCCAGCACGGCCGACAGCCCCACCACGGGCGACGCCAGCTGCCTAAACGGACATTTATCGGCTGTTCTAGGCAACTCATATTGTTATTGGTCTCTTAGGGATTTTTACTATGGACTTTCTCAAAGTGACGCCTGATTCTATTAATTAGACCCCAATATTTTTTAGCTACTATTCTTTATTAAAAGCTTCAAGTTATTCACTACGTAAATATGTCTATTTTATCAACGAGGTGAACGTTTCAATTGTCAACTTATATATCTGCAGCAGTATTTGCGTCTCTCTCCATCACAGCTTAAAGATAATTTGTCAGAAAGAGACGGAAGTATGCTTGGCATAGACACATACCCGCCAATGATGACGTTATCAGCACTCAGCAGCACCTCGCCCCGCACGCCTTCGCTTCTGTACGGGTAGCGCTGCCCACCGTCAATCAGCTTCTTCAGGTCCGCTCCAGCGGCTTGGTACAGACCCAGCAGGAACTCGTAGCTCTTATTCCCCGTCGACACGTATAGGCGATCGTGGCCGCGGATATTTCTTTTAACTGAAAGGTTGTATTCATGTACGCACGCTCTTCTTGGGCCGGCCGTGTTTTAATATGACGTTGACAAATTATCGTTTGATTGTTAGATTTTCAAATTAAATTGACTTGAGGTGAAAAATTTAAAAAATTGTTCTTGTATCGAGCGATTAATATATATTTCTAAAACATGCTGGGAAATTTGAGCATTAATTTGACAAGCTTCTTCGAGATAAATCAAACATGTTGTACAGTTCGAGCAGCGGTCGGCAATAGTTGTATGAAAATCCCAATCTGTCGTGTAATTTAAAAATGGAACGGTCTTCTACTCCGCAACGAGGCGACCAAAGAGGTAACTTGTCAGAGGTTTAATTCAAATTTCGAACTGACTTGCAATAGAAAGCTGTTAAGTAAAAAAAAACTTTAGCGCTTTATTTGAAAAAAGAACAATACAAGCGTTAACCGCATTTGGGCATAGACGTTCGTCCATCAAGACCTCTCTTTCCGGCCGCTGCAGTAATGTACTATATATTATTGTTATACGCACTCTCAGCCTGCGTCAGATCCTTGTAATAGGGCTCCAGGGCTTTGAAGAGTCTCGCCTCGTCGACGAAGGGCAATAAGGCGACGCCTTGCCACGCGAACTTCTTTCCGTTTAGGTCTATCTTAAAGTCAATTGGATAGAAGTCTATTATCGGTGATGACTGAAAAAAAAAATGAAATATATTTACAGGGATCGCGTAAGGTAACTTTTTGAATAAGAACGTGACAGACCTCAGTGTCATATTGTTGGCCTTTCAATATGTCGTGAAAGATAACTGTGAAAAAGACCCATACATTTTGAATCCTTTTTTCTCTCTCTATTTTTAGTATTGGATAATCAAAGCATCTATCAATAAGAGCGGATAAAAGTGGTGTACTGACGGCGCACAGGCATCGTTTTAAATTCTTACGACTAACTTGAGTGTGTCAAGTATGATAAGAGTAAGGAATACGTACGGGATCGCTCATGAGCTGTGCCCATGGCTGGGGCACGTGCTGCGAGCTGGCTGCTGGGAACACGCCCATCAGCTGCTCCAGAGGACGGAACTGAAAGCACCACACCATCAACATCCAACATTCTCATCATTGCATCCCCAAACTAACCAAAGCTCACCGGCTTCGTGCCCTTCTCGAACTTCGTGCTGAGGCCGCAGATGTTGACGAAGTCCGAAGCGAAGGGCGCGTAGTGGTAGGGGAAGTACCACTTCCACGAGGCGCAGCCCTGGTAGTAGTACCGCAGCACCCAGCACAGCCCCCGCACGTACTGAAGCGCCACGCGGTACCTATTAATAATCAAACAAACTATAATTAATTTTTCAGTAAATAATATATTCCAATATTTAACTGTTGCATGTAATAAACGAGTTCTCCATGAAAATAAGTTTCGAAGCTAGATACCGGAACTCCAAGTTGTTGCGGTCCACCTCGAACTTGCTCTCGTAGTATCTCTCCTTGAAGCCCTCCTCCCAGAGGCGGACCTCGTCGTGCTTGTCGTCGTCGTCCTCGTCCAGCCCGGCCTGGGCGGCGCTGCGTTTGCGCGACCGCCCCGCCTCTTCCTGACTCTGAACAAACCAAGGGGCTTTTAATGGCAAACGAGCCGTGTGCGTTGCCGGCCCTTGAGAAAAGAGCTGAACACATTCATCACACCGACTCTACAATAAACTGCATACAGTCTTAGCGTTTTTACTTTAAACAAAAATCCAATAGTAATATTAAATAGAAAACGGTACTTTAGTAAAAAAAGGAAAATCGGTTCAGCCGTTCTCGAGATTTGCACAGCATATTAAGCGATTCATTTTAAATATTAGTTATTTTAATTAACCGACAAAAAGGAGTATGAAAATAAACATGTCTAACTACAATATGACAAATGTATCAAGCAATTTAAAACGAGTATACAGCCTGATAAATATATTTTATTTATTTACATATTTCCGGGAGTCGAACCCCAGGTGCTTCTGAGAAGGGTACTCACAGTGGTATCAGCTTGCATCCCTGCTCGACGGATGTCAGCCGCTTCTTGTCTGGCATTTTGTACTGGTTTAGCCGCACCACCCAGGGCCTGGAATGTGATCAAAAATCCTGTAAAACTCCATCTGTATGTATATAAATTTATTTCACATTTTCATTGGTTTTTTAATATATATATATTATTTTTATTATTGGGTAGATCACTAATTACTGTGGTTGATTCTAAAACCGAAATAGTATGCCTATTGTATAAGAAATAAGATCTTCGAATTATACGGAACTTTGAAAAGAAAGAAAGAAAACGTGCTTTCTCTTGCTTATATCCCCCCTCAACTCCCGTTCGCCTGGTCCAATCACACTTTTCGTAACGCTTACAAACGTCAAGCGTTCGTAAAGAACTTGAAAAAACTATACTAATCAACAATAAATTAGTTCCTTTGAATTAAATAGTCCACAAACAATCATTTTGAATTAAGTAACACTTATGAAAAGGTGAGCCTGCCCGTTTGTCCATTTTATATAAAAAAAACCCATACAATCGCTTTAATAATACATTTTTTATTTACTCTAATTTGATTTACATAAGTGTAAATAGTATTTAGTTCGCCTAAATTAACTAATCACATACCGTAGGTGCGAACTGAGTATTTTCAAGCAACTGAAAGTTGATTTTCTGCTGTTTCTTGGCCTTTTCCCGGGCCTTGAAGCTAACTTCGTTCTGATGCCGGCGCCTGAAGATTTCGTCCTCAACGCGTCCCAGCTCGTCCATTATAACTTGGACTCTGTCAAGGTTCACGTCCCCTGAGTCTGTTATCCAGCCCTGGAAAATGCAATCATTAATTACAATGAGTACATTATTTAACCAACTTAAAAATATCGGAGCAACGTCGTTTTAGAGATTTCGCTCTCATTAACAATGCCAAAAAATACCTAACAAAACACAATTCTTTTTTTGAATCACACATCTGTAGAGAAAAGTGATATATTTTAAGATACTTTTGATGACGTTAATAAAGTATCTAAATCTATGAAACAAATTCGTTTTTTCAATCTACCCTCATTCGAGCAAACTACCCTACCTTAGTTTTATAAACGCACTTCTTATACAAGTTGACGAGGCGGTCGACGGCGCCTTCCCGTATCTCAAGGCTGGGTAGATGCGGTAAAAAGTCATTACCCACGAAGAAACACATGAAAACCCAATCATCCAGGGCCCGCTCAAAGTCATAGGGAAATGGTAAGTTCGGCATTTGCAGTTCCTGGAAAGTATTTTATTTGCTTGGTCTTTGAAGTATTAGTTTTGCCCTCTAAGGTAATGTTTCGTCTCTTTCCGACACATTGCATTAAAAAGAGACTTGAATACATTCATTACATTTGGTTCGCTTATTTTTTGACAAGTAGGATATTTTTTACAATTTGATTTCATTCATTTTCTTAACGCTAACACGACTGTAGTGTCGCGATAATACATGTTTTTTTTTCTTCATAAAGTCCCACTTCTAATACAGTTTTCATTTTCATGAAAATTGGACTGGAAACTTTTATTATTATTTAATACATTATATTTATGTTACTTTAAACATATATATTATTATTACTTATTTTATTATTTGTGTAGACAATTGATCAATGAATTTAACTTCAGCAAAACCATTGTTCATATATTTTATTCAATGAGAAGTGTGAATTGTACCTTTTCTAAATATTCTCTTAGAACATTAAGCCTCACGAATATAAAGCTGTCTTGATTCCCGAATGCTGGATCAGATCTCACCAAAGCTGCGTCAGGACTGCTGCCTGTGCATTCTTTCATTTCATGGCCTGGAAAGTTTAGTTAAAAGAATACAGCTCCCGATCAAAATTATATTCTAGCCAAACTGCAATTAATGTTACAAATTAGTCATTTTAGTGTAAACAATATTGGTTCAGTATCAAGTACTTACCAAGTTGTCCACATACATCGCAAGGCCTTGGTTTATTTGGTTTGAACTCCTCCCTTATAATTGTAAAGTTGGGTTCATGAGTCGCCAGTCCCAACATAATAAGATCAGCGTCAGCACCACATAAAACATGCTGTGTGTTTGGATCATGGTCTGGTTGAGCTGTGAAAAATTTAACAAAACTTAATTTGATTACAAGACAAAAAATGCTCAGTCCTTTGGATTTCATTATAAAGAGTTTACACTGTACTTTGAATTTTTATGTATGAATGTTATTTATTAAAAGTATATAGGAGACATGAAAATTATATAACTTCCTAGATTTTTACCTCTCTGTCTACGAATGTAGTCCATAATTTTGTGTTCCCCTTCACCAGGGACATTTGCGTCAGATAAAATAACTTTGATTCCTTTCCATCCTGGGTCACTGTTTAACCTGTCAATAATATTCTTGTATGGTACCAATTAAACATAAACAGAATAATTTTTATAATGTTTCTTTATAAAGAGTGATTCCTAGATTTTCCGGTAACAGTGAACACTAAAACAATCTACCAAAGAAAGGTCTCATTTTAATTTTAATTGTGACAACACTAATTTTAAAACTGCCAGAAGAGCCATTAGTGATCTGCAAATGCTATGAACCATATTACAATGTTTTTTAAATTTAAATAAATAAAGAAAAAATTATACCTGTCATGAATATAATAATGTAAGCATTTGCTTAGTCTGTCCATGAATGGAGTTCCTGGTGTAATACAATTTGAGTCAAAATGGGCCTCCTTGGGCCTTTCTGGAGGTAAGTATGCACCTTTAGCTTGCAGCTCGGACCGAATGCGAGCTACTTCTTCTATTTTTTCTTGAGTTTCCTTTGAGGCACGGAATCTACGGGATCTCTGCTGGTTCATTTTTGCTCTTGGTGCCTGAAATATAAAAAAAAATAGTTATGGAATTTTATAAAATATATAAAGGAGAAGGTTGGTTAACTAAGATGAAATAACATTGAAATGATGAAACAAAACAAAGAGGAAGTTCTAGAGAACAAGGTTTTATTTAAAAGGCAAACAATGTTTACTTGCTTGTAGACAAGCCTTGCTGCCTATTTGTCAAATTATCATTTTATTGAACTTATTTTAAGTTTCTAACCTTTCCATTTCTAAATTATTTGTTTAAATAATAACAATGATTATGGAATCACTATTACTATTGACTATTCAATAGTTGTTTAACATATTTAGAATGATAACTAATCTGACATAGGTAATTTATTGTTAAACACATCTTGTGACCTACCTACACAGTTTGAGTAATATAAAAAAATTATAAAAACTTACAACACCATCAATAGCCATGTACAAAACCTTTCTAGGTCGTACAATACGAAAGAGACGGTCAATACATTCAAAAATTGCCACCATCATCTCATCTTCATCCTTGGGGGGTGGCTTGTCTTCAGGGTGCGTACAGGGATGAATAATACCATTCATATCCAAATAAAGATTGTCAAACTCTAATCCATTTGGATTTGGAAGTGATGAGTCCACATACACTAACTGGCCATCTACGTCGACTGGCTGCAAGTAAAATGTTCAAAGTAAGTATATATACCGTGACCAACGTATTGAATTTATCAACAACTAGTCCATAATTCACAATATTACATGTATTTAACGTGGTAACATGCGATTTAAAATCAACATTACATCTTTAAATCTCCCAAAACAGAGTACAAAAATCCTTCAATTATATAAGTATTTCAACATACTTATAGAGTATGCTTGAAATTCTATAATTTAGATAATTAAGGATTACATTATATTGAGTTTGCCGCGTAAAATACAATTTTATTAAGTGTACATTGAATATTTATAGGTTATGTTGCTTACCCTCTGTTCAATACATTCGACAATAACACTAGGATATTTTCGGCTTAGCCATCGGAAAAAAGCTGGAACTCCCATTTCGTATACACTTTATAACACTCGAATAATTTGTAATCCTGATAAATAGTCTTTTTTTAAACTGTCACGTATTCAACACAAACAAATCGACGCAGGTGCCATGGTAGTGTGACCAGTGGCCACAACACAAGCCACAAAAACAAAGTATTATAATTTAATAAAAAATAAATAAAAAACAAAATAAAACATGTTGTAGTAATCATTAATGCTCTATATTGCGGAAAATCAAGGATAAATTCTTAAATAATAAATAGTAATTTTAAAATAAAACATTTAGTTGATTTAGTGTCAAAGATTCTTTGACATTGAACCGTTAAATCTTTTACTTACTCTAGGAAGACTAGTATTAGGACTGAAACTGTTATTGCATATACAGACCACGGCTCTTTTTTTTTCTTTCTTTTTATGAGACACGGGGCAAACACCAGGAAGCTTACAGGCGCAAGCCGGCCTTTTAGGGATAGGTACGCTCTTTTCTTAAAGGCACCCAAGTGATATCGGCTCGGAAATACATCCGCCGGGGGCTGGTTCCACAGTAGAGTGGTACGTGGCAAAAAATGCCTTAAAAACCGCTCTGTTGTGGAACGCTAGACATCGAGGTGATATGCATGAAATTTTGCATTTTACCTCGACGTCCGGTGATGGAATGCTGCCGCAGGTATAGGTCCGCACAATTCATCAGAAACAGACCCCATGAAATATGCTATAGAAGATGCAGAGGGAACCCACATCCCTACGCAAAGCCAGGAAATGACTACTACTACTACTCTTTCAGATATGTTTAAATGACAAGTTGGGAATTCATGAGGGTAAACCCGCGGTGAACAGCTACTAACTTCTAAATAATAAGTAATCTGTGGTCTTAGGTGAAATGTTCACTAGTCTAGTATTATCTATATTTGTTTGGCATGCAAAATTATGTCTTGCTGTGTACTATGCAATCAGCTGTTCTATATTTTCCATAATAAATAAAATAGTTAATTTTATTATTTTAGAAAAATGAGAACGTATTCTATGTTAAACTATTACAGAAAGTTAATCAAACATGGTAATATACGCACGTACTGTAGCTCCTTAGGAGTGGACCAAAACAATATAGAAAAAATACGAAACATCGGCATTCTAGCTCACATTGATGCAGGTTAGATTATTTATTATTTAGATATATTTAATTATTTGTTTATTTTGTCACAGTGTTGATTATATTATGAATATTAAGCCCTCTTCTTATAAAGGTAAGACAACAACTACAGAACGTATGCTCTTTTACTCTGGCACTATTAGAACTATGGGAGAAGTGCACCATGGAAACACTGTTACCGATTACATGGAACAGGAGAGGCAGCGGGGGATTACAATTACTTGTATGTATCTTTAAAACATATAGTTAATTATTTCTATGATGCAAGTAATCATACGAATATATGATAAGCGCATTATTAAATTTAGTTGAATAAGTGATAACATTTTAGCGGCGGCGGTTTCTTTTCCCTGGAATGGTTATCAGCTCAACCTAATAGATACGCCAGGACACATTGACTTCACTATGGAGGTGGAGCAGAGCTTAGCTGTATTAGATGGAGCAGTTGTTGTTTTGGATGCTTCTGCTGGTAAGATTCTAAACAATTAAAAACCGTTGATAAGACCCTCATATAAAAATAAAATTTTCACTCTCAGGTACCATAATTTGATTTATTTTATTTTATTATTCGTATACATATTTTCTACATTTTATGTTGGGGTTATCTATAGTATAACTTAATTTAGATTAGATTATAGTTGGTTTATTTATAAAATTCCATGTCCGTGTAAACCCAACTGTAAATATATGATAGCATTATATTTCAGGTGTAGAAGCACAGACATTAACAGTATGGCGTCAGGCTAATGGATACCAAGTGCCTCGGATTCTATATCTAAACAAAATGGATAGAGCAGATGCTGATGTAGCAATCTGTGAAAAGTCTATACGTGATAAACTTAAAGCTGTACCACTCATATTACATGCACCAGTTGTGCATGAGGGCAGACTTGTTGGTATGTCAATTTTGTTGGTTTGAAACAAAATATTGAATCTGGTATACTTCTATAAAAACTTTTTCTAAATCATGGATGGCCAAATTAAGATGACAGAAATAACACTCAAGTTAAATATGTTTTTCGTTTTCAGTCATCTCTTTTTGATATAGTCTGTATTGTTCATTTAAATGTTTAATTCATCTCAAGTTATCTAAGGGTTACTGTCAGTATAAACCAATCAATCTTATAAATCAATCTTTACCATCCAACACATAAACCTTGCTGCAATATTTAAAGCAAATTTATATTGCTAACAGGTCTCATTGACTTAGTGGCATTAGAAGAGGTTGTATGGAGCTCAGGTCGTGGCCAAAACTTAACCAGACGCAAATTAACAGAAGCCATTGATGGAAAACAATGGGAATCAGCTATGACTGACCATAGACGAATCATAGACACACTCTCTTCAATAGATGATCAACTAGCAGATATAATTATACAGCAAGAATCATTGGACAATATAGATACAAAAGACATTGTGAATGCTATAAGGAGATGCACATTAAAAATGTCTGCATTTCCAGTGTTATGTGGTAGTTCCTATAAAAATATCGGTGTTCAGACATTGTTGGATGGAGTGATATCCTATCTACCAAATCCTATAGAGGGCAGCAGATTACGGAAATATTTTGGTTCGGATTTGTGTGCGCGGGCGTTCAAAGTGCAACATGACGATCAAAGAGGGGTATTGACATTTCTGAGGCTGTATGGCGGGGAGTTCACAAAAGCACAAAAGATTTATAACATTGCAAGAGATTGTGCCGAACAGGTATAAGTTCTGAATTTGCTATAACTTTATTCACTTTTACACTATGCTTTAACTTAATCCTTAATTTATTTGGTTGGGGCATGCTTAAGGCATTGTGAAAATAATTCCAGGCAGGAGCACTTTATGTAGCATTGGCAGATGAATATCGGCCTGTGGAAAGAGTGACAGCTGGGAATATTGCTGTTGTTAGCGGCCTTAAGGTATATAGTAATATATTAAACGACATTACAGTCTCTCAGCCACTTATTTTTTTAAATTTTTATTTGACTATCAACACTTTTTGTAAATACATTTAAATAATGCCACACACGGACAACAGTTACCTGGGATCAAACCCGGTCCCCTCTGTTGTAGCAGTCCGAAATGGTGACAATTACATCTACTGGGTTTTAAATATATATAACCAATATTTAAAAAAATAATGGAAAACATCACTGCCGTTAAGAGGAATATTATTCAATACTTTTTGGAAAGGAATTCAAAAATTTTCCCCATTTTCACAATATTTTTCATTTATTCACAGTAACAGTATTTAGTAACAGGAGTTACTAATGTAGTTGAACTCTATATGATATCCATCTATACGAAAGTTGACCCAACAGGCGACCATGACAGGAGACCTGGTTACCTCGACGAACGCAGCGGCGAGTCGGGCCAAGTCCAGGCTTCGCGAAGTCCTGAAGGATCCCAAGGAGGCCGAGCGATTAATGGGCCCCGGAGCTCAGCTACGAATGCAGGCCATCGACAGCCCCACTGCCGATGACATGGCGGATGTATTGCTAGGAATAGGTAAGCTTATTCCTTGCATGTTGACTTCCAATTGCAACAAACACACAATGTTAAAGATAATAATCATTCGTTTACACTTAGGTAAAGAAATCTTAATTTTTCTGTTGTTCCGCAGAACTTATAATTTGGCTCTAAAAACATTTGACAATATATACTTCCACGACTAACGTTTTCCTTTAGATTCGTGAAAGTACATTATATGAATATTCGACCAGGGACAACTATCCCAGAACCAGTGTTCCTGTGCTCAATCGAGCCACCGAGTGCAGCGTATCAGAGTGCCCTCGAGACGGCTTTGGAGGAATTACAGAGGGAAGACCCCAGTCTCCGAGTCTCCAGCAACGAGGAGACGGGTCAAATGATTTTGGCTGGTGGGTTAATCTTACAATCTTTTCATGTCTAACCGTTTGCGCGAGCTTAAGAGATAGCTAAGATGTTTGCAGCTTTAGTTGCCTTTTAAAAACCATTCTAATTTCTTATTAGAATTAGTGTTAATTACATTAATTACATGCGATGTTTTCTCGATGATAATGGAAAAAAGGATAAATATTGCATGAGTATAATATAAAAGTAAACAATCCTATCCAATGTATAGAATCTATATATGATTACATATAGATTCTATAGATAAATTAATATATCTAAATATATACTTAACTGATTTTAATTAATGTCGCAATTTTATTTTATTGCAAATTATTTGTCAAAGATTGTAACAGATGTCGATACTTTTCGACTGGATTGAGTAAGTAATTAATAGATGGCACTGCTATGGTAAACCGACAAACGTGTCATATAAAGATTAATTTATTAACCTAAATAAAGCATACTTTTATTAATAAAAATAGCTAGAAATCACATGTATGACAAAACAACGTTTGCCCGATCAGCTAGTACATCTATATTTCTTTAGAAAAGACAAATTTTACATATTTTGAATAAATGGGCCATAACAAGGGTTTGTGACCTCAGAGTTCACCTCATATGATGGCGCTTTGAGAAATTTTCTCATGTTTAGGCATGGGCGAATTGCATTTGGAAATAATAAAGGAGAGGATAGTACGCGAATACAAAATAGACGTTGAGTTGGGGCAGCCTCAAATCGCGTACAAGGAGGCGTTAATGGGCTCTTCCAAGTTCACGATGAGCGTGGACAGGAAGATCGGCAGCTCCAGGCAACTGGTCAAGGTCACTCTGTCTGCCAAAACGGTTCCCGGCGTCACGCAAGACCAGATTTTGAAGTTAGTATGGCTTCTTCAGTATTCCTTGTTTTTCATCATCTGTGACAATTTTAAATGTCTATGAGATACACTTTTGAGACAGACAGACAGCGAAGACTCAATAAGATATCCAAGAATGTACAATTACCTCTATTTTATTAATATATTTTTTTTCGGAAACAGAAAGATCCTTTTTAATTTCGCTCAATAACGTGGTCTAGAAAATATATTTAATCTAGTAATTTTATTCCTCAATTTTTACTACCAGTTCATTTGCTTTACTGGTGCCGGGTCTAAGCGATTTACGAAAAACCACTTGCAGGTTGGATAAAAGTGCGGAAAGTGCGGCGAACCTTTCGCATATGCACCCTCGGTACGAGCAAGCGATATTGCGAGGGGTTCTCTCGGCCATCATGCATGGACCCAAACTTGGATGCCCGGTAAAGCTGGCTTTTATATTAAACAGGAGCATACTGTTCCGTATATACATTGAAAATTGCATCGGATTTGGTTAAGTGGTTTGAGTGTCTTTGACACCTCGTATTATAAATTACCATGAATATGGTTTTTGCAGATGGTCGATGTTCAAGCTACCCTCCATTGGTTGGAAGTAGGTCGTGGGACCGCTGACACCGCCGTTTCCGCTGCCACAGTTCAGTGCTTACGTAAGGTGAGCCATGTGATGGTGATGAACCGTTACGAAAATGTTGTTTAGCTGGGAATCGAAGCTAAAGCCTTGGGTTTGAACGCAATGAATAATTTTACACTTTTTAGTTTAGAGTTTTTAAATCTTGTATATCAGGTGAAACTCCTGCCTGTTTGCCAACTGTTTTATAAAAAATAAAAATAAAATATAAAAAAATGTACACACCAATCTCTTCATCTCATGACGGCCTTAGATTAGGGCCTAAGCTTTATGGGCACGGTGACCATTTCTCCAAGTGAGTGAACATGCGGCTCTGGTTACTGCAATAGGTTTTCGAGGCGAGCGGCAGTAGCCTCCTGGAGCCAGTGATGCATCTCCAGGTCGTGGTCCCCGAGAGCCACTCGGCGAGGATCCTCGCAGACCTGGCCAGGCGTAGAGCGGACATCAACCACATTCACGTCAGGCATAGCAACAAGGTATTTTGCTGAAGTGGTTGCCACAGCGACCGGGGTCATCATAATCATGAATGATTTGTGCAGGTGATTGACTGCTTGGCGCCACTCTCCGAGCTGGTGGGCTACTCCTCGATCCTTCGCTCGTTGAGCTCAGGTCTCGCCACTTTCACGATGGAGTTCCACTCCAACCGGCAGATGTCACAGTACGACGAGGAGAAAGCTATCAAGTCCATCACTGGGTTCTAAGTTCTGACCCAGAAAATAAAAAATATAATTTATCGTTAAGAAATTACTCACTATATTGCGTTTTCTTTCTTCTTCATGTAATCTTTTAATTATATTCATATTTTTTCTGTGTCTGCTCGTACAGGCTAATCTGAATCTATTGGATCTATGTAAATAAAATTCCACATATCCCCTGGGCAACGTCTAAATTTATTATATTAACTTTGTCCAGGGATTTTAAAGCATTGCTTACAACTTATAGTTTAAAATTAATACGGAACTTTAATGTCGACAATCTTAAACCAACCTTACATAAAAAATCTTAGATCTTTGAGGTTATAGTATCCTTAATTCAAATACAAATTTTGTTCATTCTTTGTCAAAACACGCGAAAGGAGTCGCGGCCACAGGCTAGTTAATAAAACGCAGTTCTGTCTAACTGATTTATTGTAAATGAAAATGTATTTCAAAAGTGTATTTGGCATTATTTAGTTTATGAATAAAGACAAAACATCGCGCCTATCAAACACATGTATCAGGAAAAGCATATTTTCAAGTCACGATTTAAATAAATAACGAATATTCGGTAGTTGTATGCAATATATTTTTCTAGTCACGAATGAGAATGTCACGTCATGTGTACTTTAAACAGATTGTCAAGCTCATCAAGAAGAGTCTCGTGTCTATAAGCCAGCCGAAGGTCTGGTATATTGGTTTTCGTTATATCATTCCCCTCGGGACCGTCTCGTTGGTACTGGGCGCCCAGCCAATGTTGCTTCATCTGAGAAACAATGTAATAATAAAATAAACCCCCTAATCCTTCTATAGCCTGGAACACCCTGTCAAGGATAAAGTCCTTTAAATTTTTCAGATTTTTTAACCAAAATGGTTGGATTAATAGGTTTATATCAGGCACTATACAACTAGCATTGCGGATGTGAATAGACCAAAAATACACACACACAGTATGATAAATTGCCTGTAAAAATTGCCTTTCGGCGTCTCCCCTACGTCTAATAATCTTAAAGTATGACCCTGACCTCATGTGGAAAGCCAGACATGATGACGGAGTGACGCGCGAGCTCACACATATCGCAGGCGCTGAGCTTCCAGGCCTGCGCCGCTACGCTGTATTCTTCCATCAGGGCTTCCTGGTATTCAAATACGATTCTCTTTAAGACATAATAGTATTTTGGTACTAAATATTTCATTACAAATAATATGACATTTTACACAATCGATTAGCTGCAAGGTAAGCTATGTTGGAACCATTCCGCCACAGTTTTTTCAAAGACAGAATTCCTAATTATTTATTATATACAACAACTGAACCTTAGTGTAATGGAACTGCAGAGGATCGTCGGTGCTGAGGGTGACTTTCAGTCCCCTCTCGAAGTATTCCGGTAAAGGATTTCGGTGGTATCGCAGGAAGAGAGAGTTGTTGCTGAGAGGAGACATCGCTATATAGATCTGAGCGAGGTAGTAAGCGTATTGTAGAGCTGGGACCTGCAAATGTTGAAACCGACTACTAACAAGGGAACATACAAAGGTAAACTAAAACTCAACGAAATATTTCCAGGTAACTTAAAAAAAGGAACTATAGAATTCATTCATCCAGTGTAATCATTAATTAACTCGACAGCAAATCGAAAGTTAGGTGGTCGTTAGTAGTGGATACCTTTCTCAGTACGAGGCCGTGCGAGATATTCTCGGAAAGAAGGAAAGCGGCGCTGAGGTGCGAAGGAGGGCCCGCCTCGCCGCAGTGAGGACGCAGGACGAAAGTGTTCATGCCTCGCTCTCTGTGCAACACAGAACAAAGCTAATATAAATATATGAGCCTCAGAATATGATACACCTATAATCAACCAGTTTAGCTATGGTGCAATTTTGGTGCTTCAACGTTAGTTAGAAAAACGACAAATTTCAAGTTCAAATAAAAAATGCATCTTACTAAAATGTACGTCTTATCAATTACAATAATATAATAAAAAATATAAATATTTTATTTTCAGGAAATTACTTTCTGAGTTGATTTAATGTCACCATGTTGGCGTACATGTAGTAGAGGTAATAGGCATAAGGGGGATTTTCTTCGTCCTCCCATTCATCGGGGCTGCGCATATTTTCACTTAGAATTGGATTCTCGGGCTTCGATTCATCGTCGACGCTATCGAATCCAATAACATGCTGCAAGATTATATAACAAATCTTAATTCAGTTCGTGTTTTCTGTTAAAAAAAGATTAACATATTTATTCATGCCAAAAGATAGCCTAAAATTAATGCTAGTGCAATTTAATCATTAAAATTCATTAAACCATATATATAAAGTAAATATATAAATAAAAGTTATTACCGTGAGAAATTTGTGCAATTCTAGATTAGAATGTGGGTTGATGGAGACTTTAAAAAGCGGTTCAAACAAATTGTTGAGAAACTCCTGGAAGTTGTTCAGCAGCTTGTTGATGCGGTAGATGTCGCTAAAAGCAATATAAATTGAGCATTTCACATTTATGCATAACTCTTATCTAACAAATGTTATAAAGCTAATATTAAAATTTTCATGTTTCTTTAGAATTCTCAATACAATTAAATAAGTATTATATAACTTAACCGCGGAATTGTTTTCAATAATATAGCCTTGCATACAATTTTACAAAACCACAAATATAGTAGCGGTCATATTAACCTAAATGTGGTTTGTTCATGCAAAACCCATAACAATAACAATAAACACTCACTAGAGCCTTGGCACCTGGACGAGCCACCTGACGTGCGTGGAGTGCACATCGTTCCTTAGCGCCCAAGAAGCCAACTTGCTCCATTCTGATTTGCTCTTGCAGTAGATGGAAATCCGCGGCTCAGAGTACGTATATTTATTCTCTTCTAGGTCATTTATCACCTCCTGATTATAACGAATATTCGAGAAAAGTTTATGATGAGTTGATGCAATGCTGTACCTACTAGCAAACAGTATACACATGTAAGTTGTGTTAGCACACAATACAATAGTTTACCTTGAAGCTAACTGACTGAAGTTTTAAATTAAAGTATAACGATTTCTGCCCTGTTCTTTGAATTAATTTACAGAAGAGATGGTGTTTTCTCTATCCTAAAGGGTTCCACGACCATTTGAACTACCTGGCCGACCCAAAGTATCTGTAAGTTGTAGCTTAGTGCTAAATAGAAACAAAACTCCGTGAGCACGATTCAAGGTCCCGCGGACCAACAGGCCGGAGAAAGACACTCCATATGAAACAACTCAGGCTGCCACTCAGAAGCCATGAGGCACCCCCTAATGATTGTGAATTCTCTAAATAACGCACTAAACGGATAAAAACCAGACCATTTTAATGACGACTTTTGGCTTCTTACAGCCAAAGATAGGCGGTAGTGGCGGACGTTAGTGTCTGCACTGCACCTCTGGGGTGCCATTGGACGACAACAATAACAACATCTGATGCTTTGAACGATACTGTACATTGACTTTGACGTTACCGCAATGTTTGTAGATAGAAGGTAGATATCGCTACAAAACTAAGAAATTTCATAAAATTCAACATTACCTTTATAATCCTGGCAAAATAGGTCCCATTCATATAGTTATCTGTTTTGAGAAACACTTCTCTCAATCTGCTTTCGCCGACCGGATTATATTTCGCATTGAATTTATCAAAACGATGAAAAGTATTTCTGTCCTGTTCAACGAAAATGTCTACGTAAAAACAATTATTATTTTGAAATCTCATAGATATATAATTAAAGCCACGTCATTAGTTTCGGTCAGATTTCCTTAACACTTATGTTTGGAAGTCAACCTACCGCATGAACATCGAGAAGATCCACATTCAAGTCATAAGCATCTAGATTCATTTCCTCAAACACAGATTTCAGAGTCTTGGGCACTCCTCGCTGAACAGCCACCACTTCATCAGCGCAGGTACGCAGGGTGCGTTTGATGAAACGAAGCAGGTGCTTCTGGTTCATACTAGATGCTGCGTGTATATGTGTATCCACTTTTCTAAATGATATTTACAGGTTTACTAACCCATATAGCTGCAGCGTTGTGTAAAATATAATTTCACCCATAAACTTTTAATTATATTCAAAAATATAAGAGATTACTTGTTAATTGTCTCTGAATCAGTCAGTAATCGAACGATAATCATGTACATACGACACGGTATATCAAAATAATGATTTAGAAGAGAGTTAGAAGTTTACCGAATGTTGTAAAAGTCCCGATGGGGGACAGCTTTCTGCAGCGCAAGCTCATGAAGCTCGTTGAGAAGTACGTGCATCTTAAACTTGGAGGATAGATAGCTCAACCGGCGGTAGCAAAACGACTTACTAAAAAGATATTTGTGAACAGAATGGAGTCTAAATAACATTTTAGTATAAAATAGAAGAGTTTTTATTTTATAAACACAAACAAAAATCTACTAGTCGGCATCCTTAAATATTTATTTTATACTAGCAAATTTGAGCCGTCTAAGTATCACGCTTCATGAGGTACAAACTTGGTGACAGACCGACGCACAGCGAGACGGACCCTAGTTTCGGACGGTACCCTAAAATTTGCTAATGGAAAAGAAGGTGTAAGGGAAGGGCCATTAAAGAACTTACAGAGGTCCATCAGCGATCATGTCTGAGAGCTGTGACAAATCCTCCACATACTTGACGAAGCTGACGTTGCGATAGGGCAGCGGATTATGAAGATCCATGTCAACTTGAGACCGGAAAATTTGGACCACACCTCTTTCCCAACGGTATTGGTACTTACAGTCAGCCGGTATAAGGCAAGACCACGGATCTATCGAAAATAAGCAATGAATGCCTTCCCATTCATTACGAACTGCATACTATCACAATCAAATCAAAACTCATAGAAAATCACTAAACCTGACGTTTTAAATGGTCTCTCCAGGTCTTCTTGGCTGTCATAGGATTCTCTATGCGAGCCAGCCTTTAATGTTGTCAGTGTACCGGTCATGTGTACTGCAATATTGTCAAAATTGTATTCACCGTTTGAATCCATTTTTTAAATTACCAATATTAGTGTTGAAAGTAACTTGAGCCACAACAATTAAAAATAATAACAAGATTCTGTCTTTGAATACCGATGTATAACAGAAAATTAAATAATATCTATCAGCCGCTAGCGCAAAACTGTACCTTGTGGATTAAATGCGATGATATCTAGACAAGATCTTTATCAGTGGTAGTGGCTAAATTCTTTCTATTTATTTAAAAAGAATGTGAGAAAATAGAAACCTACTATGATGATCGGAGTGCGATGGGCTGGTTACTCGCAAAGGAATCGCATTGCACAACTCTTCCGACGAGCAGGTCGACAGTTTGAGGTACTGGTCTGCTGTTGCATCTTAAACCATTTAAATTACTTTAATCATAGAAGACATTGTTCATATTAAGCACTTACCACGTAAATGCATCTTCTCGATTCCCCTTTTCAAAAACATAACTATTACTCATTTAAAGAAAAACACTTTGTTAACGGATTAAAATTAATTCGTTAACAAAGTGATTATTTAAATATAGTTATAAGTACATTAATTTACATTAAAATTCTTTTCGACGTTTCGCGTGCTTGACAGCGTGCGTGGTCACGTTGACTGAAGACGAAAGGTGTTAATTGTCAAAATAAGTGTCGCAGCTGCAGAGGGGTTTATGTGTTATCTGTATTTATTGCCCCGTATCACTTAAATTTTGAAAATTCAAAATTCTTTAAATGAGATTTAATGTTTTACATACTGTCAAACTTGAGGACAGCACCGCCGTAATCAACCGACCCTTGTCTGTTTGGGCCTCGAGGTGGCGCCTCATGATGGTCAAGGTAGTATGCTAGCCCGGGCGGAAACGACTGGTGGGATATGTCCATGTAGCATCGTCGAAGGTTTAAAGCGTTAACTAACATCTCCGCTGAACGCACCAGCTCGTCAAACGGTACCTTGACAGAAACGCCTCATGAAAATGATGAGCAGGCTTAAACTATACTACTACTGTTATACGTACATCATATCACGAGATTTTGAATAAAGGAAGCATTTGTAGGCATTCGCTTGTTGGCCCACGGGCCTGTTCTAATATAATCACGTTCAAACTATGGCTTAAAAGTTTTTTTTTATATAAAACATGGAGCAAACGGGCAGGCGGCCTGTTCACCTGATCGTAAGCGATATCGCCGCCCATGGACACTCACAACACCGTAGAGGCCTTACAAGTGCGTTGCCGGCCTTTAAGATGACAACTATATTTTCTTGAAGGTCCCTAAGTCGTATTGGTTCGGAAAAACCTCTATGGGCAACTGGTTCCACATAGCGGTGGTGCAGAAAGTGCCTTCTGAAGAGCTCATTTGACAACAAACATATGAGTAGTAAAGAGTAAATTCACCCCAGTCACATGTATTCCGCAGACAGAGACGCGTTGATAAGGCACTGTATTCTTGCCACGCCCGTCTCCAGGACCGCGGACAAGGAGACGGGCGGACGTCATGTTGTGGTGTTCGACATTGCTGTTAAAAGATAGCAAGTCAGGAAAAGAAATTAGGGAGAAAGTCTTGTTAACTGCAGGTACGTTTTATTTAGTCGTCATGAATTACAACGTAGTTATTAAAATTAGATTAATAACTAGGTTTAAATTCATGATTGAGAAGAAAATATCGCACACATTTTCTTAGATTAGCGATATTTATACTTTCGTCCTATGAAAGTAGAACTATAAAAATGTTCGTACATAATTATTACATTATTAAGAACAATGAACTCACGACTGTGAATCCTTCCAGTGTTTGTAGTCTTGATTGGTTCCAAACATTGTGTTGTTATTTCCAAAACATTGTAATATTTTTATTTATTGTTATACGGTCTCCATGTTCTGTTAAAATTTGATTTGATGGTTGATTGTCGAAGACATTGGATTGCCAAATAGTTTGAACCATTATGGTTTGGAGAGAAGGTAAGATATTAAAGAGGTTCTCTAACATTTTAAAATAGCGGTTATTGTCTTTGTATGTCTGTGTATTCATCATTGTATCTGTAGTATAGATAAAAAATTAGGCATATGAATGTTTTTATATCATTATAGGTATTTTCTTTCTCAAAAAAGATTATAATGATCACTTATATTCGAGTTATACACAAGTGACAGTTACAATATCGTTGTTTAGATGTGTCTAGTGCATTTTCCAAATAAACTGAATTTTTCACTCTCTCACTCATTATATTGCTACTGCGTATGCGATCATTTGGCTAAGAATAAATAATTAGCCCATCTAGTTATGAGTGTTGCAGTATTACTTACTTTGTAAGGAAATTGTCAAAAGTAATGTTCTGATTAATACTTTATGGATGAATATACCAATAATTTCGTCGTTAATTTCGTCTTTTTGATCAATTTATTTTGTAATCGCTGTATTTCCATAAGTTTTGTTGCAAGAATTGAGGGATATTTATTTTAAATAATTCCAACAAAAAGTGGAACCAAGGTTTACCAAGTTAAATAAGAAAAACAATCGTTATTTTTGAACCCTTTATTAAAATATTGTCACGTTATATAATTATACACACGGTACATTTCATGAAACCTATATAATAACAAAAATGCAAATCTAAAGGTATCAATTGCTAGTTCATAATTCCTCTCCTTCGCTACATGAGTTAGGGTCGCTTGAGACTGTCATTTGGCACGTTTATATCCAATGGTTGAATAGAAGGTTCTGCAACTTCTTTGGGCTCGTGAAAAGCTTTCCTCGCCTGGAAAACCTCATACTCTATAACTAGATGATCATTACACACAGATGCATACTACAGTGTCCGGCTATTAACGAAAAATTATTAGTAATCGGGACAATTACGCAAATGCCTCAGTTACGTGTCGACACTAACACCAGGACAGAAAATATGAACTTATTACATACATTGGGGTGATAACAATCAATTATGATTTTAATCTCAACCACATAAAAAATGTTATGCACCTGTTAACACAGCACAGATATAATTTTTTTATATATTTCGTCATAAAGAAATATTTATAATTAGTCCTGAATAATTAACATGTATTATCAAAGTTAGACGGCGAGGACTAAAGACAGTTTCGGGTGATTATGGCAACACTGCTATGCCATGTTGACAACTGATGATGATACATTAACATTCCTTTAGAAGGGAAAAAGGGTTATTTTAATTTAAGCCATTCATAGGATATGGGAAACGGTACATTCTCTGTTTATGCTACCTTAATAAGGGATTGGTGTCCCACTCCGCTTTATCTAAAGCACAGAAAGATATTAAAGTCACTCAATTATATGTATCACTTAAATAAGTTTACATGAAATATAGATTGTTGTAGCACGAACATACGTAGTTAATTCAATAAAAAATTGTTGACAATTTTAAGCATTTTATTACCAACAACATATTAACACTAGTTTTAATAATATAGGTTGTATAATTCCGTACGAAATTTCTATACAATAAAATCAGATCTACATAAGTACTTGTAATATGAGGTGAGCTATATGATGCTCATTCAGGCAGAATTTCGAAGCTTTACAAATGTATCAAATAAAATATATATGTGTGTAATTGTGTTGAAATTATAATTTTTCACTTAAAGCGTTTCTATTTCGTGGAAATAAAGCCGATTATATATATTAACAGGAGCGTTCGTGCAACATTTTGTCAATGAGTCTGAGAGAATATAGTCAACGTAATCTTCGTAAAACCATGCAAGCCACATTAACCTTGAGAATCAAGAGATGCATTGCACACTTAAAATTGAACACATAGGACTTTGTATGACTTTATGTAATGTGAACCTTTTGATTGCTTTTCAGCATTTTGAAGTAAATTCGCGTTTACAAAAGTAAAATTTATTTGTATGCAAACATACAATCTCATGGATAGTGGTTAACATATTGTCTTTGGTTTTCGTTTTAATAATTGGATTTGAAGAATATAAAACTTCTTCGAGTATGAACGCGAATTTATTTCGTTATTTCTATAAATTGTCAGTGAGAGAAGTTAGGATCTTATGAACGCTAAAAAATCTATTATATAATTTCTTTTTAGCCAGACGAGAATGAAGAATGAGAAAATCGTCACATACATTACATTGATATATTAAAACGAAGAAAATTTACTTAATCTTAAGGCTGATTTATTCGTCATCTAGGCACTTGTTGAAAGTTTTAAATTCAATAAGGATTCTTAAATTCTCTTACAAATTATAAACTTATATAATATAGTTTTACTAACGACAAATAAAAAATCGAAAATAATAATTATCACATAGGAATAGAGACGCATTTACACAATGATCTTAAACAAGTTGTATGAAAAGATCTCACAAATTTGGAACGATTAGATGGAAGATAATTACAGTGTTAACATATAAAAAAGGGCAATAGATACAATGAAAACAAAAAGTTTGACTTTTTATTATAATTTGATTGAATTGTTAAATTTATGAATTACGTATTATTGACTTCCAAAATTAATTGGATTGAAAAGAACAACAAAATAAATACTAATATATGTATATCTACTGCCCTTCGATAGACATACAAAATGGATAACATGGAATAAGCTAACGCCCGTTCTCAGCGAGTCGACATCCCGTCCTGCAATGTATTACTCTAATGACCACATTATGGTTATAGCACAACACACAAAAAACCACAGATAATAAAGTCACAGACAAACATGTACGTTGTTGTAGTGTATGAAATTATCGAAACCCCCTCAAACCTCTATAAGTTATGGTGTATAGAGTATCTTATGAATTCGGCATTATTTAGAATACACTTGGTTAAAATGTCTTACCTTAAAGATGTTGGTGAGCTCGTCGAGTATCGTCTCGTACCGGAAGGAGATACGTATATCCGGTACGTTAGTTCGGGTTATATCGTTTCCGGCCACGCCTTCCTTCGTGTAGTTGGGGCCGAGCCAGTACTGTTTCATCTGGAAGGATTTGGAAGTACATGTAATGGGAGTCTCTTGGCTAGTAAGCCAAGCGTGCGAGGCAATGCTGTACCTCATGCGGGAAGCCAGACATGAGCACGGAGTTGCGGGCCAGCTCGCACATGTCGCAGGAGCTGAGCTTCCACACCTGCGCTGCGATGCTGTACTCCTCCATCAGAGGCTCCTGTGATGATATTAAGTCATCAAATGACGTTGTCCAATCATTTCGAGTTTCAGCAAAGCCTTGATTAAATCAATCATTTTTGGCTGACCATTCATTGCAGAATGCAACCTCTTTAACCATTCAAAAGATCATCTTTAATTTTAATTATGTTTATGGCAAATTTAACGAAAACAGGATTGCTTTTAGAAACATAAAAAACCGTGACCAAATATTTGATAATTATATAGAATAATGGTGAATCATTTACCTTGGTGAAGTGGAACTGCAGCGGGTCGTCGGTACTGAGGGTGATGCAGAGCCCTCGGGCCAGGAACTCGGGCAGAGGGTTGCGGTGGTAATTGAGGAAGAGGGAATTGTTGCTCAGGGGAGACATGGCAATGTAGATCTGGGCCAAGTAGTACAGGTATTGCAGGACTGGCACCTACGGACACGCAATCCAATACATATGTGTATGTATCAAATTACATACATAGGAAAGATTAGATGCAATCGTTGGTCTGTATCTCAAGTCACAATCTCCACTTGTGCATTGTCAAACATGTCAAATTTAAAATATTTTTTGTCCCGCTTCGACATTACATTTAAGTTTCACATTCGAGCCTGAGTTTTGTTAATTATTGAATTTTACACTTAAAGAAAGTAATAAAAAATATTTTAAATAAGAATAATATGCAATTCATTATTAGAAGAGTACAAAGTTGTTTTTTTTTGTCTTACCCACATTATTCTGTCTCTATTGAAACATAACTTCATAAAAACAAATTGAGAATATGTTTAAAACGATGCTTTAATAAGAATTGATTAAAACAAGAATGTCGACACACACACACAAAATGTTCAGTTTAATTAATAATAATATTGAAGTCTGCAAGGTATTTTTATTTTTAAATTTAGCTTACTATATTTTGGCAATAAGCTATAAATAAAAAAATTCATTTATAGAAGGTAAACGGTAAACTTATAAAGAGACGTTGACTAACCTTCCTCAAGAGCAATCCGTGTGAGATGTTCTCGGCGAGCATGAACCCGCATACGAGATGCTGCACTGGACCGGCTTCACCACAATGCGGTCGCAGCACAAACGTGTTCAAACCTTGTTCCCTGAATCAAAAACTCAATTAGAATACATGATAATGTATAAAACAGGCAAGAGACAAGAATCCTATTGTGGGCCAGTGTCAACTATCATGTCCAGGTTATGGTAAATGAGAAGACTCACTTCCTAAAGTGGTTGAGCACGGTGATGTTGGCGTACATATAGTACAGGTAGTAGGCGTAGGGCGGGTTTTCCTCGTCGTCCCAGAGGGCGGGCGCGCGTACGTCAGGGTCCAGCATCGGGTTCTCCGGCTTCGACTCGTCATCCACGCTGTCGAAGCCGATCACGTGCTGCCGAAAATCGCTAGCATTTTATTCGATGTAATAGTGCACGGGAACAATAATTGACTCACACATAATGACGAATTACGTTGAATGCTAAATGAGCGAGGTTTTCTTTGTAATTATACTGAGTAAAATGCCTTTATATTAATTAAATTAGCTTTTAATTACTCCGCAAACACAGTTAGAAAGAGAGGGAGATAGGGGTGCGTTCCAATACCAAGATACATTTTATTCAATTCAATTCCCTACTGTCGATTGTTACTCGTAGATTCCATACCCTATTGTAAATTTAGATATAGTTAATAATAATGATAAAAAGCTCACCGTTAGAAATTTGTGAAGCTCGATATTGCTGTTGGGGTCTTTGGTCACCTCGAACAGAGGCTCGAAAATGTTGCTCAAGAATTCTTGGAAGTTGTTCATGATCTTGTTCGATTTGAAAATATCGCTGAAAAATTCAATATACATAAATAATTTTTATTTATAAATAAGTATTTGAGGATCAGAATGCCTCGGACAGTGACTGAAACTATATTGGCATTGAAAGCAAAGATTCTCGAAAATCTTGATTACTTACTATAGCCGTGGTATTTGAATGATCCAGCGTACATTGTTGGAGTGTACGTCGTACTGTATCGCCCATTTGGCCAGCTTCGCCCATTCCGTGGGACTCTTGCCGTAAATGGAGAGACGCAGCTCAGCATTCTGGTACTTACTCTCTTCTAAGTCTGATGCTACTTCCTAATAAACATTAATTCAATAGCTTAATTTTTTAATAAATGTCTGATTTCAGACAAGCGTTTGATTAAGTATATAATATAGTAGATACATTACAATTGAAATATTTTAAATTTGGTAAAGTACTTGGCAAGATTTCAAATGAAATATTGTATTGAGTCTGTAGATGCGCAAAGCTTGCGTCGTTCCTCGAGACATTATTTGATATTATAAAGGCATTTAGCCTTTGGGAGTATTTCAAGGGTCTACTCTAGGCACTTTGTTTTTCATAGAATAAAATATAAATTGATATTTACATTAATTATCCTAGCGAAATATTTTCCATTCATGTAATTGTCAGTTTTGAGGAAGACCTCCCTCAGCCTGCTTTCGCCGATAGGATTGTATTTTGCGTTGAACTTGTCAAATCTATGAAACGTATTACGGTCCTGTAAACAAACAAACACATTAAAATATTTATAATTTTATTCTAGTTGTGAAGATAGTAAATCCAGTAAAAATTACACGATTTCTTTGGACCACACTAAGTATAAATGAGCTTAAGGTTAATGTTTTATGAAGGCTTTACTTACTGCGTGTACGTCGAGCATGTCCACGGTAAGGTCGTATGTGCTGAGGTTCATAGATTGAAACACAGCCTTTAAGGTCATCGGTGTGCCTTTGTGCAGGGTCACCACCTAGAGAATAGTCACAGCTTTAACTTGGATTCAAAAGAAACAATTATATTAAGGTTATACTATGACATCAGTCAAGCACTTCCGATGACGAGCTCACCTCGTCAGCATGATTCTTCAGCGTCTTTTTGATGAAGCGAAGTAAATGCTTTTGATTCATACACGATGCCGCGTGTATGTGTGTATCCACTTTGCTGAAAGTATCAAAATCAACATCACTGTTGTGTATTTTTGTGTCAAATTGTGTAAACGCTATGTTGAAATCGAATATAGTTAAAACAATTGGACCGATAGAATTTGAATAAGGTAAATGTAATAGTCTTTTATTAACATAACTGTTACTCATTTAAAAAAACACTTTATAAACGGATTTAAGTTATGTATTTTCGCAATCCAATCATATCCAATCCAATAATATCTAAACTAACAAAAATAAAAATCCTTCCGGTTTTAGTCGATACTAACTCCGAGGCAATAAATACAGATAACACACGACCTCTTTGACACTTATTTTGACAATCATAACCATTTGTCTTCAGTCTACCGTGACCACGCCCGCTGCAAAGTACGCGGAAAAATTTAAAATATATACACAACTTAAATCCGTTCATAAAGTGTTTTCTTTAAAAGGTAGATTTGAATTTAGGCATTCCAAAAGTATTAAGAATACGTACCGTATGTTGTAAAAGTCCCGATGAGGAACGGCCTTCTGCGAAGCGAGTTCTCGTAACTCATTGAGAAGTACGTGCAACTGGAACTTGGATGATAGGTAACTCAGGCGACGGTAGCAAAATGATTTCCTAAAGGACATATCTATGAGTACTGAAAATTATATAAACTCTGGGGGACCTGTCCTGCGGTTGAATTTCCTCATTTTCGAAGCCAAAGTCCACTTTGGGTCACAAGGCAAGAATTTATATTTATATAATACTAGCTGATCCGGCAAACGTTGTTATGCCATAAATGTGATTTCTAGCAATCATTTTTTTAGTTCAATCAAAATAATTATCACCTTTAAGTGAGCGGGGATGTGTTTATAATCGAAAGCGTTTTGAACAATAAAAGTATGCTTTAATTAGGTTAATAAATTAATCTTTATATGACACGTTTGTCGGTTTACCATAGCAGTGCCATCTATTGAATCTACTCAATCCAGTCGAAAAGTACCGATATCTGTTAGAATCTTCTGGAGTTAACAGATAGTTGTGACTGTAAATTAATTACAGACAAATAATTTGCAATAAAATAAAATTGCGACTATAATTAAAGATCTAAGCTATCCTATCTCTTAAGCTGGACCAGACAGTTCACGGTGTGCCCATTTAATTTAAAATCGGTTAAGTAGTTTAGGAGTCCATCGCGGACACACATCGTGACAGTAGATTTATATTTATTAAGATATTAGAGAGATACGAGATAGAAACCAGACATCTCTACTTGATACGATCCTAGCAAACTTTTTTCGCATTACCACATTCATTAAACTCATCACGAATGATGACTTTTTATTTACGGGCGTTTAAGTATGGGCCACTTACAATGGTCCGTCGGCGATCATAGTGCACATAATATTCTTGTCCTGTATATATTGGGAGAGGGTGACGTATTCGTACGGCACTCTGTCCTTGCACTCCTCGTCTCTGTATAGGTTGAAAACGCCATTATCTGACTTGATTTTGTAGTCTTTAGCGTCGGGCATCGGACATTCCCATGGGTCTTTGTTGTCTTTGAATGGGGGGTGCACGATGTGGTCTGAAAATTAATGCTCTTTAGATTCAAAATCTCTTATACATGTCTCGAACTTATTATTAAATATGCATATTTGTAGAAGCAGGCGTTACTTTGTGGAATTCCATAGTATACAATTCTAATACACCAATTTACTAACACTCCGAGAAATGCCCACATACACACGACAAACGTTTCGCCCCGACACCGGAGCATCTTCAGGATGTTGCCTCTACGAACAGCGTTTGTTGAGGTAAATTGGTCTATTAGAATGATATACTAAATAAATATTTTGCCATATATCCTGGACATCAACAAATGGTTATTCATTCATATGGCCTGACCGTATCATGGTTGGCTTATCCAAACGATGATAAACGACCGGTAAGCAGATAATTAAAAAAAGTTTGAAATCTGAAAATTTTGCCTTTCCAGCAGGATTGAGGCAGAAGTTTACTTGTGAAGGTTGAACACGAAACGATTCCTTAAAAGGTAATCTTTGAATATTACGAAATAGTTGAAAAGTAAAATGTGTGTTAACGGACAGGAGACTCACCTGTGTTAAGAGGCAGTGCTGCGTATCACACTCATAGGACACTCACACCAAATGAGAATTTACAGTATTCTTATGGTCTACAATGACCGATGGAGCCAAACTTACCTGCTATATGCCGTTGAGGTACTTTATCACTAGGCGTATGGTTGGCTGCTGCTTCCGGGTCCATGGATCTGAGGAACCGAGCTGTGATGGTAGAGAAGCTTTGATTCGATATCTCCATATATCGCTTGCGGATTTCTAAAGCTTGTACTAGATATGAGGAAGCCTGCTGCAAATCTTCAAGCGGAACCTAGAGAATTTTTTTTTATATTTAAATATTTATACATTAACTAATACTTAATTGTTTTAATAAGACTAATTTATAACGGCATCGTTTGAATAAAACTCACCCCGGAGGTGTCTTCTCCACTGATAGCTACTCGTTGGAAGTGTGGAAGGATGATCTCCATGTCATCATCATCAGCTCTCAGGCGGGCGGCTTCTTCAAAAACCGCACCTCCAGCCTCGCTCCCGGCGAAAGAGCGAGCTGATTGCCCACATTCTGCTGCCCTAAAATAGAAAAATAAAAAATTAGGCCTTCCGTTATTCATCAATACGTAAGCGAGGTCAAAACAAGGGAGGTTCTCCCCCCACAGAATCTGGGTGTATTCCCTTTTTTTAGAGCCAAAAAAATTATTGGTCTACTGTTTAGTACGAGGTGTAATGGTCCTAAAACCTTCTTAAAAAAAGTTTTTAGATTGAAAAGAGGAGGGGAGTCTTTTGCCAGTTCTTCCCAGTACTTTGAAACTGTACTATTGAGGTTTGTTTGTTATATAAAATTTTGTACCAATATGAATAAACATTTTTGAGTTTCAAGCACGTCAAATCGTTCCTAACCTGGACAGCTGTTACTGACCAGAGTCAAAATAATTATACTGAAGTGTTGCGATATCAAACACGCAGGTCATGTACACAGAACATGAATTTTAATCCAATTAAAAGCACAACTGTTGCTCTCAATCAGCGTAATATAGATTATATTGTCACAGATGGCCTTAATATCTTTACTGGCAGCTAAATCACCTTACAAGTCAGGCGTCATCTTGTTACAAGAGTTACATATAACAGGAATAGAACTCTCTGCATGTTCCGGGTCTCTGTCTCTTCAAGGAATTTAAAAAAACATATGTTATAAGTGTTCCTGATTGTCTTTTCTATATTTATCTAAATCTAATCAAAAACCGTTAATTTAATGCAATACCGATTGTGTCTTATCCATTTTTGGCATTCAACTTTGCTTCCAAACATCGCAAGATCACTTTGAAATCACACTAGTAGTTTTATCTCGTACATTTTATTCATAAATACAATAAATAAAGCACTCCGAATAATTCAAGATTTTTATCATTAAGTCGAAAGATTTAAGCCGGCCCCAGAAGGCGAATAAAAAAAAAACACCGCACGAGTTTCAAAGAATATCGGTGCGTTCGGAAATGCAATGACGAATGGCGTACGGTAAGGGTTGTCGCGCCAAGGTTAATCCAATTACCAGCTAATAACATCAGACAGACGTGTAGACATAACATTCTTTCCGTTAATATTTTTAGACCATTTCCAAGTTTTATTTAACTTTGTGCAAATACGCAGCAAGTAGACAAAATTATACCATACGTATACGTTAGTGGTGGAAGATATTATATGGGTGTACTGGTTTAGTCAAGTGTACCAAATCAGCCCAATCCATACTACTTACTTGACATTGAGTTGCCGTTGTATAAGAAGCTTCTTCTCAATCTGCTCGATGGGGAATTGTGGTACCTCGTAAGGCGCTGACAATTCATTTGGCAGCTCACGCGGCGCCTCCGCCCCTACCGCACTTGTAGGGCTCTCGCTACCTGCAATATAACTTTAATTTGACCAAAATCCCTATTACTTTATAAATTAAAGCAATTATTAAGTACGCGTAGGTTTTCTTAATACAGACGCCATCTGCATATAGATATTTGTTTGAGGCACACACCTTACAAAGCCCATAGTTGAACCCTGAGGTATTCCCTTTTCATCAATAGGTTTCAATAGCACGCTAAAAATTATAACAAGATTACACTTCTACAAAATTTATGAAAATGGATACATAATAAGGGATTAATAAAACCATAAATGGATTATCCATAGCTTACTTAATTTAATAAACAATATCAAGGTTTCTTGTTTTGCTTCACGGACGTCTAGGGGTGGCAACTAATCACACAATTATTTATATTTAGCATTATAATAATTTAGTACGAGTATCTGAGGGTAAGAATGTAAAATTAGGTGACCCTGAATATCAAATTAGGGGAACTTCCATTCAGAAGCGTTTATAAAGAAAATGAAAACAATATCAATTGTTTGGACTAGGTAGGCGCCTCGTAATTTATTAGTTCTATCCAATACCTCGTCTCTCAATGAACATCTATTGCGGCTATTTTGTAAATAAAAAAATTCATCGAAACAGAAGCAAACATAATAGTTTAATATTATCTGTTTACTTTAACCAAGCTAAGCTTTTGTGAGAAAGTTAAAAACAGCTGATTGCAATGTGGGTCAGAAGCGCAGTACTGAATGTCAAGGCCCAGGGCCGTGAATTTGTGATGCGTCATCTCCACGAGTAAACTTTTAGGTCGCTCTCGTCGCTTTTGTTATAAAATATGAAAGTATCATTATACAATCTTAGTTACGTTTTAGACACACTAATATGAAATGTACATTTGTCTTTTATTTACTGGACACTTTTATTTACGGATAATTCGTAAAGTATCAATCGTATTTGTCACGGAATGATTTGTCAGCACAACGACAAAATAAAGAACACAGAAATTAGAAAAACAGCAAAAATAACTTCCACTCTGAAGAAAAAATGGAAATAGGCAGGACATGTGGTCAGGTACTATGATGATAGGTGGACACAAAGAGTGGTAGAATGGATTTTAGGGCCACGAGGTACAAGATCAAGAGGCCGACCTCGCACGAGGTGGATCGACGAAATTATAAGAAGTTTATTTTAAATGTCATGCAAGAAAGTATGTCATCGTTAACATTATAAAACTTGGTTGAAGGTTTTGAAGGTGTATAAGCAAAATTATGCAAAATATAGGTTAAAACGCAGATAAAAGCTATATCGGTCGTAGTTAGCAAGTTCACGGCCACCTCTATTATAATTCATTCTGTGTTTCCGCTAATGGTTAACTCCGGTTTCACTAGGTTGAAAAACACAAAATAAGAGTACTAAGTAATAAATTTTACCGTTTTAATAAGCTCACGAGTATTAAAAAGAATTAATATAATTGTTCATTCGTATTCTTTTGTTGTATAAATATGGAAAATACAGTAGTTTTGTATAATTTGTACACGGTAGCTTCTACCAATTATAGTTATATAAAGTTATACTTTTATTAATATCTTTGTTTTATAAGAGCTATCACAGATAAAAAAATATTTTTATATATAAAACACCCAAGCGACAATTATGCTCATGGGGATTGAACCGGGGACCGTCTGTTCGGTAATCTGGCATGGCATCATGGCACAAGATAATATGAACGAAGAATAGTGTAGAGGCTCTCTGGCTTTCATTTTGAAGCTGGACGAAGGGTGTTCACGAAGTACCTCTCTGAACAACTCGGCCAACTCCAGTAATTTCCTTCTTGCGTGAAGGATGAATGATGAAGATTAAAATAACGTGCGTAACACGATTATGAGCAGCATACGGGGTCACAGGATCAATTATTAATTTTTAACTTTTCCTGCTTGAGCGTCCATTACAAACGTGCACAGGCCCTAGGCACCACGGAGCGAATGAGGTTAATGCTCATCACGAAGTTGAACTAGTGTGTAGTGTCGCACTTTAGCCAAACTTAGACTAAGTTTAACAGTGTCTAAGTTTGGCTAAAGCCAACCATAATATCCGAATCCGAATATTATATATATATCCTTTAAACTCTGCTAGGACTCGAGCAGAAGGTTCTTTCTTATACATGTTGAGGAATAATAGAAATATACAAAAGCTATTCAGTATCACTTGCCCTACCTCAAGGCCATCTTTTGTTAAGTGGCTTCTCTTAACGTGAATAGAATTATATTTTTCTTTCTTATTTATTTAATTAAGTTGAAGCTCAGAAAGATCCGCCATCGAAATTGAGTTCAATAGAATTTAGCATTTAATTAAAATACTAATTACGAAAAAATACACAATATTTTGTAATAAAATGTGAATTTTCAAAAGATTGATGTTGATGACTGCTCAAATTAAATCAAAAAACAAATAAAAAATTTCACGAGTATATTTCTGAAATGATAAGAAAAATTTGAAACCTAAAAAGCATAGTAATACTCGTACGAGTATATAACATACACAGTGTTGGCAATCCTTTCTTTACAGCGATGACAAAATGCTTAAACTTCAAGTATGTTAATTTGAAACTACCTTCCCCTAAACTTACAAATTCCTTGAAAGCTTCACCAAGACTTACCAGCCAAATAATAACTACAATGAATAGAATCACGCGTTACTTTACGGAAGTCCATAGTACAAGACCCTAATAGACCAATCTACAAAAAAAAAGACAAGCCCGATTGAGTTTCTTGCTTCTTCTGCTCAGACTCGGGCGATATAGTGAACAAGCCTATAAATTTAGTTTTAAGTGACGTGCAAATTTGATAATGTAACGATCCTATTTGAATAAATGATTTTTGACTTTGACTTTGATTGCTTGTAGATTGGTCTATTAGGGTTTCTCAAATAATAACTGCAATGCCTAGTGCTTATATTGTGCTCAATTGACAATTTTATGAATCATCAAACGACATAGAGATATACTTTCAGCCTTCCATAGAGAATATATTACAAATAAATAGTTCTAATTACAATTGTTATATTTACCACAGTGAAATTCACGACCTTCTATCGGTTGATCGTTGCGCGACTGCGATCTCGACACGTGCCACAAGTCTTTGTCAAAACTGTACATTGCTGTTCACTTAAGTTGGTTAGGGGTTACAATTCACACATTATCCAAGAATGTTTCACTTAACCTTAACCGTATATATTCCTAAAATAAATATGGTTATGTCTAGTTTCGGATATACAATAAGCTATTTATTGAAGCAGTCGAGAGTTTCGTACGCGGTAATGGCATTGGTTAAATTTTCAATAGTTAAAAAAATTGTTTCACATTTTTTAAATGACTCGCGATCAATCATTAAATAAATCTGACAATCAGGATCTTAAATACCAGTTTAAATTACGTCTTATCTAACATCAGGTATACTTTCGAAAATCATACAGTGTTAAGTAATCTCCAGTAGTCCAGTATGCCCCAGAGAATGACTTCGTCGAAACGTATGGGCCAATCAAAGTGGTAATTAAAATGCTCAGTTTGTCTTTCTGCTCCCAAGCAATATGTATTGAATATCATAATAATATATTTCAAGGCGTATCACGTATGCTCAGCTATTTCTAAGAAAAGTTTATCTGATACGTAAGTTCTCATGTAGACCTTAATTAACATTATAATTCCAGTAAAAGTGAAAATTGTTTAAAACTCCCAGACTATTGCTAATAACGTAACTTGGCTATGCGTTTCCTATTAATAATTTATAGACATTGTATAAGTAATGTTCTATTTAAAGATTATTGAGCTATTTTCTAAAGAATGAGTATCGTAATGAACAAAGGGACGCCCACCACCACGCCTACACAGAATCAAGATGAATTTTGTCAATAGTAGCTTTATACTCGATAAAATAAGTAAATTTATGAGCGAGGCGAGGCAGTAAGAACTTTTTTGACCTATTTAGCCGCCGTATACAGTTATTAATCTTTAAATAAATTTGTTACATGTCCACAATGGTAACTCCTTAATTACTATGCTGTAACAATTCATATTTAAATTATTATTCAATTTGTGTTTCTAATGGAGATGAAGGCGACTTATCTTTATAGATAGGAGATACTTTAAGCAGACGTATTGAAATTTTATTATCCCTGTCTGGTAAGGGCTGGTGGATTGACAGATAATGTAAACCTTTTTCCATATTCATTTGTTAAAGATTTTTACACGACTCTTGTTTAAATGTATACACGAAAGGGAAAGTAACAGCACGATGAGAAAGTGTTAACCAGTTTGCAGACAAACTGGATAATTTAGCATTGCTTTCCTCACAGTATTCACTAAATTAAAAAAAATAATCTTTTCAATCAACTTAAAAAAGGTCTGTTTGGTCGTAATTAATACTTGGATATAAAGTCATATGAAATGTGCAGTATAAGTGTCTGAAATCAATTTTCAATGAACTTGGAACGTGCGACACAAAATGGTGTCAGCAATGATGCAATATTTTATTATTCAACACACACTCTGAGGTTATCTATACAGCCGATAAGATATTTTGCCCCATCGAACTATTTAATTTAGCATCCAATCTCATAAAACTGACGCTCCATTGATTTTAATGATCTTAAATCATTATCGAGTATAAAACCGACTGTTTGTGAAAACAACTAATGAGGATAAGTTGCGCTAACACGACCTATTTTCCGAAGGATAATACAATTATTGCAGATTTAATTGCTTAATTTTGCAATTTATGACTTAATGTAAAAAGTGATGAAGAATGCAAAACTATGCAGTTTTAAAAAGTTTAATTAACTACTACGTCTGACATAGAAATTGTGTTTTTTTAATCATGTGTATGTAATTAAATGTACTTGTAGCTTACTTTCACGAAACCGATACTTGTTTTATATTATGTATAACAATTATCCATTATCGCCATGGTTGTGCAAGGTATTGGTTTTGGGCTCAGATTATACTCTATTGTTTAAATTTCATTTAATTTACTTATATCGACTCGTCTTGCACGTCAAAGTTACTACTTTCCTTAATCAATCATATACGTCAACACACTTACTGGATCCATTAGTAATGTTTAAAGCTAAATGACATATTGAAAACTAGTTAGTGCAATATAAAAACAATAATAATATGCAATTCTGTCCATACCAAGCTACACTTGGGTAAATAATTAAAATTGACAAGTTTTTCAAGTACCTACGTTCATATCATTCGACATTTGATTCGATACTACGTATTATCCGAAACTAGCATTTGTTAATAATATCAAGTAAATAATTAACCGATTTACACAGCTGAATTTACGTCACATCGAACAAAAACGTTATACCGCGTCGCGTCCGCTTTACGCCGCGTGCACGTAATAACTGAGTCGCTTTGGATCACTGTTTAGTATGTAAACTACGACGCGAAGAATTCAAGTCCACAGGGCTAGCATGCTTAAGTTTCTATAGAATGGAAACATTTAGTGAAATACTCTTTAATAATAATAATACTTTATTGCACACATAAGACATAGAAAGAAACTTATAGTAGACTTAAAAATAAACTTATTATAAACTTAATGTCTGTGTACAGAGGGCGGTCTTATAGCTATTTCTTCCAGACAACCCGGGTTGAAGGAAATACTTAATAACATAAAAAGGAGGTGCGCAAGTACCATTATTAGAATTAAATTTAGACTTAAAAAACAAATAACTGCACAGGAACAATACAATAAAACAAAATTAATAACTATATTATATATATTATTAATATCTATAGTAAATAGAATAGCAATTTAATTGGCATATAGCAGCTTGACCTATTCTTTTACATATACAATTTGTAGCTTGGTTTATCACAAGATAGATTCCGTGGGCCTATGCGTTCAATTTCATTCATAGTATTGAATATCAGCCACCCACACAACTAATTATATTCTAAGCCATTGTTACTTACTTATATTATTATTATACTATATATATATGAATTAATTAAATGTGAATTATATATATATATTTATTATAATTATATATATTTATTAATTATATATATTAATAATTATATATATTTATTTAATTTGTAAGTTCAAAAATATTTGAATATAAGAAGTGGATGGCGGAGTGGCGATGATTGTAACTCGAGCTGCCCCTTCGCTAAGCTTTTTCAACCCAAATACATGTCTGGCTTAGTTGCCAAGAAACATGTTATTGCCTATTAAATATAATTTATATTATCCTTGCAAGTTTGCTATTGTTAAGACTCAATGTATATTTATTTGTCTACCCCAGTGAAGCACTCAACGGTGCACGAACCGGTTCTTTTACTTAATATGTATGTACTTACATTATCTGTGTTAAGGTATTTTGTTAATTTATTTTTAGAGAAGTGTCTGTTAAAAAAGTATGTAAAATGAAAATTTTATTCGTATTCAGGATACGAAATTGAAGGCGTAGAAACAATATTAATTCTTTTTCAACAAATTCAAAGCGAAATTGCGTCATACATTTTATAAACGATGCCTGCAAAGTGCATTTTAAGAATTTTGTTTATTTCAAAATTGACAGCCGAAAATTGGCTGGCCGAAAAAAAATGACAACCCTAGATGTCATGGCTCCCGATAGTGAGCGGTGACCCGTCGAATGTAAACAATAGCTACGTAAATGTAACAATTTACAATACTCTTTATTCATCGCAAGTATCTTTCCATCAATGTGGAATTTTTATCTCGAACTATTCCACAGATGATAGACGATTTATTACTTCCCACAGTCCAGCTATTTACCAATTAGTCACATCATTTTGGAAAGACATTAATAGAGTTCATTTTTTAATTAATACAATAATACAATGTCCCTATGAGTTTATAATGGTTCTGTATAATACATGTCTGTACAACTACTGAAAAACCGGTACTCTTTAGGGACGATTGATTACAATATTGATGGTGCATGACTAACTAATTACCGAAACTCGACAAGTTAATTATCCGTATAAACGCACTTTAAAAACTGATGTAATTGCATCCTTAATTCCTTAGCAACATAAAAAGTATTACACAATATTGCATTGGTATATAGATTATTTCGGTAATATTATCACACCTTCGATAGCTCAGTTGGTAGAGCGGTGGACTGTAGAGGATTAGCTGTCATCCATAGGTCGCTGGTTCAAATCCGGCTCGAAGGAAACTTTTGAATTTTTATTTATTGAATTGTTATTAATTACATTATTTTAATTGAATATTAAAATAATGTAATAAAATTAAAAATGTTAGTAAATAAATTAAAATGTAAAAGGTTTTTAGATAAAAGTTGAATGTATGCGTTTGCTAGTATTTAATATTACATTTTGTTGTGTTCAATAATATTATTGCTTTTATTTAACAAACATTGAAAATGAGAAGAGCCAAAACCGAAGTCCTAGTCGAAATGGAGAGTATAAACTAAAATGAGGGTAAGAAAATATAAAACAACACTTAAAAACTAGTACGAGTTGTTAAGTTTTGTTTTATATTTTCTTATAGTAGTTAACTTATAATTATTTACATTAAATTTTACTAACTTATTTGAAAAGTTCATCTATAATTTCATTTGATCCCGATAAACGCGCAAATCAGGGATCGACCGAAACACAACTACTCGTAATGAAGAAAATATGATTAGCAAATATTATAGGAGAGAGGGACCATGACTGCGGAATTAAATTTACAGCTTACCTCCGTCATCAAAAAACGAGTCGGTGATGATGAGAGGCGATCGAGACCCGTCCTGGACGCCTCGAGATGACATATCTAGTTGGTACACTAATATCACTAGGTCACATTACATGTCGGTTAAAGCACTTAACGAAGCCTAGATAATAGATTTGAAGTTCTATAATATTTGCTTTGCACGCGTATCTAATATAAAAAAATGTAATAAATAGGATTGTTAAAAAGGAGTTTTATTTTAAATACTTTACTATATTCTACATACGATGCGAGTTCCCGTCCATAACACCGTACACCGTTTGCTCGTATATCGTACTATCAACAGATAGATAGACAAGAGTACTTCGTCTATCGAAGGCCAGAGAAAATCGGGACGCGGTCTGAAGAATAGGGCTAGGTGCAGACCCAGTCCAAATCTAGCTAATAGATTCTAGTGCAACAGAGGTCGCGTATTATAAACCAATACATAATCTTTATAAGAGTGGATTTATCAAAGTGAGATCAAATTAAAGGGAAAAATATTCTAATTGCCCATGATAAAATGTTCACAATTAAGAACACTACATTAAGCACAATCATAAAGTGTCCTCTCACCCTATAAAAACCAAGATTGGCCATTTCGAACATATTTATTTAATATTTGCTATAAACATGTAAGTATAAATTTTAATATAACATTACTTCATTAAAAAACATTATCATTTATACTTAAGACGAGAGTAAACTAATTAAAATATTATGGTAATTAAGGTAATTCATTATGCAGGTGAACATAAAGTTATTTTGTCTATAATTTTTTAAACGCTTATTTTTAGCTATATATTATTTTTAGTTATGCCAAAAAAGCGAATCTACTATGAGATTTTCTTAAATTATTGAACTCGTAAAGACAAAATTAGTAGACGTATTTCGAACTGCGCAATAAGTATGCATCTGGTACTAATTAAATATGTACGTTACGTGAAAAAATAATTCCCGACGGAGCTATTAATAGTCCCTCGCTGAGTGCAATTCATTTCATAAACATCGTACACTATGACCCATTTATTTCGGACGGAATATCTTGGTCAGGGTCTTTGTATTACTCATATAATGCCATTTTAAAATGTTCACGACTATTTCATGTCTAGGCTATGACATATTGTAATAAATATAACGGTAGAATTTATAATTGTCAAGATTAAAGTCAGTATCTATTTTGTAAACATCAATTTCTCACGTAAAAAACAAATTCAACAGTCAGTTGTGTTGTTCAGGTAAGAGCCAATTCTAGAGCCATTTATTTCACCAGGACTTATTTAGAAATGACAAAACTACAGTCTTTAATTTGTATCCTTTAAAAATTTCTTCACAAATGAGCAACATTTTTATTAGATCATATATATTTCCAGTGGTTTTAACCGCATTAATTAAAGTACCGTTTGCACATTTTCAGTAAGCTCCGTTTGTACTAACGTGCTATATCATATATAGTTCGATAATTTCACTATCCAAAAAAATATTTTTTTAATTCGCACCTGTAGTTACCTATGGTTAGAGTTTGATTTACCAATATTATAATATTGGTATTAATTATTAAATATTCTCGTATATTATTTTTGTATTGCTATTGAATTTGCTGTTGACAATGAAAAACTCTTATTTCTTCGTTATCTCAGTGGTCCAAACCTTGCGGTAGGTACTCGACCAAAATATCGGAAGTTATAACCCATTAACATTTGATCGCAACGTTATATGAAATGGCTCATGGCTGGTTCATTGTTTGGCTTGTTTATAGTGTTCGTAAATGATTCTAAATTCCACAGTTTTCAATTACGTTTTCTTTATTAATATATTTGAAAACACCACAACGTCATGATCGCTTATGTATTCACAAAGAGTTTATAAATAGACCGATTCTTTTTTTATAAGAGCCCTCCGGAATTGTGAATTTGTGTGTGTATCGCTTAGTTACCCTCTGTCAAGTCCAAACGCCGCGTCACTTCCTCCATTATCCACTCAAAATAAACTATTAATTGAGCTTCACGAAATTCTAAACAAATAGGAAATAGCATTTTCCTAATAAATTTATTCTTACGAATGAAAAAAATTATAGGCATCGACAATCGGCACACTTAGTGTTGAGTGAATCTCATTTTGGGGACTATTTTGGGCGCGCACGGTTGCCAAACTCCCACGCACGGTGGCGTTCATGAGTCAAAGACCTAAGAAATAAATCTGCTAATCATGCCACGAACGAAACAAAGAGTCCTGAATGTTTTTCTTCAAATCTGCATATCAGTGTATGGCCTCGTTTCTAGTAAGAATCATATTTGCGTGTAACTATGTTTTGGTGGTGTAATAAGTACCTTGAAAATACGTAAACAGTCTAAATTTTCTGCTCTGTTATGACCAACTTTCAAAAAGACGTTTTTTATTCTATTAAAAGACAATTTCACTCGATAAGAACAATCATATTTTGCGCATCATAGTTTGCGCTCAATATTACCTTATTCCCGTATAAGCAAAATATAGAATTCAAGTCTCAATAAATGAAACGAGCCCCATAAAGCATGACATTTACACCCAGATCCATAAACATCAAGACCGTGACCATTGAATAAGCACGTGACGAATTTACAGCGTATTGTTATCGAGTTTTCACACTTCATGCCAAAGATTTTAAGAGAATTCGCTTCAAAAATATAAATCCTTAAGAGAATTGGAAAATATCATGTATAGTGTTGTTAAATTTCGTAAGCGGTGTGCGAGAATGTTTTAAAATAGTTTTCTGATTGCTTCAGAACCGTCTATCACCTGAATTTGAACACCTACTGCATTTGACATGATTAAGTATAATATCAAAGATGCAATAGTGACTTTTCCAACTCTCAAATCCCCGAAGGTTCAATTTTATGCGTCTGTACTGATTTAGTAAACAAGCGAGACGTTATATCTGATAAGGATTACATATGCATAACAAATATATGTTGCATTTTAGCAAATTTACGTAACGCCTTTGAATTATACGAATAAAATTAAAATTTGATTTACCTTATTTTGAGTTAGTGAAATATTGAAAATAAAAACATAATTGAAAACTCAAACCACACTATACGAGAATTTTCATAAGGCTACGTCACAGATTAAAGAACGCGGGAACTCGCATCGATGTCGTAGCTTATAGCGCAGCACTGTGGTCTTTAAAACATGCCTTTTTTCTTTTTTTACTTTTCACTACTATTGACCAATGCGTTTGGTTGTCTGTTTGCCTTTAGACTGAGCGCTAGTTGGCACTGCTACAACTATACACGCCTTTGTGTTTAACACAATCAAACGCGTCACGCTTCGTTAGTAGTAATCTGTCAAGAGTGTGTTTCCGAGATTATTTATGAACTTCTCGAAAAAAATCTTATTCAATCGACAAAACCTTTTAGTACGTGAACCTATAAGAATGGATCTACTCGTAGCATACTCATCTGACTATCCTACCCTTGAAATTAATTGAGAAATAGCGATGACGACGTTGGTATTATATACAACAACATATTATTATTATATACATATTATTATTTTATTTGGTTATTTATATACAATACAAGAATATCTGATATTGCCTACATCACTACAAAATAGAGTATAATAAATAAGTTTTAATAAGGTGTATATAACCCTTATTTGGAATCGATGATTTTCTATCACTAATTTCGCGTTTCTTAAGTGTGTCATATTTGTATCTTTAAATGTAAGTACTATTAAATAATAGGTATAATAAAACCGTAGACAGTTAGATAAATCGACTTAATTTATTTGATCTCTATGTTGATTAATTATCTGTTGAACAATCCTTGGCTCCATTCGCAAACAAGCCACGATGAGTCCACAAACAATTAATGATCAACTTTAAAAATACGTTTATATTTTACGTGTTATGTGTTATAACCGACTTCAAAGAATGGTATTCTACGTTCTATATGCGTCGTAAGCGATTTTACACAAAATTAGCATACTTTTAATACAAAAAGCCCAGCTGAAAACAAGAAAATGAATTGAATAATACAATCGCGTCCCCATTCAAGGACGTGTTGACCTACTGAATGTATATTTCATAGATAGTTTTTAGCGAGGAATTTAAAAGAACTATTCAAGATAAGGATAGTACACGCGAACACCACACTGCGATGCTAATTTCGTAAATTGATAGCAGAGATAAGATATTCAGCGATATAAATTATAATTATAGAAAGTTCTGCTGAGTAAGGAATTAATTGTCTTTAGTATCATATAACATACACTTTTGAATCGATGTAGGTAAATTCGGAACTAGGTTATCAATTACATTACAAATTGCATTTACTCAAATGTTATCTTTATGAATTTTTGATAGTATATATAATTTTAGTTAATGAAAATTTTTAATTAATTCAATAAATAAACAGAGTCTATTATTATACAAAAGTCAGACCAAGATTATTACTATAACACCTTTTAAGTCTCTAATTCTAATCTTTGTAATAATTGAGGTTACATTGTGCCAGAAATGCTATGTTTACACTACGTCAGCTGACGAGTTTATTGATCGGTGGACCCGTGCCCGAACAGATGCACCCTCCACATACGACTTCACAATACTTTACTTATAAAATTTACAATATTTTTAGAATACCATTTCTAGAACCTTCTTTAGAATTAACAAAGCAAGCTTTACCGGCATTATTCATCTCACTATAATGAAAAAATAATTTTCTAATTAAAACATCAGCTATATGTAATTGATTATGAAAACCACGTTTTCATGTTAAAGATACCATAGACAAGTACCCGCTATCAAGTAACAACAGAAAAATGACTTACCTATTCGTTTGTTAAGATGAGGCGTTCCCCTGCTGAGATCCTCCTCTTCTACGTCGACATCAAACGAAAATGGAAAGCTTTTCGTCGAACCGACGAAGCCTGCTGCCATGGCAACAATTTTTTTTTCAATAAACCATTCGACACGGCCTCCTCGGTGCAGGCAAATGCGACACTGCCGTACGTGCCGCAAAACTGGAAGGATATGCTATCTTTACGATTTAATTCCAGCAACGTCACGTTCTAAGTAATTGCTCAGAGCGTTTTAATATTATTTTTCACTACGAATAGCTATTTTTTGACGTGTAGATTTTCTGATAATTATGACATTACCAAATTTGGATAAGAATATAAAAAGATTCAGACCACTTCTTATGTGATCTGATTAAAACTAATACGTATATTAAAAGAGATATTCAAAAAAACTGATAACCTATTCTTCAAATTTTATTGGCGTTAAGTAAAATTGCTTTCTTCAAGATTAATTAAATCTTTTTTTGCTGCAATATTCTATCAGGCGATTATTTTATTAACATACAGGCGAAACATAGGTTTGCCTTTTCTGTTACGTGCACATTGGTTATAAGCAACGAAATTAACGTTAGACTTTGATAATATTTAATTAGGGCAAGGTGACATATATCGTCAACACTAAGAATAAAAAAGGCAAATATTTAATTTATCATTTATTACCTAAAACAGTGGCTGATTAACCATTACATACAATTAATAATTTTACTTCTTAGAGGCAGCTTGTTCATCGATTGGGTCCAACTTAGGGTCTTCAAATTTAAAAGATGGGAATGCTGTCATGTCTACACCAGATCCTCCACCAAACTGCTTTTCCAGCTTTTCCAACTCAGCTTTGAGCTCCTTTTCAACAGCAGGGCTGGCATCTACTAGCTTGCCACCACTGAAATGGAGAAGCTGATATAATATCACCTGATATAGTAGACATAAAATATGTATTCATATTATCTTTTTTTAACTGTAGAAGAAAGAATTCTGCTTAACTATGAGGGAAACATCTCAAAATTATCTTCATTTCTGCTCAAATCCTTAGAATTAAGAAATATTGTGCCAGAAAACAAATCATATATGTTCTGTAATATAAAAATGAATCTGAATGTGTTTCTAAGGGCAAATCTTGAAACTCATCTGCTTTTGCTAATTGTTGAACAGTATATATAGGAGTATATACAAATAACTCATAATAAAACTTAAGTAATTTTGAACTTTAATACCATACTATAAAGTTTATGTGTTAGTTGCAAAGATTCCAGGAAGGCAGAACAATTGGGTGACATTAGTATCAACAGATATTTCTCAATATGATATAATATAATGGTTGACTTTCAAGTTTATTTGTGCTACAAAGTCAACAATTAACTTCTATAATGTAACTAGCTGACCCGGAATATAGAATGGTTGAATAAGAATATTAAAGAAAATATAGAATCAATATGCAGTGTCAGCTAGATAGATTTTTCAAAAACTTGTGATCATTAAAAAATGATTTGAAGTTTAACACTAAATTGCACTAACACAACAATAATTACAAATAGAAAAAGAGAGAAAATGTTAAAAGAAAAAATTAAGAAAGTTCAGGGTGGCAGAGACAATTACTGCCATACTATAAAGGCAGTAATTTATTATATATATATATATATATATATATATATATATATATATATATATATATATATATATTATTATATATATAGATAAGTATTTATATACTATAAATACTTATCTATATATATAATGATATATATTGAGATAGTTGTTAGATTTGTGACTACAGGCTTCTTTTATAAAATATAGTGATGAGTTAAATTAAGCATTTTAATAAAACATAACATTGCATGTTCACTTAGTTTGTAAGAGTCACTTAGGAATGGTAAATAAGGGGAAGTTAGATAAGGCTACATAACATTTAGCTAAGAACATTAAAGGTGACTTACGCGCTTTTTTGTTTGTATTCTCTAATTTTGTCTAAAAAGAGCTGCTGGATGGGGTCAACAGCTTTTGAGGTTGCTGCCAAGTTCCTTGTGACCAGGACGGAAGCCCGAGCAACTCGGAGGCTACCGAGGAGTGAAGTTGTGATCATCTGAAAACCAATATTTCTAACCTTCAATGAACATTACATAACTTGAACATATTCATCTGTTTTTGATAAGACAAAAAGTGAATTTATTATTGTAAAAAAACATAATGGCATTTATGCTAAAAATTGTTTTTAAATAATTATACGAAGAATTCACATAAATATCTTACCTTTTTGCTTTATATGTAAGGAAACAGCTATGACTTTACCAAGTAACAAATCGGAAAGTCACAGACTACTAAAAATCGTAACTGTACCCACTGTCAATTGTCATGTCAACAGAACAAGTTTTAATTAATTTTAATTATTGTTAATGTAAATTTAGGGTTTGAGATAAAATGAAAAAGACGGAAAATAAGTGCCTTCAAAAAGGGATGTTTATTTCATTGATAATTTATTGATTTTCTTATAGGCTTGACAACACAGCAACAATAAATCTAAAATTTGGATACCTCTCACTATTACTTCATAACTTTCAGTATTTAACTGATATGGCTAGCTAAACTTTAAAAATTACTAGCTTACTTACTAGCTTAGAACGCACTTGCTTGCCCTCCAGAAATGTGAACGTCCACGATATGTTTGCCTCGTATTTCACTGAAAAAACTTAAACGTGCTACGCTTTATTGAAGGATCATGGATTGAAATTGCGCACATTCCGTTTATAGTAATCTGTGGTTTAAGTAATCTTTCCAAAAAACTATTTACATCTTTCACTTGTCTTGCGCTTCATTAGTGATTTCACAATTCACATGTTCCCGCGCATTTAATTTTTTAAGAATATTTTACTGAGATATTCTGTAAGAATTTTAATTCTAAAAAAAAATGGATATTAGCTACATTACTAAAGTGAGAAATCGTAAAAATATTAATGAAGACAACAAAATAGTGCTCGACAAACTTTCCAAATTATCATCAGATGCCATAAAACTAAAGGTAAGTTGTAAGTGTTAGATATTTAAAATTTCCTATATCCGAACAAAATAAACATTTTTTTATTACAGGTAGCGCAAGATGCCATTTATTGGGATCTACGTCAGAAGTTGCAGCAGGTGGAAGGCAATCACGAACGGCTACAGCAAAATATGGTGGAACTTCAAATGCAGTACGAAAATGTATCCGGTCAGTACCAGGAGGAGATACGCCAGAGACCTGAAACTTTAAACAAGTGAGTTATTATACATTTGCTGTATTCCGTCCCTTACCTTTCTTTAATTTGACGTGCGATTATCAGGCTTAACAGTACCCGGGAGATTTGCGACGTTTTAGAAGACTATAGCGAGCGATTAAAACAGACGCTATCTCGATGCAAGGCGGATCAGAGCTCTTTATGCGCTGCCTTTCAGTCGTCAGGGCAGCTTGTTCATGACCTTAAAACTTCTCATCAACAGGCTGAAGAGAAGAGCCGTCAAACTATAGCCAGCCTTCAGGAGAGAGGTATGATTAAAGCCGCGTTTAAATTTAAATTTTAATTTAATAGGAGTTTTATCGTAGATTAATAAAGCTGAAAAGTTTTTTGTTTGTAATCAATCAAATAGTAGGAAGAGCAAGCCTCGTCTAATCAGATTGTTCAAGATTGAACACGCTTAATCTCGGTGACTACTGATTGCATAAGAAATGCTTTTGAAGCGTAATATTAACAATGCAGTTAAAAATAATAAAAACGAGGGGGAAATACTTTCCTCGTGTATTATATGTATATAAATGTAGTATTTTAATTAGAAACTGCATGGCACTGGGTGCAGCTAGTAATATTAGGTTAAACTCAATAGTTAAACTTCACGAGGAGCATCACATTCGATTGATGGATCTATTCAACTCGTCAAAGCAACAGCTTGACCGCGAACTAAACTCGGCTCGCGAACAGCTCAGCGCCGCGCAAGCCGCTAAGGAAGAGCTTCAAATGTCACTGAATGAGCGGAACAACAGGCTCACATATGCTAATTCGCAGTTGGAGAAGGTAAATGTCGCTAGGAAAATGGTAGTTAATATGCACAATTTAAAAAAAAAATACGGAAGTGAAAAACCTTTTCTTATTGGTCCCAGATTCGATAACTTTGTTTATAATTTTGCTATATTCAAGGTGTTCTATTTCTAAAATATATATCTTTAACAGTTGTATTAGCAGCCGTTACAAATAGCAAAGGGCTAACCAACTGTGAGTCAAATGTGTGTGTTTGTACCATGTTGAAAAGAAGTATCTATTTACGACATATCTCTCATTCAATTAATTACGCAAAGTAATCGCTACTTTTTTAATTTAATTAAAAGAATTAGGCGTTATTTTGCGGAAGTCCATAGTAAGAAACCCTATGTTCGGGTAATGAACTCCGAACAGTTGACTCAGCGGCCCGCTGAGAATTAGACCAATACATATGTCGGAGCGAAACGTACGTCGAGTGGTTGTGGGTTTTTCGCGGAGTACTGCTTGTATATTGGACTATTAGAGTTTTGTACTTTTTTAATTTATTCTTACAGAGAGAGGAAGATATAACAACTCTGAAACGAGAAATGACGAAAATGATAAATGAGTTCAATAGTGAAATCGAAGCTGCTAAGAATACTTTGGATTTACACGAGAAAAAGTATTTCAACTTTGATTATTGTTCAGTAATTAGGCTCATAGGACTTAGGGCTTCTATTTTTAATGTCTTTTTGTCGGTTAATAACATTACGTTTATCACTTTTGCATATTGTTTTACCAGAAATAAATATAACTGCTCAGGTAAGTATAATATCTAAAAAAAGTGATCGTCGCCTTAAAGTATAAATTTTCAAGAATTTCTAAATTATCTTATATATAAAATTCTCTAGTCACAGTTTTCGTTCCCATACTCATCCGAAACGGCTTGACCGATTCTCATGAAACTTTGTGAGCGTATTGAGTAGGTCTGAGAATCGGCTAACATCTATTATTCAACCCCCTAAATGTTAGGGGTAGTCCACCCCTAAATTTTATTTTTTTATTTTTTAAATAAAAATTTTAGTTTCTATTTTTTTATGATACAACATACAAAAATACATACAATCCTAAATTTTTACCCCTCTACGATCAACCCCTATTTTTAATTATTTATTGAAAATTGAAATCACATGTATGGCAAAACAACGTTTGCTGGGTCATCCAGTTAGTATATATAATTATTTAGCTTAAAGCAAGCAACTGAAGACAACGAAATCTTAAAGAAAGCTCTTAGCAATCAAGAAGAGTTTTGCAAATCAATTTCTGAGGGTAATAATTTGCTCGAAGAAAAGATCGCAGTCTTCGAGGAAGAGAAAATTAACGCTCTCGCCGAAATTGAAAAGCTTAAAAGAGATTTAGAGGTAAATAATATAATAAACTTCATTACTGGATTACACAGAAAAATATTTTTTTTGAAAATCCCCATCGCCCTTATAAAGTTGATGAATACGAATTTGAATAGTATAAAAATGTTTAAATTAAAGAAAAATGTGTTTATGCTTTAATTAATGAAGAAATTAATGGTATTAAAAGGAATCCCGTCAGTCGAACGATGTCTCCAAAAGCGAAATAGCAAGCCTCACTGGCAACATCGAGAAGGTGAACAATGAACTGGCAGAAAAGGATGAGGTGAGTAAAAAGGAGTAAATTATATCTGAAGGTTTTACGGGTCCATTTCTCTTCATAGCAAATTAACTAAGAAAATTATATTAAAGTAGGTATTTCTATAGTTTTAACAATAGGCATATGCTTCTCAAATACATTTAGAGTAGTTTTCCTGTATTGTCCAATTACCCAGTGCAAAATATTAACGAAGAATATTATTTTTAAAATTTCCTTCGAGTGGGAGAGGAACCAAATTTTAATACTTTTTAGGCTTAGAATCATAGTAAAGTAGGTTAAACTACTGCTTTTCTAAATAAGGAAGCTAGAATTCGTTTTTTATATTTATGCCATGAAATTTCGTCGTATTGGGATTTTAAAATCATTGTTGACCTATAGTTAAATCAAATTTGGGCCCTATTCCCGTTGCACTAATTTATAAATTTCTATTATTTCTTGCTCACGCACACAAGAGATTGAGAGAGACCTATGTACAGCATAATATTATAATTAAATAAAAAAATATATATTTTTAATTGGATAAATTGGATAAATGATTTATGTTGAGGTTGGATATTTCAGATTGTAAGGAACCTTACCTTGGAATTGGATAGTTTGAATGACAAAATAAAGGAATTGGAAGATGAGAAGAATAATTTGGCTGAAGCACAAAAGGAAACGATAGAGCAACGCGATAACGCTGATAGTCGTGTTCGAGAACTGATCGGCGAAGTGACGAAACTGCAGATCAGCGTGGAGGGCATTCGCACGGAGTTTGATGATGACAGGTATATTCTGATTAATTAAGATACGAATTTCCATAATGCCGCCCAAGATTTAAAGAAAAACACTTTGTTAACGGATTAAGTTATGTATTTTTACAAAATTTAAGTATATTACAGTATTTTAAATTGTTCCGACGTTTCGTACGGTACGGTAGAGGTCTACCGTACCAAAAAAATTAAAATAATGTAATTATTTACATATATATACAATAACTTAAATTTGGTAAATTATTTTTAAATATTATTTTTAAAAAATTATTTTTGACACTGTGAGTGTTTTCATATTACATTAGTGTTTATAAAACATTAGTGTTTTCATATCCCTTGTCGACTATTGTAGTCTGGTTAACTTAAAAAAAAAGGTCTAGGTCCCTCTAAGATCGTAAAAATTAAAAATTGCAACAGGAAATCCACAGAGCTGATAATAAAAGAGCTCAGCGAGATGATAATATGCCAGAAACAAGAGTTGGAAAAGAAAGCATGGACTGCGACTGAATTGATGACGGAGCTCCAAAACAGCAATGACGCGATTAATAAGGTGCAAAGCGCCTTAGCTCGGTGCAGGAAGGAGTTGGATGACGAAAAGGAACGCACCAAGGACATTCAAGTGGAAATGGGGGTCAGGATCGAGCACCTGGAGGGGAAACTTGAAGTAAGCTTTTGGATAAATTGGAAAAGACTTGGTTTGTCTTCAAGGCGAGAACGTTTTATGTACCCAGATTGGAGCGAGGGATTCAAAGTGTCAAACAGAAATACACACTCGAAAGAATGTTTCTGTAAAGCAAACACGAAATCGCTGATTTATGTTAGTCTATGACAGCTCCAAAAAGGGCGAACGTAATCTTATTTTAAAATCTTTCGCTCCATTCTGAATTAAAAAAACTCGCCATAATAGTTATTTGATTTCTTGTTAAACAATCTACGTTATACAAATTAAAATCCTGTTTACTTAGGATAAGTTTTTAAGAATATCAATAAATTTCAGGAAAGAGAGACCGATATATCAACGCAAATGAATCTTATACAGGAGTTGAATAAGGAGAAGGTGTGTTTTTAATCTTCAAATGGTTTGACGAAATATTTAACAATTGTCAATATTGACCAAAATGAAAATCTTAGGAGCGCCTCCTAAGCAAGATGAGCGAAATGCAAGAGACCATAGACAACGCCAGGGACCAGCTGTCCGCTCCGCACAGGCCTCGGCAGTGCTTGCAGGCGGAAACTGACAACGCCGTCATGATGCCCATGCCCCGAGAGGTAACACGTTTATATACTAATTTAAAAAAATCAAGTATAATGAAGTTAGTATATGTCCAGGGGTACCGAACTGTACCCGAATGAAAAATTGCATTATTTTTGCTATCTCATACGTAAACCGTTTTGGTCCTTTGGACCGGAATATCGCTTTACTCTATAGGAACGAGAGAAATCTCCGGTGATCATGCCTGGAACAATGTTCCCGCCACCTGGAAAGGCACAGAAGAAAGACAAGCGAAACGTCTACGCCATTTTCAGTGACAGCAGCGCTGACGATAATACTATAGATGTAAGTTTTGTGAAACGGTTTGAGTTTGTGATTTTGAGACGGGGAGATTTATTTCGTGATATTGTTTCTTCAGAGCGATTTAGTAAACCGCCGCTTCGAGGCCATGTCCCGCGGAGAGAGATTGACACCGCAACCCTTTTCCGCCTTGAAGCGCCGTCGGGTGGCTGCCAACCAAGACATGCCAGATGCAGAGGTAACTTAATTACATTGTAATACATACTTATTCAATGCTAAACGATTGCTTTCATTTAACACTCCACAGATAATGCGCTGTCCGCCTCAGCCACCGCCGCAGGACACGACCAAAAAATTCTTTAAATCGCAAAAACGCGATGCTAAGGCTAAAGGAAAATAATTTTATCTAATTTCCATAATCTTAATATTAATTTTTTTTAGCTTAGTTACCTTCGAGAAGGTAGTTAATGAGATTTTTTATTTTGTAATGCTTATTAAAAGCATCAGTCCAGTCATACAATGATTATTAATAAATCTTACATGATTTTGCATTTTCTTATTCCTGACACCCATACGGCATTATGATTCAGTACTACGAAACTAATTCACTTCTAGACAAATAAATTCCGAACGTAAATAGCATACTCAAGAAGACAAACATAGTATATCTATATATTTTTATAAATAAAACAAAACAAAAATTCCTACAAAATCTCTGTTGATATTGTACTAAAATTTGTCCTTTATTGGCCTAAAGCGATTGTTCAACAGCGTAGTCTCAAGTCGCCGATAACTTCATTCCAATTTCACCACATCTAGAACAAAATCTATCATATTAAACACTGATCCACTAAGAAAATAATTAAAAAAGTATTTATTTAAGCAAAATAGAAGTCATACCTATAATTAATCTCACGCATAATGTAAGGTGTTCTCTCGTGCGCCGGTGCATTCATCCACTCGTTAATATTAAAGGCGACAGTCCAATAGCCTTGCTTCTCTAAAATATCGATAATCAGTCGGAAAGTGCCTCGAAGGCGGTTGCTGTTCATAGAGAAACAGCCGTAATTGAAATTCATTATGCATATTCTGAAAATTTTATAAAAAATCTGTAAAAGGCTTTCCGTTAGAGATGATGATTCTACAATACAACCAATCTTTCACTTACAAAACTGCTCCTGGCGGTATGTTAAGACTTTCCAATGGAACCTTCAGATTGCTACTTAAAGCTGGCAATTTCACAGGCAGACCATTCTTCAGACACAAAACTACGTCTGAAATGTATGTATAGGTAGGTATACACTTCAAGTGCTTAGTTAAATAAATCAGGTATATCTCTAAATATTATAAAATGCTATTGCAATTTAGATGTAATCAGAGATACGCAAGAGCTAAATATATATAAACAAATTCATAGCAACCATTAAATATAAGTATATAATCTAACCAGCAACTATGCCATTTGGCAGCATGACGTTCCTTACTGCATACTCCGGACCTCCTAAACCTCTCTTGAGATATATCTCCAGTTCTTCACTTATTGCATGGACAGGATATGAGTTACGTGCCTTCTCTAAAATTTCTTTTGGTAGAGTGTACTTTTCAGTGTGGAAGGTATTCACAGCTTCATGTAGGGTCAGCAGCTGTGAAAGGTTAAATAGCAGTAGTCACTATCCAAACTTGAGAGGCCAAGTAATCGCTGGTTATAATCTCCATGTCAAATAAAATGTATTTACTTTATCAACTCTATGGGAGTGTAAACATAGCCCTTTGCATAAAAGAAAAAAAATCACCTGTAAATAATCCAAATCATTCTTCTCACGTGCCAAATACTTTTCTAAAAATTCCTTAGAGAATACTTTTTTCAGTAATTTGTCTTCATACACTCCTAGTGATGCTAATTCAATGCAAACTTTTGTCCAGGGCAGAGCTGTGCTATTGGCATTTAATATTGGATTTCTTGAAATTTGAGCTCTGATTTCCTGCCATTCATCCCCAGAAGGGGTATAATTGTTGTTTGCAAGGCAGTTTATAAATCCAAAGAGTATATTTGTGCGAGCATTGGACAATGTATCTGCATTAGAAGCTGCTTGGAAACACAAATACTCAATAAGGGAGAGATTTGTATGTGCCTGTAAAATTCAATTAATATTTCAAATGTTTATCTTTCTCGATCAAATTTCAAATTATCAATCAATTCAATCATACTGTTAAAGAAGAAAGCAATATCTTAAATAAATACTTAAAAAAAATATGGTATTGTTTTGTACTTACAATTCTTGACAAAACTCTAGCTACTAGTAAACCATTTTCAAAAGGCACATTATTATTTATCACATATCCTGCAATAGCATCCATTAATTCTTGGTGATAATACTCTGGGTGCTTTTCCAAAATTCTCCCCTTTAACTTTGCTGCTGTTCTTAATACATCGTCATATGATAACTTATTGATCCGTTCTGAGAGAATATCACAACAAATATGTAGTAGCTGTACTCTGGTTGGAAAAACCTTTTCAGTGCAATTCACATCACATAAGGACCAGATAATAGATCTTGCTATGTGAGCATCAATTGCTTGATCATGTAAAAGAAGTCCCGTGACAATATTATTGATACATCTGTCTGGCAAATCATGGGAACAAGAATACATCAGCATGTCCCGGAGAAGAGGTAGATCTTGGTTATCCAATTCTAATGGAAGGTGGATTTGAAAGGCGAGAGGTAATGCTAGCCTTAGAGCATCCACCAAATGATTTTTTGTATCAAATCTTGATAAAATGAAGTCTAAAAACATAATCTGTCTAATACTAATCATGTTTATATTATATCTAACTAGTTGCAGAAGAGTTTGAACCAGGAGGGAATCCACAGGAACTTTTAAGTAAGAAAGTACTTTTATAGCCTCAATTGTTTCATTAACCTCCAATGCGCGAACATGTTTCTTAAAATTTTGACAAAGAACACTAAATCCAGGGTCTTTTATGAGCATCTCTGGATCATTGCTGTAAAATAGGGACCCATGTGTTAAATTATATTTTAAATAGCTTTTATGTGGAGAAACTAAGCATGACTAGTTAACAAATCAGTTCATGATACATACCTATTAGTTTTCTGCAATTCAAAAAGTGTACGTAGAGCTTGTAACATATGTCTATGTGTTAGTGATCCTATGTTGTTTTGCACTGCAGCAAGCACCTCAGCAGTACTGGGAGCCGATTTAATGCTAACCATTAAAGCATCAGATGGTTTTGTAATGGCCAACTCAGAGACTAATTTAAAAAATTAAATTTTTGTTATACATCTAATAATAACAATCTAAAATAAGTTACAGACATAAATTATCATCAATCTGTTTATGAATATAAATACTATACTCTATACTTTTTTAAGTTGAAAAACCTTTGATGTAACTGGTAGTAAGTTATCTTTTTTAGGTAAGGGCTCATGATCTCTCTAATAACATTCAAACTATGTATTATTAAATACTTACTACTGGATGAAAGACTGGATCGTATAGTTGAGTTACTGAGAGGTCTATTTTTGAGAACATTGCGCCATACATTTTTCAAAAGCAGCGTCATTCTGCCACACTCTAGAAAGAAGATAGAAGACGCTTGATTACAATACCTATTGTATTATTGTAACAAATTTTAACCAAATATTTTAACACGATATATTTACGTTCAAATTTCTCAAAATTAATATTTTCTCTAGGACTTAGAGATTTAAAAAACAAGGAAACAAATTTAATTTCATTTAAATTAACGAAATGAGAATGAACTATGAAGTTTAGTTCCTATATTCGTACTTATGTTCCCCTTGATCTGGGTTATTCAAAACCAAAACAAACAGCTGATAAGTTTTATAATTTGACAATTTAGACAAATGTAATTTTTTTATTAAAAAAATATTTATAATGATGTTCCATTTTTTTTAATATCCTTTTTATAATGCGGAGATGATAATACGTGTTTCGTTGATAATTGTAAATTTATAAAACTACGATATCATTAAGATGCCAAAAATTATTTTAGCAGCAGCGTTATATTTTCACAACGTGTACAATAATGTAGAGCTCCGATTAATCAGTTATACCATAACATACATTGTATATTATTCAGGTGAATAAAGTATATAAATCTCAAAGTTTACGCAACAGCAAGATTTTCTTCATGTACCTATGCTTTCATGCACAGCACTTCATTTTACTATGTATAATATACAATACTTTCCGTTTCCGTTATGCTTGTCAATGAATATTGGATACAGAGACCGATAAAAGGATGCTTATTTTTAAATTCAGATTTAGATCAATTTAGCATGAACAAAAGTAGAAAATATAGTGTATTAACTTTCATTCTAGTATATTCTCTCCTAACTCATGCTTTCATTTAGTTCTGTATTATGTTATTGTTGGTGCATCAACTGGCTTTTATCGAGTTAGTTCGAGACAATAATCAGACAGCCTTCCATAATTTTAGAGAATTTTGGTTATTTTTAAATTTTAGACTTAAATTAGAGAATTGTACAACAGAATTGACATCGCTCATCAGTGATCAGTCAGTGTCAAACTATTATAACGGTGTTGAACTTCACGAGTATTGTCATTGTCATTGGTGGCTGGTGCATCTAATTCGAAAAGTAATGTACCTACTCATATAAACTTATTCACTAATATTTACTTTTTGAATTGTTTTCGCGGTGAACTATTTGTTTAGTACATTTTATTACAAACAATTGTATATATATTTTGCGTATTAGACGACCTTTTTTAAATTTAAAATGACTTCTGATGTAGTTGTGAGTGTGCGATCGGACCGAGAAATCCGCAAAACAATAATAACGCCCGGTGACTATTCGCTGGTTCCATATGAAGATTCCCGGTGTAAACTATACTTAAGCAAAATACAGTGCCACAATGAAAGTGGACCGTGTGATATAGAGCCCGAAAGTGTGATTTTCAGTCCCACATTCGAAGGTACTGTTGTAATAGGTGATTTGGATAACTTCCTAGACAGAGATGTCGAACTAATTCTACAACAAATGTGTTGCGGTGAAACTTGTAGGGCTACAATGTTATATAGAAATAACAACAATGAGCTTGTAAAGGAGATTTCATTTGAAATCCATTTAACAGAAGTTACAGAAGAACATCTAATAAGTGACTGGAGTTGGAACAGATTGTATGAGGCATCTATTTATCATAAAGAAAAGGGGGTGCAATTGGTAAAAGAGAAGAGGGTGGTTGATGCTTTTAGGCGCTTTAATAAAGCTCTGAAAATGTTAGTTGCAATTGAACCAATAGATCCAGAAGTTATACATGAGGAACAAGTTAGAGAAATGATTGATTTAAGGGTGTGTTATATTTTCTTGCAATTACACTAATTAAATTAGACTTTATGGAACTCTTTATTGACAATATAACATTGATACAACTTATCATTATAAATAATTGAAATTATCTTAAAATACTCTTATAATTTAAATGAATAATTTGCAACTATTCCTTATTTTCTAGGTTAAGCTGTATAACAACTTGGCACACTGTCAGCTACAGTTTAATGAATATGAAGCTGCTTTAGAGCTGTGTAACCTAGCGTTAAAGAATGATCCAGAAAATATTAAATCACTTTACAGACGGTGTATATCATTTGCTGGCTTAAAAATGTATGACGAAGCATGGGCAGATATACAGCATGTGCTGCAATTGGATCCCAATGATAAGGCTGCTAAATTAAAAGCAACAGAATTAAAACCTATGATAGAGAAAATCAATGAGGACTATGCTAATGTTATAAAAAAAATGTTTATATCATAGTTGATGAAACATTTCAATATCAATAATTAGAGTACACACTCTGTCTTCTCTACAGCAGGCTGTTGGTAGTTTTACAGTCACTATATGATACACAAATTGATTTGATAAAATGTTCGCTTTCTTACTTGAGAAACTTTGATTACATTTATTGTACAATTATGTAATATTAACTCATTACTTGTAATATTATTTGTATATATTTTTTAAGTATATTTCATATAAGCAATAAAAATATATTATACAAAGAATAACTTTCATTTATTACACTAACTTTATCTATCATTTTAGTTTACATTTTCTTCCACTATTTAAGTACATTTCTAAAATAATTAAGGGTATCTCTTCAATAGAATCCACATTGTAAACATTGATAAATGTTTACTTTTATTCTGGTATTACTTTTGTTATAAAATTTATTTTTAATACATAAGTCACACATTAATTCGTATATTATTTGCTCATATCTACATTCTACACATCTTTGAAATTCGTTTTAGTGCTTTCCAATAATGGCAAGTATTTTTTATATATGTTTGTTGTATATTTTAAAATAAATACTTTATTTCTTCACTTATACACTTCCTATGGATATATGTGTGATGAGAGACAAAATAGTATAGTTTACACAATTAATTGCCAAAAGGAAAGGTCGTGAAGGTCGTCGGGTGTCAACATTTAAAATCAGTGTTGGAACTTTATATAAAACTGCGAGTATACGTGTGATATCATACACTCATGTAACTACTATGACCTCATCGGCCACCGCGCAGTCGAGCGACGCACCTTGCTCTCAGCTGACGTTCCACTTTCACTGCTTTGTTTACAAGTACATTTACGTTAATTTAGTGTCTGAAACTGTTTTGGGTGTCTTTGTGCTATGAACTTAATATAAAAATTAAATTTATAAAGGTAAAGTAGCTGGTTTAGTATTAGGTAAAGTGCTTTGTCATTTCGTCTCATACACAGTTTCCATTTCGAATAATATCGCGTTACAAAACGATTAATTGTGAGAAATCTTCCTGTTTACAACAGTCATCGTTGCAATAAAGCATTAATGTAAAAATAAATGTGTATATATAATAAATGTATAAATATAAAATTTTAATTACTTATTTTTGTTTGAGGAAATTTAAACTTGAAATCTTTGTCTTAAAAAATAGGCCGACAGCGTAATGTTGATATACAGCCACAGGTTTTCGATTCTCTTATGAATTGTTGTTGCTATTTTCTCATGAAATGAATTTTGTTCAGCTGGTCGTGACATGAAAATAAACTTCATTAATCATCAAAGAAGTACTGTTTTGCGACTAAATAAAATGTAGGCGCAAAATTGTTTGATATATTATATTCCAGTTATGGCGGCATTAGAATCAGGGCAGGGCATTCGTGTAGTGACGCCATCCGACCATACGTTCACCTTGGACGAGGAGACGCTAAGTAAACTCCTACTACGAGAGGATATTAAAGACCGCAGTGTTGTTGTGGTATCCGTCGCAGGCGCCTTTCGGAAGGGCAAGTCGTTTTTACTGGACTTCTTTCTACGATATCTGCATAATAAGGTACTATTTTTTTCTTCATGTCGCTTTAGAAATGTAAAAGTATTATGAATAAAGGCAACTCATGTTGCAATTTTATCAAAAATTCTCATGGATCAATGTTAATTATAAAAACAAATTCGCACGCTACCGTGAGTAGTACTTATCCATAACTCAACAAACAAAATAAAAATAATTGTAAGTACCTACAACTTTAGAGGTTTTGTTTCTCATATATATAACGTAATTAATAATAATTTTCAGTACAATGTAAGGGATAGCGGCGACTGGTTGGGTGAGGAAGACGCGCCATTGAAGGGGTTTAGTTGGCGAGGTGGTTCAGAGAGAGACACCACGGGTCTCTTGCTATGGTCTCAGCCTTTTCTGACCACTCTTGATAATGGAGAAAAGGTAATCTTATATACGATATAGGTCAATGTTTTTCATATAGCTGCGTGCTTTTATTTTTAATAATTTTTCTCCTCGAAAAGGTATAAATACTATTTAAAACCCTTATCCACATCCATAGGTGGTTATACTGCTAATGGACACGCAAGGCACCTTCGACAGTGAATCAACGGTGAAGGACAACGCCACTGTATTCGCCTTATCCACTATGCTGTCCTCTGTGCAGATATACAACCTCTCACAGAATATTGAAGAGGATGACTTGCAGCATTTACAGGTAATGTATTAACCGTAGCTTACGACATGAGCTTTTCATAAGGCCGCGATATATTAGTACTGTCATTTAGTGTTTGTTCGTTGAATGCGCAGATCTCGGCAATTGCTCGTGTGAATTGATATTTTTTAAACCACTATCAATAGAGAGTAGGGGAAATGCTGTGAAAACAGGAGGGGGGGGGGCATATAATTCTTTACGCGCGTTACAATGTGCACGGATATTTAAATTGCGATTGATGAAATGAATCTAAGCCGTCTGTTGTAATAGGAATATTGGTTTTCCGACAGTTGTTTACAGACTACGGACGTCTAGCCCAGCAGAGTGCCGGCGGAAAGCCATTCCAACGCTTGCAGCTGTTGGTGCGAGACTGGAGTTTTCCTTACGAACACCCTTACGGAGCGGTCGGCGGGGCCAGTCTTCTGGAGAAGAGGCTTGAGGTAAACTCTTCTCATTACGAAAACTTTTCATGATTTGCTTTTTAGGGTTTGGCAATAATGAGCTTTTCTTCAGATCCACGAAGGCCAGCATGTGGAACTACAGTCCATCAGACGCCACATCGCGGCGTGCTTCGAGGAGTTGGCCTGCTTCCTCATGCCGCACCCCGGCCTCAACGTTGCCACTAACCCCGCCTTCGATGGAAAACTATCTGGTAGGGAAAGATATTTTGTACAACTCTTAATTTGGCTTTCTTAAAAGTAAATGAAAATATTTAGAATCTCTAAAATATTCCTTCCGCAGCTGCCTTAAATCTTTTCAATTATCATTTGTTCAATCAAATAATGGATTATCTTTATTAAATGTTAAGATATAAGTCCCGAATTCAAAACTTCGCTGCGGCAGCTGGTGCCGATGCTTCTGGCTCCAGAAAACTTGGTGCTGAAGAGGATTGCGGGCCAGCAGCTCAAGGCCAAAGACCTATTCCTCTACTTCAAAGCTTATATGAACGTATTCAATGGAAGTGAATTGCCGGAGCCGAAGAGTATTTTGGCGGTAAATTAAATTATCATAAGATTTTGATTTTACTTTAGCAACAAACAAATTATCACTGGTCTTGCAAGTAAAACCGAATGGAACCGCTAAATTCACGGTTCATTTTCACACTTATTAAACAATACCCGTTCAAAAATGTTCAGCTTGCCAGGTGTCCTATATCTGTATAATTGTTCCCAGGCGACAGCCGAAGCGAACAACCTGTCAGCGGTATCGGAAGCTCGCGATGTGTACGAATACCTGATGGAAGAAGAGGTGGGGGGCAGCAAGCCCTTCCTGGACCCTGCCAGGCTGCAGCAGCAGCATCAGAGGGCGAGGGACAAGGCGCTCCACGCCTTCCACAACAAGAGGAAGATGGGAGGGGACGAGTTGGAGGCCAGCTATCAAGCCAAACTAATTAAGGTACGTCTGCTTAGCGTGTTTCGGTTTAAAAGAGATTAATTGAACTATTTTAAATGAATCATTTTTTCTCCTTCTGCTCACGATTTCCCTTTACCCTTACAACGTTCAGGAAATCGAAGAGCAGTATGAACAGTACCGCGCCAACAATGAAGCCAAGAACATATTCCGGATTGCGGGTACGCCCACCGTGTTGGTAGTGTTGGCACTACTGGGATTCCTGCTCAGTTCCCTGGCTGCCAACCTAGGCGTACAAACTCTGGTCGCGATCGGAGAGAGCATAGCTGTGGGTTCTTTAGCTGCCCTTGCAGTTTGGACGTATACCAGGTAATATTCAATTCGAAATTAGCGAAACTTAGAATTTTCAGGAAAAACTGCTTGAAAAAATTATATGCATTTCTTGTTACATTACAGAATAAGCGGGAACTTGCGGGACATCGGCTTACAAATAGATGGCGTGGCAGAGACGATACGAAACTATGTACGTATTAAGAACTGTGTTTAAAACACTGAGGTTTGTGGAGTCGAAAAGTGATTCCTCTTGATATATGATTTTGGATATTGTAGCAGATATATCTTATTTATGAATTTTAATTGCTAAATATTAATTGATAGATTTTGAATTGAGTCATGTTGATTACAGATAACAAGACAAGCCATTGGTACTGCGGCGAGACAGCTTACGACAGGAGAAAATGACAAGAAGGATTAGCCGCCATTAAAATCTTATTTTGTTACTAGCGATAACCGTATTTTTCTACTACGTTTGTTGTTTTTTTTCTTACTAAATAAATAATTTGTCATAATAAGTCTTCCAAGCTATATGAATGTATAATAATATATTTTTACATTTTTTTTCCTCTTTTATTGCATATTTGAAGTTGTCAAAAAAATATCAATATAACATTCCTGTGAGCAATAATGTCGCGTTCATTAAATGTTTTTTTTTCCAATTATTAACTTCATTAGCTTTGACGCTCTCATTGTGTGCTACCTTATGAACGGAGCAAGTTATAAGATGGCGTACCAGGAGAAGTACATTATTAATTTTAGACAGATTTGACTAAAATTTATTTGTTCGGTAGTAAATAAAAAAGCATACGTCAACGTAAGAGTATATTTTCAATCTAATATTTACACACGCTCCACGATTTCAACAAAAATTTAGGCTAAAATTAAAAACTATCCTAGGTTACTGAAAAATTGACGTCTTATTAAAAACATAATTCGTTCTCCACTCTCCACCATGCCCTATACATGCAGACATCGAGTCAACGTTATTTACAAAATATCATTGAAAATCAAGCAAATAAAATTAACAATCTAATAAAATCTGTTGTTTATATAAAAATTTAAGAAATATAAAATACAGTAAATCATGATTTCACTAATATTGTCTGAGGCTGTAGCCAAACAGCAGCTGGTTGTTCGAGCATTGCCACTTCTTTTATGAGAGCATGAAATTGTGCAAAAGAATTAACAGAGGAACCAGCCGATGCAGGCAAAGCCATTTTAGTTTGGCACAAACATGGGAGTATTACACACATGACATTGTAGTGGAAAAGTGCCAAATTAGGTATTGCATTGCTAAAAGGACAAAAATTTAGAAGACTTTCGTGGTCTGACGAGAACCAATAATTACTAATAAATGCTAAAAACGAATCTCCGCGGCGCTAGAGATTAGCAAGACGTGCTTGGCACATATAAATAGGGAAAAACATTTCTATTGCAATCCGATTCTCCCAAAAGCAGGCACTTACGGTTTTATTTACATCACTGCGGGGTATTTTAAAGCAAAATTTTTTCAATGTCAATTTTTTTCTTCTATACAAAACGATCTTAATAATGCTACGTTAAGCAACTTACATGCAATATACAAAAGCTTGTTATACCAATATTGCTTTCTTCACCCCACTGATCTGTCAAACGTAAAATGATTTTGGGTCTTATAAACTGAAGCACAATTTAAGAAATTTGTTGGACTAAGTATTCAGTAATAGGAATTTAAACATTATTTGTAAGTTCAAGTAATTGAATGTTGAATGGCCAAACTTAAGTAAAGATAGATACTCATATAACACATGTATGGAATAAAGTTACAAAAGGTACAGAAGAGAGCATTAAAACCTTAATGGAAAACTGAGTTATTGTAATGCAATCAACAGATTATATAATATAAAAACACAACCACTTATTAAATTCCAAAAACCCATCTAAGAAAACAGTTAAAACATTATTACTTTACTTAAGGTAGCAATTTCTCTGCAAATAAGCTACAAGAAATTATATTTTGAATAATTCTAAACAGTTTAGCGAACAAAAAAAACTTCCAAATTACAATAACAAAATAGATACTTGGCACATCCGAAAACAAAATCAATAAATATTTTTGAATGAGAAAAGTTCTGCGAAACAATATTAAGTACTTCTAACAGCAAAGTGCAATACAACAAGTGAACTGCCTCGTTCATAAAAATTTGTGCTTAAAGCAAACTTGCTTGAGTGAGTGTTGTCTATCGGATCTCCTGCCATCATCATGAGCACGGTCAGAAATTGAATCCAATTTATACAAAATCAGATTAATCAAGATATATCTATATTCCGGTATTACACAGTACAAAACCCAAACCACCATCACCTATTCCACCCAATGAGGATACCAGCGAAATATTTTAAACATTTTAACTTGTACCATACTTTTCGCTACATAAATAATTTTTCACCGGATTCCATTTTCCTTAATGCACCGGCTTAAAAGGGATAACAATAAAATGAAATTTTTCAATGAGCACTGGCTTCGTGAACGTTAAAGATCACTGATTTATTAAAACGACGCTTGAGCTCACCTTAAGTAATTGGCAAAAGCGATGATTAAGTATTGCCTTATTCACAACCTGGTTTATTTGTCACTTGCAACACCCAGCGTTGCGACTGCGCGTCGGAAACGGTACCACAGCTCTAGTTTTCCCGAGAGTAATAAAATTGAAAATAACACCGGTTATACATGCAAACACGGCTTGTATGTGTAGATTTTTCGATTTCAACACTGAGTCCGGACACTTAAACAATTTTAAATCACTAATTGCAGTCCCTGTATTTCGCGGATAGCTCGCAGCGGGGGGCGGGCATCACAAGTGCTTGTGCTTGCCGTTGGCGGTTGGCGCAGAGACCCTGTCCGCTGCCGCCGCCGCTGCCCGCTCCATTCCCTTCTCCAGCCCCGCCTGGTACACCGGCTTCATCACCTGCAATTCGACCCGAGCTCAGTATCCCCGCACTCAATTGATCCATTTTCAAGCCGTTCAACACACGATACTTACGTTGTCCCAAAGCCAATTGGCGGCGTCGTCTATCGTCACGCCTAGTTCTCTCATTTCACCGCTGTATCTGTAATTTCACCAACAAACTTAATACTCCATGTTTGCCATTAACCGAAGACCCAGATCCGAGAGGGTGGTACTAGTCTCACCTGATATAGGCCCAGAGCACCAGCGTCAGCAGCGCCAGCCCCATGCAGAGGTTGCAGAGGTTGGCCAAAGGGTAGAGCCCCACCAGCCCCAGCACTCCGCTGAGCACGTAGAAGGCCAGCGCTATGGCGAAGAACACGGACGGCGTACGCGCAGCCTTGAAGATGTTTTTGCTCTCGTTGTGGGCGCGGAACTGCTGGAAGTGGTCTTCGAGGTCCTGGAATAGCGGATATATTGATTTAGTATTTCGTTCAATTTTCTGATAATCAGAACACCTGGCTAAAAACCAAACCTGTGTCAGCTGCTGACAATAAGCCTGGCTGAACTCATCTCCTCCCATTTTCCTCTTGGCCCTGAAGGCGTGGAGCGCCTTATCCCGGATCCGCTTATGTTCGGCCTCCAGGAGTTGCGCCTGGAGATAGGGCTTCGCCCCACCGCAAATCTCCTCCATCAACGTCGTGTACACTTCGCGTGCTTCTGCCACGGCTGTTAGGTTGTTTGCTTCGGCTGTAGCCTGAAGCAGATTTTATTTTTTTATTAAACTAATATGACATAACATTAGTGACACTAGAGCGTTGTACGTTTATATATAAAAGGCATTTCAAGGCAAGGACAAAACAAAGGCTCTTCATTTCATGGCACATATGTAACAATAATAAACATAGGCTCACCACAAGCATGCTCTTAGGTTCGGGCAAATCATTGCCCTTGTAAATGTTCATGTAGGCCTTGAAGTACAGCAAGAGGTCCTTTGCCCTGACTCGCTGCCCGTTGATCTCCTTGACCACCAAGTTGTCTGGGGCCAGCAGCATCGGCACCAGCTGTTGCAGGGCTCGCTTGAATTCCACCTCAATGTCTGGAATGGGAATTCAAAAATAAATCACTTACTAAGATCTAAGATTTTATTTTAATATGACGTGTTTTGATTACTTGTCCCTATTTAACGAACAGTACAGTATGTAAACGCGTGCGTACGTCAACGTACGTGGTGTGTACTTAAAGTGGAACGCGGATGAGATTGTATATACAATTACCAGAAAGTCGTCCATCAAAAGTGGGACTGGTAGCGACCCTTAGTCCCGGGTGAGGCATGAGGAAACACCCGATCTCTGCAAAACATGAAGTGATGTGTTTGCGCAGAGACTGCAGCTCAGGATGCTGCTTGTCTGATACCTGTGACATAACATTATAGAGGATTATCTTATTGATTCCATTCAAACTGAGTATCGTAAAATAAAATTATGGAAAACGAATGTACCTTTAGCCTTCTGGAAAGTATGACCTGTCCCCCGCTGGCCCCGTAAGGGGCTTCGTAGGGGAAGCTCCAGTCCCTAACCACGAACTGGAGCCTTTGGAACGGAGTCCTGCCGCCGTCTTCCAGGGCCAAACGTCCGTATTCCGTAAACAGCTGGAATCACATTGCAGCTGTCATTATTTTTGGAACAATAGTGATAAAAGTCAGAAACTCCTACGAGAGCTGCCGTTTAAATCCAGTCGTTTTTTAAACATCTTCTCAACTTATTCATCTTTTTGAAGTTAGAATTTTTAGATTGCCCGAATAGTTTTATTATAACTATTCAAATGTGTCCAAGACTACAGAACTTTAAGATCATTTCTGTGAATTATGATGCAGCAACATGTGAGTAGAAAAAAACCTGCTCGGAGAATTTAGCTTTTTGTGATTTGTAATATCTCGTTGACCCACATTTGCTAAATTTGCACACTAAATGAGGGTAGTCGCAAAATAAATGTTTAAATAACTTGAACGCATGGAAAAGTTTATTACATATATATCGCGGCGAATTCTTTGAAATCAATAATCTATAAGATTGTCTACACTTATTTCAAACGACGCAAGAGTCAGCCCCCATGTGAGAATATTTTAAGTTTCTAGCTCCCGACGATAACTTTTACTCCAATATTAAATATTTCTCGATTATCCCATAATATCCTTGCCTTATTAACTACTATTGTTGTATCTGGAAATACATAGAATGTAAAAATACCTGTAAATGTTGAAGGTCGTCCTCCTGTATATTTTGCGACAGGTTGTAAATCTGCACAGAGGAGAGCATTGTCGATAACGCAAACACAGTGGCACAGTCCCGAACCGTCGATTCGCTGTCGAATGCCCCTTGTGTGTCCAACAGTATTATAGCTACCTACAATCAAAGCATCAGTGAGTAAATCAAATACCATACAACTCATTACACGTAGCGTCGGCAAACAAATGAACACCTCCTCGCCATCAGCCAGTGTGGCTTTGAACACCTCGGACCACATGAGTATGCCCGTGGTGTCACGTTCGGAGCCGCCTCGCCAGCTGAACCCGGCCAGCGGCTCGTCGTCAGAGCCCAGCCAATCCCCGCCGCCACCGCCGGATCCATACTGCAATACGAATTTTTAATTGATGATGGAAACCTTGAAACTTTACGTTGATCGTTCAATTGTGAGTACCACACTCGCCTTGTGATGCATATACCGAAGAAAGAAGTCAAGTAGGAACGATTTGCCCTTCCTAAACGCGCCCGCAACGGAAATGACGACGACGGATCTGTCCTTGATGTCATCCTGCAGCAGCAATTCGGCCAAAGCGTCTTCATCTAAGACAAATGTATGGTCCGGTCCTGTGTTGACCACTTGCACGCCGTGTGGACCCTTGCTAGCCGGCGACGGCTTTTCTGAAACTATAAATTCAGAAAATTACCCAGAGAAATTTTATCTTTAGATTTGATAAGAGTTACGATGGCACCCTACGATTGTATAAACATAGCAGAATTTATTACAACGTCAATACTAATTACTTTCAAAACTACTGCGTTAATTGGATTAAGCTCAAGTTTTATGCGAGCAAGAGCTTATCTAAAGTATTGTTTATTCGCACATAGCAATGGCGTTAAAGAAGCGTACATAATGCGATGCCTTTAAGAAATATTACGTAGAAGATCTGGTATTAAGACGAGAACTTTTCAATGGTAACTTATAGTCTGATCCCAACAATGGTTGGTGCCCCGGCAATCGATGGATCGATTGCTATTGTATAATAGCAGTATATCTATGACATATTCTGTAATTCGAAATGCGCTTAAGGCATTATGCTTTCTGATGACACATGATTCAGTGCGAAAGCGTTATTTGTTCCGCTCTCGCGGTCACACAACCTTTAATTTTACGCACTCAATGTTATTTATACGCTACATGTAGATGGAAAACATGTATCAGTTAGCGGAATTTAAGTCCTGGATGCAGCTCAAGATTCATAAAGATTCGTGACATTACATTTTTGATATAGTATAAAGCGACTTTATTTACATACGCACAATGTTCAATAATTTGAAATAAATTTTCATATCAAATGTGTCTGATGCGTTTAAATTTTAACACCTAAGAAGGAATTCGATAGTTTAAACCGCAGGTGTCTTGAACGTCTCACACGATATTCGTGCGAAATGTTCATATATAACCTTCATCACAGCAGGAACTATTCAATTGTGACCTTTTCTAACATTAAGAGGTAACGTATTTTGAATATGTAAGCCAAAGAGCTGTTAAAGGACATTTCATATATCTCTCACAATAATAAAAATGAAAACTATATTTCACATGAATTAGATAAATTGTCAGCGATGCGAAAACAATAGATTGACAGTAAAATCGACGTGTATTCACAGGACTTTAGACGAAGCACTGACAAAGCGTTTGTCAGGACTTACTTTACGGACGATGAAAACCCTCGCAAAATGAAGCTATTACTCAAAACGCCACAGTGGACATGTACAAACGACAACATTCCACATTTGTGTTTCAACGGTCTAAAGACTTTAGATTAAAGTTTTGAAATGTAAAAATAGCTTAAAAATATCGTAGCCAGTTCTTAAAGTATAATTATTGCAACCTTCGACTTGTTCATAAACGACGCTTAAGCGAATGTAAACCTACACAAAAGCTTATTTGGAAGGCCATCGGAATAAACCCGTGCGAAATATCCATTACAATTTGAATATTTTTTAAAAATCACATCCATTTCAGGTCTGAGCTATCAAGTCAAATACCATCGAAATATGATTATTTAATCAAGGCTTTTACTGAATGCTGAGTGCGTAAAAAATAAATCTCCTCTTAAAGATTTAGTAAGATGCTTTCGTTATTTAAATATAGATATAATTTGTTTAACTCGCCTCAAGACATTGGACATCGCGTTAGCAAAATAAATGACGTAAGTTTTAGAACATGGTTAGCTCAACATAGCAGTAATTGTAAGAAATCTGCACGCATAGTAGTAAGTAAAATAAACGAACATTAAAATCCTTTTGAATAATTGACCATTGAGGCATTCACACATGCTGTCAAGTCCACTGAACAAGAATCCTCTCTATAAATCGTATAACATTACTATAAAACAACTAAAAATTGTACTAACCACTAAAGCCATGAGTTTGACAATGAATAAAGATTTTTTTTGCAAATATTGCAGACACTAAATACTATGTCAAGCTTATACACAAGTCGAAGCGGAGAAATAGGTTTTAGGATCCAGTTTTGAAAAGCATACAACAAGCTCGCAATAGTGACACTTACGATCTATATCAATAACATCTTTCTTATGTTTACGGTTGATCTGCAAATTAAGTCTGCCAATCACTTGATCGCCTGTAAATAAAATGCGCTTACACTAAACTAGAAGTGACATTATTAAAGATAGGGAGCGAACGCAGGTCATCAAGTGAATGAGACCAACCTGCTGTTTATATGACAAGTAGCAGTTATGCAGCTTTACTAAATACTGCTTTACATCATCAAATCTGGGAAGAATTATGTAAAGCCATACAATGTGGTGTATGTTAAATTATCTGAACATATTAAATAGGTGGGCGTTTTTACGGTATAGGGATATATAATTGCATCTAAAGTACATAAAATATATTGACATATAGTAAATATAACGTTTGCACAAACAAAACCCTAGATAAGCATGAACATTCACATCGTGTAATTCTCGGAAATGTATGCTCAGAGAATGTGAAACGAAAAATGATTGACAGGAAGTCATTGTAAATTAATCATGAAAGCTTAGCTTCCAATCTAAAGGCAGATGAATGTATGCCTTATTCACAACGGAATAGGATATAATATTGTCTGTTAAATCCGAGAGAGCAAGTTCATATCGAATTTCTAGCAAACACGGTCAATTCTAATTTAGTTTTTAAGAATCAAGTACCATATCATTTTGGTTTAAAAACATACTTAACTTGTTTAGCTAGCTTTGTAAATATTTTTGTATATTATGATAAAAGTCAAACATTAAATACGTCATATAGAAGACCAGAAACGTACCTGTTTTTAAATTTACGTAAACGATCTTACATTATTCAATCGTTAAATATTGACTATTTTCAAACTCGTCAAATCTTTGTAAAGCAGCATCATGCCATTAATATGGCACCAGGTGTATCCTGGCTAATCTCCAGCCACGGTTATTGACATGGTCAGCTTGGGAGTTAGCCAGAAACATGACTACCTAGATGCTTTCTCTGACGCTAAGCTAAGATTTGACCTGGTATGAAGAGAATGTAGATATTTTAATTTAACGAAAACAAGTCTGCTTTAAAAACACCATGTATTTAGAATACGCTAAACCAGTTACAAGTGTACGCGTTTCTTTCCTCTTGGGTTAGGAATTCAAAGCCAATTAGTATGTTAGAACGTCGTTAGGCACCAATGTCGATTAGATAAATACATCCTGTGCTTTCACTCGCTTCTCCAAACATATAACTTCAATTATTTTAAAGATTCTAAGTTAGAATAGATAATTTCTTTACATACAACAATCAATTCATACTACTGGCTTTAAACCAAGTATTTTTTTAAACAGTATTTAGACAGACGGATATTTTAAAATAAATTAATTGGCAATTTCTTTGTATACAGTTCTGAAGGAATGCGTAATGCATCGTTATAAGATCTGCGAAAAGGTGACATAATCTCCAGTCGCAAGCCGTTGTTCTCACTATCCAGTTTTTCTTGTAAATTACACCTGTATCGATTTTGTATTTTATTTTTTACACCGATCAGGTTTTAGCAAGGAAAAAACTCGCTCGCAACCATGCGAGATGTGTGATTTTTAAACTCGACTTTACGAAATTGTATTCTGTGAGTTTTAAAAGTTAAAAAGAATAGATTTATTGTAACATTACAAATATTCCGGCACACGTTACAGTTTTCCGATGAACTTTGTCATTATAAAACAACGAATTCTATTGTTTTTTCAATTCAATCAAGAATTGATGTTTAAGGTGCTCAATTCGATTTGACACCTTGCCTTTTTAGTACATAACATATGATTTTCTATTGGTTTTAGCGAAACCTATGGTGTGAAAAGTTCCGTTACCTACATATTAACATACTTTCTACACAGCTGATTGACTCCCATATCTACGCAGACGCAGCCACTATCCGGCATACATTATCGCGAGCCAAAAATATTTTACATATCCCCAATACACGTTGCCAACTCACTATATCTTTATTCTATAACGCTATCAATTTGTAGCCGATTCCCATTTCAAACGTTATCGCTTTATTATATTTAAAACACTCGGGCTTACATTATGAAAACGAATATCAAATATATCATTCGTAGTGGCATTTTTTATGGATTTTGAATATACAAAGGTATATCAACTTCACATCACGCAATGTAAATTATATCGTTGTATTTGTTTAAGCAGGAGCTAATTAGGCGTAAAATTAAATTACATGGCGACGTCTTGAAATGCGTTTCGGCCAATGACCGATAATAATGTGGGTCACGCGGCAGACCCAACTGTGTCACGTGGATTTGTGAACTTCCATAAATAATCCTTTGAGGAGCAACGATAAATTATTTTCCATGCCTCTATAGCTACACGCCAATATTAAACGCAATACATTCGCGATCAAAGTCGAACCGGCTAGATTTCTACCATTTGCGTTGATTTCACCACTTGATGAGTTTCATCTGTCAAAATCTATATGAGTAAATAATATTATTTGTTATTTGTATGGTAAGATTAATATGATATAAATTGAATAATTGTAACTTATATTCATTTTTTTTTTTCATTTCATATTGAACTCGGAAAAACCGAGTTTTGAAATTAAAACGACGGGTCAGTGGCAATATTTATAAGAGTTCACGTTTGTTTGTAAAACAATTAGACTACAGCATTTCCGTTAGATTTAGGTGTTAATCGAATATGAGTCGGTGGAGCAGGCCATGCAAGCGATCATATCTGATTTAACTTTCTATCAGGCCATACAAGTAACATTGTATTTATACAATACGTAAAAATATGTACTATTTTACTATTTGGATCTCAAAAATAAATAAATATATAATATTACATTTTTAAATTCCGATTTCAATGTGCATTCTGCTAACAATTTGTGCAAACATCCTCAATTTGATTGTAACAACGTTAGGTTTATAGAGCTATGCGTATTTTAAAGTCTCACATTAGGAGCCTGAGCAACATTCAGAACTCAGCAGAGATGAATTGCGAAATTTATTTACGAATAAAGAAACATCTATGACGTCGACTATTGGCGTGATTATCTCGCCAAGGAGCAGAATTAAACCTATTATTACATTCATAACGTAAAACTTAACTGATTGAAACTTGTACTGATGAAATTTCTAATGTAATGGTCTCTTTTTTTAATATACTAGTCAATGTTAATTTGGTAAAAAAACAAATACTTCACTAAAGTTAAAATCGCATCGATTGATAATGCAACTTCGCGTTTATATGCAACATTATATATGCAAAACAATTTAATCACCCATCGCGTTCGAAGTGCAATCAATTATAAGAAAAACGTAATTGAGATAAAGAATGTCAATTGGTGTCATAAAGTAAGTTATATTTATTAAGATGTGTCAATCAATCGAAAACAAAAAGGCTTTAATAACAACATCGTTCAGTTTTAATTCGCCATAACTTTGAAACGAAACGAAAAAATATTGTTTTTATAATTTATCGATCTACGTATCGCTGTTTGCTATTTTATATGTATGGTATGTATTATCAACCATAAAGCACCAATTAACGTCTAGCAACTAATCTTTGGATTAAAATGTGCCCGCAGCACATCAAGAAAATAAATACAAGGAAAGACGCATTGGGCGAAATGCTTTTTTTAGCGTTATTTATTGAACAATAGCCGTGTCTTACAAACGGTGTAGGTAATAAAATGCATTATTGTTCTATAAAAGTTAAAATCGTGAACAATAAATACAGGCTACGTATGACGTTAAGTCGACCTCACGAGAGGTGAAGGACCAACCAAACTAGTTTTTATGAGACTTTTTAAATTAATACATACACATTTTTTGTAACAGTCAGATCTTACAATATTTCAAAGATAAATCTGTATATAAATAGGTTACTTATTGGTGTATTTATATATGATTTTCAAACAATGTTAAATGCATAAATGTGAAAAAAAGGAAAATTTCATTGTTGTATACATATTACTGCTGAAGTCTTAATTTCAGATTATTACTCAAATCTTTCATACTAAAATTGTTAAAACAAAGATTTGATTTAACAGTTCAGTAGCTTAATTTATGCACAATTACATTGCAATTTACAACTTGACTTGCTAGGTTACATAATGTTCACATTTAAGGCAACAGAAAATCATGCCATAACCACCTAGGTAATTTTATTATGTAGGAAAATGTAACAAAGCCTTTATAGAATCAAAGATGAAACAAAGACTAAAGTAATAATTTATAAAAATTACATTAAATGTATACTGTAATTACAACTTTGGTGATATAAAGTAAAAGATAAAGATAATCTTATCAGACTAAATTCAATAGCTCAGTTTTTGATCACCTGCAGTAGATAATTTAATTTATTTATGATCCTTATTGTGCCATATCAATGCAAAAGTACCACAGATTGTATTCATAGCACTTTATACTATATAAGCAAGATTTTATATAGTCATTGAGATTTATATATAAACCTACACCATTTACAGAGATGAGTAAAGAAAACCTAATAATTAATAAATTAGCCAAAGTAGTAAATTAATTAAGAGAAAGTATAAATTATTTTTTCAATATATGCAAAATTTTCAAATTCATTGTATATTATATATCAGATTGTACTAAAATACCTAGGACTTTCTCTTGAGTTTTTAAGTAATCTATAAATCGTTGTAAAGCTCCAACAAAGCCTTTGTTTACATGATTTTATCAAAAAAATATTATGTGCATTCAATCAAATACTATAAACTAACAGTTAACATAAAATATTTCTTGTTTTATACAATGTAAAATAACTAAGAAAACAATATTATGTTTTGATTGCAAGGTCATGTTAACCTTCATAATAATTTCCATACACGCGAGAGGTTAAAGAGTAGTTATTATTTTGGATGATACGAGACAACGAATACAATCTGTGTAAGATTGATAACAAAAACACTTACGTGATGAAAGGCTTCTATCCAAACCTCCCGTCATTCTAGCGCCCTCCGATCACTCTTTAATTCATTCAAAGTGTGAGGAGATTAGAACTGCTAGATTCTTGTCGGTGGTCACCAAAATCCAGGCAGCAATTATAAAAAGAACCCATTTTCAATGTCACAAGTTACACGAGGGTAACTGGCGCGACACAGAAGGTGCACCAACCACTGACATAACACGCACTCTCAAATATAATTGAACAATTATTACCTTCTTCCTCATGGATATTCGATTCCCGATGTTTGTATTCTTCGATATCTGCCATGACCAATCTTTATTTATTTCGCGAACTGACTTTGAACATAGCGAGAACCTAATTTTTCCAACACGACGCAGATCCACTTGTCATAAAATACAGTGTTGTCATTCGATTGATGACATTTAAGCTCGTGGATTAATAACTACTCTATACAGATTATTACAACTGACAAAAAGCATGATTTAACTAACATTTTCACACCATATTAATCTGATTAATTCAAGATAAAAAAAATAGTAAAAATTTGAAGCAATAAACGGTTAAATTTCAAAACCCAATTATATCCGCAACCTCAACAATATAGTTTATACATTTGGAATTGTCAGACATCATCTGTCATAATTACTTCATCATTCCCTATTCGGAGAGGTGTCAAATTTCTTTGTAAATGAAGAACTAATAGCGATTGCGAACTGGAATCTTATTCTTATTTCCTAATTTTCGTAAGACCAGTTTTTTTTTCGAAATATATTTAGTATTTAAATTGCCGAAAACCCTTATAACAATGCAGGTAAATTGTTGTTGCTGTTGTATTTATGTCTTTTAGTTGAAAAAGTATACTTAGAAGATGTGTTTATTTTAGAATCCCAATGAAGATACAGAATGGAACGATGTTTTACGTTCTAAAGGTATTTTGCCTCAAAAAGAAAAGGAAGTTTCAGAAGATGAAATAGTTAATATGATTGAGCAGACAATACAACAGAAACAAGCTGAAAGTAAGTCTTTATGGTCCATTGATTTTTAATAGGTTATAGACATCTGCTAATGTTTATAGTTATAATATGAATTAAAACCAAGTGGATTTTACTAGAATGGTATGTAATCATTATTGTTCATATGAAAATTCATAAATTTACTACGATAAAGTTTTCGTTTCTTGATTTATTCAAATATATTATTTTCCCCTCTGTTACACTATGAGTATGGTATATCATACAGATTTTACAGAAGAAGATACCAAGATGCTTTAAAGTTTAATTGACATTAAACAATTCTAGAGGATAAACAATTATCAGAACTGGACTTGGATGGCTTAGATGAGTTGGAGGATTCAGAGGATGAGGCAGTAATAGAGGAGTATAGAAGAAGAAGAATTGCTGAACTAAAACTTTTAGCAGAGAAACCCAAGTTTGGTGATGTCAGAGAGATCTCAGGGCAAGATTACGTACAAGAAGTAAACAAAGCTGGTGAAGGCATCTGGGTTGTTATACATTTATATAAACAAGGGTACATTACATATATTTAGATACATTCATACAAATGTATCAAGGTAAATAGTTTCGTGTGTATTATTTGAGCCAATTAATTAAGAAGAAACACTATTTCTTTTCCAGTATCCAGCAATGTGCTTTGCTCAACCAGCACCTTAGAGAATTATCTGCTAAATATCCAGGCACAAAGTTCTTGAAAGCAATTGCACAAACATGCATACCTAATTTTCCTGAACGGAACCTGCCCAGTGTTTTTGTGTATTTTGAAGGTGATCTCAAAAAGCAGTTTGTTGGTCCACATGAACTTAGAGGCACTTCTTTGACATGTGATGGTAAGTTTTTAATATATAGTTTTACCAACACTTGAATCTATGGAATCTTTGTTTTAAAAAAAAGATTATCCCCACCACTAAAAAGTTGTATTCATTTTTAATTTCAGAACTTGAGTTCTTACTAGGCAAAGTGGGTGCAGTTGATACAAAAATTAAGGAAGACCCAAGACCTAAGATTAAAGATAAACTTTTTGAAGACCTTGGCAACAATGACTGGTGACGTGATTTTGTGTTGTGGCTTTATTTATTATGTGAAGTACAGATGTATTTCCTTTTTTAAGTATTATATTTGCTTAGGATATAATAAAGATATATACTATAAATTTCTTGTTAAATAGGTTAATATACAAACAAATATTAAACAGTTTTGTTAATAAATCAAACTGCTACAAATTCATGTATATATGATAGCTAATCTAATAATTGTATTGTTTCAAATGGGGTGGGTCACTTTTTTAAGAGGCATTAAAATTTGACTGCCAGAGAGCTGATGTGGGTAACATAGTACTGATAAAATATAAAAATTTCTAAGAATTATAGTGACTTATTATAATTTTATTACTTCAAAATTTATTATTTATTATTACATACAGATTATTCATTGTTTTCTCATGTTGGCGCCATTACATTTTTTATTATTTTCTGATATTGAAATTGAGTGGGGTGATAAAGAGAACAGAATCGCTGTGATTTCGTTACACAAAGTAGGTATGGAGCCCAATGCAATTTTTAAAACTCCATATGCTTGGTATAAGCAAAATGTTTGTATACCAGGCTATTAATCAAGGTACAATGAGACCTCCTCTCTTTGAGACAGAAAAAGATCTGGCCGTCCACGCTGTGTTCGTACGGAAAAAGTGGTTAAGGCAGTAAGAGAAAGAATTCGAAAAAATCCGGTTCGAAAACAAAATATTTTATCTCGGGAGATGAAGATGATGCCCCTAGAACCATGTCGCGTATTTTAAAAGACGACTTTCAGCCTATAAGAGACGTAGTGATCATTTTCTAACTGATAATTTAAAAAAGAATAGGGTGCTAAAATGAGGGGGTACGCAAAGGGAGGTCACAGAAAAATTTTGTTTACGGATGAGAATATCTTTACAATTCAACATCATTTTAACAAGCAAAATGACCGTATTTATGCTCAAAGCTCTAAGGAAGCTTCCTAATTGGTTGAGAGAGTGCAACGTGGGCACTATCCGACGTCAGTGATGGTTTGGTGGGGTATTAGCTATGAAGGAGTGACTGAGCCATACTTTTGTGAAAACGGTATCAAACCGTCGACACAAGTAGTAGGCTATTAGTAGGTATTCATAAAAGACAGGAGCGAACTCATTCCTATGCAGTGATCATCAACTTAAAAGGAAAAATCTTCAGCAAGAAGAGGATAAAGAAGGTCCTCTACGATCCGCGGGGGACGTGTTGTGTCAATATTCATTTCGCTCAGACGCTTTAGTTGGAATGTTAATTAAAAAACTTGTGACACTCGTTTAATAAATGATTTTCATTAATATATTTAACATATTGGTTTAATTAATGTGGTGAATAAGTAATAAAGGATTTATATATTTGTTATTATTTTTATTTGAACCAATTATATTTGTATACTAAGACTTTTAAAAACACTGTTAACATATCAAATTAATGTACAAAATATCTTACAATGTGTAAGCCAAAAGTGCATTTAATGTACAAACTTGGCTCTTACATCTCTAGTTCCAAGATCTCACTTTTATCTGACTAACAAGCCCTCAGCAAGTTCAAGGCCGACACACACTTAGCTAAGCAGCTGTCGACGGGGGCCCTTGAGCGCATCCCCAGTTCGAATACCGTGTCTAAAAGTTTAGCTCCGTGCTCTTGTATCCCACACACCAGATCTGGCAGCTTCTCCAACACACTCGCCACCACCTCTGGTTGGGGCGACTCCAGACATTCCAGGATTGCTTGCAGGCCTGGAATTCGCATATTCATATCATGACCACGACTAAAAAGCGACGCGAATGAAACCGTGAGAAACGTGTCATACCCGGTCTCGTATCAGGAGCAGCAGGTAGGAGCTTCGTCAGCAGCGACAAGGCAGCGGTCCTCAGCGGGGCGTGAGGCGAAGCGGCGAGCGGAGCGGCGCAGCGCAAGATGGCGTCCGCGCTTCGGGGACCGCCCCATGCCCCGCCGCGGCGTACGCCCCACGCCTCTATCTCCTGTCGATGGTATGCATACATGACACTCGGTTTCAGATAACCAAAAATGTTTCAACTGAATCTTGTGTGTAACCTGTAGCAGCCACTGCAGTTCGTCGGGCGTGGCTCGTCTCCGCTGTAGAGCCGTGAGGGCGTGAGGGGGCGGAGTCACGCTGGCACTGGCTTCGCCACTCACCACGCCGCTCAGCGCTGGTTGATTCCTGCTTGAAAGCTTTTCTTTAAAAATTTTCTATTATTTAGAATTGGAAACATATTATGGTTTTTTAATACCTTATATTATTTCGTGTTCAATATAGCCAAATTGGCTGCTCAAAGAAAAAGCTTGAGCTGAAAGAAAACTTTAAACTCACGCGATACCGTCCCGATGCTTGTGCATAAGCGCGGCCGCCCTCTGTGGGCGGGCGGCAAGGTAGCGGCGCAAGAGGGCTGCCACTCGGTGGGGCAGAGCGCCCGAGCCGCCGCCCCCGCTGCACACCATGCTCAGGAAGCACTCCAGGATGCCGTGGATCTCCTCGCTGAACAAGTTTCGAGTTAGGACATAGCTTTGCACGGGAACTGCCTCTTCCGTTGAGCACATACGCACCTGGCGGGGGCGGCGAAGAGCTCCCTGTCGGGCAGCATCTCCAGCGCAGCCAGCAGGTGGTGGTGGTGCTTGGCCCTGACGCCCCGCAGCAAGGCCCCGGCCAGCGGCAGAGCTCGCTCGCCGGCCCCCACCACGCGCGACCACACTGCGCGGGCGGCGGCCTCTATGCGCCACACTCTGCGCGGAGGTAGGCCGTTTAGTCGTACACTTCAACGAATACAGATGTCCACTCACAGAGCAGTAAGAATAGCGAGCTCACTTCTGCGCGTGCTCCTTGCCCGACTGGTACGTGCTGGGCGCTAGGGCGGTGAGCAGAGTGTGCGAGACCCGATCCGTGGCGCTGGTGGAGGCTGCGCTCAGGGGTCGCACGCTGGGCGGACTCACTTCGGTCTTCGAGCCCGGTCTCTCTTCGCACTCACGCAGCAGCTGAAGGATTTTCGGCACCTGCAGAGAAACGAGGGCGTGCCCAAGTCTGTGTAGGGTTGGGAGGTTGCGGGCGAAGCCAGCGTGTCTACCTTCATATACATAAGCAGCAGCAGCAAGGGGTGGCCCTCGCTGGCAGCCAAAGCGGCGGCTAGCAAGGAGTGAGGCTCGCCGCAGCACCGCAGCAGCAGCGGCAGTCGAGCCTCGATGCGCTGCCGACCGGCTTCCATGGCCGATTCCTGCCACGCCTCTTCGCTCACGTAACGCACCAGGACGCCCAGCTTCATACAACGAGATACTTTATATTCCTTTTACTAGTATGTAGTCGAAATAAATGACAAATCTGCTAGAAGTAGATATAGTAAAAAAAATTCTAAAATGGGACTACTGTCGCAGAAATGGCCAAAATTGAAAAAAAAATTGTATGTGTAAGTGCAAACCTGCTTGTGGGTGAGTCGAAGAGTGTCTTCGGGCACGTAGTGCTTCGGCGTGGCCCTATCCCGACCCTGCCATATCCGGGGGCTGTTCACCAACGCCTCGGCGAAGTCTAGGACCGCCGTCGGGGCCCATTTCCTGCAACGTTCATTTTATCACAGTATTTTTACTGTGCGTCATCATCTATTACTTTCCTATGAAACTATTAAATGGCTTTTCCAAAAATAAAACCTCATTCAAACGGTTAAAGCGCGTGAAATGTTTAGCGCGACTCACCCATCAGGCATCAGCAGTTCCGCGAGACACGCGTGAAGGGTACGCCAAGAGGACCGTTGAGCCATCAGCGTGACGAGCAAAGGCCGCCATCTTGCGCCGCCGCTCACGAACATCACCCGCATCTGCAAATTGGGCCTCTCATGTAATTTTATTCAACTAGTGTTAAGCTGATTTACACCCAGTTCAAATGTATGTACGTAAGGTAGAAAAGCAGAGGCAAACATTAATACTTACGAGTTTCGAAAGTGTTTCCCTGTGCAACTCAGCGAGCCAGTCCAGCAGCAGGCCACACCCCAAAGTGCCGTCGGAGAATATCGACGCCGGCGCAACTGTTTGGCCGGGCTCTTCTTTCAGCTTTAAAAAAATTGTAAGTACAGCTATTTAAATTCACATTACACTCAACGTAGATCACAACAAGAGATGTACTCAATACGGACATGTTGTTCGCACCAGGGATCCTACTCTACGTTCAGGTATTAGAAAGTCAGCCATACAAATCTTTCGAAGCAAGTCTAACAAATTTGAACATACCGTCGAATTATACTTCCCGTCCTGGTTGTTCTGCAACAGCTGCGTGATAGAGTCCACGACCACCTGCGTGTCCTGAGTCTCAATGATGTGGTTTCCTATGGTTTCCAGTGTGCTCGCCGTCGCCGACTCGAAAGCTAACAACGAATTAAAGTGAGATTACTTTATTGGATTTCTAACACAATACATCTTCCATTTGTTTTTACCCATGATAATCTGTTCCTTGGTGGCAGCGTTCGGCAGAAGCGGAAGCGGCGTGTCGAGCGTACGCGCCACGCCCGCGCCCGCCCGCACCGCTTCGTACGTCGGGCCCCGCACGTACGACATGAGGGCCAGCAGGGCGCCACACACCTGCCGATCAAGTGTTAGAGAGCTGTGACGAGGGCTAACGAACAGCCACATCAAGCCTAGCTCAACTTCAATGAGTATCACCTCGCTAAGTCCGGGTGGCGCCGCGTGAACTAAAGTCCTCAAAAGGGGAGCGGAATAGGCCGACCGAGATAAGAATCCACGCAACGCTTCCGCTCCGCTCCCCGCCCCGCTACTCGCTACGCGCAAGAACTCGAGCGTGCTGCGAGTGCACGGCCCACCGCCTAAGCTGCTCTCTTGCACAATTTGCTACAGCATCCAGGAATAGGTTCACAATTTGAGGTTAACACAAGTAAAGTATAAACCAAAATTTGTGCATCATTTGCAAATACGAAACCGCTTACACTATTAAGCTGAGTGAAGGCAGTGTCGAGGTCTCCGACGTAGAGCATCGCCCCCGTGAAGAGCGAAGCGAGCAGGGCCGAGGCGGACTCCCCAGTGAGACGCGCCACCGCAGGGGCACACTCCCAGGCCTCCGACACTTCTTCCGGGAGAGCTTCTTCCACGAATAGGGTGTCATCTAAGAATATATATACCAATAGTAGGATGTACCAAAGTAAATGACGAAAGTTAAGCAGCCCCTTAACTCACCGGGCGGCGGCTGCGGCCTCTGCAGCCTCAGCGCAGCGGCGAAGGCAGCCCCGCCGCTGGCGCCGCGCTGCCGCTGCACCCGCAGCAGCTGCGCCATGTAGCCCCTCTCCACCCCCAGGCGCACCACGGCCCCCGCGGGGCAGGCGTCCAGCGCGCTCAGCAGGGCGCTGCAAAGACAACCGTCAGTCGTTGCTCGAGCAGACCCGAAAGAGGCATCAACCAGGGCCACAACCTCATGGACGGCACGGGCATGCCGAATGTTTGTATGAAGAGGGCCAGCTTGTGGGCGGGAAGCCCTCGAAGGCCGGCTTCGAGCAGCGCCGGCCGCGCCGACCGCACCATGTGGAGTCTTAGCCAGTCCGGTAGAAGTACACCCTGCAAGCAGAGCATTTTTCATTGTGGAAATCGAGTTGCCGGCACCCGCTGTAGTCACCCGCTGTGCAAAATACCTCTTCAGCAGACTCCGTAACGATGGTGTCGGGTGCGTCAGCGCCCACCCACATGGTCTGCAGCCAAGAATACATCTCTTGGTTGACATCGACTGAAAGAAAAATCATAAGAATAGATAATACACGTTTTAGCGTATCTTTCTGCGAATAAGAGACACAAGAGTTCTTTAATCTGTACTAACACATGGATGGTCCATAGCAGAGCAGTTTTAGATGCGCATGCGCAGTCACCACATGTAAGATAGCGCGTCGTCCATTTGACCACTGTAAGGTGACCTTTTCTCCACCTGCCCAACTGGTAGCGTCGGAACCCTCCTCTATCGATTCTTGGGGTTCGGGTTGCTGGCCTAGTGTGAGGACCTAGAGAAAAAAACATTATTTTTTTAAAATCTTCCTCAAAACAATTTTTAAATGTTGGATTGAAAATATGTTGCCTGTCTCAGATGCGTGTAGAGGATGGTGGTAGCGGCATGCAGAGCCCGATGATGCGCCCTCTGGTCGCTTCGCCTCTCGGCAGAGGGCAGCACGTGCCCTATCACCGTCGTCCGCTCCATCAGCACTTGGCTCAGATCCTGCCGTTCAAATGTTACATATCAAGAATAACCATCACTACACACATTTATAAGACCTCCAATCAATATTTATTTTTGTATGAAAATTTAAATTCTCCAGTTCTTGAAATCAGCCGATGCTAGAAAGATCGCATCGCAGTGTAAGCGTTCCGTTTGTCGCTTTGGGTATGGAACCCCAACAAACGCACCACATAAGATATGAGAGGTCACTGTCAGCATAGGATGTACTGACCAGGACAGTATCTGTTAGCTCCTCGGGTGGATTATCTGAGCAATGGTCAGCGAGGAATGCGAGATAGGCCGCTAAATGCTCCGGAATGCACTCAACGAGTAAGGCTGCGCGTATGCGTCGGAGGGCCTCGGCCTTCAGGGCTTCCCAGTGACGCAACGATGGCAGTAACGGCAGCCAGGACCTGGAAAAATATTCTTTTAAAAAGGTGGAAATAATGTCCCATTTTTAATTTGGAAACATTTATGGCTTATTTTCTACTTCAATTGGGTTCAGATCACTTACTCAGGATTCACATCGGCATTGTAGTCTAATTCCGTAGTCTCGTCCGACGAGGAGAGGACAAGCTTCAAGCCCTGGAAGCACGATAAGTCATCGAATTAGTTTTAAGATTAGCAAAGAGAAGCGTGTAGTGGTAGCAGACTCACCCTGGTGGCGGAAGCCCTCGTGGGCGCGTGCGCGTGCGCAAGCCGATGCATATAGTAATGCAGCACAGCCCGTGCGCCTTCCTCCGTCTGCAGCGTGCGCCGCACGTGCGCGCACAGCTCACTCGTCTTGCTCGTCTCGCCCGCCCCGCCCGCGCTGCCCGCCGACAGGAATTCGCACAGGCACTGCACTGGGAGTACGCTGGGAAAAGCAGAATAAACGTAAATATATTTATAAGTTGTTTCTTTAACATATGTAATGTTTGAAAACATAATTATAAAAAAAATCTCAGTGTCAGAGTAATTGGTGTCTCAAATGTCTCAAAGTTATTTACCTTAGCTCCAGACGTTCGTGCCGGAGTAACTGATGCAGCCAGGGCATCGCCCGCCGGGTGCCGTGCCTCTCCACCAGCTGCAGCAGCAGCGCTGGCTGCCGGCACAGTAGCCTGCCCAGGCGTAGCTGGGAGCTCAGCGTCTGCAGGGCTTCCAGCACTCCTGCGGGAGGACGTCGAGCTGGGCCCAGGGGCTCCATCAGGGTAAGCTGCAACAATAAATCATATAACAATAGCCTATATACATTTACTAGTAATCACATAGAATAAGGGCTGAACTAGTTAGTACGAACAGTGGTACCTGACTGAGCAGCCTCGAAGAATGTTCAGTGATGGGCAAGGGAAGCTTGTTAGCAGCATTGCTGGCCGCAGCCAAGTGGCTCTCCAGTTGCAGGATAGACGTTCGCTCAGTTTCTATGCGCTCAGTCTCGCCTGGGCCGTTGGTCCATTCTATGGATGGTTTTCTGCAGGTTCCATATAAAAATTAAATCTCACATTTTTCCAGGGGCTGAAATTACCCAAAGTAGAGAAAGTACTTCTACAGTATTGAGTAAATAGAAACAGAGATTTGCTGGATTTATTAATGCATTAAATTTTTTTGAATAGAATTCCAATCTAAATGAGTGAGCTTACCCCGTAATGCAGCACTCAATGAGCGCCCTCAAGGTGGGGTAAGTGGTGGCGGCTCGTTCTGCGAACTGATGAGGGTTGTGAGCTGCCAGCATCGTCAGCACCAGCCAGCCGCGCCAGTACAGCGCCGTGATTGCCAGCGACGGAGCTGTGTACCTTGGCATACATACATTCATGACAGCATCTACTTCTGTAGAGTTAAAGACTGTAGAATTCTTATATGTGGACATACCCAGCAGGCAGCGTAATGTTGTCGGGTGGATGGAATTGGCACAGCTGGAAAATATAATCGGCGATCTCCAGCTTGTCCACTTGCAGGGGCCCATCTTCCGGCGGCAGAGCACACGCCCGCCGAACCAGCTGCTCCAGCAGCTCGAACACCTCTGCCGGGGATACTGGGATCTCCTGGAACATTCAAGCTCACATCGAATCGGAAGTGTGCTCAATTTTGAAATGTGTTGACATGTGCGTACTTTGGAAAGTCCGATGAATATAAGTCTCAGGATGGTGTGCTGCGATAGAGGCGCTTCGCAGCAGAGCCGGTAAGTGAGGGCGCGTTCAGACTCCGGCGGCCAGTTGTCCACTTTGCTGTATGTCTCGGCTGGCTCCACGAACATTATCTGCGGAAATAAAATGCATTCTATTTAATAAGTGGAACTTATAGTGGCCAGTGAGCTAACACTATGCGGCCCACCTTGTTCAGCGCGTGCTGGTAGTCGTGGCGCTGAGGCCGGTACACTCCCACGGCGGTGTCCAGCAGCCAGGCCAGGGCCTGCTGCTGCAGAGCCGCCAGGTTCGCGCGGTAGTCTTGGCAGTGGGCACGCTGCGCCGCCGTCACCAGGCAGCAGCAGCAGAACAGGTCTGCGAGGGACGAAAAGGCACGCTCGCGGATCTACGTGTGATAAATATTACTAAGAACGATTCGTGTATATGAGATGAGCAGTATATGAAATTCTCATTACCTCCTGCGGGGGTTCATGTGGGGGCGGATGAGCCAGCGCATGCGCAAGAGGCAGCAAGGCCTGCGCGTCGGAGCGAGCGGCGCGTATACATTCGCGGGTCAGCGCACGCAGCGGACGCAAGTAGTCCTCTGTTCGCAGAAGAAGCTCCTGAAATGAACATCAGTAGAACAATGTTTTGGGCGACGTAAGCGCTGTAAGAATAGTGGTTGAGGGTACCTGATAAGTATCGGCCATGGCAGCGGGCACGAGCTGCGGCTGCGCATGTATTAGCGCAGCGAGCACGGCCATGTTGTTCGGAGAACGCACGTTCGATAGCTCGTTGTAGATCGTGTGCGTCACTACACTGCGCAACAGAGCTGGGCTCTCTGACACCATCTCCCTGAAAAAGTAAATCAGCGACGGAAAAAATAAGTTTATAGGTATTTATATAACAAGTGAACCCTGCGCGTGCTCGGCCTCCTTTGTATACAACAAAATAATATGTAAAGTAATCTTATCAATTCCAATCACCAAAATGACAAGTGCAACTACTTTAAACTCATTCCTCAAAACACTCCAGTTCATTTCTTCATGATAGTCCATACTATTTTAAATGTAATGTCCGTAATATTTAATTACTTATATTAACAAATTTGATATCAACATCACTGTTTATTTAGGCCAAAAGACCTGCAACACTGGAAATGTCATTTTACTGACTGCAATTAAAAATCGTTCTACAGAAAACGATGATGTCACCTAAGACACGCCTGGTAGGCGCTCTGCAGCGGCTTGGTCTTGAGTCGCATCCGAGCGAGTTGCGCCAAGACCTCGTGGTCGCGCGCCGCGCTCGGCCCAGACGCGCACGCGTTCGCGCACACGTACGCCAGCAACTCTTGCGCCGCTCGCCACGTCTTGCCCGAATGCAGCCAGCCCTCCAAGCGCGACGCCGCTATCATTCGAATCTGGGGGACCGCAACGTGTCATACAAGCGCCACATTCAACTTTTGATACTTATAATAAATGTCTCATGTGTTAGGATATCTTCATAAAGTAATCTTAATTTTGTTTTGTTCACAGTTCTTATTATTAAAAGGCGGCTAAGCGCTTATTCAATATATCTAAATTTGTACCTACCTACATGTACGACATCTACCGGCCATTCCTAGAAGATTCATTCGAGCGCGGGTTGTCGGAAGGCGTGGACTGTCATGTTTAAAAATAACCTTTTTGTTTCGAATAAGTAGCACTTATGTTATTACTGAATTACTGTATACCTAATTAATTAAAATCCTAACACAATGTACATCACAGTGGTTTTAAGTTGTCGCCTATCACTACAATTACCTGCTTATACTAACAAGTCAGAAGTGACACGGTACTGTACAACGTCCACCGGTAAGTGATTTTAATTTGTATATCTTCAAGATAACACATCATTCGAATAAGTATCTACCGACATACATTAAAGAATAGAATATCATCATTATTCATCAGACACATACATAGCATGACAAGTAAACAAAGTAAACATTAGGTTTGGTATGTAAGGTACGTTACAAAAATGTTCCTTACTAAGATACCTAGTACTGATTGATGGTGTCGTAACAAATTAATTATTTACGTTTATTTGCAACACTTACCTAACTATGGAGGACTATTTGGGGGTATCCAAAGCACTATAATAATATTGCAAACTACTGAGTACCTATTATCTTATGATAACTTGAAAAGTTACATTTACTATCTTACCTAAATATACCAAACCAAGATTAAGCTAGCTTCTTAAATAGAATACAATGGTTTTTTTTTGTTAACTAAATGCCAACGCCTTTATTTGACTTTAGTTCTAAATACTTATAAGAGTTTTGGTTTGATGCTTTAGATGTAACTTTGCAGTAATATTAGGTACTCGTAGGCCACGCAGCAGAATACAAAGATGTGCATAATTAGTCCTTACATTTAAAATGAATTAATATGGTTTCATTTCACATTTATTTTACAATCCTTCGATGACAATATTATGTGTGCATACTGAGTGGCTAACGTATTTCCTGAAATACTGACTCGGAGGATAGTCAATGTGAATAACTAAATAATAATAATAATAATAATAAAAAAATGTACAAACATAATACACTAACAAAAATCAAACACGATACCTACTTACATTTAAGTGTCGTGCTATTTATCTGTTGTAATTATTAAGTAACTATTGTGACGATTGAAATGAATATGTACCTGCTAATTATTTATTTTTCATCCCACTCCTTTCCCCCTAATCATCCATGACAATGATTAAAATATATACAAATCTATTTACAAACTTAAGAGTATGTCTGACCCAATGACCCCTCAGATGACCCCTAAAGATAAAGGTGACGTCGGAAGCCCGACGCAACATATACCGCGACCTAGGAGGCGTAACGATCATAGGAGGACTCGCACTCGTAGCAGGTCCCGATAAACTACTCATCCCGAAGTCGCCACAAGCACTCATTTCGTAGAACACGACGTGCACGTCGCTATAGAAGTATTTCTTTGTCCATGTACTTCCTCATCAGAACGGGTGGTTAGTAGAAAGCGGAGACGGTCACGCAGTTATTATTGTTCTGTGTCATCTTCGTCTAAAACGTCAAGGAGCGATTCCTCACTATCAAGCCCAATCAGACATAAGCGCCGGTCGCGAACGAACACTCGGCGAACTTCACACAAAAGGCAGCGCCGCAATCCATCACAACACAACCAGCTAGGCATGAATGAATTTTCCTGTATTTCATTTCACATGCCGATACAGCGAATAAGATGAGGTAATCTCTCAGGTAATCAGGTGTCTTAGTCCCAAAACGGTTTCTGACGGTGATCACATCAATTGAATAAAATAGTGTAACCGTGTTCACGGTAAATAAATAATCTATCATATTGGCATAAAGTTATAAATCGCGTTTGAAACCATTATACAGTATTTTACTAGATTTAACACTTCTGTTAATAAAAGGCAAAATTGAGAATGTCCTAGTCATTTGTACCTACAAACACACGGCTTAGCTAAGATTCAGATATCGCGAAATTACTCCAACGTATTTTTGATTTTTAGACAAGATCTTTTTTATTTTATACTTACACTTGTTTAAAGTCCAGTGGCATCGTTAAATAGGATGTTACGTTATGTTGTTATGTTATGGTTAGGAAGAAGAAATATGTTTTGAAGTCAATTTTTAGTGATCGTATTTTGATTATAATTTGCTGTTTACATCAAATACGTGTTAGCAGATTGCGTAAATAACTCGCAAATATACATAGTGACAGCTGCAATCTGCAATGACGAATCTCATGTTTTTCCAAGACAAACGGTTCGCTGCATTTACTAATTATTACTAAAACTACTGTATAAAATTATTTGTTCTAAATTTATAAATGTAATACCACAACATACTGATTTTTTTTCTAATAAACTCGATTGATATTACTATAGCGACCTTGTTACCATGGTAACGATACATCCATATAAAAATTGGTAGCCTTAGTAAATCTACATCCACCTACGTTTTATAATGGATCCTTACTTATTGAATGTTTCGTCTATTTGTAAGAAATAAATTATATGATTAATTCATTAATTCTTATATTCTAATGCATCTCATGTTTCGTACCTTGATTATTTCATCGAAACAATCAAACATTAAGCAATCAACTTCGAACGAAATGGAATTGCTTAGACTTTAGAATACTTAAGCATTCTTGGTGCGTTGAAACCTATTGAAAGAGATCACTTGTTTCGCAATATAGTATCGGAAATTCACGTGAAAATGGGTCAGATACACATGCGCGATCTAAGAACATTTCAAGGTTCACGTCAAGTCGTTGATGCGCCTGCGCCGATCTGTGAACAGTGTCTTATTCTCTTGTAATTATTTTGGCCGCATCTGTTGCATTTAAATGACTCTATTTCGTGGTACACATATAAGGAATCATCTCTTTGTGGTTGAAATAAGTTTTGAGAAAATATCTTTTTAGAAACAGTGAATTATATAAAATCCATTTATCGGTATTATGGCCTTTCTTGTAAAATTAATTGTAGCTTTTACGAAAGTCAAGTTTAATAAATCATAGTTGTCGTACATTTAAAACCTTAGTCTTTAGTTAAAGAAATTCAGACGCACCGCCTTAACTAAAGGCTTTTCTTTTTGTTCCTTATTAAAAAGCAAATTTGTCAGAAAAAGATCTAAAGATAAAAACTAATCTAGTTAAAAGATTACAGTTAACTGATTTATTTCTTTTTTTATTCTATACGAATAAGTACTAATAAGTAAGCCAACGAAACGTGATTTATTTCGTTTCCATTCTCAGATGGTCGCTTTGACATTTTTCGGATTCTATGAGAATCATAAGAACGCCTTTAGGGTCAATACTGAATCGAGTCGTTCAATTGTATGATGTATGTTTCGATTTTAGATTTCCTTATAAAATACAATGTGATAACAAAAGTTACAATGTTAGTTGAGTTATCACAGGGAATCGAAAATCTTGAAGATTATTATTCATTTTTATTTTCTGTCACAGAGAATAGATAAATTGCATTGATTTTCCTTCCCTTTTACAAGATTGTATACTAAACTGCAGAGAAATTGTTATATGCCGCGAATTTGTACGAAATTATTACGAATCGATCTATACACACAAATCACATAAGTCTTATGTCTCCTTTCTTCGAGGTGTTGGAAATGTATATATGATTCAAAAACGAATCTTGAGTTGTAAAACAGTGTATATTTATAGAAGCGAATATACATGTAATTGAAGACCAACGACGAATACAAAATGATCTCGATCAAACGTCTAGATCACGGATATTACTAAGGGAAAAGGAACGCGGATATGCGTTGCAATAAGAAATTAATAATAGTTTTATTTTAGGTTTTTCGAATACATTTAATAAGCGCTATCTTTGTTTGTGCAACCTAAACGATCATGGGTGTATTTTTCAATTGAATAGTCTCAGGTATATAATTTATATATTTTACGATCGCCGTGACTAATATTTGTTAGAAACAACGCTGTACTGTATTAGTTTTAAAACTTCCACAATTCTAGAACCTTAGAAGCTATGAATTTTCCACCTTACCATAGGTACCAGTGTACTTTTTGGCTCCACACGGATCATCTGCTCATTTTTAAAATATCAAATGATATGAATTTGAGACATAAAGACTCGTGTAGGTTTTATTCAATTCAGCGTCTTTCTTTTCTTCCTTCAACTTCCTTCAATTAATTAATACATAACTTGTCTCCTTTTTGTTTATAATATGCAGTGCCCGAAACGATTTTGATGAAATATCCCAGAATGGTTTACAGCCGAACTTGTCGAGAAGTCTCGCCGAGAGTTCTCGATATTTGTAACCGAAATGGGTGCATTGTTCACACTCACACTGACTTCGTTCGTTCTCTCTCATCTGAGTTCGAAAATGGCATCTCACCGTGAGAGGCTAATCGTCATAAAAATATTTTGTTCTTGATTTTTACTTGTGGCCAAGAATAAGCTAATGTACAAGTATCAGTCTTGTCGCAAATAGATGTCCAGTCCTTGATGGGCGCTTCTTGCAATGACTATGTCTGTTGAGTAATGTAGTTATGTCCTTGTAATTGTAGAATTGTATGACGCTGGTTTATCCTTAACCATTTCCTATTGTTGTTACCTAGTTACACATGGATCACTTAGGTCCATTTGTTCGAAGCAAATTGGGCATCTCCTACATTTTTGCTGTAATAGATGGATTTTGCAAGTTCATTTTTATAAGAGCTGCGAAGAACTTGAAGAGCAAGACTACTATTCGGATATTACAAGACATATTTGATGTTATAGGTTGTCCGAAAGTCATAGTCTCTGATAGGGGAACAAGTTTCACCTCGGCATCGTTCCGAGACTATGTCAAATCCATTGGTGTTAAGCATGTACTTAATGCAGTAGCTACTCCACGCGCCAATGGACAAATCGAGCGTTACAATCGGTCAATTTTAGACTCTCTAGCGTCATCGAACCATGGTTCAGATGAAAGAGAATGGGACACACATTTAGGTAAGGTACAGTGGAGTCTCAACAATACTATTAACAAGGGTATTGGGACATCTCCATCTGAAATAGTATTTGGACGAAGGACAACGAACACAAGCGAGGGAATTATTCAAAATGCCCTGCAGGAGAATGAAGATTCTGATTTAACCAAAATTGATGAAGTACGTAGTAAAGCAAAAAGACATGTAGAAAAAACCCAGGGTCAGATGAAGGAGTATGATGACAGGAATAAAGCTCCTACTAAATTCTTTAATGAGAGAGACCTGGTAATGATACCAAATCATTGTCTGCCGGCTGACGGTAGGAGCAAGAAACTCGTTAAAAAGTATAGAGGTTCGTCTAAGATCAGCGCAGTATTAGATCATGACAGATATGAAATAACGAGCATACCTGGCTTTACTAAACGTACGTACAAAAGTGTTTATCCAGCAGATCAAATTAAGAAATGGATAACATTTACCGAAACCGATACCCCGTCTAATAATAGCGAGTCAGCCGGAGATGAAAGTGAAGAGACTGACATTGACAATAATGAATGAATCAACTTAAGAAGTCCGTGTAATACAAATAAATTAAATTCGCAGTAGGCTACTTATATTACGTTTATTATAAAAACAAAAACTGACTCAAATATACTACTATGACTATTATATTATAAATAGATGAATGACGATATCCCTGACCCTTCCACCCTTAATCTCATTACAGGATCACCTATCTAATGTACAAAACCAGAAATAATTGCTGTGTTAATGGCTGTCTGTAAAGTTGTCTCATCATCACCTAAGGATATCGAGGAAAAACCAGTCTGTATCTTACACCGATATTTATTATATTATTTATTACTTCCCCTAATAAATTTAAAGTGAAATATGAAATTCCCCTAATGAATATACATCCCCTAATTAATTTGAAGTAATGTGACTATGAAATACCCCTAATGTATAAATATCCCCTAATTAATTTAAAGTAATGTGAACCATGAAATAAAATTAATGTTTAAGCATCCCCTAATTAATTTAAAGTATTGTGAAATATGAAATTCCCCTAATGAATATACATCCCCTAAGTAATTTGAAGTAATGTTACTATGAAATACCCCTAATGTATAACTATCCCCTAATTTATTTAAAGTAATGTGAACCATGAAATAAAATTAATGTTTAAGCATCCCCTAATCACCTTGAAGTACCTATTTCAACATTATGTGAACTATGGTATACCCTTAATGTATAAAATTCCCCTAATTACGTACCCTGATGTACCTACATGAAATTTATCATGTTTAATCAATTAATTTCCCCTAAGATGAACACAATCTGATAATCAGGTTTTGCCACGTAAACTATAACTATTATTAAACTATTACTGACATAAAACTATTGCCCTAAGTATAAAGTTCTTTCACTTTCCCTGATATGGACAAGGTATAGTATACTTAGGTATAGAAAAGCAACCAGTAAATTTATTAAATATATTGGTAATATGTCCAAAGGTATTAATTAGGTAATATACCCATGAATTACCTACTTAAATACTTACTACTTACTCAATACTAGCTAAAGGTTCATAAAACGACATCAAGACTCCTATGGCCATACTCCTGAATTACAGGTCTTACTTCTGTTACAGGTCCCCGCATAAAATTTCAGCAGCATGGGATAACTTTATTGAACCTGACTTGTAGCTTCTGTAAGATAGTCCTAATATACCCGTACTTACTTAATAATTATGATTCAAACAATACTAATTTATAATTAAAGATTACTTACGCCAATTTAAAACACTGTAGTCAGTATAGTAAATAATTAAGCTCAGAATTGGTTTGTATAATGTTTAATATCTTGGTATGTTAACCCACAACAACATTGTGTTTTAACTGTGTATTTATTGATATCTATCATCAGTCTTCACATCAGCTCTGTATCATTTAAATTAACTGCTGTCACTAATGCTTGAAAGCAATGTGAATTCTATGTACAATGCAATGTGTTAAAATTACAGCCTACTTGGAAGAAATGTGTATAAGTACCAAACAGTAATTATTATTAGTTGAATAATAATGATCTATTAATCGAATTAAGATCTCACTCGGCATGTAAGATAGTAATAAGCTGTTAAAAATAATAATATCACCGTATGAGGACATACTCAAATTACGGATGGCCGGAACGGAATGGGGACATTCCGGGATCAGGACGGCCGTCTGTTAGGATATCTTCATAAAGTAATCTTAATTTTGTTTTGTTCACAGTTCTTATTATTAAAAGGCGGCTAAGCGCTTATTCAATATATCTAAATTTGTACCTACCTACATGTACGACATCTACCGGCCATTCCTAGAAGATTCATTCGAGCGCGGGTTGTCGGAAGGCGTGGACTGTCATGTTTAAAAATAACCTTTTTGTTTCGAATAAGTAGCACTTATGTTATTACTGAATTACTGTATACCTAATTAATTAAAATCCTAACACAATGTACATCACAGTGGTTTTAAGTTGTCGCCTATCACTACAATTACCTGCTTATACTAACACATGTGTGAAAATACCTCGGGGAATCCACACGTCGCAGACAGAAGTTTTAGGAAACCCTTGCCCATGGAATCGGGTGCGGCCCGCCTCTGTATCTGCTCTTTGATTGCCTCCAGCACTAGTATCTCCACGCTTTCATAACTACTGGAGTACCTGGAAGATGAACTGTTTTTATGAAACCGATGCTTTGGCCAACAATTCAATTCAAAAAATCAAACGTGCACAATGCTAAATTATACGTGCCATAAGTAATAAAAATTTGGTTGAAAAAAATTCGTTTGCAAAGCTGACAATCACGTTGCGAATCTATTCGGCGATGGCGCCCCTCAGGTATTCTTTCTATATAATCCTTTAACTTATCCAGTATTATGTGATTTTCACACACTTATTATTATATCTAACATCTAGTCATATTCCACCCAATATCATTTCAAGATAAAATGCGTCGAACTTTGAGCACATACATTGCAATACAACTTAAAAATCTCATAACATCTGAATACAAAACTCACTCTCACAGCTACAAGGGAGTCTACCTCATAACAATACAAAAGCATATTTTAATTTTTACCTGGGAAAGACGGTATACTCCAGTTCAGTATTATCCAAATCATCTTCCGTACTCCCCATCAAAGGAGAGCCAGAACCTGACGGGGACATTGTTCCTACAATAAAAAGAAATTTACAACATATTTAAAAATGGCATACATATACAACCTAAATGAAATTATTACATATTGCAATATGAATTAGCGTCAACTCACCCAAAGTATTCTCAGTGGGTATAAGATGTGGAGGTGGTTGCTTCGTGCTGAATGCAGTGACAATGTTTTCCACCAGACATTTACACCAGGAACAATCCACCCACCACCTTTCATTGAGAGCATCATCCAGATACACCTATGAATAATGTATATCAATAAACACAAAAATATTTTAATTAGGTAAACATTAGCGTTACAAAGTATCAATAAAGATGGCAAACAAAAATTTCATGTTCATTTAATGTAAAAACTTAATGACTAACTTACTACCACCAAAAGTTTTATCAGTGGTGACTTCTCTCTCTCTCTACTCAGTCTACATATGATACTGACATACAAACTTCTGTTCAATGTTAAACCAGCAAATTCTAGAACCAAATGTTATCTGCATACCACAATTAGGAGTCCAACAATGTGACACACAGGTTTTCAATAAATTTTAACACAAAACCATTAAAAACTTCAATTACACAAAGACTGCTCTATGCAATTGTAGATGTAATGGAAAAGAGAACTTTGAATTACTCTTTAATGATATAATTAACAATTTCATACACCCAATGTCCAATTGGATTAAAGGTTTAAGTAAAAACAAATCATCATTCTTTCAGATGCAAGGTTATCTGAGCTTACCTTTATAAATGTATCTGGCCAGTTGTTACTGTCTTTGTGTCCTGCATATAACATATTACAGGCTAAAACAAATACTAGCGGATTGCCTTTACTCTTGAATGCTGCTCCTTGTTCCCTTTTCAGCAGCGTACAAAGTGTTTGAGTAACAGTCTCATGAGCAAACATATTGGGTCGGATCTTTGTTAGATATAACATGCTCATACATAGTATAGGATCTGGTTTTGACCGTTGGGACTTTAAAAGGCGAATGGAGCCTGTTAAGAGACCAAGCTAAAAAATATGCTATTAATTAGTACACAAAGAAATAAATTCTTCTTCTAAATCTATTTAATGGAAATTATTAAATTAAGTTAATAATTATAAAAATAATCAAATGTTTTAAATCTCAAATGTTTAAAGTATAGAAGTTGTTTGTTTTTCTTAATTATATTTTTCTTAATAATATAAAATTGAGAGGTCTTATCTAGACTGAGTAGACTATCTTACTGCTAGAAGAAGCCTATTGTTTACTACCTACCAGTTTATCAGAATTATGTGTATCAAGAGCTTGAAGGACATTAGGCACTAAGTCAACAGGATCTATTTCAAGTGAAGTTGTTGATACTGATTCTGCAGGAGAACCTATCCTTGATCTCTTACTAGGTGGTTGGCTTCCAAAGCTAGTACTATCTCGCTTCCTTTCTACAACACCTAGATTTTGATAAAACATAATGGTGTTATAAAAATTCTGGTAGTCACATATATAGTTACATTTTATTATATTATAATAAAACTATACTAAGCTTACACTAATAGCTTACCGCTAGTAGAAGGCTTATGTATGCTACGTTTCTCCGAGTCTCGCGAGACTACGACCGTAGACTTACTACCCAAAGCAAATATATCCTGAGGATGTTGTGGAGCCTTGCTTTTACCACCACGACCGGCTGAAGACATTTTCCCACGCTCCATTTTAGTAGTTTTATTTCTTATAATCAACGTAATATTTTCCGGTTCGATTTATTTTTTATTTAATAAACAATAACAACTTTTAACATTGGACACAGGAGAAAACAAACTCTACGAGAGCGGAGCGCATTCAGCGAAGGATGACATTTTGTCAAAAAATGACAAGAACCGACAGTTGCTACTTGATTGACTTGACAAACAAAGCTGGAAGAGCGTGAAATCTAATGTCATAAGTCAAAACAATAATGTATTCTGAAATATAAAATATTTGTTTACTTATAACTTATAAAATTTAAAACAACTTCAAAGTTCTATATTAACTGAAATAAAAATACTATAACTAATAAATATTTTTTGAAATAAAAATTTCTAATGTTATCAATTATAGTGCTTCTTTATATTATATTCGACTTGATTTAAATATCTGGCCCACAGAAATTATTGAACACCAAGAACTGGGTATTTGCTATAATGTTTAGAGTGAGTTGAGTTTTAAAGATATGATTACGGTGTTTTTATTACAATTATTGTTGCTTGTAAGTGGAAGCAAATATGGTTTTATTACATGGTCGGATAAAGCCGTTGTATCCGTGACTAACGATTTTAAATATATTCCACCGCTGCATGTCGCCAGGGCCACTTACAACAATGAAATTAATTCTACAGGGTAAGTATTATTTCTTATATATATATAGTATGATGTTCCAAGGTAACATTAATAAATTGTTGTTATTGTTCATATTATAATTAAATTATTATTTTATCACTCTCATTGTTTAGGTGGGCCTTCTTGGAATTACATACATCACCAGATGCTAGTGATGAAAAGCAAGCATATGCAGCTGGATTCTTGGAAGGATTTCTTACCAGAGATCTTATTTGGATGCACTGGCAAAATATGTTAAAAGGGTAAAATATGTGATGGCTTTGTGATATAGATAACAACAGTATAGCAAATAGCACTTTTCTTCTAAGTTTGTTAGACTAATATTAAAATAAAATATAAAACCATTCTTAATTCAAAATTTATATTTCAGTACTTTTGTGACAATTTCAGGTATTGTTACAATAGAATAGATGTGTGTGGGCTGATAGAAGAATATGTGGACACAAATGAGCGGTACCTATCTGACATGATAAATAGTCATCCAAATGATCCATACTGGTACCATGTATGTCATATTGTATATAAAATTCAGTAATAGTATATTCATTTATTGCATTTTAAAGAAATAACCATAAATCTTTCTTTCATAGAAAAATGAGGCTATTTAATTTTTGTACCAAATTTTAATTTATTTTTTATAAACAAGGTGAAGCTATATAAGATACAGCTGGAAGGATTGGCTGCTGGGTACAACCAGGCAACTTCTGACTCTTATCAATGGCTTACTTCTCGAGATATATTGTAAGTATATAGGACCATAGTGTAAGTGGGCAATTGTGTCAGTTAACATCAGATGCTTAATTTAAATTTCTTATCTTCTTTTTGTATCTGTGATATGATACACAATTACTTAATTCTATGAGTCTTCAAACAATTTTAAGTTATTATATAATCTTTCAGGTGGATTAATATGCTAGGTGATCTGGATGACTTGGCATTTGCACTTACAATACCAAAGAACATTCCTGAGAACCTTTTATTTGGGGAACATTGTAGTGGACTAGTAAAGCTTCTACCAGATAATACAGAACTATTTACATCTCACGTAACCTGGAACAGGTATGTTTTCAAAAATATATATGAGTTTTTGATGTCAACATTCATATAGTGGAGGAGCATCAAACTTGAAGCAATTATAAAATCATTATTCATATATGCAACTATTATTTGGTGTTTTAGCTACCAGTCCATGCTGCGAATACAAAAGATGTATGTGTTAAGTTACCGGACATCCCCGAACGTTGCGAAACCCATTCCCGGGAGGAAGATGGCCTTCACTTCTTACCCTGCGTTTGTGCAGGTGATTCTTCTAATGCATAGTCCACCTCCATTGTTACCTAGTTATTTATTTATAGGTTTTAATAATTCAAAGTGGGCCTGATGTTCTTATAACAGTATTAAACAACAAATATGTGTTTTGTGTTCTTGAAAAATAAAAGTACGGACAAAGAAAGAAATAAAATAGGTATATGTAAATGAGGTGCATCAGTCCACAGATGACTGGTACATAACGTCAGCAGGTCTGGTGGCTGCAGAAACGACAATCGGAAACAGCAATCGGACGCTCTACGAGTACGTGCAGCCCACGGGACAGGTCTGCAAGTCGACATTTTATTTATAACTGCATACATACAATTAATAGAATCAGGCGTTACTTTGCGGAAGTCCATTGTATCATATACATACTACAATTCTATGGATTCCATTTTGATTCGTATCCGAAAATATATGATTCATTCTGGCTCATTGAATAATTGTTATAGTTGTTAACCCTCTATCTAAAGCCTTATAAAAATATAGATAATGGAATTTGTGCGGGCAATGGTGGCGACGCGTTTGGCGACCAGTGGAGCCCAGTGGGTCGACTTGTTTCGCAGGCATAACAGTGGGACTTACAACAACCAATGGTAATGTAATGGCATTTTTTGTTACTACACAAAATTTAATCATCTTAAGAAGACTTGTGAAGGTCGAATATCTACAAATAAACTTATATATACATTTTGTCTTGTAATAATGCCTTTTATTTATGAGAGCATCACGGACTTAAATTAAATACTGTGTAACCGAAATACCAGCATATTCTTTCTTGTTTTTGCTTTATGTGCGTGTCTCCTATAAATTTCTCCCTTGGCATGAGTTGTCTGGAAGAAATCACTTTTAAACGATAAGGCCGCCCATTGCATTCATCCTTTACTCACTGTATACTTTTGTTTAAAATTTCTTGATTGTTGTTGCGAGCGAAAACAAGTATAATAATAAATAATAATAATAAAGAAATAGTTCGAGAAATATTTCAATAATTTCTTGAACCACTCTTTCGGTCATAAAATATTTATCCAATAGATTCACATTTTGAAATAGTGAAACATACTTGCGTTGTTGTAGGTACATAGTTGACTACAAAAAATTTAAACGAAAAACTAAAGAATCGGAAGGGCAAGTCGACGCTGGCCTCTTATGGGTGATCGAGCAGCTACCTGGATTTACGGAGGCAGCAGACCTGTAAGCAAACATATAAAGTTAAAATATTACAAAGTTGTATAATAATATCATATTTATTGTTTTTGTTCTGAGTGTCCGTGGGTTAGAGTTGAAAAGAAATAGTCATGACTATAGCCTATATAGACTCACAGGTGTTTTTTTCTAGCACGGAACAACTGAAGGCTACGTCCTATTTTCCCTCGTACAATATCGCGTACTTCCCTCGCATTTTCAACCTTAGCGGGGGAAACGAGCGAATCGCTACTTTCGGCGACTGGTTTGCTTACGAGACCAACCCCAGGGCTAAGATATTTCGTGAACAACAGGTAAACAGAGTTTTGAACATTTGAATGAAATACTTAAAATGCCAGCTGGAGGTCCAAGTCGTAAATTGAAGTTCGATGCCGCAGGCGTCCGTGAGCTCGTTGCGCAGCATGTTCCGCGTGATGCGCTACAACGACTTCCGCCACGACCCCCTCTCGCGATGCGCCTGCGCACCGCCCTTCAGCGCCTGCAACGCCATCTCCGCCCGCAACGACCTCAACCCTGCTAATGGTGATTTGTAGTAATTGGTAGGTTAATTGTTTGAAGTCAACTCCACTGTACAATTGTTTTATGATAAGGCTCGTTCCCGTTCCGGGCGCTCGGTCACAGAAGTCATGGCGGTACCGACGCAAAAGTAACCAGCTCGGAGCTAGCCAAGCAATACCTCTTCCTCAGCGTCTCGGGGCCTACGTACAACATTTCACGGGGCATACCGCCATTTCAGTGAGTAGTCACATTGATACGCTACATTATTTATACACACAGCAGGATATAGATAACAAATACTTTATACAAATTTTATTTAACGGGAATTGATTGCCGATTTTAGGAGGCGACCTCAATTGTTAACACTTGAATGTTGATTCCTTGAAATATGTAGCACTAGCGCAAACCAAAGACACTATATTGAGATTATTAAATGCTGTTTTTTGCACATATGTATATTTGGTGCTATTTTATATCATTATACATATGTGCTTTACTTGTAGATGGAGTAGATTTGACATGGGCTCAGAGGTGTTCCATGAAGGCCACCCTGATATTTGGACCTTCTCACCACTTATTCATCACTGGGAGTGGGGTTGAAACTTTGCTAATCAAGTATCTTGTCCCTTACTTTCAATTCTCATGCATTACTATTTTGAATTCACATTAAACAATTGAATTCAGAATTTCAATATGTTAGTAAAAAGTGTTGAAAATGAAAGACTATTAGGAATAATTTATAGAATCTTTAATTATATTACAAGTATAAGTTTTATATTTTATAAATAAATGATTTCAACACAGATACATACATTTCATTTATATTAATCACATACAAATCTAATGAGATAAATGTTCCTATATCAGCTAACTCAAAGTGAGTAACTAAAAGTATTGTATTACTATTAACACCATCTATATAACTAATAAATGTATGCAGGCATTATTTTGTGAAATATACTAAAATTTACTTAAAGGGTCTTTACACATATTCCTCCCCATAAGCAACTGCCAGTGAGTATTGTTACATTCTGAAGTTTACAGGTAATTATATGACCAGCCTTATAACAAATGTAGGCATTATTAAATCTTATCAACCAAAGACATCAATTTATTTTACATAGACTGGAATGTCTGAATAACAATTTCAAAATTCATTATTATAATTAAAAGTTTATATTATTCTAATGAGTTAAGCATAAGTAGTTGTTTTAATACTTTAGTTTGAGATGTCTCTCGTATTTCTCCTGCTAGGAACATCTCATCAACTACTGTGTATACCTAAAAGAAAAATATATTGATCAAAATAAGTAGGCGGTGAAATAGTAGTAAGGTACATACACATTGTTATTATATTGAAATGGGTTAAAATTTTAATATCTGAGTCTTACAAGGAGATATAGATTTTAAACAATCTTAATATATTTTGATTTGACATTGAGCAGCAAGTCAAAATTATCAACCATGTAATAGCTTACAAAAATAATAAAGACAAATATGCTTGAATTAGAACCCTAATCACCACAGAAATTAGCACCCATTATTTAAACCACTTTAATTTAATTTTCTTATAACTGGTTACTTATAAGTAATTTAAGCTGTACCTTATAAAAGTTGAACACCAGATCCAATTCACAGACATTGTGGAAATACTCATTAAGGACTTCAACAAAATTATGTATAGCTTCCAAGTAACAAAGATTATTGTCATTCACATCCACACAGATGCAGAAGTACAATCCAGCATATCTTCTGTACACAATTTTAAAGTTACGAAACTGAAAATATATAGGTAAATTGTACATCACCATTTATGCTAAATGAAATAGACATTATAAAACATTATTTTCAAAAATAAAAGATATAATGGGTTATGTAAATAAACCTAGCTAAATGTAATGCACATTTCAAGTTCTTAGGTCTTTTTATGTATCCTGGATATGGCTAAATTCTAGGTCATAAAATTGGTATTACTATTAATATGTAATAATTTTATAACGTACTTCTACAAAATTTGTGTGCTTTGCATCTCTAACAGTAACAACAGCGTGAACCTCTTCTATTAGTTTCTGTTTTTCATCATCATCGAAATTCATGTACCATTTCGCCAGTCTTGTCTTACCCGCACGGTTTTGGATCAATATAAAACGAATCTGTAATATTAAACCATTTATATTAATATTTTCAAAATAATAACTTAGATTATTGAATTGCATAAACTATACCATTATAATTTGATTCTTCTTTTATTTAATCGCTCTATCACGACTTATATTTATCAAATATTCGACACTAGACGGCCGAACACAGAGTATGAATTGTAACCGACGGCAGCGGTTTACGCCTCTTTTTGGGCTCGATGTGTCAAAACTGTACCACAGAGTAGAAAGTGGAAGTTTTAAAAACAGATTATAAAAACGAGTTATTAAAACTAAACTTTCTTTACATAATTGACTGTATTTTTACAATTATAAAATAAGATCACATTTAAAAATTGTGATACAACATTTCTAAAGGATTCAACTAAAGAAATGAATTGTATAAATACATATACTTTGACAATTAGCATGCCATAATAAATTCCATAAGCTTTACCTAATGTTTGGTCTGTGGTATGTGGATTCTTTTCAGTGTTTTTCAACGTTGATAACTCATTTTCTTCAAGTTTTCCTCGATGTAGTGTTTAGGTTTTCAATATGTCTGTAATATAAGTAGATAAATAGGCTTAAAATCCATTGGAATCTTAAATGACGCCCACGAAGACAACAACAACTGAAGTAGAAATGGTGATACGAAATAGAAAAACTGTTGTTAAGGACGGGATTATGACAATGTCAGGAATCGGCGAGCCTTCGGTTTTCCATGCATTAGTGGTGATATTTTTGGAATTCTTCGCATGGGGTTTGTTGACTATGCCAATAATATCAGTCCTAAATGCGACGTTCCCGGATCACACTTTCCTAATGAACGGACTAATCATGGGAATCAAAGGAATTTTGTCATTTTTGTCAGCACCTCTGATTGGGGCTTTATCTGACGTGTGGGGACGAAAGTTTTTCCTGCTTGTAACAGTGTTTTTCACTTGTGCACCAATACCGTTAATGACATTAAATACTTGGTGGTTCTTTGCCATGATCAGCTTAAGTGGAGTATTTGCAGTGACCTTTTCGATTGTATTCGCCTATGTAGCTGATGTAACAACGGAAGCAGAACGCTCACGAGCCTATGGATTGGTATCTGCGACTTTTGCGGCTAGTATGGTAATATCACCAGCTCTTGGTGCTTATTTGATGGACCTATATGGTGAGGCACTTGTCGTCGTAGCTGCAACTGCAGTCGCCGTTCTTGACGTGTTTTTTATTATGGTAGCAGTTCCTGAGAGTCTCCCTGAAAAGGTTAGACCAAGTGGCTGGGGGCCCGCTATAAGCTGGGAGCAGGCTGACCCATTTGCTGCTCTAAGGAAAGTTGGCGCAGATCGCACTGTACTCATGTTGTGCGTCGCTGTATTCCTATCTTATTTGCCTGAAGCTGGACAGTATTCTTGCATATTTGTGTACTTGAAATTAGTGATGGGATTTGGTGTAGTGCAAGTGGCAATATTTATTGCAATTGTTGGGGTTCTCAGTATTGCTGTGCAAGTAGTGCTTGGTTACCTCATGAAATCTCTTGGAGCAAAGCACACAATAATGGTTGGACTCTTATTTGAGATGCTACAACTCATGTGGTATGGGTTTGGTAGCCGTACATGGATGATGTGGGCTGCTGGAGTATTAGCTGCTCTAGGATCTCTTACATATCCAGCAATCAGTGCCTATGTTTCTGTAAACAGTAGAGCCGATAGGCAAGGAGTTGTACAGGGGATGGTTACAGGAGTGCGAGGCCTCTGCAATGGCCTAGGACCGGCCATGTTTGGAGTGATATTCTACTTGTTCCATGTAGACCTTAATGAAGAGCATGCCCTAGCAGGATTGGATGGGCGACCTGATGATGACAAGTACATTAGAATTGTGCCTGGGCCGCCTTTTGTATTAGGGGCATTGTTGGTCATTTGTGCTCTTCTAGTTGCAGCATTTTTACCTGAAGATAATGTAATTACTGTACGACGCAATTCTCCTGATTTACGATTTGAAATTGAACATGGTCGACGTGTAGCTGGCCCTTTGTCACCTTTGATGGCCCCGGAGTCAGCGGCCCTCTAGCTAGCGGCCAAAGCTGGCAGAGCAGCCAGCGTGTGAACTTCAAGGCAGGTGGCTGAGGCAATTGATGCATTTAGGAAGGTACCAAAGCAAACTCAAGTGATCAATGTGAGTCTATTCAGTAACTACATGAAACCATAGCCTTTGTTCTGCTTCAGTACAGTTACTGTTTTATATTTTTAATTTTACCCTGTTTTTCATAATTTCTATTAGTTTTCAAGGGTGTGTGTAAATTATATATCCAAATAAATCAGTTTTTGAGCATAAATAAAGTTTAATGAAACAACATAACACAATAATTAATGAGAACAAAAATTCTTGTAAAATTCAAATAGTATAATTTTACAGCAAATTCAAGAACAACAATTCAAATTTAACAACAGTAACAAGTATTTTAGAAAACGAATTCATTATGTCTTTCCGTTATTTGTATATTACATAGATTATTTTTTAAATTATGACTCATTCTGGTCAGACCATAAATACGACTTATATTATCTGATAATATAAATTTTCTTAATCCTGTATGTAAAACATGGAAGTAGCTCTATTACTTCTATAAATTCATTTTAAAAATTTGTTGTATGTTCCATGTTTTACTAAAAGTGTAAAGTGAAGTCATTTTGAAAATAATCACCTTTGATATTCGAGCTATAAAATTATTTTAATGCATTTTATACACATTAGTTGTATTGCTTAAATTGTTTGACTATGTCACATAATTTGTGACACTTTTTAAAATCAAATATAGATATGCTCTTTGCACTGAAATTGAATTTGCAGAACATGTTATAATTAATACTGCACTATAAATTGATACAAACATAAACAGTTAAATCTGGTTAATATCATTGCAGCATTGATTTAGAATATTAAATTTAGTATTGGTACTTGATAGACTGAATCACAATTCAATTATTAATAGATGGCATATGCGTTGAATTTTACGTAAGTACATAAATATATCGAAACGGCTCTTACAGAATAGTCGTATAAATAAAACTGAAAGTCATAAAGGGTAGTATTATGTTCACAAATTGATAGTTGTTGTCTAGTCTAAAATACAAATTTAATTATATTACTAATAATAATAATAATGGTCTTTATTTCAGGCAAAAATGTATATATCATATACATAAAATTATGACTAACTACAACTAAAAATTACGATTAATATTCCTTGGTCAGATGATAATATCGCGGTGCGTTTTGTTATCGCCATATGTTTCTTATCGCGACACGTCACTAATCTTCTGGCTGAAGATAGGTGTGATACAAGTGTACCAATTCACTGTTCGATGAGTAATGGTCTAATTAATGCTTTTTAATGTTGAGATAAAAAGTTTTGCGTAATCGTAATTTGGGATGCGAATTATAAGTTCTTTAATGTATTAGACTGGAAGAGGGACATGCCAAATCGTAGAACTAATTGCTTGTGGGAAACTTTTATGACTAGATTCTTACAGAATATCGATCGCGTCACTTGAATGATTTGTTAATTATTGCAAAGCTGTGCGCAATGCGCTATCAGGAAATTGTTTTTGTATTATCTATTGTGTTGGGCTTTGCTTCGCTGATTTTGGGAAAAGAGCTAAGAAGCTATTTTTGTTAGGATAGCTATATAATTTTTTTACTATTAAAAGATTAAACAGTTATCCAATACTGCCAAGGTTATTCGTAATAATAAAATGATTTGTTTCGCGTCAAGTTGCATACCATTTTCATGAAAAGTGACAATGTTTCATTCAGTTGTTGTTCGTTATCAGTGAAGCAACCTACTTATGTGCGTTCACTGAACAAACACCTGAGGGCAGTTAATTTTATCATTGTTTCAATGAGTCGCGGTTAACACGAGGCAAATAATTATGAAAATCGATACTGCAATGTCATAAAATACCTTGCTACTTGGTTTTCGAAATTACGTTTTGTGCTAAAGAATAAGAAATACCCTCAGTTTACTTCTTAGAGAGAGATAATTTTATAGTATTAATCAATCGTTTTTGATCAGTATGTATTAAAATTTTAATAAGCTCATTAAATATGTAATAAAATTAATTATGGACTCTAATGGTGGCCCATTAGAGTAGGATCATGTAGGATCTTTAGGCTCCCAAAAGTGATAAATATCATAATATAAATATATCGTAAGGTACCTGAAAACGGTTCCAGTATTGCATTTCTTTCGAATCAAAGTCTTCACAGTAGAATATTTATCGTTAAGAGAGCCAGGCATATAGTGTAAGCCTTAATAACTGCACCATGCAACGCAAACATACATCCTATTCGAGCCAGTAGTTCCTGAGATTAGCACATTCAACCAAACAAACGAACTCATCAACATTATAATGGAGATAATGTGACATATTCTGATTGGAACAATTAAAATATATGACCTCAGTTCATGGTTACCATTGTACATATAATTAATGGTCATGCAACGATTGCAATTGAACTCAGAATTATTGTCGATATACTTAAATACGTCATGGCCAGTTATAATTTAGCGTTTTTGAAAGACATATCGACTTAATTTTTTATATACAATATTTTGAAATGCGATGTATCGATAGCTTACCTTCGTGTATTGTAACGCTGAAAATCTAATCAATTGTTAATATTTCTTATCAGACGCTGTCGATACTTAAACAAGCGAATTACTAAATATGTATCATTAATTTTATTATTTTTGATTACCAAGTGGCTACTAGAGTATTGGAAACACGGGTCAATCGGAGTTTTACACGTAAAAAGCATTACGTGATATCATCAGTACGTTCCAATACGATTTATTAAAAAATAATAACGCACAATTATTTTTTCATTTTTGTAAGTAACAATAAATTGTTAATATTTCGACAGCGACTAGTATCCTTCGGAAGAATAAATCGCATCAGTTTTAATGTTGATCAAGTTATCAGAACAATTATTTACTTGCAGCTAAAATCGAAATAGATATTTGCGTAGGTGTCTCAAAACTTGGTACGCGTCAGCGGGTGACGTCATCCAATAGAACAAAGGTTTTTCGCAGTGGCAATACAGAGTACCATATTGCGTTGGCCGTTGACAACTCTCACCCACGAGTCACGACTGGCAAGGGTACGTGACTATCTTTAGTAGTCTGGTAATGTAGATTTTCCATAGGCTTGTTTGGTGTGGAATAAATAAAACAAAATAGTCATAGAAATGTGTCAAAAAAACTAAAAGACAAGATAAAAACTTTTTATATTAAAAATGGAAGGGAAATGTTATCTATAGAATACAGTTAAGTTTTGAGGTCAATGGCAATAGTTTGTTTAATTTAGATTAAATCTTTTCCTAGCCTTGGAAAACGAGTTTTGTTCGATTATATATTCATATATAAAATTTGACTACGAAATAAAATTGACGTGATTCAAATAAATGCCAAATAGCAACGTATCTCGTACAAATGATCATCGTCGATTCATATGTAAAGAACGAAGCATATCGCAACTTAAACTTTTTTTTCATCTTTACACTCAACAACAATGCTGCTTTCCATAGCAATAGATAAATGGATCTAATTCAGCTACCACTACTTGTTCATCAACTAATCTTAATTAATTAGAAGTGCATATTTTCGCATTAAAACGCGTTTATCATAATCGAATATAAATTTATAAAACCGCAGATTGTCTTTAACTAACACAGATTTCCAATAATTGGCTGTCGCTATAGATAAATATTGGTAGAGGTGATGCAGAACTTGGAGTTATGTGGTATACTGACGCATATGTTAGGGGAGTAAACTGCTGCTATGATATTTGTAGGCGTATATATTTTCAAAATAAATATTAGATTTGAATCGTGTAGTCTGTATCAAATTGTGCATTATAATGTTTGAAATTGAAGCAAACCTTGAAAGCATTGACCTCGAAATGCAAGAATTAAAGATATAGGGTGTAAAAGCGAGATATGACTACTTATTGTTGCCAATTCTTTGTAAAGCCAGCGTGGGCGTCTAGCAGACTTATGTAGGCGCCTTTTGTACTCGCTCGGGACCGTATTATTACGCATTTAATCGTATGAATATTCGGGCTCGTAACTTCTCTGAATCGACATCAACGATGTTTTTAGATGTGTTTGTAAATTATCAGATATTAGAAGTAAAACCTGCTTTTGCTCTTATCGACGATAATTGTTTTTCGTTATCTAAATGTTATTTATTAGTTATTGTGATAGCTCATAATTTGAATTGTACACCCTGGCCTACAGGAATTATTTGAATACTGTTATTATCGAATTTATTTATCATGTACGACTAAAGAAATGGCCGTTTGGCGGAGGGCTTAAGTGATCTTTTTTGTGTAAATAGTAGAAACTTGCAGTTCAAATCAAAATTCTTCATAGCTCATGGCCATGCATATTTTTCTAGTTACTAATAGGTATATAGCCAAACTTAATTATCATGTATATCAATTAGATGTCTATAGACGACTAAGTAAAACATCTTTAACGAAGCTTGTTTTGAGTTCAATATTATATGCATGAATGTATTTATACCTTCAGTCCTACATTATTTATTAAATGTGGTATTAGACGCCTAATGTTGAGGCCTTGTGGTACAAACCTTAATTTCGAGACAAATAACATGGACGTGCTGTGACACGGTTAAAGAAAAATCTATATTTCGCACTAATTAAGTTGCAAACATTGTTAGTTAAATCATTTTGAATACAACTTGAATAAGGCTGTAAATATAGAGTGTACTAATACCTAGATTGTTCCCTTTAGAGGGTAAGTGTTGAAATGTTCACATTTTATTTGTGTTGAAAGGACTCTAACGTGGTGGATTTAGACTAATTAATAATTGTTAAGTAAAGTTAAAATCATGTAGGTGCCTAAGCTAATATTGTATTATAGTGAGACTACGTAGGCACTTTCAGGACTCATTGATGCCACGTAACAAAATTCCAAAATGGGTCGACAATTGTCCGAACTTTTGGTTTACTCAAATCCTAGTTACCTATTTTGTGAAAATATACCGCGTCCTTATTATTCCGATGAACATTCACAGAATGGAAAAGTGCGACATGCCATCAATGAGTTTGAGCTAAAAATGCTTTATTTTTGTTAAAATTGTACCTACATATCTTGCTAAACACTGGCTAGTTAGGCATCACCGGATCTCTGCTAGTGCTTTTCTTTTTGTAAAATAGTCCAATTTAGTATTTATAGTGATAACATAGAAAGTATTAACGTAGAGTAATTCGTAAGTGGACCGTGCGCTGTGGCGTCAATTAATGTTCATTGAAGCACAAATTAATGGTTTTGTCAACTGGTATAACGATATTCCGCTCAAACACTTCTATTTTAATGCAACTGTCTGGGACCACGCTTAAATATTACTTAGCGCAAAAAATAATAAACACTTGAAATAAGTAAGTAGATAGGCACTTTAATTGTAACATTACCTATGTTGCAAGTATTTTTATTCCTAAAAATTCCATAAATTATAAACATTTGAAAATTGTTTTCTAATCTGTGTTGTTCGTTATAGTTCTAATTTTGAATCTTCATTCTTCAAGCTTTTACAAATATAGGTTTGTAACGGTCACGACTTCACTAATGAATTTCATTTTAATAATTCAATTTACTCACAATAATGTATACTTGAAATGTTAAATCTGAATTATGTAATTTTAGAGTTTCAAAATCGACACCAATATTAAGCATATTTGAAATAATGACAGATAATATTTGGGAATCCAAAGATAGCGCATGTCATAATGCAGAAAAAGCAATATCGATTCGGCGCCAGTTGACTACACCTTAAATAATGATCAATATTTTGTATAGTCATTTTGCAATTTCACACCTCACATGGTAATCAGTCTGTAGTTTGTATGTCTATCGGTATTTATATTGAGTGAGAAATTAATTTCCTCGTAATAACAGGGCGACGATTTTATATTTTATTAAAAATGAGTACAAGCGTATGTATTCCCGTGTAAATGTGATATAATAAGTTAATGATACTGTTTAGCTATGGCTACACAAACAATTACATATACCTTTTAATAATTGTTGGGTAAATAATTCCATAGTTAAATTAATATATAGTTTTTACTTTATTTATGTGATTTTAATGAAAAGTTGGATTTGTAAAATAAACTATTTAAATTGCTGTAATCAATGTTTGTCTTTATGAAAATACATACCTATTATAAATATTCAACACTGGTCAGTGTTTCCTGTAATTATGAAGACCTTCCTAAGATTAATACAGCTATTTAAATATTTATTTCATGTTTTTGTGTGAGACCATATCCATAATGCTTCTATGTTGAGAATTAATAAATCTGAATGTAGTCACGACGTGTTTTTTTCTTTACCGTATATCAGCTTTACAGTCTAAAAAGATATATGCGATTTCAAAGATATGTCTATACTCTTTTTCATGACGAACTGCGTGACAACAATGATGGTCGTGAGATGTTTTATATTTCTATTATGTTATAGCAGGAATTGAACATATCTCGATCTTTTTCAACTTTTTGTTTTTCATCCAGTTTGTACCCCATAATCTCCGAAACTATTGGACAGACGTAGAATTAATTCGTTCCCGTGGGATGGTTAAATAATTAAAGTACTTGTACAATTTCGCACGCAACAACTTATGAACAAATTTAAGAACAATTGACATGCCATGGCGAAAGATGGCGCTGTCAGCTCATATAAGCCATCTCGATTTATCAAGTTCTTATTAGATGTAAATCATCTAAATTAATCACACCGATTAAAAACGTATAATTAGCACAAAATACTTATAAACAATTACAGCAAAAGTATAGAGAATTATTAAATATCGTTTTTTTTATTTTTATAATTAATTAGATAATCCCGGGAGTCGATCGATGAATCAATTCGAATTCAATGGTAAGTTAGTTCCTAAATAATAATTATTAGATAATTTTCGCACCGATGTATAATACAAAAAGTTTCAGATAAAAAAACATTATGTATACAGAGAACGAATAAGAAACTTAAAAGGTATCTCATTTTTATTAGTATAAACAATATTTCATGTTTTTAAATCGAATATAAAACTGTTATAAATGTTATAAATATTCATAAATGACTCTAAACCATTATAAACAAAATGGAAATTAAATATCCTTCATAATATATTTAAATAGTATTATTTATTACTACTTGGTGCTCAAAACTTCTTCCGCGAGGATTTAACACTTTCGGTAATTAAAGCATGTGGTGGCATACTAACTAATCATACGTTATTTGATGTCAATAAGATTCGATTTAATTTTGATATAAACTTACAGCGCCATCTATTGCTGTCTTGTCAATTGTGTAAAAAAATGTTTTATAACTATCCAACGTGAACCACTCATTTTTTTCGTTCAATAGTTTCGGAGATTATCGGTTACAAACAGGACGAAAAAGAAAAAGATCGTTTTATGTTCTATTCCTGTTATTACAAAATATAAACATATATTGTAAGAAAGCTTACAGGAACTTAAGTTTTGTATTGAGGCAGTCTCAAGGGTTCACAAACAGTACTGCTTTAAGAGTGCTATATGATGCACTTGTAAGAAGCCAACTAGAGCATAATGCTCTTACATGGGCACCTCATGAAACCAAATATATAGTTATACTGGAGCGAGTTCAAAACAAATTCATGAGGCCCTTGTACTTTAAGCTCTATGGTGTCCTTTCTATCCACTGATGTACCCTACATTGTTTGTCCTCGGAATGAGCTTAAGTTAGTCGCGACTTTGCATTAGTATCGTATTTGGCACAGTTACTGCGCGGTATCGCACATAACCCGGGAGTGCTGCAGTACCTGAAACTTAGTGTCTGGCGGAGGCGCCGCTCGCAACTGCCACATGTCCCCGCGGCGAGAACTAACCTGCTCGATAAGACGCCTCTCACTAGGGCTATACATATATTACACGGGGTTCACGAAAGAGTGGACATCTTCTCGTGTTCTTTGAGTGGATTCGCAAGAGTCACGTTATTAGTTTTAAGCAACTAACTATTGCATTAGTATAAGATATGTTATAATAGTAGTTAGATGATAAATAAATAAATAAAATAAAATCTCTACAGTTTTATAATAAGTATACAAAACATCTCACGACCATCATTATTGTCACGCAGTTCGTGATGATTAAGAGCGTATCTGCGAATTCGCATCAATTATAGATTGATCTGTTGTGTTATATACACTGTAGATATCAAACTGGAAAAAAACGGTATAATAAAACAAGGAATTATGGAAACTAAGCATTCATAATTAGAATTAAACAATTCTGAAGGAGTAGCAAAAGCAACAAGTTATTTTGCGAAGATATCTCATTATAAATAGATATTATAATCTCATCATACATACTAAACTACAATAAATTCAGTCTGTTGAAAATAAATCCTTCAAATTTGTTGTTATTGAACAATGTTGCTGTAAATTTTGGAATCCCATCAATTTTGGAAAACTTTTACAGTTTCTTTTTCACACTCTCACACAATGAGAACAAATATTGCTTCTAGCAATAAAGTGCTTAATAATATTGCAATAATACATCTGATATTTGTCAAATGAAATTACTTAATAGTTTTAAGCAGAAATGTCTTATCGAAATATAATAAAGGAGAGCTTTCGTCGTCAAGGAGTATGTACGGGAGTCAACCCTCATTATTTTGTATCTAGTTGATAAGTTAAACACTGAATTACTCCTTGAGATTCCTCATTTGCATCTGCAAATCGAAGCGTCGGTTCGTCCTCACTCCTTTTATTATAGTCCTGTTCTCATTTCGACTGGCATTTCTCTTGTCTGCAGATGACTTTTCTCTCATTATGGTCTGTTTCGCTATCTCTTTCCGAGCAGTACTGCCATTGAGGGATGGCAAAGTTGTGTGTCTTTTCAAGCTATTGGGAAGTTCCTTTGATTTTACACATTTCTTTGATAAAGTCGAGTTTGCAAAAGCATTTGTTGTATTTAGCGATATTTTCGAATCGCTGGTCATATTATGGCAATCAGTTGAGAAAGGGTTCACGTCAGATTTCATCTTAAACCCGAATCGTGTATATCCCGGATTTATAGATAGTAATGAGTTATTCTTCTCAGATTGTTTTGTGTCCACCTTGGAATCTGTAATATAAAAATGTGTATATAAAACGTGTTTAGTGCAGTTTTTTCCATCTCAGACTTTGTATAAAAGATATGGACTGAATCGCTCTTCATCTATTCTTTGAACATTTAAAAGTAAACTTATAATTAATAGAATCAGGCGTTACTTTGCGGAAGTCCATAGTGCAAAACCCCAATAGACCAATATACAAGCAACAAACTCCGCGAAAAACTTGTTGCTTGTATCTTGTCTATTGGGTTTTTTTTAAGTAAACATGTCTCTATCACACACTTAGACAAAGAGACCAATGAGTACTACATTTAAAACAGTCTTAATTTATTTAGATTGTATGATTAAAGACACCTTAAATGGTGACAGAGTACTAACAGATTTTCATGACCGTACCTCTGTTCCAAGTGGCAATAGAAGTGCCAGCAGCCAACATCTGAGCGCGACGGGCCTTGCGTTCCTGGCACTCGTCAAGGGACTCCATCTTGTCAAACTGCTTCTGATGCAGGGCGGCGAAATTGGGCAACTTCTTTCTGCTAACACGGCTCATTTCGGACTTGCATTTGGATGGAGTCAATTTTGTTGGAGTGTTTTGTATTTTTCCTGAAAGTTGAAATAAATTAAAAATTTAGAGTGCTTCTTCTGTAATATAGTACAAGTTAAATAAGATATTTATCTTGTTTGTTTTTCTTATAAAAAAATGAAATTAATAAATAAGTTGTAAAAGTTGAACTTGTTGTATTTGTATATGTATGACATAATAAAAAGGTTGACTGACTGGCAACAATAAATATTTTCCATTTTCCAGATTCCATTAGAGTTGTCAAAGGTATTGCTACCATATTCATACAATAAAAGTTTCATTTAAATGCAGTAATTGGACAGCACCATAAAGTATTAAACCTGCTCATAGCTGTTCAAAACTGTTTTAAAAAAAGTTGAGATACATCTCATACCTGAAGCACTTGAGGTTCTGGAACGAGACTCGCTGTTGGTCATGCCAACCCCTAATCTCTGCCTTTTAACATCAATGTCTTTAGACTCACTTTCGGTGTAAGATCTTTTCCGAACAGATCCAAGACGACAGGGTTCTAAAAGTAACAACTATTTTATGAATCTAAATCTAACTATCAGTAGCAATTATGTTTGTAATTAAAGAAGCCATGTAAAATCCTTCAATTAAAATCACTGTTTACACTCACCTTGATCATTAAAAACAAAACTTTTGTTTGATCCTTTCAAGCTTGATTTAATTACTTTTCCTTTTACTTGATTTGTTATCATTGGAGTGTTTATAGGACTGCAGAACATAACTTTTGTGGTATGTGGGAGCTCTGCAAAACATGGCTTTGGAATCTTTTCAATAGACTGTGTGATGTTGAGAACTGATTTTTTGGATGAAATACGCTTTGAAGACGGGAATGGTGTACACCCTGGAGATGTACTTAATCTAATTGGGGATGTCAAGTTTGTAGGTGACTCTTTAGTAAATGTCCCCTCACGCTGTAGTGGAGTTGTAGGTGTTAATTCAGGCACCACACAGTCAGATGGTGGTGATTTTACTGGCTCTTTACTATCCATAGGAGAACTTTTACATGTAATTTGAGCTTCATCCAAGCTGCTCTCAACAATGACCGGAGTAGTATTGATAATGTTAGCATTTGATTCATCACTAGTAATGCTGATGCGTGATATTGATTTGTCATTAATAATTGAAGAGTCAGAAGTTATTAGTGAAGAGTGTGAGACATCTTCTGCTTTATCAATAGTACTGTTCAAATTTGGAGTTTCTTTTTCAAATGTTGTGTCTAATTTAACTTGAGTATTAGTAGAACAGGTTTGTATGCTGGGTGATTCATGCAACTTTTTAAATGTACAATCTTCATCTTCCTTTTCATATGTTACATTTTGTATTATACTTGATGTTTCAGTAACATGTAAGCTATTCCTTAATGGAGTATTAGGCACACTTGATTTTTTCTTAGTGGAATTATTAACAGTTAGTTTAGTTACAGGGCTAATGTTATTTTTACACTTTTTATTTTCTACATTAATGCTATTAGCATTTTTATCATAAGTTGTATTGATATGAACTGTTTGCATATCAAATGTAGTATTAATGGTCTGATCATGATTATTCTTCTCCAAGCCACTCTCATATTGTTGTATATTATCATTTGTGTTACTTAAAGAGCTGTTGTATTTTGGAAGCTCAGTATCAGAGTTGTCAGTATATTCATTATCAATAGTGATTGATTTATTTTTGTTAACAATTAAACCTAATGGTTTTTGGATGTTATCTGTAGATATTTCGGTAAATGTAGAATTTTTGTAACTTGCTCTACTTTTCCTATTATTATCAAACAAAACATTAAAGGAACTGTTATGACAATTTTCTTCTGTATTATAAGAGGCTTTTTCCTCCAGAATTTCACTGTCAACTGATTCTTTCTGAAGGTGTTCATCTTTGCAGAGACTTTTCACTTTACACTTTCTTTTTTTATTATTTTCCTTCTCCACTGTAGCCTGCTTACAATTTGTAGTGCATTCAATATATTCTTTATTAAGAGAGTTTTCGTGAATAATTGACGTTTGCAATTTATATTTATTCCCTAAATTAACCTCAGGGCTACCATCCTCACTGCCAGCAGCACTGTGAAAAGAATCCACAGAAATATCATTCTTATGTGTAGAATTATTTTGTAGGTTTCCGTCATTCAAATCTTCTATGACTACAGAACCAGAGCTTGTTTTCTTTTTTACTACTTTTTTACCAGCTTCTATTACAGACTTAGTACCATTTTCTAATGCATTAATTTTGACACTTTTCTTCTTTTTTGATTTCTTAGTTGTTTTTAGTGATAAATTAGGATCAGCATCTTTATCGGCATTTTTTTTCCGTCGAGTGGTTTTGTTCTGTTTCGGAATATCAACATCGTTGTTTGTTACTTCTTTTAGAGTCGTTCTTCGCGATTTGCGAGTTCGGAGGGCTATTTGGCTGCTAAAATCATTGCTAGCTTCTTCCTCAGATGGATAACGTAAAACGTAATGTTTTTTCTCAGACACGCCTGCATCAATACAATTTTCTTTTTGTTTCTGGCTACGAGTTTTTCGTTCCGTTTTCACTTCTTTTGCTTTTAATTTTACTTCAGGAGAGGTATGAAGACCTACAAATAAAAACATTAAATCATAATTTTCAAAAATCAACACTAACCGCACCTGAGTTCTTGTAAGAATAAAACTTACGCTTTCCAGAACGAGTGGACATTTTAATATTCTTTAACACTATTAATTAGTTTTATTTTCTTTCCAAACTAAATAAATGATAATTATTTATTTTTAAGACACTGTTATCAGAATCCGTTAGCCGTTATTTGTTCAAACTTCAAACCAAAGAGCATAGATAATAAAATAGGGCTTCACACCTAGTTTTCAAATATATGCAACAGTATTGGAACTAAGCTTGTGAATAAATATCGATACATCGATATATCGATAGTTTCAATTTGAAATATTAGGCGATATAATATTTTCTAGCAATATATCGATAACAAATGTCCAATATCAAAATTGTATCAAAAACGATTTTTTTAAATTCTTATTTGGTCGACTCAATTAATGACATGCAGGTCTCTTTATAGACGCAGCTGAAAACACAAAATACAATTCGACTAAACTACGAACGCAAATCCACAGGATCTCGCACCCTCCATGTTAACACGTTTTTCCAGTAAAAAAAAACATTAGTTAAACATAAGTATTCCACCTTCGTGTTCATCAGAGTTAAGCCGAAGCGCTAAGTCAATAACATATTGGATTTGACATACAATGTGAGATTCGGCTATACTCAGTCTATTCTATAAAATCTATTTATTATTATTATTTCATTTATCCTTGTAAATAGATTGTTTTTTTTAAAGCCTATTTGTATTTCGATGATTATATAGCAAGGAACTGAGTTTTAAAATAAGTATTACACTGTTTATTGTAGTAGATTGATGTAGATTGGAATTTTTTTTTTATATCGTACCGATATATCGATATTTATAAATAAAGATGTGGAATTAAAATATATTTTTTTAATATTTTTGTAAAGTTTGCAGATATTTCCTTTTTTCTCAATAAATATTTACATAGAAATGCTTTTCAAATGAACGGTGTACTTTTTGTATAATATTCACATTGAAGTATTCTATACCCGTTGTCTTCACCTAAAAGTTTATGCTAGCCTAATAAGTCTGCGCCATTTATCAGGGACCTTTCTTGCACATTTATGGAGAAAATGATTAAGCGCATTATTAACTTGATCGGTCCACCTCATAGGTGAGTCCCTTTTCCCCCTCCACTCCCAGTCTCTAGAGTCATTTCAACGTCGTGTTTGATGATGAGCCATCAAGGATCGATTGGTTGGATATACATCGACTATATGATATGCCAACAGCTAGTAAGCTGAGCAAAGATCGATAGGAAATACTAGGGCTGTAACATGTCGAAACATTGCAGCTTTTATGTTGTTCCGGTTTTTCCAAATCTTTTAAAGCTTATCCTTTGCTGACCTCTTGATTGATCCATACGGCGTTTGATCTCATCAAATGATCACTGATGGTATGAATGAGGGATGCTGTAACTGCTTTCTTACATTCATGTTGCTGCTTTTTTAAGGACAATTGCTTTCTCAAAAACGTTCTGCGTTTTTGAGAAAGCAATTGTCCTTAATATAGCGAATTTTTTTTTGTTTGGATATATTCCTAGTTGTACTTAGATTACATATAAATACCGACCTAATAAATTACGAGCGTTTCATAGATTGAAATTATTATTATTGGAAGTTTACCTGACTGTAGACAATTAACAAACATTTTAAAATATACATTTATACACATAATATACGACAAATTTTGGTCGAGTCGAAAGTCGGGCTTAACATAATATTATTTTGTAAATAGTAGTTAGGCACGCTAAAATTACTTTAATAATGCTCTGTAGTCTGTGCACATTTCTCAGCAGTGAGCAAATAATAACATTTAGCAGAGGGGCGAGGGCGCGATTTATATAGCGACATAACAAAATAATTTAATGAACTAATTGTTCTTATTAGAGCTCTTTAAAAATATTGTTTTAAAAGTATCAGTTGTGTTTTCTCATATTTTGTGAACAATGTTTTTATTTCATTTAAAATTTGAATAAAGTTAAAACAATGGAGCTGCTTCGTCTTTTACCTGCAATTTTAGTGATTTTCTTTTCAGAAGTATATACAGACCGTGGTGATTACATTGGATGCTTTAAATTTCCTAACGATTTAGTTAATACGCATACAGGACAATCTGTTGATGTCTGTCTTTCGGCTTGCGAACAAGTGTATTTTAAGTATGCTCTTATAGGAAATAAGTCAACGTGCTTTTGTGGAAATACCCCAGGTAAATTTCAAATGGATTTAGGTGTTTGTTCATCACCCTGTCCCAAGAATGAAACTCAAATATGTGGAGGTGACAACGCGGCAAGTGTTTACGATACTGAAGTGACTAAGCCTGGGCCGCCAATGTCTTTAGAGGCCTATAATGTTACTGAAACCACTGTTCGCGTGCAATGGACAGTACCCCAAGCGTACACAAAGATAACCAGCTATATAATACGGGCAGTTGTTTTAAAAACATATGCAGAAACAATTTTGCTACCAATAGAGTGGCGTGTTCCAAACAATACTTATCAAACCCAACTATTAAATCTTCAACCTGGCTCACTATATAATATCAGTGTAGGTGCCATGTATTATGAGGAAGAAGGTGATACCATAACTATTGAAGTAGAAACTGTTATTGGCACCCCTGATCCAAGTCCTCCAGACATTAAAATATTACAGAGAAAAGGAGATGAAATGCTAGTCCATATACCAAAGGCTATAAATGTCAATGGCCCTGTTTCTATGTACAGAATAGTTGTTTCAATTGAATTATTTCAACAAGGATTTATTACTGAAAACTTGGGTAATCATTCATATGCACAAGAAAAAGGCCTGCCATACTACATAACAGCAGAATTGGATCCCGATGACATCAAGAATGATTTTATTATTGGTGATGAAAGAACATATAATGGTTTTTATAATGCTCCTCTTGTACTAACTAATGATATTGATGTATCCTTAGGAATAGTAAGTGAAAAAAATAATGTTAAAAAAGTAAGATATGCAGAGTCAACAAAAAAAATTATTTTGAATATAAATGAGCCAGAAGTTGTATCAGCTTTGGTTGTAGCTTTAGGAGCTGGAATTGCAATAGGTGTTGTCCTATTACTAGTAGGATTAGGTTTTCTTATTGTATTAAGGAAAAGAATCAATATTGCAAGATTGGAAAGAGGTTCTCAATCTATGCCACTAAGCCTTAGCGAACCATGTTTAGAAATTGAAAATGCGGGATTTTTGGAAGATGAAGAAGAAAGAGTGGACTATTATAGCAATTTAAAACGAAAGCTGTGGAACATACCAAGGAATTTTATTGAAATTGATATATCAAATGTTGTTGGAATAGGCAGTTATGGTAAGTTTATGAGAGGGAAAATCCAACAACATGGAGCTCAAACAACAGGCCTTATTCAAGTCATTTTAGATAAAGAATTAGAGAAACAGGACAAAAAGTTAATGCTTCAAGAACTTGATCTTTTAATTAAATCTAGTGAACATGATAATGTTATATCATTGGTAGGAATCTGTGAAACAAATACTTCACTATTGGTTGTCCTTCTGGACTACAAAATGACACTTAAAGAGATGCTGCTTCAGAGTCGACAAAGAGATCTGCAAAACAATAAGTTTTGTTTGTTGACTGAAAATAAGCTACTCCAAATGTGTGCAAATGTAGCTTGTGGCATGGAATATTTACACAGTAAGAAAATAATGCATAAGAAATTGTGTTGTAGGAATGTTTTGATTACAGAAAGTGGAGTTTTAAAGATATCAGGTTTTGGGCTCTCTCATAAGCATTCCTTGCACAGCACACCAGATTATACAAGATGGACATCTCATGAGATGTTGCGTCAGACAAGATTTAATCCAAAAGCAGATGTTTGGTCCTTTGGATGTTTGATGTGGGAAGTTTTGACTTTAGGAGGAACACCATACTCTCACACTGTCACTAAAGATGTTGCTGTTAGAGTGCTACGAGGCATGAGACCGTCTCAACCTTCATATGTTGGTGATGAACTCTTCCAATTGTGTCTGCAATGTTGGCAGGTTGACCCTGATGAGAGACCAACATTTACATCGCTCATAAATGAGTTGGTCCCATTTGCTGAAGGCCCTGGACTGAGATGCTTAAGTTTGACACATTATAATGGATTTAATTACGAACTACACATACCTGAGTATGAAATTGTATCATAGCATAAGTTTGCTATCTTAATCATGCAATTTTTTAAGTGTATGCTGGTCTCATAGCTTAACAATTGATATTATTGTAACAAGACTTCACAATTATGAATAATTTAATATTATTGTTTGTTGCACATGAATGTTAAGGACATTTTATTTAAGTATTGCAGTCCAAAGATTCAATTTCTAATGATAATGAAATACAATTACTTGTAAGAATAGTTATCTTCAATTTCTGTTTTTAGCATAATACATTTTCATTTCTTTATCTTTAGAGATTATAGAACAGAGACTAAGTGACATCGCATTGTTAAGCTCTTTGAAATTTATAAATATGACTGTAATTCTAATAATGCTAAAATCTATCTTAAGGTGTAGTAGTGATATGAGATTGTAGACTAGGTCATTAAAAAACATGTTAGGTTGAACAATTGCACTGCACAAAACTTGCACAAGTGAATGAGATTTCTACTAACATTCCATTTTTATTATGTACTTAAAATAATAGTGATGACGTGCTCCGTCCATAAGAATCTCGGCATTTTTTAAGTAAATAAAGTAATGATAAGACATGCAATAACTATTTTTGTAATGCCCAAACTTCCCCAATTCATTGCTATGTTTACAAATTGTATTGGTGATCGTAGATAAATTAAAAAACGAGCTCATTTCATTTGCATTTAATTAATGTTAATATAATAATTATAGACAATGTTCAAGGTACCCTTTAATTGGTTTCCAGCTTTAACACTAAGACATAGTTACCTTCATTGAACTTTATCAACATTGCAAAACAACAGTAAAATTATTACCATATAACTAAATTATGTAACTTTGACTAAATTATAGCGAATTTAAAATTCAAAACATTGCATTCGAAACTTAACTATCTCGTAACATTTGCAGACCCGTTTCTAAACCAAGATAACAAAAAATATATAAAATTCCCTTCTTTGAAAGTTTATAGCAAACAATAGATATCCAACATATAATAAAATACATGTCGAGGCGGCGGACGCGGGCTCGGCCACCTCCCTATACATACTTACAATACGCAACAAGTACAATTCAATAGAATTAGTTTAACATATCAATCTCAACATGTGTAAAGGTTGATGAGACAACGACTGAACGGCGCTTCGTATAAAACACGCTGGTCGCTGCCTTTGCCAGCGGGGCATACGCAGAGGCAGCGACGCGCTGCTAACGTACACTCGTGAGTGTACCGCGCGATTCGCACGCGACGCGGGAATACGGCCGAAGCCGCATGAGTCGATTTAATTTTAATGACAAATAATATATTACAATTAGTCTGCCGTCGCAGGGAAGACTACCGCACGACATCAGGTACGTTTGATTAGAATTAGTAAAACATGTTATACAATAAATTATTTCAGAGTCTATTTTAACAACATTCAATTAATTATTAGTGTAGTAGGGGTAGTGTCCCGGGGACGGCAGGGACCCCGAGTCGGGGACGCGTTCGTGACGATGACGCGAGTTGATTCCTCAGTCTTTAATAAATTGATGACAATGAGCAAGGAGACGCAAATGAAAATGTATGCAATTATATACAGAAAGGTCGCGAGCGCGCGTGCGAATCGCGTCTCGGGCAAGCGGTGCTGGTGTAATGACGTCGTAATGTTGAGAACACAGCCAAATTCCTATACACAGTATCGAGCCTTACAGCTTCCTAGCCTAGCGCACCCGACGGCTGCCTTCCTAGTCCCGACTATCACTACTTTAATATTAATTACGATAAACCACTCTATTAACAAATGTAACAACATTTAGCTATTAAAATTAGGGGGGATGAAACGCGGGTCGCGGCGTCGACATCACTCATCAGCGCGCCTCAATTCATTATGGAAAGGACAACTAGCTACTTTAGCCTACAGCATCGGATAACCTAAGTGCAGCGGCGTGGAAGTGCGGTCGAAGGGATCCTCTGGGAGTCGCGTACGAGACCATCAGTATCACAGAAATAGTATAACCCATACCGCACTAAGAATCAATTATTTATATACTCTCAAATATTGTAACAATTTTATTATAACAACAACATCTGTGTTAAAATTATTTATACACACCGCATTGTTTCAGTCGTCTAACTACGCAAACGGTCGAGAGGTACATGACAATGGCAACTAACTAATGGTCATTGAGATAATGTACAAAGGAGAACGGCGCCGACCTCCCAATGCCGGAAGCGTCCGCGGAGGGTGGAATGTAGCGACGATCGCTGACAAGAGCGTCCAGTGCCTTTTGCACTGTTCCAAATAATTGACGTCTTCCTAAAGTACGCATAACACTAAACGACGTAAATTGAGCTAGTAGAATCGACTTGACCGCGCGCTCTATAATTGACAACAAGATTTTCACAACTACCCCCACTATTCGGTAACGACAAAGTGAGAGGATCGACACTCGAGATTAGTTCGTACCTACATAACACACTTATAACAACATTAGTTCTCACGTCGTTGGACAGTTGCTTACGACGAATCGACCATTATTATATATCGAAGAAATCGTTAAAATATTCAATTAAATCGGAGATATCTCCCAATTCCTTTCCTTACAAACTAGAGTAGAATAACATCTGCCGAATCGTATATAAACGGTTACATTTTCATATATTTGTACTTATTTGCCATCTCAACGGCGAGTGTGGCTAGCGATGGCACTCGTGAGGTAACGACAACTTAAACTAACCGACGCACAAGTACCTCGACCGAGTCGACGCAATCACAGCTTGACTGTAAATAATATTTCAATATTGTCCTCTCGAATATATAGAAATCTGCATTAAAACCTTTAATAAATTCAACTACTATTACTGGACACGAATCTGCAATATTGTACTTACTTACATTAGACCGACTACGCTCTCAAGTACCCGACCACCACTGACCTCAATAATAATAATAATAATATAAAAATAAACATCTCGGGCCGAAACGCCGGCACGCGTTAAAATAAGATAAAACTATAAGCGACAATTATTGCATTGCACGTTATTATTATTAATATAAATTGAATTATGTCACAAATTAAAAATACCAGCTTTGGTTAAACATTATCGCGCCGTACTGCCCCGTCTACAGTGAAGTGTAGACGCAAGGCAACGTAACCTATCAATGGTAACTGAGTGCACGGAATAGGAATCTCGGTGACAGATATCACAAAGTCAACAGGCCGCTATGCGGCGCACTAAAGTATAGCAACGACTCTACGGCGTAACTCAGTATAATAACTCTATTACAACTAACTGTAAATATATCGCCGACGCGAAGCTGCAACGGGTCGGTAAGTGCGAGGCCACCAGAGGCAGTAATAGCGCCACTCGGCTGGCTCAGGCTGCGGCTTGACTAGAAGGGGCGCCAGGGCGGCGGCTCACTGCATGAGCGTGGAGATGGCGTTGTGGCGCGTCCGCTTCAGCTCCTCCTCCTGGATCTTCTGCTCGATGAGGAACTGCGCCGACGAGATGGCCGTCTGCGAGCCGCTGATGGTGACGATCCGGTTCCTCGTGCCCGGGGCGAACGTGCCCTTCTTGCTGATCTGGATGTTCGCCCCGGACATCTGCTGGATCTCCACGAGGCTGCGGCCACCCGGACCTGGAAGCGGGACGGGCGCGGGTGAGCTTCGCCTCGAGACGCGGGAGAGCCGAGCGCCCCGCGAACTCACCCAGGATGGCGCCGACGATGACCTCCGCGATCTCCACGTTCTTGGAGTCCTTGGCGCCCGCGTCGGCCGGCGTGGGGCTCTTGGACAGCGGCAGCAGCGAGCCCGGGAAGCCGCCCGGCACTGCGCCGCCCGACAGCGAGATGGGCGCCACCGCTGGGGGCCAAGCGCCAATGAGACCCCGCCACACGCTCAACGCCGCGCGCTTCTTACAATAGAACGTTTCGCGCTGTTGCGACAGAGAGCTGCGTTAGCGACCCTCGCCCCACAGCGCTCTCTCTCCGCCCCGCAGCCAATCCCCGGGCGATGCTAATGTACCGCGGAGCCCCGCGCCCCCGCACCCCCGCACCCCGAGCCCAAAGCGACAGAGCGCCGCCCGCCCCCTACAGAGGCGACTCTACCTCGTCCGATGGGAAATTAAAATAGTTTGCAAACAAATTTCCATTAGCATAACCCAAATTGGAAAAATTTTGATCGATAATTTTGTATGAAGAGAGATCGACAACACCGGTTTGTTGGTAGCGCTGTGTTGCGGCTAAAAAGAATAGAGAAAGAACAACTTGAATAGAGTGTTTCGGCGATAAAGTATCCTACGAGCTGCGTCCCCCTGGCATCATTCAAATTGTTCCCTTTCTAAGGACCTGGAGGCACTCACCCAGCGACACCTGCGACAGCGGGCCGAAGACGGGGGAGTCCTGCGCGGAGAGCGGGAAGTAGGCGGCCGAGAGCGCCGGGGGGTGCGGCAGCGCGGGGGGCAGCGCCAGCCCCAGCACGCCGTGCTTCACCAGCAGCGCCAGCGCGGCGCCGATCTCCGAGATGCCGGCCTCCGAGTAGCCGGCCTGGCGCAGCGCCACCTGCCACACGCCACTTGTAACCGTGCTCGCTGCCCGCGCCGGGGGCGCCCGCCCGAGCCTACCTTGATGTGGTCCAGCGTGTGCTGCGTCAACGGGCTGGGCGGCGGAGTCCCCGGCGGCGCCAGAGACAGCTGCAGCGAGAGCCCGCCCAGGCCGCTGCCGTTCACCAGCACGCTGCCCACTCCGCCCACGCCGCCCACCGCTCCACCCACCCCGCCCACTGCCCCGCTCAGGGCGTGACTCTGAAATCGCGACCGGCACATTGCAGATTTAAACGTAGATAACTGAGAAACAGTGAAGCGTGCACAGACACAATTAATATAGTCATTATAATAGATGCATTCCGCTGAAAGGTTAATGAGTGGTAACATATGAGTATGCGTCGGTCCGATGATGTGATGTCGTTAGCAGCAAGCGAACGGTTAGGTGCGACCACTCCGACACGCCCGCGAGTGCTTTCCGTTCTACTCTTTCAACTTAATTCAAGCCAAAGAGGTGTGTTCTTAAAAGTCTCCTGTTCACTGCTATTAAACACGGATAATATCTAGTCGTAGCGGATCTGAAAGCGGTAGTAGTATGAGCCAATAGTGTAAGCCAATAAAGTGGAGCGTGTCGGGTGTCACCTCTGTCACCTCAGCGGTGGCGACGGCGTAGGGCGAGCCCGTGGGGTTGTAGTTGGCCACGGGGCCCGCCACGTCCGCGTACGACACGTTGGGGCACGAGCCGGACTGCGGGTCGTCCACCACCTTCTGCAGGATCATCAGGCAGGCCTTCTTGTTGTTGTCCTTTTCGCCTGCAACGAGTCACGTGTCACTAAATGCCCTGGGCTACACCGGATCCGGTTCACCGGAGGAAGAATGCTCACCGACGACAGTTATGCATCGCTCCTGCAGCGAGAGTTCCTTGGCCTTTTGGGAGATCTGCACGTAGCTGCCACTCTGCTCCTTTATCTGCTTTATGTAGTTGCCTCCCTTCCCGATTATCATACCCGCTGTGGAGTTTGGTACAAGAATCTTCACCTACAAATAACAAACGATAGGAGATTTCAGAGACATCATTTAAGTTATATAATCTTTATTATTCTATTTAACAGTTAGTGTCCTTATTAAAATTGTGTCACTTCATGCATTACTTTGTTTCCAATTAACAATCGGCGACTGTCGTGTCGCATCGACCTTGCCTCGCCCCTAAATCCGTCGACACATTACAATTACTTATACGCTTTAAGTTATACAACGATCATGTGGGACAGATCTGGACAGACAGAACAGAAAAAGTTTTTCTTTAATTTTTATACTCTTTGCTAGGTAGAGAAGATGGTTTTATTTTATTTGAATTCAAGTTTGACAATATATTCTTTGTACAGATGTCGCATGTAAATAATTGCGATTATTGTTAAAAATGCCTTTTAATTAACATTATAAAATATGTAAATACGGAATTGATTAAGGTAAGGTGAACATTAAATGTCGTTTCTTTATTTACAGCAACACATTTTGTTTTTTAAAAACATTAAACTAAAAAATCAAGTCTAATAGAAATTCTTCGTTGTTGAAATCTATCTCTGCACTAGGTTGCATACATAAATCTGTTAAACTGTGTCCAACATATTTACGATAGCTGATAATGTAACGATAATACGTAGTATCATTTACATGGACTTTGAACCATGCTTTATAAACAAAACATGCGTTTAGTTTGTTCGGCTGTAAGGTTGGATGTATTTTGGCCTGTCCTTTGCCCAGAACAGTCCGATATCATCCAAAAATGTCGACCAGACTCACTCGGCTTAGCGCATTAATTTTGGGTTATCAAGCCATTTTACTTACTATACACGAGACATCAGTCAGATAAATGATAGCGCTCGTGCGAAGGCCAAGAGCCAATGAATTGGCAATTGCGATCAATGTAAACGAGACAATTGGTCGACTAGGGAATACGCACTCGAAGGAATTCTGTTTATTGGTATCATTAGGAATTGCAATGTGCACTTCAAGGTTCAGCTTAGGCGAGTATGTGTGTATTTGTACCTGGTAGCGAATAACACACATTTGAGTATTTTTGATAATCTAAATTAATTAGTGTGATATATATTTATTTACACGTTGTCGTAAAGCTAATTATAATCTGTCTGAAATGTATCTGATGATAGACTCGAAATAGACCGAATGGTAAACTCTGCACAAGAGGCCAGTTCTTTCTAAATCAGGGTCCTAGAGAATGACCTCCTCAGCCAGTGGTATCTACCGATAAAACTATGCAGCGACGCACACAAGTGCAAATAATATTAAAGTCACGAGAGCGAACACGTGCAACTTCCAATGCGTCACGGAAACTGCAACATTATCTATGGCTTTGCACATACTGCATAGAGATATATTTTTAAGTCAAGGCCAAGTTCAATGCAGCTGGACGGGCAGTTGCTGCACATGAGTAGTGAGGTAATATATATTTGTAGGCTTCTAATCGATTCCCCTGACTGCATTATTCTCATTTTAATTCTTCACACCGTGTTTTAGTCATCAGTGATTCATAAACTCGCATCCTGCATTTTATCTAGCCCGTTCATTTAATTTTCTGACCATAAGCGGAATGACATCACATTTATGGAACGACAATAAGCAGAAAACCTTCGTCCGGCGCACCGTGTTAAACACCGTTGTTGATGGGGCCCATAAAATAAATGGCAAAGGGAGTGAACAGAAAATGCAAGTTAGCCATCTCAGCAGTAATCCCCGCGCATTATGCAAATGAGCACGTAATTCGATTAACATTTCAGTGGAGATCACGTCGTTTTAATTTAATAACATTAATGAAATCAGCGGGAATTCACGACTTTTCCGCTGACAAGCTATACAATATATTTGAGTCGTGTAAAATTAAAAATTTGCAGTTGTATCAGGAAATCAAATAGGTCTCTCAGAAAGTTGCATCAGTGGCCAAAAACACACCTTAAAGTTCAATGCCGAATAATAAAAAGAGTTTAAAATCTGCGACGAATTTCGCGATGTCCGGTACACCATGTCACGCTCTACTGAGCTGGAGGACAAACTTTTCCTCCAGTTGACCAAGCAACTGAATATTACATAACGAGATCTATTCACGGTCGAGGCCTAGCATTTAAGCCCAGAGATCAATTACTTGGATTAATCATGACCGCGGCTGTCAAGTCGGGGAAGCCAAATAAGCTTCATATAGCACGTAAAGGATACGCCCACTGGCGGTGCTCAACATTAGTGACCATCAGCTTATTATATTATATTCTGAATATACAACCCAAAAAGTGCTTTTATTTGAATTGTTACAATGGATCAAGGTCATGCCCACCTGCTTGTCTCTGTCTTGTGGCATCTTGGCGTCTACACCATCGGGGAATGGCTTCACCAGTTCGGGCTTCTCTTTTATCTTATCCATGATAAAGTCCAGGACGACCATGATGCCCTCGACGGAGCCGGTAATCAAACAGGCGCGCTCAGTTGTGCCTGAAAATCACAAATTTATGTTGTTTAACTCCATGTAATACACAATCGTCGAGATGGTTTAGTAAAAAATATATTAAATAACAAATTGGAAAAATATCACGACAGTGTCCGTCAAATAAATTAATTCAAATTGTGATCTCATATCATCTTATACTAAATAATCATGAATTACATAAACTTATTTGCTTTCAATTTTTAAATCATTATCATATTAGAAAAGTGATTATTAACTTATTATTCAAAGACCTAACGATGAGTATACATACTTAAATTCCAGACTAAGCTAGTATTTCATGTAAAACTCTACACGTACAGTAGCGCAAAGCGAATATGGAATCAAGTTTCAATGGGCAAAGTGCAGAACAATTAATATTCCTCTTATTACCATACAATTATAGTATGGCATTACAAAGGGCACCTCTGACAATTTAAACTCATTAAAGAAACAAGAAATTCGTAGCGTGTGTTTCAAAATTCCGGAGTTGGAGGTCAAAGCTTTGGTAGAGTCTCGAGTGGCCTTTGTTGTACTCTTTCAAAGCTTCTTGTAAACCGCAAGGCCGCTAAAACCATTCTAACTGTATGACACAAATTACTTTTGAAGTGTTGTACAAAGCAACTAATTAATATAACCTTAGTGCAATAGTCTACATCTAATAAAATATCGTTGCATGCACTTCAGTGATTAGCTTCGTTACCAAAGTAAGCTTAACCTAAGTCAGTTAAAAGTCAGTGTTGCTCTAAAAATTTAATCAAGAAAACAAAGTATCCGATGTAGAAATGCGATCAGTACCGAATTCTGAGTGCTGAGATTGTATGTGTCTGTCTTCTGGTGACAAATTCGTCAAAAACCGATATGCAGCAACAAATTATGCAATGTTAGGCATACCGCATACCTACATGGAGAACCGGTCTACTCCCTTGACCTTGAAACGCGCTGGGCGACTATGATATTTGTGCGATAAATTTAGCGCTCATATTCGCCTGTAACCAGGTCATTAACATTTGGTACCACTCCAACGTTGCTGTAATTGAGTACAGTGGGCCAAAACCTAATCTTGCAATGCAGGTGACGATTTGACGAGTTAGCGTAATGTTACAATGTTAGAAGCGTGACAAAGAAATCTTTATTAGCACGTTGAGCAAAACGTTTCAAGAAAATTATAATGCGGGCGAATAATAATGTAGTGTGCGTGGACGAGGAACCTGTAGAAGCAAATCATTTGCTATTGTTCGGTTAACATATTCAATACAATGAATGCCACGGCAAGGTCGCACGATAGAGATTACCTGTGTTATCCAATTATGTATGCCATTGAGTTATTATTACACTTAGCGCTCGTGTGTAACAAATGCATCAAGTCAGCTTGTTTAGCGTTCTCCTGATAATCGAAATATAAACACCAACGCGGCATTGTCATAGCTATTTCATTGAGGAGATAATTAGTCAAAAATCTTGTCCCATTACTTAGAGAATTAAATGCGTGAAACAAGTCGTAAAACATAATTGGAAACGTAATTTGCGCAGTCGCCATTAGAGCGATTATTTAATACAGATGTACAAGAAACAGCTGTAAGACAAGGAGGTAAGATTCATCAAGAACAACAATGGATGCGACGAAAGAACTGTCCTACTCCTATTAGACTGTGTCAGGGTGTCAAGATGAATGTTCTGCTATTTTTAGGTCAAGGCCATTGTGCTTGCCAACTTTTGTATGCGGCAATACAAAAATTATGTATTTTAATAGCTGAATATGTGAGTCCGACACTAAAACAAATAATATAGGACTTGGGTCTCTAGGTACGAATGAGTATGATGACGATATTTTTATCTCGATGACCTCATACAGCTATGATGGATACGACTGGGAGCCTTGAGTTGGGCGGCACGATTGGAAGATTGCACTCGTCTTGCCTTGCCGACAACCTGTTCCGCCACCGACGCTCAATCACACATAACATATTAGATTGCAGTAGAGGTTCAAGGCGTGGGTTAAACTGGTAAACTGCAGAGGCGTTGTTGCGCTTTACAGTAACATGTTTGTAATATCTACAGCGCAAATGTTTAAAGGTACATTTGCATACATATATATAAGTAGTAACTAATAGAATATTACACAATGGAACGACGTAGTTTTGCTACAATAAAATGTAGTTTTAACTATTGTATGTTAGCCAAAGTATAAATATAATTATCGATAATTTTGATTCTCTGATTCAACTTTCACAAGACATCATACCTTCTTTTTATGCCAATCGTACCAAATAGAGACTGAATGAAACGTAATGATGCCCTCGAAAGGCCGAACAAGAAAAAGTATGCTATTCATTCATTCACGAGTCACTTCATATATCTTCATATACTGCTTAAAGAACACAGTGACAGGAAAAACGCTTCATAAATGTGTAAAGTTTATATAAGGACTTTTTTAATAATAAAATTAATGTGTGGTCCTTTAACAATACTTTTCATTATGATATTCTAGCATAATATAGAAGTCGAAACAAATTATGAATTAAGCCCAGTAAATCCAATCAAGAGAGCAACAAAGCGGCTGAAAAACTTTTTAGACACGTTTACTTTCAATAGGACGGCGTGATTAATAGTGCCTCCGGCTTTATTCATGAATTGCTATTGTACTCGAGTGAATCATTAAAAACTTTTTTGATGGCGTGGGTGGGGAATAGAGAAATAACGCTAGAAATAGGTTACGGGGCCAATTACACCGTGTATAGTCCAAGACGTGTCTCGGCGAAGAATTTATTCCTGCCGTTGTATTTCTATTTAAATTCGATACTAAACGCAATTTTAATTGTGATTTTGGTGGCTTCAATCATATTCCATAATCTATACTAATTTTGTAAAGCCGAATTGGCTTCTATCTTTTATTTCTTTCTATTATAAACCGAATCTGAAATTTTTAATAATGAGACTAAAATATAAAACAAGTAATATATAGGCGTACAGATTTTCGGGACAGTAGGTACAAAATGTAAAATTCTTAGATATCTTTTGCGTTTTTCAACCCGCTAAAGATTAAAAGCTTCGCAAGTTGAAATTGGACACGGATTCGATTTCAAATATAGTGTAACTGAAAGAGTTTCCCTTTGTTTATAAATTGGCATAGAGTTTCTTTTTTTATATAAAACAGAGGGCAAACGGACAGGAGGCAATTTTTTTTTTTTTAAAAGTTTCGTTGCCAATGATTAAAATTCAAGATGAAAGCAAGTATTGTCAGCAGGTCCACACGTCCGGGAGGGGAGGTGGGTGGCGATAGTGAAGACGCTTCAAGAGATTGCTTCAGACTCCCAAGATGCTTTAGGAAAATGTATAGACAACTTTATGAGTGTCCATTCTCTAGACGTCACGTTTCAGCGATCGATGCTTTAATAATGCCATCTAGAAAGAGCCCTTATTTTCTCAACGTACAAGATGCATTTAGTTCTCCCTTTGCCCATCGAAACTATCCCGATTTGCTGCTTTTTGCCACCATAACATGCATATAATCAAAATAGTTTAATATAACCATGCAAAAAAAGAGTGTACCAAGAGTGAAGAATGAAAAGAATTTCCAGAAACATTAGCATTAGCTATCGTCTCATAATATTCATTTGGATCGCGTTTTATCTAGGCTTCGTAGATTTAACAATGAGAGATTTAATGGGACAAAAACTTTCATCTCTCAACAGCGCAACGAAAAAGCTCAACTAAAAATTGGGTTAAACGAATGGATAACCTAAATAGAGAATACTTCAGGAAACCGGTCGCCGGATAGGGTGATTAATATCGCAGTTTGTCGTTGCTGCCACTGCGCACCCAACGTAACCGTCACAATTGCATTGCGCAACGTCAAATTATTTAATTGTGATGTCATTTTAAAATTAAATTCACACATCTTTGTAGTTAAGTCAGACGCAAAAGCTAAAATATTTTTCTTAACAGCGACTCAAGCCACGACCCTGACACACCTTGCGCCAAGTATTTCTATGATGTAAGATGGATGATCACATAGCTCCACTGATTTGTCAAACTCGACTCTTCAATGCTTACGTACTCGTTAAAAATTTCATGTAATATTTGCGTAAACATTTTCAAATAGCGCTCGCCTTATTTGTGACTATTATTAAGTTTTCAGTACTTCACCTACTCGAGCTGTTAGAATTGGGTTAATCAGAGATAATAGGTGTTTAATCCGCTTTACTGTCTTTAATTTATTTCGCTTCAAACTTACTTCTTCTTCAAAAGCCTGAAAGGTCGACAAGAAATTTGAAGATTCTACTTCGCTTGTAAACGTTCCTTTGTTTTAAAATCTCGAGATTTTTCCGTTGTATAATTTTACTTTAGCAGCCGAAAGGTTAGTGTCGTAAGAAACACGTTAGTTTTATCGTAAAGGTCCACTGTAAATATGAATAGTAAACCCACAAAATGTATTTGCTTAACCGACAACGTTTGCAACACGTACTTTAATACCTATTGACCCATTAACGAAAACATTGCATATTAGTTTTCTATGAGTTTCTAAGTAATCTACTATTGCTCTATCCACGTTTAAGCGAATTCAGTTAAGTGGGTTTCTAGTTAATCGATTATTTAAATAAAACCTTGAAGAATAATTAAGTTGTTGATATTTCGTTAGTTCAAAACCTGGCGATTCGCTATCGGCAACTAATAAAAATTCTTCTAAACTACGCAAAAACCAGGTTTATTATAAAAGTTGACCTAGAGTGGAGAAGTCTCCTAATGAGCCACTTCAGTACGAGTCGACTCGTTAACATGTGTGTATGAATCTAAAGTAATCGACTTTGCGTTAATTATGATTATAAATCTCGGGAGAACAGGTTTTATGTGCCACGCTTGTAACTCCCTCATTACTATCCGTAAACATAATAATTTAGCGCTTAGTTTAAAAGTAATTTGAAGGATTTTCAATTCAACTCAATATTATTTCTTATTAACTTGTGATCCATAATTTCTTGTCGTTCTATGTTTCAAAATGTAAATATTTAAAATATTATTTGTTTGCCTTTCGTTATTTATAGTCGTTAAACTAATCGCAAGGTCGAAACTTTCAAAGGCGAGAAATAATCAGTGAAACAGTGTGACATGTTTTGAGATTAGTCTCTCAAAGGGTGGAAATTGGAAAGCATTCATTGACCCAGTTGCGTCAGGAGCCTAAGGCCCTTTGTTATAAAGGCCTACTTAGCTCATAAAGAGACAGCCTTGAGACCTAGCACATTGGCTGCGGCTTTGTTGAGCCCAAGAGCGGAAAACACTTTGAGCGATACACACAATATGTATTGCTTTTCATTTGAGCGATAATGTCCGCCCAGCGCCCACGTTATTAAAGCTCTCAATCGGCAATTTGCAACGTCGACAAAGTATTTCTATATCAACCAATTCTCCACAACTTAAGGTTAAATTTTTCAATTTTCACGTTATTCAATCTCTACGAGTGTCTGAAAAGTTTCATAAGACAAATATGTGTTTGGACAGGTTACGAAAACGTCGTTTCAAATGTTATATTAAAATTTATCATTTGAGTACATTAAAATCTTCAATTCTTAAAAGCGATATTGGTGTCTAGAGATTGCAATATATCAGCCGTCACCTCAGATATAAGCTGGGATTTTGGCAGATGCGGCTAGAGTTGCACCTCGCCTCATTTTGTTATTTATTTCATATTCAAATCGGGCATTCAGTAAATATAGTTACCTGGATAGAAGTCATGTGATTTGGACATTTTCACCCTCGCGCCTGTGTCCTTCTGCAGCTGGGCGATCGTCTCGCCCCCTTTGCCAATTATGGCCCCCGCCACCATTGACGGCACCAACACTTTGAAGTGGTAGGTCGGCTCCACGGCTGGCGAAAACATCACACTTAGTTTTGGAACCTGGGTCAGGAAATACTGTGTTGTCAAGCTTAAAGACGGAGAAATTTTGAAAGCGAGATGCAATGAAGGCCGATCGTAAAATATTTGAGTTGTTTTTTTTTACAAAGGGTCGTAAGTGCACATTTATATTTGATGAAAATCGCTTCTAATGAAATGCCAATAGTAAGGTGAGCTTGAGGACACAGTAATTCCATGATCGCGGCACGAAATATGTTTGTGAATTTTATATTGAATAAGCATATTGAAGTTCGCCTTAGATAACAAGTGATGTGTTCCATTTGTACCATAGAGGCTGAGATGTCAAGTCGGTGGTGAAACTGCAATGTTCAAATCTAACAAAGACTGATGTAGTTTATAAATGTACGAACATAATCTAAGACAACACGACACCTATCATTCTAACACATCTAGATGACTTCCGAGACATGCATCTACACACTGACGATTAACATGATAATATATATTCCTCTCGTACAAGAGATGCCAATCATAACAAGAAGACACCTATTAACTATTTTTCAAAGATGCTGCGACGATGTCTTAAACATCTTAGACATTTTAGTTAATAGAATATTGGGAAAATAAAACGATTGTTTTGTGAAACGAGTAAACAAATAGAGCAGCTTAATTTTCACCAAACAAAGGGAATGTACGTTTCAAGAACACTCGCGCGAAATAACCAACGTATTGGATAAATGTCCCTTATCTTTACCGAACCACAAAATGCTTGGCAGATTTTTGCATATTTATTGATTTTGTGGTTTTATATATATCTATCACACTGACTATTCCATGCCTGCGAGCCAAAAATATTATTACACACGAGGGAGATAGCAAGTCAAGTGCGACGTGCTCATTTACATATATTAATTTTGGTTTAGAAATCTCCTAATTAATACCCATTTACAAAAGAATGTATTTTTAAAATATTCACGTCTATATTATAATATATTTATATCTAATGTAAATCCATTATACTTGTCAGATCGACGTTCAGACACACATACAGAAAAATATCTACTGTAGGTATAGTACAGTCTGTATACTATTGCTCAATCTAAGACGAATGCGTTCATAGCGATCTTCATTGAGAGCTCGGCACTCGGCAGCCCACACTGACCCCAATATACCTTTTAAAAATACGATAATTGAGCGACAATATTACCTACTCTAGTTATATTTCTTAGTATCAGAAATTAAATACAACCCTGATAGGCGGAAACTGAACCAAAATGTGACAGAATATTTATTATATTGATGCTTGTGAGATTTTCTTTAGGCTTAAATTACTAACAGAGATTTTGTATACTTAAATCATTTTATTTTATACTGTCATAAAAATAATAAGATGTATAAAATAAATATTTCAGAACTATATTTTCAGACGTATGATGATTATATTAACAGCGTCGGTAAAAAATGTATAACATCTGTAGTTCATAAGAACTACCTATTGCCGTCTCACTTTTGTTACGTTTCCTCGTTTTTAAACTTATATCATACCAAAATACTGTTAAAAACCATAGTATAACATATACGAACGATGCAGCGGTAACTAACCCATAGGACCGAGTAATGAGCAGGCGACCGCACTCTTGGGGCTGATTGCAAATGCGTCTCCCCCGAGATAAATGCCAGTTGCTCATCAAACGAATAGCTTCCCTTTAAAACTGGGTTACCAAGTACTTTAAGAGTCAAGGCTCTTTAGAATACATTATAAAAAGTTCGATTGCACAAAGTTAAAGAGCGCTTTAATACTTCTAAACTTTATTTCCTTTAAATAAAAATCAACACATTTAATACGAGTATCAAAACTCGATATCTGATGTTTGAAGTTTAGACAGAAATGTACATTTACTCAGTTTTCAATAGGCGCTAAAATTGTTTTGCATTGCGAATGTCATTTGTGAGTGCATATTGGATTCCTTTGAAGCCTCGTCAAAGTATCGACTCACTCTAGTTGTGAGTTCGCCATTCTGTGTCAATCAGGTGACGTGTGGGAACAAAACAAACTACTACCATTCAAAGTGAAGTTCTACGTCTTCTCTACACTACCTATACATTGAGGCTGCTGGCTGGATTCGTAACATAATCGCAAAAATGCGTTTCATCGTAAGAGTCAACTCTATGCTGAGGGAGCAAATACTAATTGCCTCAGCCGCAAACTTATATGATATGCATCGCTTACCTTGCCCATAGCCCATACGAGATTATCCTAATATTTTTAAAAACAACATTGACATTAATTGCAAACATATTCACACATTTATGACAAATATGATCTTAGTACAACTATCCAAGGCCAGACCTTAACAAACGTTAATAATAGTTTTAGAAAAATGTTTTTAAAGCAGTAAGCACATTCTACGTTCTAGTACATTTGAATTCAAAGCAGTTGGAGTTAAATACGTGCACTTATATCCAATTAGTGAAACCGACGAGTTTATCGCGAAAAATAATTCCAAAGCTCAAACATTGAGTTGAATTATGAAATCGAATAAAAACTACATATATTTGGATGCTCTGTAGTGTTAGAGCAAAACATAATATGTAACCAATGTGAACGCGAACTGATTACATTGTAGGAACACGCGCAAACCAAGGACACTTTAATAAACATATACGAGTTCAAATAACGATATCAAATGAAACATATCAGTATTGGCTCGAGAATAACACAATGCTTCTATATACCTTTCATAATTAAAGATACTACTTTTAATTAGAGCCATATTTACCGCTTCACTTTACAGGTAAACCTTTTGTATAACAAAATCAGAAAATTGTGAATCTGTTATATAAAAGATTTTCCCTTTCAGCAACAAACAAACACGGAATAATGAAAACTAAACAAGAGAACGTTAGCTTCATCCCGTCAAAGACAAAAAGCTCTTTGTGAAATTAACTTACTCTACCTACTCATTATAATGAACACACCAAGATTTTTTACAAGTTTTTACGGATACAAGGCTTACACATACGTATAGTTATAATATATTTATTGTATGAGACACTAATTCGACATATGATATAAAGTTCCATTGATTTTATTTTATCTATTAGCTACAAACATTGATTGCAGTCTCAAAATAACTATAGTGGTCTTTACCAACTTTGATAGCAAAATGTTTAGTTAGATGTGAATAAAACTTGCGACTGTATCAACAAGACAGCCGTCATACAGTGACGTTTAGAGCACTCTGTTATTGTACGACCCTCGTAAAGCATCCGCTAAATAGCTCTTTACACGATGCTGAGTAAATTGGACGATGACTTTTAACCCGACATATTTTTTAGAGGCAGATAAGAGTTGAAATCATGCAACAGTTAAAGTCGTGGTGTAATCGAACTTTTTTATGTATATTCTACTTACAAAGGAAATATTTCTATGTAGTATTTTGACATAGCTAGACTTTGAATATCTACATTATCTCACTAAAATTGAGTCAAGTGTGTCTGTTCCAAGCATGTGCGCCATAAATTAGCACTTATTCCGGCGAACGTGGCACATTTTTGCTCCACATTTAACGTTGAAAGGCTCATATGCTCTGAATATCCATTTCAGCGGTCCCAAATCCCAGAGCGGTTGAATGCAGCTTCACAATTAAAAACTATTCATTTCGTTCCAACCAATTTTTCATTTCAGTTTCAAAATAGGTCGCCTCTGTAACCTCTTTCTTTCATGACCGTGAACATGAAAAAATACGTTCATTATAGGCGTGATGAGGGTTCAGGTTAGGTGAGGCGAAAGGCAGGTGGCGGTGCTTTGTTTTAAATAGGTTTTACAAAGGCCCGCTCGGGATTCAGTGCGATGACAGGACCAAACGGGCTTCGTATTAAACTGTCCAGTGACAGGGGTTATTATAATACAACAGTAGAAAATTAAATATAAAACCGAAATAACAAATTTGCTATCTGAAAAGGTAACAGACACAGTGACGAGATAGTTGACGTCGCGTCATGTTGAAAAGGCTGGAGATTCAACACAATTTCGTCCTATGATCAAACTACGATAAACGAGTCGCGTGTGCAAGTTTTAACTGGATGCGTCGAGTTATTCCTACAATAATTAATATTATTATTTCATATATTAAGAACTTGCGCCTCTTTATTTGCACGGGTTGAGATAAAAAGTAAACGATATAAAGATCAAAGTGCGAAAGAAAATAATGTATTGAATAAAGAAAGATTTGAAATTTCATTGCAACGGTGACTTATAAAATAGGACAAGCTTCTGGCAGGTTACTTGTTTGAGAACACTTTTTTCAGACCGAATATTTGGAGCTATATTTTAAAAGCAAGTATCATCGAACCACTCCAACGATCTCGTAGCGTTCTTCGCGAGTAACCTTTGATAATAATTTAATACTCCTATTTAACATTGACTGTAGCATAAGTTTTAATTTAATGAAAACGTCTATTTTAAAAGGGCTATTAATTAATAAATTATAAAATATTACTATCAACTAGAAACTAAATTGTCATAACTCAAACACTATTTAACAGAATGATGTATTATGCGACGTATTTAATACCTTATGCCAGGATATGGCTTCCTTAGCTCATTTAGAGAATTATCTATTACTGGACACGTAAATATCAAGGACTAGATATGAACCTTGGCAGACATATGAAAAGCATCAGGTGTTCGCCGCATTGCAGGGGCCGCTCTGGCATCAGCCAACTCCGTACATCACAGGCCAACAAACTATCGAAATATTGATCATATTACGGCAATCTGCCAGTTCTGTGCACGTGCATCTAATTTGTTTACGTCTTTGCTATAAACAGGCAAGCCTACTTCATGTCACGCATAATTGGAGCAGGCACTAGGGAGTTTCGAGGACTTTCTATCTTTCGATTAGAATCTATAATTATAGAAACTAGCTGGATGTTCTACTTCGATGATTAATAAAAATAATGTTGGTGGCTCTTCAAAAAGATTACAAAGCGACACTCGAGATATGCAACGTCAGCACTTCCCCATTTACTATGCTCTATCGTTAGACATTCTCAAACTTGTTCAACAGTTTCTTAAGCTATCATGTCACACAACTAGGTCACCTTAATATTTTCTGTACCAAATACCAGTGCTGACTGGACAAGCTCCATATAACTTTAGATTATAGCTCGCATTTTAATGTATATTGTCAATCATTCGTTACACTGACAGGAGACACAAATAGTCTGCATTTTGGACCGACCGCGACATACCAAAAACTTTGAAAAGCTTATTTTAGAGTTGTGTGACAGTACATATTTTAAGTCTTATGCTTTATAGTCTGATGTGTGTTAATTATTGTGAAGCCGCGTAGCAACACCACAAAGGTTTTAGCAGCAAGTGTTGCGGTCTGCGGACTGCACTCCGTTTGCGGTTTCAACTTAAACGTACATTTCAAGAATGCCTGTGAAACGTGAATGTATACATGTAAAAGGTCAATTATAATTACGCTTTAATTCCACAAACAGATATTTAATTCGCTAGTGAATATTTCATTAATGTCTTAAAGATGAAAATGAAGACCGAAATATATACATTATCTTAACTGAAACAGAGCAAGCGTGTTTTAAGGGCCAGCGAGTGGGGCGCGCGTCCATTAATATTTATGAGACAAATTCTGAATTAAAATGATCTGTTTAAAAAACTCCCGCATTATACACATGTACCAATTTACGCATCAATCTCAGATTTCTTTTATTTCCACGTTACGTTTCTATTCGTGATAAGTATAAAAAGCAATTTCTAGCCCTATATATTCTCTAGTCATTGGTTCACTTTCAAACATCTATTAAAATTCGTGACTTCCGTTACTTTTTTCGTTAACACACAAAAGAAGCGCCCATTAATAATGAGGTGTGCGGTGTGCCAATTTTCTATTTACCTTTAACCAATGTGAACCAATCGAAGTCTTAATATAACTTAATGTGGTTTGTGCCGCCACTCACATACGTCACGTCTCTTTAAAAACTATATATCACAATAAATATTATAATTTCATTCGCGTGAGGTATGGCTCCGCTACCACGACTCGTAAACGCGTAAATATAACCGCTGTATTTTTGTGATGTAACGTAATCGGTTTATCCTAGCACAACATAAGGAAAACCCCCCAAACCGGTTTAAAAGATTAACAACAAGTCGAAGAAGCCCGAATCTCAACCAAGAACATAATCTAATGTATTTTAAACTCTAAAAGAGCTTATTAACAATAAGCGTGCCTTGTAAATAGTGGCCATCAAGATCTTTTAGCTTATGTCAATTTAAAACAGGCCAGTAGGGTCACGTCAGACGCAAGTTATCAGCGTATTGCTACGGGCCGGGCTAACCCGCATTGCACCAATATAGAGTTGCCAGCGATCCGCTATACAACTATTACTGACTTGCTATTTTCCGAAACGAGTTTACTGGTACATTACTGTAATGAATATCTTATAATAAAAATAGCATTAACCAAATGAGAATAATATTTAATGTGGTGTTTTTCCTATTTTGGCCTGAAAATACACAATGCTAATGGTCAAAAGGGTGAGATAGAAAGCGAACATTACAGGGATCATTTTTGCTCTATCTTCGTGTAAATTCGCAAGTAAAAGTTATAATCGAACATTGAATAACCGTCACGATCTACGAATTCATATGAATAAAATGTCAGATAGCGTTCTGTATGATTGCGCGTTACTTTTACTGCGGAGAGCCGACGACAACATCGCGCATATATTTGTACGCAGCACGGCAGCTGCTACCAGAGGTGGAATCCTAAACCAACAAAATCTTTAAGAGCTTTGCCAACACCGAATAAATGCCATCGCTAGTTGTTTACTTAGCACTCTCGTTACAAATTCGACCCTTCGCTACCACCTCTGATTAAGTTTAGTACGTGTAAATATTTAATGCGTTGGCCGTTCAAATGTAGGCGGAACGTTTCTTACTATTACACTGTGAACCTCTTGTGCTAAGACCATCAGATTCTTGTAAGAGAACTAATAGCACAGACTTCGACCAGCGATAGCTTACGTTAAACATAAGTAGGTAATGGAAATGAGGCCAGTGTCCTTCGTCACTAATGCACGCCATACGACATGGAAAGCTTACAAAAATTAATTTTCAAAAGATAGCGCGCGTTATATTTGTCTAAAGTTGACATAAATGGAGAGGAATGGTACAATACTCGAGTTAAGCCATAGCCGTACTCAATCACAGGGATTTAGAGCGGGTTACATTACCGGGCGACGAAATTATGGGTGATTTTAGGTGATTTATATGGCTTCCAAAAGATTTTCGGTCACCACAATACATCTTTTAACGTCGGTAATATTATCTCATTTATGACCATTTTATAAAATACAATCCTGCGAACGCATATAATGCATCAGGCTACGACGTCTACTCAAGCGTTGGCTGTCTTACTAGGAGATGGTTCACAAGTGGCAAGGTTACGCAACTAGACGTAAAAACGAAAGTGTGCCCGTGCGTTGACTGCTAACGAACCTCGACTTGTATGGGCATAGATCACACGCCAACTTATTCGTAGCAAGTTCAACGACAATTAAGAAAGTACGAATATGGATATACATTGTGTTAAATCAAAACGATGAATTAGGATAACGAATTGTCGTGCTAAGTAGAGCAACAATAAAAAGGACGATTTTGATCAAACACAAATACCTATAACGTGAAAAATACTGATAATTTCCTTATTTCCAGCGTCTTTAAATCGGTTTTAACCACTTAATTAATATTATTTGTACTTGTTTCGCTTATCTAAATGCCGTTTAGTGACGTCGAGCGATAAAAATTGTGTTTCCAACATTAATATAAGATGATATAATAAAATAAAATTCTTACTAACAAACGCAGACAAAGCGCTCCTACGCCACACTTTTCATAAGGGACTATGAATTTAAGAAAATACTGCTAAGTAAATCCTTTTTAGTCCGATATCTCATTTAAAAAATTTATTTATATTTAATTAATTTCAAAGCAGTTAGTTTTAGTTTTTAATAAAAAATGAGTTACAAACACATGTCGGGTAGTTTGGATAGAGTAAAGGGCCTCCTTTTATTCTACAGTAAAATTAAATTATAATCGTATATTTACACATGATATCGTTGTCTGTACGCAAATAACATGAATTAATAAAGCGATAAAAGACCTACTTAGCAATTGTGTAGTGCATTGATAACAAGTATCTCTGATGCTATCGTGTAATAGAAGGAAGTGTCTTTGATTTAAAGGTTTCATTTATTTCAGAGTCATATTCGTTAAGTCGCATTTGAAACAGTATCGCAACGTGAGATTATTATTTATAACTGGTAATTAAATTATATTATAAAATATACAAATACTGAGGACAAAATACGCAAAATGCATTCGTCAGGAGCTAGGCATGGAATCATCCTAATTTACTATAGGAGTGTTTAATTTCACATTTCTCGTTAATATAGCAATGAATCTCCATACTGATAAAAGTATACGGTACGAATGTTTTTGATACAGGATTTAAATTAGACTATCATTACTATTTATAGTGACTCTTTTTTGTAGAGTCCTATTCCTAACGTTGGTCCCATGTGGAAGCGCCACTGAATTATTTATGAGTCACAGCCTCCCTTTACTACAATACACGTACTATACACCGATTGTGCAGATGCAAATTATTACTCCCGACAACTAAGACAATATCCATCCATGTGAGGGCGTAGGCTACTTTAGTTTGTTAGTTTTTAACTTTTTTTAAACTTGGAAGGTAACCTTTGTCGTCTACTTGGAACGTGAGAGAGGTTTATCCTTCGTGCGTTTAATTCAATTAATTTTTTACATTTAATTACGTTACGTTTTAGCCGTGTTATTGTGGTTACGATAAAATTACATAATTACAAAACTACAACGCGTAAATAGGAACGAATGCGATTTATAAATAGCGTTTTCGGTATTTCGAAAAATTCATCATTTCATTTATCATCGGGTCATTAGATTTAATGGATTGGTGTAAAATTACTAGTCACAAAAATATAGCTTGATGATTTTGGGATCCAAATCCAAGTGAGAATTGGACGGCGCATTTCAAACATTGATAGCTTTAAAACGAACCAGGAAGCGATTACGTTATCTAAAACTTGAAATAAGCTTTTTGTGAATTTAAAAGACCTTGATTTCTAGGCTCTGCGCTTATCGCAAACTCCGCACTCCGTAAAGAGGTCGTGTCCCAATTTTTAAAACAACCAGACTTTTGGAACGTCGCAAATATATTTTCTGTTAAGTGTAGAGCGATTTAAAATGAACAATAGTACAAAATGCACTTCGCTATTAATTTTTGCGTAATTTAATGTTGAAAAAACTTTATTGTTTACATTACGAACACAAAATTGTAGGATCCTTCAGCACCCCTTATGAGCCGTCAGCACAACAAACCACTCGTCGAGAAGAATAGGAAAAAAATTCGAATAAGAACAAAAGACGAGAAGTATTTCGAGATATTCACAAAAAATTAAAATGACTGCCAAAACTGCTATAGTACAGCAAAACCCTCATTTACAAATGGAAACACATTAGTTGCAACACAGTTGAGGAACCTTGGAATTATTCATAAAAACTAGCGCCTCTATGCCACTGATAATTAGATATAATTTGTTTGGCAACAACCTTGCTTTTTATTAAAAATTACCATTTTATATCATAACAGCATTTAATAATCGACTGAGTGTATTTTATTGTTATAAAAGGTAGATCCTTTCCAAAAGTGATTTAATTGCATCACTATAAGTTCTCATTCTGATAAATTAAATCTTAATCTTATAAATAATACAATTTTGTAAATGATAAATGGGTGTGCCAATCTAGAACCTAATTACAGTGAATTAAAAAAAAAGAATGGGAAGTAGCAAAATATGTTAACTTTATTAATTTGTTCAAAAAAGCAAATAAAGCAATCAGATGGGAAATAAAATTTCAAGAAGAGATTTGCAATGTTTGAGAACTGTGATGATAACACCAAGGATGTACAACTAAGCCATGAAAGTGACGACAAGCTCACATTGACCATGTGAACTATGGACTTAGATGGCAACGCTGATAGCTCTCTGCTTTAGCTCACCACACATATATCCACTCTGGTGACTGTGTGAATAAAGTCATTCCAGCAAGTGCTGGAAGCAAAATAGGCTTCTTTATCAATTTGTTATATAACATGAACAATGTATATCATATTATATTTATCAGTTTATTAATTAATGACAAAGCAATTTTGATATATGTAATTGAAGATGAAGATTCATTTTATACTATTTTACACATTCACTTAATACAGAATTAGATGTGTCCAAGTGGGCTTGTAAAAAATCTTATGACATCTTCCTCTAAGAAATAGGCATTAGAGCTCCTAACTACTGGATGGTATGAGGTTTGGTTAAGTATCACGGCTGGTGGCCAGTGGCTGTGCAGTAAGTGGTGAGCTGCAGATGAACATGAGCGTGGCATGCGCGCCACCAACAACCAAAAGCCAATGACAACAAAATACTCAGACGACTCACCAAAATGAGACGTAATATTGCCGTGGCCATTAGCCAGGGGCAATGCCGTCACCAAGTCTTGAACTAAAAAACAACGACCGTCTTTTAGCATTGCATTTATTACAAACAGTTTCAGGTGAAAATGGACTGATATTCTCAAGAGTTCGCGTTTTTAATTCCTGAACTAAATTAGAAATATCGAGTTTATACATTTTAACAATTTTTAAGCCACAATAATTTTTGTTATCATTAAATAGGTCAAACTGATAAGAGGGACATTCTGATAAGAATCTTGTTAGCTATAGCTACTACAGTAGAGTCGTAACACTGTCAATGTTAGTTGATATGGGGAGAATAAGCAATACTCACCCGAACTGAAGTGAGACCTTTTGATGTCGCCATTCTCGGAGTCGCCGTCCAGCGGTCGTTTTCTAGAATCCGAAATTTCCGGACTTGGACAAGTATCCATACCCGTGTCAGCGGCCATGTTGAATTTCAGGGCAAAACTATAAACTTCTCTAGCATATTAATTCCCATTACGTAATTCCTTCAGAATGCGTTAAGGATTGCGGCACTGTACATTATTATTATATCATCGGATACACATTACACTTTTTATTAATAAAACTAGAGAATTTAAGCTAAACAGTCTGGTTACTAAATTATATCTATGAAGTGACACAAGATATTACGACCAATTGTAATGTGAACGTCTGTCGATACTGCGCTGCAGTGTTTCGTGTTGTGCGGCGCATGGTCAGTGTGAACTTATCTGCAGATGTCAAATTGTTTTACCGCCACGTTGGCTCTACTGCGCTTAGACAGAACCCCAGCTGATAACAGTAGTGATGTAGCTCTGTTACCGAATTACTAATTTAATCAATTGATCAGTATATTAAAAGTTTCAAACACCTTATATACTGTAACATCTTAATGTATAATTCGTGTAAAAAATTGATACTACTAGAAAGAGGGACTAGTTTTAACGGGCATTTAATTTGTTCTGATATACTTCTTTGTTAAGCACAGTATATGTTTATTTTTATAAATAATTGTAAAAAAAAAAATATGTGAAACTTTCATCTTTGAACTGTTTTTGAATATCCCTTTAAAATCAGGTATATTTTACAAATCAGTATACCCTAGGCACATCACTAGAAAACAATGAGAAATAAGCACAAGGTCAAATGGTTTTTGAACCAATCAGTGTACAATCCTTTAGTTGCTAACTTCCGTTTAGTTATTTTGATTGTGCTTCATTTTACCAGATATTCTGTAAGTAGTTGATCAGCTATGGATGGGTCATGGGATAAAGAGTTGCAACGGTGTAAACTTAGTGGTTTTATATATTAAGGAGAGACAGTTTAGTTTAGGGTTTAAACATTGATGAAATAAATATTTTTCAACTCATTGTAGTTACTTCTCAATATGATGCTAATTGGAACACTTATTGAACAGATCACTTTTTCATAAGGGCAGAGCTTCATTTTGTTCTAAACTTAATTAAAAATAAAACAAAAACTGATTTCTGTATAAAGTTTCATAAGTACACATATCTTATCAATTAAAATTAAATTTTAGATTTTTTAAATATATTATAAATTCAGAAACAAAGCAAATATTATGAATATTTAGTGTATTTTGTCAATAATAAAATGCGAGTAAGGTTAAATGTTGGTAATTTTTTTGGAAACCAACAATTATAAAAATTATTAATTTAGAATTACAATAAAACAACAATCTGACTACAAACATTTAATATATAATAGTACCAACATTCAATCTTATTACTACTAATGATTGATGTAAGATGACCCATATAGTTATTAAATACTCATGTTTGTAACAATTGCAGCTGGATTGAATTAGGTGTAACACAAATGGCTATTATGATTAGTTCTCTTTATAACTGAGTCACTTCTGTGTATTTTATGAGCAACTTTACATCAACCAGAAAGCTAGCTATTATACGTTACGTGGTCTCACTGACGACTGATGGGGGTATCAGATGGTAAGTGAGCCACCATGAGAGAAGTGGCTGTGTGATAGCTACAAATAGCAGGAAATACACTCTGCGCTTTGTTCCACCCCCACCACTAGGCTTAGACCAGTTGTCGGCATAGGGATTGGCTGGATTATATGTTGAATAATTGTAGCTAGTATCTGGTGCTGGTGATCCAGAGAGTATTTGTAGCCTCAGTGTTTTTACCTGAAAATTAAAAAGTGTATCAAAGGTTATAATTAATACTATACAGTATACTCTATACATCGGAAAATTGACACAGGAATTCCAAATAGACATTTAAAGGCAAAGTCAACATAGAAAACAAATATTTTATCACGTGTCTTTGTTACAGTGATACTGCCTGCCTTAATTACTAATCAAATGACATGACATTAAATTTGGTGCAGAAAATATTTGGCTTTTTATGCAGTTTTAGTGACTTTAAATCACTCTGCACAAAAAATGGTCAATGGTACAGTGACTAAAGTTGGAACTATAGGATATATTTATTTATTTATTTATTTATTTAAAATTTTTTAAACCCAAAAAAAAAAAAAAAAAAAAAAATTATAAAAAAAAAAAAAAAAAAAAAAAAAAAAAAAAAAAAAAAAAAAAGGAAAAAAAAATTTTATGGGGATAAAAAGGGGGGTTTTTTTCCTAATGTGGGATCTCTTCCAGAAAACCCCTGTGAAGGAGAAGGTATTGAAGGATAATATTTGCAGGAGGTATACTTTTTACTTTTCTCTATAACTCGTTATGTCAGCATTCATATATTTCTCAAAATAAATAGGGCAAATACAGAAATTCTATTGACCTGGTAGATGGTGCATTTTATTTTTTCGATCAGCCAAAATTTAAATTTATTATAAATGCCATGTAACTGTGTGTCTCTTGTATAATAATAATCATGTCTACACTACCGATCTAATTTAAATAAAAATGATAATATAATTTGATAAACTTACGAGAAAGTAAGATAGTGCTGTACTATAATAAAATAAGGCACAATAATACACAGTTCCACCCAGTAACAAACCAGCCAGCAGACTGCAAATCATTGTGCTGTACTTATACCCAGAGTAAGCTAGTAAATCCAGGGTTTTCAGCTGAGTGTTGGTATTTGTGATGTACAGTGTTACTAAATATAGCACCATTTCAAAAATTATGTATGCTAGTGCACTGGATGCTTGAATTGATATTTGTTCAGGTGAGAAACGATGTTGGAGACCTGAAAAATATTTATTAAAAAGCACTTGAATACTACATTCACTAAGTAACTAATTTGTCATAATAAATTATAAACATACCTAACATAAATCCTGCAAGGAGTACATAAGTGACATAGCCCATAGATGGTATATACAGATCTGGTGCATTTATATCATAACGTGGTTGAACTGGTGTTTCTTGATCGTATTTCATCATCCATTCCTAAAATAATTTTATTAACTTTGTATGTTTTTATTGAATAAATAAAACAACAGTACATACATTACATAGTTTGTATATTAATTTTGATCTAAACTGCTTTCATATTTAGGAAGTTCCTATGTATACTTATCAGTACAGCTAAAAACACATTACCTTATGTGTGAAAGGAAATACAATCAGGAGAAGTTTTTTCAAAACATATCTGGTGTCAACAGCAAAGTAGTATCTTAACCTAGACACTGGCACATATTTATCAAGCTCCCGCTTTACCACCTCACGTCCCTGTGCTGCTAATTGATTACCATATTGGAGTGCCATATCCTGAAATGATAATATGCAAATAATTATAATAATATAATAATAATGTTGCAAATTATAACAAATAATATAATTCAAATAAAAGTAATACTAAAAAATCATGAATAATGGTGAAATTCATGAATTAAAAGATAATTAATATCTAGTATCATATTAATTATTGTCTTGAAATAAATGAGATACATACCTGAACTACTGGCTGCTGAAGCATTGACCCTATTTGATTGGGAGATGCCATAGGAGTGTGGGTGAAAGTACCTGGATAGCTAAAGCCTAAAAATAAGAATATAAGTGTAAATGGAAATCTTTTCTCAGAAATGTATAAAAAATCCTTAGCATCTGAAAAGGCTATTTTCATAGATGCTTTACTTCTAAATTAAACAACAAAAAAGATTTACTTCCACTGGGATCTGGATGACCGAAGTTTGGTGTTTGTTCCATATGCATTGCTTGTTGATAAGGTGGAGGAGGTCCTGCAGGAGGAAACCCGGGACTTGGACTAAACTGGGGAGCCGGCATCGGAGCACCCATTGCAGAAACATCGCTAACTCTCTTTGCTTTCCTTGGTCCAGAATGGCCAACTAAAAAATCATTTATCTAATGAGATATCATTTCATACGAAATCCAGTTCTATCACATTACTTCACATAATGTAAAACAACACGAATAAAGGAAGGATCAGCCTACCATTTCTTGAAGCATTGAAATTCATAGTTAAAAAAATTCTAAATTAATTGTGTTCAAAATGCATAGTAAAATATTTGTCCGGTATCGATCAACGAAGTAAATTTTAATTTTAAAGTTAAACTTTAGAACTTGATGAATTACAAAATTAACAATCGTCAATCACACATCATCAGCTTACAGTCTACACTCGACACACAGAGTCTAAAGTATATAAATTATAATAACTTTGTTTCTTTTCGCGTCATACTCTGTAGCTCATGATCTACAGTCAACACTCAACTATATCTCATGATCTGTGATCTTCATCTTTATCATTGAATATTATTGTATTGCTAAGTGTTTTGATAAGCTAAGATTCTGTTCTTCTGAATTTATTAATAATTTCAAATATATTATAAATGGTGGAAGTAGCCTTTGGAAACGTTGAATAAGAAGACGGAAGAACTGTAATAAGTCATAACATTGAACTTTAACATGCAGGTTGAGGTCGCTAGTTCTTCTAAAGTCGACATCGATGGTAGGTTCTGTTACAATATAAACTTCTTATCCAAGAAACCAAATCGAACTGTTTTAAAACTTATTCATTTTCAATGAAAGAACCATGTATTAATCCACCATCTTAAGAATAAATTAAATCTGATGGAAAGACAATATAACATTTTTAACTTGCCAATAGTTCCGCTTTCATAGGCCTATATCTATATGGATAAGGATAGTCGTAAAAAAACAAAATGTTCTAGTAATATATTTACAACTACTATCACCACAAAATTGTCAACAAATAATAATATTTTCAGATCAAGATGACTTTACTTATTTATGTCGAATATGTGCTATCAAGACTCACAATATCATACCAATGTTTGGGAAAGATGATCAAAACTTAGTTGAAAAAATTAACAAGTATCTGCCAATCAAGGTAATCATTCAAATTGGTTTTAAAAGCTATGTTAAAAAATAAGGTAGTATAATTCAGCCTCTTCTCGATCACTAAGTCTTTTAACTTGCACCATTTCTTAATTATAAAATTATTAGAGAGGCAGTAAATAATTATCATATATTAAGCTTTTAAGTTTGTAACTTATGGAAGTATTTTTATTAAGTAAATTGTGGATCTCCTTTATAGACCAAGCATCATATGAAATTTGTCAGCTTGTTATTTAAAAACTAATCATCTTGATGGAATATATGTGTGATGCAATAGAAAGGGATAAGTAGATTTAATGTTTTAAAAAATATATACTTTTCTTCTGTTATTACTCTTATTTTTAGCATTTTTTGTGCTGATTAACTGGTAGTGATGGGCAAAAGAGCACATTTACTCTAGTTCTTCAGTATACACATATTATAATGATTTATGTGCATGTTGGGTGTTGATTGATGTAAATGTATTATGTTATTTAGGATGAATTTTAATGAAGGAAAAATTTTAGTGTATTGTACAATGAATTAATTTAATTTTTTTCACAGGTATGCAATGATGATTTATTGCCAGGGGGTGTATGTGATCAGTGTTCAAATGCTGTGTTAGCATGGCATGAGCTAGTTGAGTGCTGTCTTCAAGCAGATATTTCTTTTCGAAATAGGCTTGCTCTGTTAGAGAAGCAAGGCTTACCACAGCCAAGACCTGTAACTATCTTTCATTATTATAATTAATCATAATTTCATTAGAAAACAGCATTAATTGTATTCATAAAATTCCATATGTTTTATTTGCAGGGTATATCGTCTGACTCAGATGCACAACTTGACGAAAATGGAATAAAGTAAGTAAGCTTAATAAAAATGTAGTTAAAATAATTTTTAAAGGAATATAATATTAGGTGATAGGAACGTGTGTATCAAGTTGTGGGTTCATTGTTCATGTACAAAACCCCTTTCAGGTTGAAGAAGGAGATTATGTTTCTCACATTGGTAAAGAATGTACTAGCAGATTATTTGAAAAGCAATCACATGGATGACAACGAATGGATTTATGTGTGTCAAAAATGTCCTGAGCAACCCAGCTTTGTCAATGTGTCCGCTCTCACCAGTCACTTGACCTTGAGCCACAGCACAAATCTTTACAACAGGGAACTGCTAGAACAGTTCATCACTACACATATCACATTTGACACAGTTCTGCTCACTGATTCCGAATTTGCCGAACTCGACACGGAAACAAAGACCTCAAAGGGTACTAAAGATGTAGTTTGCCCATACTGCAGCAGTTCATTTTCGTCCACCAAACGACTCGTTTTCCATCTAAGCAAACACATTGATATAAGACAAAATGACGGCATTGTCTGCTGTGAAGAGACCTACGACGACACTAAACTGTTGGAACAACATTTGCGCGATAAGCACGCGAAGCAAATTCCTGCCCACGTTTGCAAGTCGTGCGGTTTTTCGGCGAGTGACCAGTCGCATCTGCAGCAACACATTGACGCCGAGCACAAAGAAGCCCCTAGAAAAGAGTGCAAACCGAGCGTAATGAATGACACAAATCAAAGATCAATTCCCGCCGTTTGCCCCGAGTGTAATAAGACCTATTCTAACAAATACAACATGTTTATTCACATGGAAACTCATCAGAAGCGCGAGGAGTTCACGTGCAGCAAGTGCAACAAGAGCTACCTGAACAAGGGCAGCTTGAACAAGCACACGGAACTGGTGCACGAAGGCAAGCTGCCCTTCGCTTGCCCGCAGTGCGGCGAGAGCTTCCCCACTCGGCGAGCTCGCCACGAGCACTTCCTGCTGCACACCGGGGAGACTCCGCACCAGTGCCCTCGCTGCGGCAAGGCCTTCCGCTCCAAGAACTCGCTGCGAGGCCACATCGAGGCGCATCTCGATATACGCAGATACGAATGCTGCCATTGCTCGAAGAGATTCAGAAAGAGCACGCATCTCAAGAACCACCTAAACACCCACAGAAAGAAAAATTAATTGGGTTTATTTGTTGCAGATGGATGGACAGTGATCACGTTAATCAAGATTTCGTTGAATATAAAACGGAATATCATAGCGATAGCGCCTTTCGGACTCCGACGCCGAACGATTGCGTCTCTGATGACGAGCCTCTGTCTCGCGTCGCCGCCGCCAGACATACGACGTCATCATATGAAACTTTTTACGCGGCTCTAGTCAAATTTAGGAATCATTACGTGAAACAGCACAAGGAGAGTTCCCTGGAATTCACGGACTCGAGTACAGAGGAGGAGATGGAACAGGTAGCCGTCGCCGATTATGACGATTTGAGCAAGAGCAATATGCGCAGAGACAGAATGGACGAACGGACGAGATTAGAGTTGAATGAGGTCGTTTCGAAAATCAACGGCAAGGTTTGTTACACTTGCAAAGCCTGCGGCAAGAGCCTGAGTTCTGCTCATACGTATCTGTTCCACCAGAACATTCACACGGGCGAGCGGCCATGCGTGTGCCACGTGTGCGGGAAGACCTTTCGGGCGCCGAGCGGCCTTCAGCGGCATCTCAAGGAAACCCACGAGAGAGTGAAACGATACGTGTGTGCACTGTGTGCCAAAACATTTGTCAACTCTCAGAACCTGCGGCAGCATATGCGCATCCACACCGGAGAGCGGCCATACGTGTGTGCGCAATGCGGGAAGAGGTTTACGCAGAGCGGCTCGCTTCACGTGCATCTAAAGACCCACAGCGATCTGTTTCCGTTTAGTTGTACAGAATGCGGTGCTCAGTTCCGGCTACGATCTGGTTTGTCGAAGCACAAACTGAAACACACCGGGGAGCGGCCTCACGTGTGCGTCAGTTGTGGCAAAGGTTTTCGACAGAAACACGAGCTGAACAGTCACTCTCTCACCCACAGTAATGCGAAACCGTTCGCTTGCACGCTCTGTGGGGCTGCTTTTCGTCAGCGGAGAGCTCTTAGGCATCATTGCAAACGGTTACACGAATCTAAGGAAACTGCTAACAACGTGTATGACCAGCTTTCATACTGACTGTATCGTTTTATCCAATAAATATAATTTGTTAATTGGTGTCAGACAGACTTTCTATTTGAACACTATCCTGTTACCTAGGCACTTTTTTACTTAATATGTTATTTGAAAATCAAATATCAGTTATTAAGTTTTTAGTATTGACTTTAAAAAAATCTCAATGAGTTAAGTATTTATATAAAATACGATCAAGGATTACTTGACATTCGTGAAATTGGTTTTTAACTACTTACTTTTTAATGCGATAATTTTAAGTATTGATTTCGTTTTCAGCATTAAGAATGAGGCCGCCCCAGAGAATCGTCCGTACCTCTATCAACTTGAAAAAAAGAATGAAGGGGACGGTTATATGCCCGTGAATATTTTTGAAAACGGCAAACGTTACGAAATGTGTAGTACTTGCAAGAAGGAAGTGCCCGCGAGCTGTCGGAGACGCCACGCTCGCTTGCACGCCGACGAACGAACACACAGTTGCGATGTCTGTGGACTGGGATTCAAAGAGAGTGGCAATTTGGCCCGACATAAGCGCGCAATACACAACAATTTGAAACCGTATACATGCTGTATTTGCTCGAAAATGTTCTCCAGGAATAGTCACCTCCAGGATCACTTGAAAGCTCATTCAGGGAGTCGTAACTACGTCTGTGATCTCTGCGGGAAAGCTTCCAAATCGAGCAATGCATTAAGAATGCATAGGCGGACACACTTGCTTGAACATAACATTACGTGCAGCTTTTGTGACGCCAAATTTAAAAGGAAATCCGAACTGTACGCGCATGTTTCGGTGCACTCTGGAGAAAAGGCCCACGTCTGCAAGTGCGGCAAAACTTTCAGATTGCGGAGTCAGCTCAATCGCCACGCACAATCCCATGAGAATCTAACCTTACAAGGTGGAGGTTTCAAGAAATAATAAAGGGCTTTGTTACAGGTCCAAAAGACTGTCCGAATACTTGGTGCAAATTGTTCCTGCGCCGGCTTACACCGAAGCCAGCTACGTAGTGACTTCGACGGAGACGATCAATAAGATGAACAGTGCGTGTCACTTTAACAAACAAGACACGTTTAAATTACTTGCAGATGTTGGTCCCATTTTTCCCGAAGACCAACCTGCGCCCGTCAAAATGCACTTTGTGAATCCCCCTAACTGGATACCGTATTCCAAACATAACGGCCCAGAAGACAAAAAGCAACCACTAGATGCATTTGTCCAATCGAGAACGAATAGAAGTAATGAAAGCTCCCATAAAATCGATTTACGGGTACATAATTTAGTGTCAGAATTTTCATTGCAAACCCCTGACATGTCACTTCAAAATACGAATAACACAACCGAAACAAAAAATACTGAAGAAAATAGTCCAAACTCTCAAAACTCTACTGGTGCATATATCGCTGAACAAAATGAATTTTCCGATCACAGCGACGCAGAATCTTTCGCTCGCCTCTCTGAGTCTGTGTTTGAGGCGATAGAAGATACGCGAGACAGTATAATTGACAAACATACTACAGATGACACTCGAGTTTTGGCTAAATCAGGGAAATCTAAGCAGACCCGTACGTGTCCCATTTGCGGGAAAGTATATACGGCCTCGTCCAGTTATTTTTACCACATGAAGTACTTTCACAGGCAGAGCAAGGAACATAGTTGTGACGTTTGCGGCAAGAGATTCGGGACCCGTGGCGACCTCAAGCAGCACGCTGCCGTTCACTCGGAGGAGTGTAAATACGCGTGTAGATCTTGCAGTAAGAAGTTTCGTTCGCGAGCGAGTTGGTACATCCACGAACAAATTCACGAGGGCGTCAAGAACTACAAATGCCCCACTTGTGAGAAATGTTTCCGATGGCGGACGCACTTGCAGCGGCATACGTTGCGCCACGCAGCAGAAAAGAAACATGAGTGCGGCGTGTGTGGCCGGGGCTTCTCTGTCCATTGCGACCTCCTACGACATGCGCGTACGCACGACGTCGGCAGCTTCGAGTGCGACGAGTGCCATGTGAAGTTTGCACAAATGAGGTACTTAAAAGCACATATTAGGAAAAAACACTGCGTTACCGCAAACGATAAGGGTTAACTGTAGAGCAACTTTTCTTTGTGAAATTTGATCTCCTTCCAAGAGGAAAGCTAATTTGGCTTTGGATGTGGACGCATCATCCTGGGTGGGTACATCTCATCGTTCACACACATTCAGTAAAAGAAGCAAGATGTTTGTATTATATTGTTTATCTTTATTGAAAATCATTCATAAAACTACAATATTTGTTGATGAATGTTTCTGAGATCTCCATAATTATAATCGCCATATTAAGATAACCTTACCTATAATATACAATTACTGTCTTATATACAACTTTACACTTATAATTTCTAATATATCACAAATTTTCATAACAAAAATATTGTATGTAAATACTTTAAATTAAGAAAATAGTAAAATTTATGCAGTAAACTAGCGTGTTATGAATTATAAATTATCTATAAGAATATTGAAAAACATTTAGTTGAGAGAGTCAATGGGAGGCGTAGATCGGCCATGTGTCTCGTTGACGAGGCGTTGTCTCTCGCGGTACATGGACACCTGGATGTTCTGCAGCTGGTGATATCGGCAAACCTTCAGAGTGCTGAACACAGCCAGACCCACCCACAGAGCAAACAGTGCCCACACACCAAACTGAAAATTATATCTTCATTAGTTTGTTTTTAAAAATATGGTACAAAATATTTCGAATAATTAATCAAATTATTCACATAATAATATATTTCCTTTCCATATTTTATTTTCATTTATATATAATTATGCCTACATTGTGCCATTCAAAAATGATGGAATAATGAAAATTCCATCAAATGAGATCAGTTGTCTTGAAGACATATATATTAAAATTTTGTTCAATCTCAGTCAGATTTGAAAAAGTTGAAAGAAGTTTAATAGGATTTTGAAAAATATGAGTAGATCCAGCTTCTTATTCAACATGTATCAAGGGAATTACAAAACAGATTGTACATTATGACAAAGCATTCCACCACTCTTGTTATCACCTCACATTTATCTCTAGACAAAGTGTTACTTAACACCAGATGCTTAACAGCCCAGGTTTTGTTTCAATAAAATATTTCAAATCTATAAATGAAAATTAAAACTATTATTATCTATATCCTACTTGTGCAGTGCCAAGTTCAATGTAGAATCCATGTGTAGAGATGTTGTCCTTTTTATCTATGTCTTGACCTGTGGCATCTTCACAACTGAAAAAATTATTAAGTGATTAAATGAATAACATTATCATCAATACAATTAATATGATCAATTTCTTTTATTTATTAGTAATACATAAACCTGTTTTAGAGTCTATTTCTAACCTGGGAAAGCGTTCAACAATATTCTGACACCAGGTCATAAAGCCAAGAGTGACGATAACGGCTGCACTTATTGCCAATCCACAAAACAAGACACATCCAACAGCCTCAATAAATGCAGATAGGAATGAGCTATCTAGTCCTTTACATACCAGTTGTGACAACCTATAGAAATAAATATTAAATTATAATATTTGTAAGATTTTCCTTAAGTTACATAGTACATATTATTTATACAAGTGGCTTTCATAAGCTCTTATATTATAGCTAGTAAGTTATTGTATTATTGCCAAAAAAGATGTGATATTTTGAATTGCAGCCACGCACAAGACTTTAGTTATGGAAATTTATTGTACAAACAATAATACCATTCTGGAAATACAGACTCGCTCTTCATATAATACCTACCTATAGATCTGCACCAAACAAACTATAAACATGAGGCAGCCAACAGCAATTACATAGTTACAGTAGCCACGAGAGGCCCACATAACTAACAACTGTCCGTCTTCCTCCTGCCAAGTGCCTCTAGAGAATAAGAGGCAATTTCCACTGGAATTACAAGAAAAAATAAAGCTTGTTCATAAAATACATTACGATACAAAGTTACCTTTTGACTATACGAATTACCTGAATTCATCTCGGTGCATGCCCATCGGCACCATAACGCAAAGGGATAATATAAGCCCTATAACGTATCCTGCTATTTGACTCAGTAATATTACATTTGTGATAGCCATTGTTCCCAAACGGATCTTTGAAATTTTACAGGGACAAGAACTTTATAATGTTTGAAATACGCAAAAGTCTTCACATAGTTAAGGTATTTTCGTACAAAAGTCCAACTAATTTTAGTAGTATTTGCGTTTAGTTCGGGTTTGTGTATTTTATTTGAGACTTGGATAATGGATTTATCGACACTTGACAATTGACATTGACGTCAAGACGACAAACCACAGGGACAACTGGCAAATCAGGTGACATAGTGGGGTATTCCGTATTAATGAAACGAAGTGTTAAAATTCTATGAATTTTAATGTTTTTCCAAGAAATTTGACTTAGACTTGAATACTACGTTACGAAATGGATTTCAAATAAAAAAACATCATTATTATTAAACGGGAACTAGGTTTATTTATTTACTTTACAGAGCTCTTCAATCAGTGTAGGTTTTCATGTATGTTCCTGAAGTTCGTCCAACAGCGGCTAGAACTGCTGGAGTTACCATCATTGCTTTTTGCTTATAGGCGTGGATAACTTGCTGGTAATTCACAGTAAATTATTAATATATACACTTATATTCAAATTGTTACTGTTATACATACAATTATTTCGTTGAATATGAAAAACAAATAAACTTTTAATTTCAATTATTTTCTTACCAAAACTAATTTGATGAGAAATACGGCGAAAGTAAGGAAAGAGATGGTCATGAGGGCGCCCTCAGAGGATGGCACCTCGACGTGACCCCGCGCCTCGGAGGAACGACGATATCGACCAGACTTTTCATCGTCTGGCCATAGGCGATCAATATGCCCTTCTGTAATAACATTATTTTATGGTAATTTCCCGTAAGGTTATTTTCAATAATGGCCCAAAGATGCATAGGATGCATAATATAAGCCTATTTCAAACTATACATTTAATGGGAATTTGGGATAAAGAGTAGAACATACCAATACTGCTTGTTATACTATCCTTTAAATCTTCGAGATATCGAACTTTGCTTTTAAATCCTTTACGACTCTGTTTAGAAATTGTTGCAGTAACAAGTTTAACAGCGGCCCACACTCGTTCCATTTTATTTTCTTCACTCACAGTAGTGTTCATCCAGTCTCCAGTGCTAGGATTATCTTTATAAAGCAATTTTAAATTTTCATCACCTTTTTTGGGCTTTACACTGGATTCAACAAAAGGATTTATTATTGCATTTCTGTCTGAAGAGCTTTGGATAATCTCCTCAATATAAATTCTTTGTGAACCTCCAGATTCTCCTTTCACGTGAAGTCTATCTGGTGATCTCAGATTGTTTACTTTGCGATCACCATTCTTAACTTGAGAATCGACGTTACTGCTTACAAGGGGATTAGTTTTAATTCTTAAAATATCGGGATTTTCATTTAAGTGAAATTCATGTTCGCTATGTTCATTGTCTTCAGCAGATTGTGGCCTAATTTTGCTTGGCGAACTTTTCCATACAACTGGCCGACTTTCCGTACCATCCAAGTTAGGTTTCATTGATGGCGTCTTGACGCTGGCGTATGGTACCTTTCTTACATTGCCTATAAGCGATACCTTACTAATTGCTCCTCTCTTCCATTGGTTAAGAGATTGATTTAGATATTGAACGTTTTCTGTTTGTTTTAATCTCGGCGATTGCGGCCTGTTCCAATTGTTCTGCGATATTTCCACCCATTCGGCGCCCACTCGAGCAATCAGTAACACCACTATGAACATGGTAACTTGTAGTCTTCTGACTTTAAAGTGCCGTGAACTGCGCTTGATTATTACTTAAACGTGGGGTCATGCTGCAGGGCTGTCAACATGAGTGTTTGTTTGATTTAAATTACGTCTATTGAGCAGCACGTTACAAGATAATTAAATATTTGTAAAAAATAAAATTGTGATTGATCTCAACGATATTTATTCAAATACAGCTCAACGAAATCCTACCACCACAAAGTCTTGTTATAGATTGTGACTGACACAATATGGTGTGGTAGAGGCAGCCCTCGTTTTCATGTTGGCTGATCATAATAATGGCCGGGATATGGCGCGTGAAAAAAACTATCGAAAGAACGTGAACGACGCGAAATAAAAAGACACAAAGTAATTACAATTAACACTTTATTTATTCTATCAATTAGCAACATTTTGTATAATAGTATGTATGTTTTTTACAAAATTGACAAGACAATGTATTAATAAAATGCATTTAGGTTTATGAATTCAAAAATTCTCTCTAGACGACTCATCTATAATGTCTAAGTAATCTCTTTACTATATAAATTTGAATAATTTCCTTCTCCACTGTAAAATTAATTTTATAAAAATATAAGTTAATAATAATTGGTCCAAATTTCTGTAAATAATATTATGTATAAAAATAATACTACAAATAAATTAAAGCTCCTACGCTTATAAATAATTGTTGTAAAAAAATATGGAATCTCTTAAACAATAGATGCCACTAGTATAATTGTGATTCGGGGGTTTTAACGCAAGAGTTTATCGTAACGTGAAATCGTTTTAAAATGCTTACTCAGTTCTTTGTTATTATCTCGTATTCTGGAAGCATTCAACACCTGACAAAAGAAAGATCACAGTATTTGGAAGATCACAATGTTTGAGGCTTAAAGTGAAAAAAATATTACAAAAGTAATGTTAAAAATTATCGAAAATAATGCTGCACAACACATTTTTCTAAATTAAAATAGCTAAAGTTATAAGCGTGGTTAACATCCGTCAAAACAGCATCGTTTTGTGTAATAAACACATTATGCATTTGACATAAAAGCTTAACTATCCCAAAGAACACCTAGGACGTGCATAAAGGTACTTTGATTCGCTAAAACTATAACATATATACTATATACATGGATTTTGTTCATAACTTACACATTTGAAGAGGTAATGGGAGTGGACACTTTAGTTAAATATGCCTCGATGATTGTACGAGAGGCAATGGTCGGTCAAATAAAATGATAACGACGGCGAGTCCGGCTCCAACTTGTCAACTATTCTAAACATTAGGCCGTAGTTTGAGGCGAATCCCTTAAAACCCTATTTTAGTGGAAATATCGGAGATAAAGATAAGTATTGTTAGAGAAGACACTGAACGTAGAATTGTCAATCGATGCACGTGTCACATCCGTGGCGTATTTGTCCTGGTTCAGTGGCGCATGTCGAGCTTGAGCAGCAGCTTGGTCCAGCAGCGGCCGAGGGTGGCGCAGCAGGGCGGCGGTCAGCGCGGCTGGTGGCGCAGGTCGTCGCTGGGGTGCGTGAGGTAGCGCTGGCCCACCCGCTGCTCCAGGCCGCGCAGGTCCCGCCAGGCCTCCGCCGTCTGCAGCCAGGCGTGCGCCGCGCACTTGTCCACGGACAGCCGCTTGCGCTGCTTCACTTGCAGCAGGCTGCTGATCAGGTCGATCGCTGCAAGCAGAGCACGGTCAGCGGCCGCCGCGAGATCCGCTCGGGCAGTGGCCCTCGGCGGTCGTTACCTTCGGGCGAGATCTCCCTCCAGGGCGTGGGCGGGTACATGAAGGCCGCGTTCTGGATCTGCTCGTTGATGTCCTCGTCCTCGTTGAAGGGGAAGGTGCCGGACAGCGACACGTAGATGATGACGCCCACCGACCACATGTCCAGCGAGCGGTTGTAGCCCGCGTTGCGCAGCACCTCGGGGGCTGCAGATTCAAAACGTCAGCAGCAGTTCTCCTGCATTGCGGGCGGGCCGAGCCGTGCTTACCCAGGTAGGCCGGGGTGCCGACCACGGACCGCCGGAAGCACTTCTCCCCGATGATGCGAGCGAAGCCGAAGTCGCAGAGCTTCACCTGCGGGAACTGCTCGTCGGAAGACAGCAGCACGTTCTCGGGCTTCAGGTCGCAGTGGACGATGTTTTTCTCGTGAAGGTGCTTCAGCGCCACAAGGATCTACGATTGGATTTTACTAATTAAAAATTGTACTAAAACTATCGTTACCATCCACTCCTATCTTAAGATATTTCCTTCCGTATGTCTTTTTCGAAAAGCACATCAAGCATCAATGCTGTCAACCTGTCCAGCAAACTTTCTTTATCAATTTTTTTTTAGTTAGCTTTTCGTTAACTTCCCACACCCGTCACACTGACCTGTGCAACTACAAACTTGGTGATCCTCTCCGGTAAGCGACCGCGCTCATGGGACAAAATCATCTCCAACATATCGCCTTTGAGCCGCTCCATGACCACGAAGATGCGTTCGGGGGTCTCGAACATCCTCTCCAGATTGACCACCCCTGGATGGGACAGGTTCTGCAGGATGGCTACTTCGTTCTTCAGCTGGGCCTCTTGTTTGGTCGGGAAGCGAAGTTTGTCGATCACCTGCGACACGTATCAAAGATTGCCGTCGTGAAACTCTGGCGGACGACGGGCAGCGTGGAACGACTGAGGCACCTTGATGGCGACAGGTCTGTGCGTGTCGCGGTGTAGGCCGGCGTAGACGATCCCGAACTGCCCCGACCCCAGCACCTCGTCGGGATGGATCTGGTAGAGCTGCGACATCTCCAGGCGGCCGCCCGCGCGCTGCGGGCCCGCGGCTCCTGGCGCCTCGCCTGCGGACAAGCGTCAGGCTGAGGTCCGAGCGAGGCGGACGCCGCTGCGGAGCGCCAACTCACCGCGAGGCCCGCTGAGGTTGAGCGGCAGCAGCGCGTGGCGCACGGCCGTCTCCCAGGAGCGGGCCAGGTAGGCGCCCAGCCCCGACTCCGGCGCCGAGCAGCCGGCCTCCTCGGCGCCCACCAGGTAGTCCACGTTGGCCGTCCGCAGCTCGAAGCAGTGCATCACCTCTGTGTGTAAGTAGTGTAGTGCAGCGTTAGGCGTGGCGGGGTCGGGCCGCGGGGCTCCGGCGGTGCGTTCTTACCGGACTGCGGCTGGCGGGCGGTGTGGATGGCGAGGATGTCGGCCAGAGGGATCTCCTTGTAGTACTTGGAGCCGGTCTCGGAATTGAACAGCGTGATGCTCTTGCTGTCCATGCGCCAGTAGTGACGTCGGACCTGCGTGCACGGGATATTTCCTGTTACATCGGTTCGCTTATAGTTTACTGTCACCGTTGAGGCCGTCCAGCTTACGGTGGGGTCCTTGTTGGTGAAATGCACGAGCCAGCCCTGCTTGAGCCACTGGCCTTCTCTCTTCTTGGTGTGCTTCACGGACTGCACTATTCGCATCAGAGGGATGTTGGCACTCGGGGATGATGATGAGCTGCAAGTTATAATGATTCGATTCAATGTAACTCAATATTCTGTAGACAGGATTTTGACCAAAGAAATATGTAGTCCCCTCACCTGCTGGGTCGACTCGGAGACGTATCTCGTTGAGGTTCTTCTTCTGGCTCTGTTTCACTGTTGCATAGTTGAACGGGCTGAAAAGTTAATTTATATGGAGAAGACGAGTTTATCAATGTATATTATTTTGAAAAATGGCGAACCTCATCATGTTCACCATTGTGGGCATCTCCATCGTCTGACTCGTCGTCGAGCTGAGCTCGAGCCCCGTCCGACATCTCACTGCTCGTACTGCAGCTGTCTTGGAACTCACCTGAAAATCGCAACACGATCTAGCATATTGCAGCAAATGCATTCGAATATTTAGCATTGTCGATCGCTCACCATGGGTATCTCGAATCTCGCCGCCGCAGTCCTTTGGCACAAACGACACGCATTTCTTATGAGCGTTGTAGTGACAGTCCCTACATTGCAGACCTTGCTTGAAAAGGCCGCGCAAGAGCTTCTTGCAGAGCCGACAAACAGTCGGGCGAGTGTAAGAGTGCACTTGGAAAGTGTGAGGGATGCCCAGGGAGCTCGTGGGCCACGTGTTCGTTGATCGCTTGCTTGTGCTTCCCACCTATGCGTTGCATTCCATATTATATCAACCTTATTGCGTCGTCCCCTATTGGACGACTGCAGCGACACTATTTCTTTACAAATCGTCCAACTATTTAAGTTTTCACATAAGTCGCCAATTCCATTTGATACAAATACGCCAGTAATGGCATTCATAATTTTATTATTTATTAATTGATTCAAGCTTTTGTACTGTATGGTGGGTGAGGGCCGAAAAGAAAAGTCAAAAATTTATGAACTTTTTTATTAATAAAAAATACATGATATTGTTGTTAGTTCACCCACCACCCAATACGAAACGTTAGTAGCACTTAGTAATTACGTAACACTATAATTTAGTAATTCTTCACAATAGCGTGAATTATTTAAATATAATACATCACAACGAACATTTATTTCGACAGTTCATACAACTGTCTGGAATGAGATTCTTCACAAAAATAACGATTTGTTCTGAAGTAATACTACTGAGTTATATAATACGTAGGCATTAGAACAACTTATAGGCTTCGCCATAGTCAATTAAAATATTTATAATTGTAGAATAAACATAATCTAACTGTAATGAGATGACTGTCGATTATAGAAGGGCATATCCTAAATCAGTTGAGCAGATCAGCGATCCGCCTTACCAGGGAGTCATCCTGCGACGTGTGGCTGTGCGCAGACGTCCGCGACGGGCTGCGGGGCGCACCCGACTGACGACGCGACCCACCTGCGGCGCCTGCGCTCGCGACGGCCGATTTGCAATTCGACGGTACTTTTACCGCGCATCGCTTGTGGTAGTTCAGGCCACAACCTATACATACAGTGTTTATACAGGAATGCAATCAGGTTCGGCTATGCAAGGTCAGTAAGAGATTCGCTTACCTTCGCATTTTAGCCCCTGTCGGACCAAACCAAACAACATCTCCCCACAAAAGTCGCAGAATGTTGGAGCCTTGTATGAGTGCACTGACAAGGCGTGCGGCCGCGACGCTGGCAGCTCTGTCCCGCCATCACATATTGTCGCTGAAAGATGTATATTTTAGCTTTTTTCTTATATTTCCCAGCAGTTGAATGAATAAAATACTCTATCCGGGCATTTCTTGCTAAATTCTTCAAACTTATTCATATAATATTTTCTGGCGCGGATATCAGTTGATCGTGAGTAACCTCGTCCAACTCATTTAGCAGTTGACTTACGATTTGCTGTGAGAACAATCTCGACGAGCGTCTCGTCGGTGACATCGGCAGCCGAGTTCACGAGCTGGAGCACGTTGGGTGAACAGTAGTCGTGACGGAACAGCAGAATACGATCTGATAGCCGATTCAGCCCGTTGTCTGGGATCTGATACAGGGTGAATATCCGCTGATAATCATTAACTTATATGTACATAATTAATTTTTAATTTAGTATATTAATTTAACATTTTTAATTTAACATTTTACCAAGTACCTTATCGTGTACGAATTTGACTGCGAGATCCTTGAGATACGCGAGCGTGAGCAGGTGCGCAGGCGCAGACACCGCGTCACGAAACACGCCCAGCTGGAAGAGGAACGTCACTTCGTCCTCCATCGTTCACTCCCGTCTGGAAAAATAAATATATATATAACACTCACGAGGACTGGGTCGAAAAACAAAAAGGAACATTGGTGTATTTTTTATTTTCTTTAAGGAATTTTGGATACATATCATTTTGTATTAAATACCACAGCAGTGGCTTTGAAAGGCGTTTCTTCAACTGTGCGTATAAGTTTATCAGTTGTGTTAGCACCCCTAGTATAAACTATAAATAGCTTACATAAGGGCTAACCGACCGTGTACGGTGTCCCAATATTATACTAAACATACCGTGTAACTTTCAAAGAAATTTAATATATAAAGGCTTAAAACGATTATTACGATTTTTGATCGATTTTGTTTTTAAGTTGTTTCTTATTCTGAATTACTCTTACTTGTAGACATTTACACTACATACAGTAGTATTCCTCAATAGAGGTGAACTTACTTGTCAATAACAAGTACATACAAGTAATATTTTCCAATCGGTAAATCCTTACAAACGAGCAGCTTAAAGGGTTTTCGGAATTTGAATTAGTGCGACGATGTTATCGGGAATCGCTAGGGTACCTGTATCACGGCACGCGGCGGTCATTTGTGGGCTTTCGTCTGGACGGACTTTGCTTTTCATAAGTAGCTATAGCCATCGGTTTCGCCTCCGCTCGTCTCGACACTTTCATCCAGAACGGCCATTATATAATGTCGAGCTATTAAGTATTGACCCTATAGTGGCAGATAACTTTTATTGCTATTTTATTATTATCATGACGTCACATCGCATGGTCCGCGATACATTGAACAAACACTGACTGACTGTTCCGGCAAGTAGGTGCTAAAATAAGTTAGATATATGGACCACAATTTGCAAGTCTAGAAAAGGTGAGGCCCATATTTGCTAGATGCACAATTGCCTTATCTCTATATTGGGACACATGACTCGGGTTATCTGGGGTCGCTTAAGTACTATTTCTGCAGGACGAGACAAACAATAACAGAATCTCTGCTCCACGTGGCGAGCTGTGACGTCACACGTTCATTTCCACCACACTCTTTATATTATTTGGAATACAACATATGAAACAGTTCATACGTTTTTGCAAGCCGTTGGAAATCTTTTGGAAATGATAACTGACATACGTTCTCTGTTAAGACGGGAAATTGTTATTATAATCCAGTAAGATTGAATAAAGCACCTTTGAAATATTTACTTGCAACAATGTATGCTATATTCACAGCTGACGTCATACATCCCACATAAGAAAATTGTTTTTCCATTTCAACGTAACAATTTATATTTTTATGGGTAAGGCTATTTTGTGTTGTCTTCACCACCACGTGTAGTAGGTATTGCCAATTTATTTTAGTTTCCTTGCTAGATTGCACCGGCAACGCAGACCGATAGTAGAGACAAAGGTTGCGACTCCCGACCCGCCTCGAATCCCTGCTGTCACTATACGGAACCATTGTGCATTGTCATAACACGCCTTATCAGTTGACAGACTGGCGGCCATACGTGAGTCCGTTCGAACCGAAAGTTCAGAAAGTATTTTAGCACTGACGCTTACCTTTTGTTTGAGTACAAACATTTTTTCAGTTAACATACAGCTTAATTGCCTTTGTACTGTCAAAAGGTTGCACGTATAATGGAACTAAATCAATTTTTAAATAAATTTATCGCGGTTATCGTTCGGGGGTCACAATTAAGTGTGAGTGATAAGGGTGCATCTCCGTTCACTATCAGCTCCAAGTGATTTCAAAATTTTGGCACATTTGCTTTTGGGTCGGCTCTTATCTGCCTTTGACACGTGTAAGCTCACTTCCTAATTCCTACGTTTCTTTCTTTTCATTGCAGGCTCGGCTGCAGCACTATTTTGTTTACGTACTACTATTGACGTTAGCGAAATATTATTTTTGTTTAGATCGCTCATACAGTGTTTGGATTGGATACAAGACAATGTTTCGTAAGAGTTTATTGCCGCCTCGTGTGCGATACGTGAAGCGTTTTATTTGACCAACAATGTAAAGTGTGCTTTACAATTTAGTTCTGAGCAACAGAAACTATAAGTTACCCTATCCTGACAATCCTCAACCAAACTCGCTCACTCGTTGTTTTCAGCCGCCTCTACTGTCCTCGTGCCCCAGGCAGGCTAAATTTCCTGAAATATTTGTTCTATACTAAAATAGATTTCCAGCGAATTTCCTTTTAATTCTGGAAATCTGTCAGAAATATAAATATATCCTCAGGTTAAAGCAGGGTTAATGACATAGAGCGCTTAGAGGCTAATCGCGATATCGAGGCTCTACCGTAGGCGTGTCTAGCGGATCAGCTGCACACAGAATAGTCCGAAATACACAGATATGACAATACTACTCGTACATCTGACATTTGTCAAATCTTGTAATATTTTTATGCAGCCTTGTAGATGCAATGTCTCTCTAAACGCATTGTGGCGGAATGTTCCCATTTTGCAAATACAACAGCGACGCATACCAATGAGAAAATAAACATTCCGTCGAAAGTAATAAATTTCCTTTCTGCGGTCAGACAATATGTTAATTTTAGAAGGACAAAGGACTCTGCATCTTGCACAAGTATCGGGTCAACAATCAAGGATAATAGATGGTTGCCAGAGGCGCCGACTGCAATGAACATTGTTGCTGGGTTTTGTTTTTTCCAAATGCCATCAGATACGATGTAGGGCCGACTCGTGTAAGCATTTAAATTTTCCATTCGAAAATGTCCTATCGTTACCATATTTTAAAGGTTACACGTGTTTTGCATTTCTTCAATGTCAAAGTTATTGACAGAGAGAGACGATAAACCTTATCTACAACAACTATCCGATTTGAGATATTGATACAAAAAACACTTTGCATTTTAATAGCTTCCCATTAGCACAACCAAAATATACGTTACACTGAATCATTATTTTTCATTTAAAAATATACTACGACGTTATTAATCTAATCGTGAACGTTTGCCTCTGCGAGGGTTGCCTCTCGGCGGCATCATAAGCTTTGAGCGAGTATTGAGAGTGAGTATTTCGGGTGTATTTATAAGCCGGTGCGCGCTGGAGGCGGGCAGTAAGTGACGATGTCGCGATATGTGTTTGGCGTACTTACTGTTTTCTGTGTGGCCTTCGGTGAGTTCGCAACTTATATTTAACACGGATCATATATTTAATGGGCGGCGGCGTTTTTCTTTTTTCCTTAATTAAAAACGTTTTTTCTACAGTACATTTTAGATTAAGATAAATGGATTTTTTTTAGATATATTTAAAAAACGTAATTAATTTGTGGCATGAATATTTGTTGATGTCATTCCTATTTGGCGGATGGGATATAAACTAGTAAATCTTGTCGTGGTAAAAAGTTTAGTATTATAAGAAAGTCTAAAAAATGTACATATTTTTTGGCTCTCGCCGTAGAGCCAAAAAAAGACTGATTTTTGGTATAAGCAAATATATGTTTGCTGCGAAATAGGAACAAAAGCGCAGTCTGGGTGTAGAGTGGACGGAGGAATGTAGCAGGTAGATGCAGCTGATAGTGCAAGGTCACCCCGCGGCCATTTATCACCGCACTGGGCCATAGGGCAAACTTTCCGAATACATATAACCGTGTATAGATAGAATAGATTAAAACAAAATTCGTGGAAAGTAATGGCAGAGCTATTTTTTGTTAGTTTTGGATGCTTCCATTTTCCTATAACTCTACGACATAATAAATTTGACCGAAGGCCGCTGTCAAAGCTCGGAAGTCCATTTATTATTATTTCACAAGTGAACGGAATCAAAAATTAAATCTTTTGAAATTATTAAAAAATAGTATTTTTAGGATCGGATCTTGTGTTTCTGTCTAGTACATTTATGTAAACCAAAATATTATTTAATGTGTTTCATAGATTATATTATGCGAAAAAAGAAAATTGCGTATCAAACCTACTTTTAAGTTTAATGTTAATCATTTTGCAAAACGTACTGTCTCATATAATGCCTTGAGACTATTTATAATATAGATACACTTCGTTATGTTCATCGATGGTAGACAAACGAAGTAAATGTTCATTGAAGATCAATGATTGACAAGACAGACATAATTTTTTTACAACATCCGTATGTCATATTCGTTTCGTAGCTCCGTAGATGGTGCTACGCTATTGGTTACGCAATGTAAATAAATTAATGTCTCATTACATCAAAATAAATTTACGGCAAATCCTTTTTTACATTTTTTTCATGAATTTGTTAGTTCATTATGATTGTATACATCTGGTAGAAAAACAGATTTTTCGTTAATGTACAAATGGCAGCGGTTACGCTAAGGTCGTTCGCGACACGTGTTAACCGGTTTAGTAAATTTGTTATTTATCCCACATCATTAATAACTTAACCAAAATAGAGTTGCCGTTTGACCCTGCTTTAAGATTATAATTGTTTTATATTTATGTAGATAAAGATTTTCCGTATTATATTAAGTATATGTTTCGCCTACTTTTCAGGCCATGTGAGGACTCGATCAACAGAGTGCGACGTGCAAACGCTCATTGAAAGCGGCTGGATTTGCGGGAGCCGACGATGGGCGGGAGGCAGCACTGTCTATGCCAGCTTTAGGGGAGTGCCCTACGCTAAGCAGCCTCTGGGAGAGCTTCGCTTTAAGGTGACAATATATTATTTAGGCTATGACTTCCGTCATATAATATTTTTCATGGGTTATAATATTTAATCCTAATATTTAATCGACCAAATACACATTTTACTGCAAAGTGCGTAATTGTATCTCGTCCCACAGGAACTCGAACCAGCAGAGCCATGGGATGGCTATTTAGATACATCAGAAGAAGGACCGATCTGCCCTCAGCACGATGTGTTATACGGCAAACTGATGCAGCCCAGAAATATGAGCGAGGCTTGCATCCACGCTAACATACATGTGCCAATCCATGCGTTGCGAGGTCCCTACCAACAGAAAGCCAATCTCCCCATCTTCGTGTTCGTGCACGGGGGCGGCTTCGCCTTCGGCTCTGGGGACAGCGACCTCCACGGCCCAGAATATCTTGTGCAACGAGACATGATAGTCGTTACTTTCAATTACAGGTGAGTTGTCAACCATCTAACTAAACTGAAACGAATGGTTTAGTCGTTGAGATAAGTTGGAGTGAATCATGTCCAAGGACCACGTAGCAACACGCAAACTATAATGGTGACAGAAGTTGATAAACCACACGAATCAAGAAAAATAGCAACAAGCAAGTTTAAATCAAAGATCGAATAGAATCTGTTATTAAAATATGGAACAATTATCATAAAACCACGAGTTCAGCTTCACCTTAATTATACATTTAACGTTGTTGTCTATTTACAGTGAATGAAGTAAAAACAACTGAGAAATAATTGTTATACCAAAAGAAAACAAACATCGATAGTCTTTACTTGATAACGTGATATTTATTAGATTTAGGCAAATTTTGCTTGACTAATTATTTAAATATTAGTGCGTTTCGGAGGTTCCGTAGGGCAATGATAAGGATGCGACGTCGATTTGGGCCAAGAGCGGCATTCGCGCAATCTTGTTTGTAAACAAACGCGGCTCGTGGACGTTGCATAATGACACTATAATTTTAACGTCAGCGTAAATTTTCCATTCAGTAAAGCACTTTATTAATGAAGTTATTTAAAAAGGTTTTAGTCAACACACCAAAAAACTTACATCTACGGAATAATGTTTCCTCTTTAATATTTACAACGACGACCTTGGTCTGTTCAAAATCGTATAAACCGGCTTTTTGCTACCATGGCAAAAAATGCTGAATCTTATACTACAGGTTTGACTGCTTACGCATGTATTAAGAATTATATAATTACTGTGGTTGAACTATTGAAAAGGCCGGATTTTTGGAAATACGAGGAGCCTAATCCTAAAATTCAGTGGCAATCTCTACAACTACTATAATATTTCTAAATAACTTCTATAAATTGGATTCGTTAAGGTGACTCATTTGGCTGTTTATTGTGAATCGTATCGGTGAGTTGCCGGCCGTGAGAATTTAAGCATGTCGCTGAAATTCTTACAATCGATAAAAAGAATCCGAGGTGTTATAATGCATGGCCTCTCAGACCCCGACAGTCACTAATAGAGAGTGAAAATGTATGACTACTAGCAAAATCAATAGTTTTCACCAATAGGATCAAACGATGTGAATCTCTTTTCAGGTTAAACGTGTTCGGCTTCCTTTCCTTAAACTCAACAAGTGTTCCGGGTAACAACGGCCTTCGTGATATTGTCACTCTGCTACGCTGGGTGAAAGCGAATGCTAAGAGCTTCGGTGGAAACCCGGAAGATATAACCCTGGGCGGACAAAGTGCTGGAGCGGTTAACGTTCACCTGCTCACCCTGTCCAAAGCCGCAGAGGGGCTGTTCAACAGGTACGTCTCAACCTAGACATTTTTCTTCATTCGTATGAAAATATCTTACTAGTTGTTTAAATATGCGGAAAATAATTTACTTAGGAATCAAAAATACACGATCTACTCGACATTAATACAGATAAAACAAGTACAAATTCATCATGCGCGTATCTGTAAAGTGGTTTTAAACTTAAGGGGTAGAAGCGAGGGCAATTAATAAATCGACTAGAAACACAGTGTCACGCAAGGCAATTGCAGCATTCCCTTGATTTTCCCGAATTTAAATTTCAGAGCGATACTGATGAGTGGGACGGCAATATCTACCTTCTACACCAGCTCACCCGTATACGCGCAGTTCGTGGGCAAACTGTTTCTCACCAGCCTCGGCCTCAACATCACCGACCCAGAAGATGCTCATCGGCACCTAACGCAGATGCCTATTGAACAGATCATGCAAGCCAATAAGGTGTTACAAGACCAAATCGGCGTCACCATATTCTTTCCAGTCGTCGAAACTCCTTTCCCAGGAATAACAACAATCATTGACGACGATCCAGCGCTTCTGTTGGCCAACGGCGTCGGAAAGGATGTCCCATTATTGGTTGGCTTTACAAATGCCGAATGTGAAACCTTTAGACCAAATTTTGAAAATTTAGACATGCTAGCTCGTATAAAAGAAAATCCACTTATGATGCTACCTATCGATTTAATATACAAACTTCCCACACAAGATGCAATAGCGTCAGCGCAACAAATTGAGAAACGATACTTCAATGACGCACCAACGATGGATAAATATGTGGATGCTTGTACGGACATGTTTTACATTTATCCTGCGTTAGAACTGGCGAAAATAAGAATGTCCACGGCCGACGCAGCCGCCATGTTCCTCTACGAGTTCTCGTATGATGCTGTGTTCAATGCCATCGAGAAAGTAAAAGGAATTCGGTTCAATGGAGCAGCTCATATAGAAGATCTGACATTTATTTTTAGGACAAACTCTTTACAAAACTGGCCAGGTTTTAGTCCACGGGCTACTGCGGACTTGACTATATCTGTGTGGATGACGAAGTTCGTTCAAAATTTCATGAATTGCAAGTAAGTTTTTCTAATTCGCGCACCTTTCGACTTTACTAAAAACGTATATAAGCTAAACTATAATGTCAATATATAAAATCTGAATCTGTCATTTTTTCAGTGAACCCACTTGCGAGGGATATCATGTATGGCCGTCGGTCAGCCAACGATCGAGCATTCACTACCAGAAAATTCAAGACCCACAATTGTATCGATACGAGGAGATCACTGCGGACCAACTGGATATGCTCCAGTTCTTTGAAGAACTCCATAATAAGACCCTAACTTAACATTCCTGTCTGTATGTGACCTAATTTATTTTAGCTTAGATTGACTTGACACGCCACTTAAACTCTTACCCATGGAAATGTATACGGCCAACGAGTTAGAGCCTCCATGGGGATAGAAGTCTTTGATATTCAAGTGGTGGTATTTATTAAGGATGTTTGTAAAGAGGATGAGAGTACATTGGGCAATTGACAAGCAAGAGTTAATGGTGTTTAATAATGGATAAAATATAAGATGTAGTCCGTGAAGTAGAAAGTTGTACAAAATTTTGATCTCTATTTATAATTAATTTTTAAAGTCCTAAGCTTAATTTGACTAAGCTGATTTTACTTAATTCGGGCTGATAGAAATTTGATTAGGCGATTCAATGTAATGTGATAAACGAAAGAGTCGATCGTAATTGTAAGTGGCTGTTGCTTTCGAGTTACGCTGGAGTGTTTGCGATAGTGTTGTGTTAGGTGTAAATATGATTTTGACGTTTACAAATGATCAAAGTATTAGTGTAATCTTTTTGATGGATATCCTTTTAATGATGTGAGATAACCAAGCATATACTTAAGTATTGTAAGATATTGCCAACTTATTATGTATTTAATATGTCTGTGCATTTTACTAGGTTTTGGTTCAAGTTTGTAACTAGCAACGTAAAGCATCCGATTTGTATTGTCATGTACCTACGACACCTCCTGAAATGTAAATTCAAGTACAAATCAAATGTTTGGAATTAAACGTTTTATAAGTAAAAGTATTTAATTTTACAAGTTCATTTGCACGTGAAGCAACGGGTAATGGCTGATTTCGTAATTTTCACACACAAAGCGATAATATCTATGTTGCTCATACAATATCAATTGCAAAGTGCGACACGCAGCGGTACTTGATAATTGGCAGTTCCTGTATAGGTGAATGATGATTACTGGCCCATTGAGGTATTATGGATGAGGTTATAATAATTATTATTGCTCTTAAGTATTTTACGTCGCTATAAGTGTAAATACAGCATATATATCGAGCGTTCCTCTAACTCTATACCTAACATAAAAATCAAAATGTCGTATTCCTTTTCTTAGAAAGTTTCATTTCACCATAATTCTGTGAAAATTGGGATACGTCCACATAAACCCAATCTAGCGCCGGTTCAGAGTGATATTGCGATAAATAGACGAGGCCCGTTTCAGTCTGCTGCGCGCCCTCTCACACCATTTTGTTTTTACTATTTTATTCGCAACAGTGGTTAAGTAAAGTCAAATAATGCCTATTTTAATATTTGTTTGTGCGTTAACGTTCTCTGTGCATTCGTCAATGCAGAGTATTGTTATGACAGCCCAAGGAAAGATGCGGGGGCTCGAACATGATGGATATATGTCTTATGTGGGGGTGCCCTATGCTTCGGTTAACGAAAACGGAAGGTATAAGGTACAGTTATTATCTTATCAATATTATTAATTGATGGTTGGGAATTATCTTCCCAATATTATTCAACTCGTATGCTTGGCGTGTAATATATTGCGCCTGATTGACGACGAATAGCAATCGTTAGCTTCGTGAAAATTGCCGATTTCTATTCTAAAAGTTACACTCAATTTCACTTATTAAAATTATTTAAATAAACTTAATTTATATTTTGAATAACATCAGAAAGCCGGAATAGCGCCAACGTGGACGGGAATAAGGGAATCCCGGGACCCGTACTGCACTCAGCGCTCCGAGGTTCCAGATTGTCTACAACTGGACGTGCATATACCAAAGGTGGGTAAATCGTTGCCCATTCTCGTCTGGGTGAAGGGCAGCAGTGGCGATTATCATCCTGGAAAGTTGGTTCAGGAAGGAATCATTGTCGTTATTGTACGGCACAGGTGTGTTAAATAGAGAACGTATAAATAATAAAAGTTTTATGTCCAATTAAGGAGACTGTATTTTCAGATTAGGGCCGGTGGGTTTTATGTGCTCTAAGGAAGATAAAATCCCTGGCAACGCTGGAGTTAAAGATATTATCCTTGCCTTAAGATGGGTTCGGGACAACATAGTAGCGTTCAAGGGAAATCCTAACAGAGTAGTCGTGGCGGGACAGAGCTTCGGCGCTGCCATGGTCGAGGCACTCACCATTTCTCCAATGGCCAGAGGACTCTTTCATGGGATTATATTACAAAGCGGCACTGTCTTAGCACCCTGGGCGTTTAATTACGACGCAAACGATAAGACGGACCTCATAAAACTTAGCATGAACGGAACAGAGTCCCTGTTAAAGTCTGCAATATCAGACGTTGTATTAAATTCAGAAGAAATCGACGTCCCGTACTATCCATTCGGTATTTGCGTAGAAAGGGCGTTCAAAAATGAAGAAAGGCTGCTTTCAGAGGCGCCATTCAACTCTTTGATGAAAGGGAAATTTACGTCCGTTCCAACAATAATGGGATATAACTCGAACGAGGCCTATGTATTTGTTTCAATGTTACAACAGATGAAAGTGATTAAGAAAATGGCAAAGGATGCGTCCTTCCTGCTTCCTATGGAGTTACAATTAGCGAGCGAAAGAGAAATGCAACCGCTCAATAAACAGCTCGTGGACGCGTACTTTAAAGATAATATGACCATTAGTTCGGTATTGACGTACCACAGGTGATCCGAGTTTGCAATTCGAAAAATACTTTTGTCTATTTAACTAATGATGTCTCGCGTTTCAGGGATGTCTACTTTATGGGCCACATACATCGCAGTGCAATAATTCACGCAAGTGCCGGCCCTGTTTATTATTACCAATTCTCACATTCCGGAAGAGTTGGGGTTGAAACCGAGAGTGGGGTGGAGAAAACCGGAGCATCTCATTCTGATGAATTGGGCTACCTCTTTCCTAAAAATGTCGACTTAGATGGGGATGATCTGATCGTCCATCGACATCTTACTCAGCTCTGGACCAACTTTGTTAAGAATTTGTAGGCTTTCGAGTTTTTTATTTTAATTTTAAATACAGCTACAACCCACCGTTTCCTTACATATGCAACAGTTTAAGACGCAGTTTGCTGGGTTCTTGGTTAACATAAGAGGAAGACGATGTGCGCCTTACATATACACGTTACCATAGACAATTGTCACTGAAAATTTATTTTGCTCCTACAAAACACGTCAATGTTAGTGCGCATTACTTCCCATTGAAGTTGACTTAAATTGAAAATTATCCCAACGTTTCGCCTTAGAACAATAGCTTTCGAATGAGCCGTTGCTTCGCTGCCACTGCCGAATGTTCTGGTGAAACAAATTCGACATGGCACCGTAGTATTTTGATTCTTCACGAGCAGCAGCCGCATTTAGAAAAAGTCGACAAGTTATGTGTGTGACGATGTCCACATTCAGTTAAAATAATGGTGCTGCCACACTGCTGTTGACAAATGTGTAAACGTTTGATAACAATGTTAGAAAACGTTCTCAATTAGTATGTCAATGCATTAATATTTTAATAAAGGCTAACCCAATGAGCAAATCTTCTCCTATATTTTTATAAGGTTCACGGAACGTAAATCCAAACTGAGGGCCGATGTCTTGTCATGTTTTCGTTAGTGCTGTACATATTTGTAAACATTTTGTGTTGCAGTACCTTAAGAGCCTATTTAATTCTTAGTAGAATATGTTTTTAGGAACCCGAATAATGAACAAAATGGATATCAGTGGAGCCCTCTAGACCCCTATGAGCCTCGACTACTGGACATTCAAACAGAGCCGAGAATGATAGATTTTCCTCACCAAAGACAGGCAGAGATGTGGGCGGAAATTTATGAAAAACATTTCTTTAAAAGATATTGATTTGTTTTGTTAATGTTATAGACGCAGGAATGTATCAGCCTCGTGAGCTATATCCGCTTCAAATTTATACCTTTGAGAACACTCCAAGTTACCATATTTTGCGGACATCTGTTATTCACATGTCTTACCAAATCATGGCCTCTATTTATACTTATTCTTTATCAAGATCCGTTAAACAGAATTGTACTATTAACAAGCAGTAGCGAGATACTTTGTTGCGTCAAACCCTGTAATTTCGAACAACTTAATATAAATGACGCTTAGTGAATCTAGTTGTAAGACAAAATGTATGTCATAGTTGATATTTTTTTACTGAAATAAATATTAATAAATATAATAATCACGATGGTGAAAATCGTATAATACCCGTTCATTTTGTAGGGGTAAGTTTATCTCTTATCTGCCCAAAACAAAAAACACGCTTCCTTAGATGCAAGGTTACATTAACTAAACGCTACTCTTTCGTTAAGAAAGATACACAATTAAAACTCTTACCTCGGATGATTGCAAAAGTGTCTACTTCTCAAATATAGTTAAGGCTTACCTGTAAAAAGAAAAGGCTATTAGAAATATAACGACTAAAGTCCAAATTCATTCATAAGTTATAACTTATATACAGTATGGCTATGTGAACATAAAACACAAAATATCAGACCAATATGAGAGATTACCAATTCTATACATACACGATAAGCGGGTACAAAGCTGTGTGTATCTTATCACAACAAGTGTTGGTAACAATCGCTTTGATAGCGCCTGAAAGCTCACCATACACTCACATCAAAAAGTTTTTTTTATTTATCTCATGTCACAATCTGTTGGGAAAGTCTATCGGAATGGACAGCCTTCATAGGAGGAAAATTCTTTGTTTTATATAACAAGATATTACTTATTTACAGACGCTGAGTCAATTTTTAAAATATATCTTTATTACTCTACTTAATGTACTTCAGAAGCTATGAAGCTAGTAAAAACTTTTCACCCGACTGTACCCAACGTGATTGAATATGTTACGACATATGTATATGTAGAAGAGCACTCTGTTTTATTGTTTTCATTTTTACTATCACAGTTCAAACACATGGTCACTCTTTTGGAACAAATTAAATAATATTGTGTTGGGATGATACTACTACTTTGTTTGCTAATACCGGCCTACGCTCGTCCTGGTACTCCGGACGATGGTTTTTTATCTGTGGAAAATAATGTAAATGGGAGGCTACAAGTTGAAGCTATTCCAACTGAAAACGGACTTGTTCGGGGCGTACCACTTGGTACTACGGATATCCTACAATACTTTGACATCCCTTATGGACGCTTCGATACCAGTAACCCGTTTCAGGTACTTCCTCGAGTCTATTCTTTTTGTACTGTTTGGTCCACCTGCACCAACCTTTTGGTCCCACAAAAACCACACCTTCCATAGGCATAAGTTTCGCTCTATAAAATGGTATGCCATGACACAATCAGAAGCCCAACTTATTGTTTCACAATGGAAAATTAAGTTTTAGTGTCAAATTCTTTAGGGCTTCCTTATGCATGCACTTAATCTGATGACTCTTTATATGAAATATTTGTTTTCTTCTTTTTATTTTTTTAGGAACCAACACAGCCAAAAGCCTGGAGTACCATTCTGTCTAACGAGCAACATTCATCTAAATGTCCCCAAATAGGACAACACGATGAGTATATTGGCGACGCTGATTGTCTCACACTCAGTGTATTTGCTAAAACTGAAATACAAAATGCAGAGGTACTTTTTCACATACACGATGGCGATTTTAGGACAGGAAGCGGAGATCCAGCTGTTTACAACCCTCAGCATTTAGTCTCAGAAGGAATTATTGTGGTACTACCAAACTACAGACTTGGACCTTTGGGTTTCATGTGCTGGCAAAACGAAACAGTTCCAGGCAACGCTGGAATCAAAGATTTAGCACTCGCATTGCAATGGGTCAAAAATAACATCCAGGTTTTCGGTGGAAATGCGTCGAATATCGCTGTAAGCGGTGCTGACACTGCTGGCATACTTGTTGATTTCCTAGTACTATTAAATGAAACCTCGAAATATATTTCTAAAGGTATAACTGAAAGTGGTTTTGCTTTGTCTCATAAGGCTTTAGACAGGGATCCAATCAGGACAGCTGATGGAAGGGTCAACATAAATGGGGGTTTGCAGTCAATTATTGTATCTGGAAAAGGAATCAACTTTAAACCTTGCATAGACAAAAGTTTCATAACAAATTCATTTTGGAGTCTGCTTCAAAAACAAAAGATTGATATACCGCTAATGATAGGCTCTACAAACCAAGCTGGAATGGATTATTTTACTGACCTTAACGATGCTAGCATACAAGAGATTGGAAACAATTTATCCCTTATTTTACCAACCGACCTTACGTTTAAAGGAAATCAAGAAAAAGACGTTATTGAACGATTAAAAACACAATACTTTAATGATAGTAATGCATCAATAAATTCATTGGAAAGACTCTCTCTTTGCCTCACAGACTCGACTTATTTAAATGCAGGAATTCGGGAAGCGAGGCTAATAACTAAAGGAGGTGGATCGGTCTATTTCTACGAGTTCTCCTACACAGGAGATAGACAGAACCCTATTCCAGGAGCTTCGAAGGGAGATTCTCTGCGTTATATTTTTAACCCGAATACAGAACAAACAAACAATCTCATTGCACAACAAAGGAATATTACAGAAACAGAAATAACAGCAAATTCCATCAGAAAGCTCTGGGTGACCTTCATTAAAACTGGGTATAGTTACTTTGTTATTTGTCTTTTCTAGTTAATGAAAAAGTGAATAAGAAAAATATGTTTTCAGGATTCCCTCGGCATCAAACGTTATTTGGAAAGCCTTTGATGCAGTCGAAGGGAAAGAAACTGTTTTAATGATAGGTGCAGAAATCACATTAACGGACAGACTTCACGCCGAGAGGATGAAACTCTGGGATGACATATATGAACGACACTATATTGAAACCAGTCTTAGTACCACTCTAAAGTCGTCTTTATTCGTTATCCTTATAAGTTTTACCATATCTAATTTCCTATAATCAACTATTTAACTTTGATTCAATTTCATGTTAAATCAAATAAATTATTATTAGCAAGTGTTGGTAGTTTTACTCAATTGATGTAAACGCAAACATGGAACTTGTTATTGTAATGTACAAATGTTTTGATAACTCACTCAATCACTTCATTTATGCTCTATAATCATTTTCTATCGTTCATTTCACGCACTTAGAATGTCACTTGAAGAAATTATTTTGGCGATAGTAATGCAATATTATATCGTTGGGTATGTAGAGTTAATGGCGCGTCACTGGGACATTAAAACAACTCAGGGAATCGTGCGAGGGTATTACAAATCCAACCCACCGCATTTCGCTTTCCTAGGAGTGCCCTACGCCCGCCCGCCCACTGGCTACGACAGATTTAAGGTCAGCAAACTCATTGTTTTAACTTTGTATATCGCTATCTGACATAATCTACCATCTATGAGTTACAATTCCGATAAAGAACAAAGGTTACAAATAAATTGTACTTAGTTTTTATATTATGTACATGCATAACATAGTTATAATATATATATATATATATATATATATATATATATATATACTCTAATTATATAGAAATCAATAATTTTACTCTGACAAAAAATTAATTAAACCTGTTTAGGCACCCAAGCCTCCAGTTCATTGGGATGGTATCTTTGAAGCAATATACAAAATAAAATGCCCCCAAAAAAATGAAAAAGCAAGTGAAAACTGTCTGGTATTAAACTTCTTTATACCTGTCAACCTAACAGACATGCCAGTACTGGTCCATTTTCATGATGGAAACTTTCAAAGTGGGTAATGTACCAAAATCACATTTCTAAAATTTCCATAGTTAGGTATATTTTATATATTTAGGTACCAAAAAAGCCATAAATCAAATTATGTATTATAAAATAAAAAAATAGTGTATTGTAAGCATTTTGTAATTAATCAATTAAAGTATTTCTTTAATTTTAGATGGGGTTTACATCATGCACCACCATATTTTATTAAACAAGGTGTTATTGTTGTGACACTCAATTACCGTTTAGGTCTACCAGGTTTTCTTTGTTTAAGATCACCAGGGGTTCCTGGAAATGCAGGTTTAAAGGACCAAGTAGCTGCTCTGTACTGGATACAGAGAAATATAAACAAATTTAATGGAAGTCCTCACTACATAACTGTCTACGGAACTGGGAGTGGTTCTGTCTCCATTGAGATTCTTTTACTTTCTGGTGTCGCTGATGGTTTATTCCATAAAGCTATTTTAGAATCAGGGTCAGTTTTTATACCTACATCTGTAACATATAGTCCAGCAGAAGTAGCAATGAATGCAGCGCAAGAACTGGGTTATCATGGAAATGGAAACACCAATAACTTAGAAACTTTTTTTCGAGACAGTTCTATAATGAATTTTGTAAACATAACAACAATATTCGTGCCCTGCATAGAGAAATACACATTATTTTCTTTATTCAACAATGATCCTTTGGATTTAATAAAGTTCAAGAAATTTTCACAAATACCCATGTTAATTGTATATGGTGACCCAAAGGAAATAGATGTAATTGACAACAACAAAATATTTTACACTGTACCAGAAAATTTTGTACAACTTTTACCAAATAATTTAGCTATAGAAACATCTATTCAAGAGAAGGTTGCAAAATTGACAAAGGATTTCTATTTTGGCAATGTTCTCTCAGAAGAAGATATGGTTCAAAGCTACAGAGATTATGTAAATGATATTTTCATGGAATACCCTGTTGTTAAGTCTACTGCATTTTATGCATATAATAATAGTAATCCAGTGTTTTTGATGAAATTCACATATAGGCAGAGCTATGAGAAATTTTCTAGAGGAAATTATGGGAATGTTTTAAACTCACTTCTTTCTGATAAAGTAGATTCTCATAACATTGCAGGTATTTTGAAGAATATGTGGATCAATTTTATTAAATTAAGGTAAGTATTTAGAGTGGCAAAATAGCACTTTATTCTTTTTCCTAGATAACATAAAAAAACTTTGTATGATTTTTATTCCTCTAATAAAGTCTTAATTTTAGTGATCCTACACCATTAACCACAACTCTTATACCAAATGTGTGGGTGCCAGTAGAGCCAAATGTTATAGCATATGAAATGGTCAAATACCATAAAATAACCTACTATGAGTGTGGTGAGAAGATGGGAAACAAAGAAATTACAACACAACAGTTCACCTTTTGGGAACATATTTATGTAAAATTCTATAAAAATCATTTATATTTAAAATAGATATGTTTTATACTATATTAATTAAAAAACATAATAATCTCAAAATCTTATTAGAACTGTATCTAAATCACAAATTAAATTAAATTTTTAGGGATAATTAAACCACGATTGTTTTATTAGTTAAATAAATAAATAACATGTACAATGGCCTAATGGTGAGAATTTGCGAATAAAAGATGTATTAAATGTTATATGTAGATTAGGAAATATGACCAATACAACATTGCTATAATTTAAAAATAAGAGAAAATAATATTTTATCACATCATAATATTCTCAATCAATGCAAATTCATAACATGGTCCACGAGAACTTACGTCGTCAAAATAAAATATACCGTTACCTGATTGAAAACGGCCAAAAAACGGGGGAAAACAACTCTTGACTTCAGATTTTTAATAGTGCCACTATTTCATATCTGCTTAACGTCTTAATTTATCACTTTTCACTTACTTTTTATTAAATTTACTTTTACAATCAACAAGTAAAATACAAAGGCAAAACATGAAACATCTTACATACGTCGACTGTCAGATTCCTCATTCCATTTTCTAGTAGACAGCACCACAGCATTAGCTTAAAATTAAATACTGACAATTGACAATAAATTTACAGATTCTTACCCTAGCCAAACTCAAGACACTACAACAGACAATACAGAGTATTATTGAATTTGATTTAATCTGCAACCTAGTAAATGCCAGGAAAGCCATAATTAAGTTTCTTGGTAGCAGTTTTGTCCTCAGTAAGATGACAACGTCAAAATCAAATTGCAGACTTTGAAATATAAACTTTAAAAGTAGGAAGGGTTTATAAATAAGATAAAAACCTATATTGTTATTTTTTCTTCATTGTGTTCATTTTTCACATATTTTAAATTATTATTTATAATAATCATAAAAAAGTAAATAATTTTACAATAAATTTTTCATTTGATTAGTAAGAAGATATAGAGAATATACACATTTTCAATCAGATAAAGTGTAATATGTATTTTATCACTTTGGTTGTGAATGTCTATATTAAAAAAAATCAAGTACATAAAATATATTTTATTCATTCGTTCATAACAAAAAAAACTATGGTATATTTTTAATTTCTAAAAACTCATAATATCACAAAGTCTTTATAACTAACGTAGTTTCTATGAAATACTTGATTAAAACTATAAGAATGCGGTGATATCCTCAGTCTAATACTTATTACATATATCAGCTCGTATACATAATACATTTTTAAGAAAAAACAGTATAATGTAGGATTATTTTTATTTTTATATAGTAATCACGAATACAAAATTTACTTTTAGCCATATTTTCTGTTATCTAACAAATAAAGTGTGTATTTGTTATTGTAACATGAATTCTCACTTTAAATAAGAAATATGATCGAAGTTTGACTGTAATGTTGTACTACATACTTACATTATATTTAACAGTTACTACTGATGTATGTCTTCTAATTTATCAACATCAGCGTTCTTGAGTTGTGTGAAGTTGGTAAATGGAATGTTTGAAAATATTTATTTTCTATTGGCAAGAGCTTATATATTATTAATTCTTACTACTAAATTTAAACATAAAATGGTAATGTTTATATTGTATGTATTTGACATAAACAATACATTTAATATGATAGCTTTTTTGTTTTTGTTATTTAAAATTTATATTATAATAACTACAGCTTGATATTGGATTTTATATACAACATCACTTAAACTCAATAAAATTCAACTTTTGTTTTGAATTAACTTTTTGCCTAAATGATTAACTTTTTTTACATGCAACACTCGCTATTGTCTATGGCAGTAGTTTTGCGCCAACCAAACAGGAAATAGCCGACTGCTAGACCGAGCGCTAACGCAAGACACAGCCATACATTATAGGTCATAAATATCAACATGAGGACATACGACACCCAGGCTTGTATAAAATAGAGCAGCGTCTGATAAACGTGGCCACTTGAAAACATCGTGTACCTGTAAAAGAAAACCACGATTAGTTGAAAACCTTTGAACACTGTTCGTTGATAAAGTAGGTTCCTACTTAATATAAAGTAATGAAAATACTAACACAGCACTTCGCTTGGCGTGACAGGATCTAGTTCCATTTTCGTTTTTGGCGATGTTGACTTGTGAGTCGGCGGTCGCCGCCATGGCAGCCTTCTCAAAGAGTGTTTCCCTGTAGTACTTAAAGCCTTCATACAGCACGCCGGCCAAGAAGATGGCTACGGCTGAGCCGAAGAGCTCGAGCGCGTTTGACGTCTCCCATCCTTTGAACAGGATTTCTTGGACGACGCCAGCATGAAACTGCAAATGAGAAACAAAATGTTAGATAGAGATGTTCTAATATAAGCTGCACTTCTTGTTTTAGCAAGACGAGCATCTTTTTAATTTTTTTATAATTTTCTATATAACATCTTTTCTTTACCAAGAACCTACTGTTCTTTGATAGATATACGCGAAGTTTACAAACAATAGGTAATTGATTTGCTTACACTTTCTATTATTTTAAGACAGACATCACTTAGAGAAGTGCTAACAGCCGCCTATGGATACCTGCAATGCCAGGTGGCTTACAGGCGTGTTGCCGACCTTTAAGAGATTGTACTCCCAAGTCGGATCGGCTCGGAAATACCGCCTAGTTTCAAAATAGTTGTGCGCGGTAGAAAATGCCTCAAAACCACTCTCGGAACCCCAGGCTTCAAGGTGGCATTCCCCATGATATATGAGGTTAAAGATGTAGAGTGAACCCACATCTCTACGCAAAGTGGACCAAGCCGACTGGAGAGAGCGTTGCGTCGACGATTCAAGGTGTTCTACGTTGGATCCGATTAAACGAAACTGGTATTGGGGAGCCCCCGTCCAGAGGCAAAGTACGGATATCAAGGAAATTATAACTGTCCTATGCTTTTAAAGTGTGTGATTTTAAAAACTCTTAACACAAAATAATTCGTGGTACATGTTTAAATGTGCCCGACTGAATTGTGAGTGTGTCAGTAGCGCAGTAAGATGAGCAGGCCGACTAATGAATACGTTTAGTACGTGAAGGATCGCGAATGTTGTAGGTTGTAACAACAGAGTATTTGTTATTTTTATACTACGTGGTTTTTAAGTAATCTTTCTATGTAGCTGTCAAGGCTAACCCGTTTAGATAAAATTTGGAATGAAAATAGTCGAAAACAGGATGTATACATACACTATAATCATTAGTAATAAACCCCCAAACGTTTAAATATGTTGTTGTAAAAATACATTTCTATTATATGTATTCATGTCTGTTATCTGTGTAGTGGTCATCATAAACATTCCTTGATACAGTTCCTCTGTAGACCGCAGTAGGTGGTTTGACGCGATTATACGAACTGATAACGCTCAAAATGATAAGAGAAACTAATTATAATATGATTTATTTCGAATAATGGTCAACTTTAAATCTGTTACTCGTACATAGCTAGAGGAACCTATGCCGTGTTAGGTAAGGTTAGGTATTTTGAGGTCAAAGTTATCAAACATTAACTTACCACCATCATATGACCGTGGCCACCGCAGCCTCCGTCGTGATCTCCATGGTCATGGGTAGCAGTAGCTGTGTCCATTTCTGAAAAAATACTCTTTTAGTAAATAATTTAGAACGATCAGAAGTGGATTAAAAATATATTCAACGTGGTGAAGAATATAAATAAAATAAACCACGATAAATATTAAGGCGACATTTTTACACAAACATACAGTGAGTCACAGAGTACTTATTTAGGTAGGTGCAACTAGTATTGTTCACATAAGCTATTGTTAGTTAATTGGCGGTACATAGGTTTACTTGCCACAGTTATACTAGAACCAATGCTTATCAAATTGCCTTTCGGGCAGCGAATATTCTTCTATCACTTACAAAGTACATAAAGTAGAAAACCGATCTTCAATAGGATTGTGCAAGGTGCGCTTTCACATCGCAGGGACACGTTGCGCAATGCGTCTTGGTGCAACCAATACTCCATCACTAGTTTCTAGTCTTGTCATTATTCTTAAGAACGATGTTCCACTATTTGCACATATTGCTATTTGATTGTCTTATTTGTCTATAGCTATAAGAATTTTATGAACTTATATGTGTGTGACAATTCGATCGTAAGAGTTGCATTTTCAGCAGAACAGTTAAAGTTGGCGCGTCTGCATACCTAATCTACGAACGCAGCCTTTGTTTTTAACATTTACTTTCTTAATTACATTAATGTTTACTTAGCATTACAATTAGCATTAATGCATTCTTTGTGTCGTAGCGATAAAATGATTACCAAGCGGCAACTCGGATATGCGCCATTGAAACAACACATGTAAGTGAAGGACAACCCAATTTGACGACTCTAACAACACATCTAAGTCCTTATCGAGCGATAAAAATGTATGAAAGTGGTCGCAGCTACTTGTGCAATGCGTTGTGTAATAAATAGGCGAGCAAACGTGAGATTGTCGAGCAATGTTCGATTTTTAGTTCAGTCATCGAAATTGTTTACACTATTTGCTGTGAGGATGGCTAAATTAATGACTGGTGTGTTTATTTGGCATCGAAACAATCCGGAACTGATTTTGGTGATCATGGTATGGTCATAAATATAAAGTGCTTTCAATACGTTTATTCTTTTAGAGATTGACATTATAACTGCATTTAGACAACAACTTCTGTGCAATCAATCACCTCACATGGAACCGTGTGTTGGGCTATTCATGTGGAGGCAAATATTGTTTATTATAATCCCTTTTTTTCGGCTGAGTAATAATTATTATCGATAATAGTAGTAATTGATTGATTATATAATTAATTGATACATAAAAGTTTTATCATTCATAACTTAAACGAGCGCTTTGTAGTAGAAGAGTTATGGTGTATTAATATTCTAATAACTTATGTATTTCACGTGCGGTTTATGCCAGTGAAATAAAAAATATTATATATGAATCTATTGTTATGAAAGTGTTTAATCAACATGCTGAACAAAAGGTTACTAAAACTGTATTCCTACTCGATCACATATATTTTCTGAATCATTATTAATCTATACTCATCTTAAAAAGCTGAATAGTTTTATCGTATGTTTAAGCGAAGGCGTTGTCACATCTGTTGACTGACACGGGAAGCCACAGGAAACAACTATACAAATACAATAAACGCAAACCCAGTGGTTCTATTAAGGTGGTCGAGTTTAGCTAATTGATCATACTAAACATCTTTAGCTTTACAATGTATTGAATAAATTATTTCTATATCACCGCTAAATATAAGGAAATCTTCTATTAATAGATAAGGATATTATTATATAATATATTAATTTAGCAATGACAGATAATACATAAACATGACAAATGGCTTGATTTTTAGCATAATAGTCCGGTCAATTTAGACATTCGAAGTTACATAAATTCCCACCAAGCTGAAAATCGGTAAGATTGCTTAAAATATCATTAAAAACAAACTTGAAAGTTCCCCATCTTTCCCCTGTAAGGAAAAAATGTTATTCAAGGTCAAAGGTCAAAAAAATGAGTTTTTCGCGATTTTCAGCAAAACGGTAAGTTTTATCATAAAAATACCTTAGACAAAAATTGTAGATTATAAAATTATCTACAAAAACTAAATTAATACTTTTTTTTCTACGAGCCACCGTTTTTGAGATATAACGATTCAAAAAGCTGTAGAAGTTGTAATCGTCATAATATGCACACGTTTCCTCGCCACCTATGTAGGTAGTGTACTTGGCGCGTTTTATTTTTACGCGGTTTCCCCAGTAGGCCTATTCCACCGATCAGTTTTAATCCTGTTTTATTTGAAACTATTGAAAAATAATGGATTTTAGCAGAGATTGAAAAAATAAAGGCAATTTAAGTTAAAAAAAATGTAGTGAAATTTAATCGTCCGAGTCGTAACTGTCAAATTCTTTTTCTTGTTGTTCTTCTTGATCTTCTTGTTCTTGTTCGTCTTGTTCTCGTTCTTCTTGTTCTTCTTCATCTTCATCCTGAGTGCATGTAAACTGCGTTAATAGCGCTGTATCGCATGTTGCCTCGTTGGAATCAAACGGATCCTCTTCTGTTGGTGATTCAATATTAGAACACGACCGGCCTTGACAATGCGTACATGCGGGAGAACAAAACAATCCGACTTTTTTGCAAGCACATTTAGCACTGCATCCCTTTTTGCAGTTGCAAAAAATCGAGTTCAAAAGTTTTTCTGGCGCAGGTGGAAGTAAAGTATGCACTGGTTCCAATAAATTGTTGACCAACTTCCAACCCCAGTCTGTAGGGTCTAGCTGATAACCAAGCCACACTTGAACTTGGTAATATACTCTAAAAAGATGTTGATGAGCAGCAACTAAGGTTGGAGGAAGACAAGCTAATTGTACTTGTTTTTTACTTTTGGTGTTTCTAACGAAACATGCATATCTAAACTTATCTAAGCAGGTAGTTTTTTTAGGAGCTCCGTACATAGAAAGAAGAAAGCGAATGCCGTTGGTAATAATTTCTTGTCGAGTAGAATTACTATTTTTAAAAACTTCAGCACATTCAATTAAATTTTGTTTCTCAAATAGTTTGAAAACTGTTATTTTTCCCCTCCTGTAAAATGCAGATGTCGTATCACAGCCACTTATTGCGTGTAAAAATAGTACATGATTTTGACACTTTGCAAAAGTAGATAAACTTTTTCATGAATACATTTCTGATTGATTTCATTTCTGGTTTTAAGAAGAAAATAGTTTTTTCAGTTGGAGTTCGAGCAGTCAATAATACGAGTAAGTCTACATCTTCACCAACAACAATAGTTGTATTTGTCACATTGAATTGCTCAATTGCTGTTTCAATACGTCAGCATCATTATCAGCTTGTCTTACCGATATATTTTCCGTAGTAAATCTTTCTTTCAACATTGAAATGAATCGAGACTTGTTGTGAGTATTAGAAAGAAATATTTGTTGGCTGGTTGGAACTGTCATATTTTCATCAAATAAAATATCAATAGAAGAAGGTGTTGCTAAAGTTCGACGACGCTGTTCTGCAGCTTTGGTATTTCTCGTGCAATCATGATAGCCATCAAATACGACAGTAACTCGGGAACCAAAATGTCGACGTACATACTGTACGTATTTATCTAATATAACGTTGAATGTTTCTTCACTATCCCACACAACGCGATGTAGTAAGTATCCTCCGTCAATGATATATGTCGCATTTGTGTTGTTAATATCAAAGTCTACCGTTTCGAAACAATCGTAAATTGCTGATATTCTTATAGTTATGAGTTATGTATATTTTATATTAGTAGTGTAAGTTACAATGACTGATAGAAAAATATTTTAACATATATTACAACTACAGAGATGTATATATACGTGGCGTACTCATGCATATTATGACGATTACAACTTTTACAACTTTTTGAATCGTTATATCTCAAAAACGGTGGCTCGTAGAAAAAAAAGTATTAATTTAGTTTTTGTAGATAATTTTATAATCTACAATTTTTGTCAAAGGTATTTTTATGATAAATCTTACCGTTTTGCTGAAAATCGCGTAAAACTCATTTTTTTGACCTTTGACCTTGAATAACATTTTTTCCTTACAGGGGAAAGATGGGGAACTTTCAAGTTTTGTTTTTAATGATATTTTAAGCAATCTTACCGATTTTCAGCTTGGTGGGAATTTATGTAACTTTACTCTTATTTTTTCGTCTAATTTGACCGGACTATAAGTACTCTGTAGTTATTGATAAAACCCTTTAGGATATCAACTCCAGCTATTTTCCGTATAGATTTCGTTTTCGATCACTTTGTCTTGCTATTAAATTATTGTTAGGTAATGTTGCATTATAGTGTTGATATATCTCCTACTTACGGTCTTCTTATTGTGTTTAATGCAATCTTAATTACCGTATGTTAGACAATGCGCAAGCAGCAAGTGCGAACAGATGCGGTAGATTGTGGTAATTGTACCAACTGGTTCACCTTGAAGGTACCGCTCCTACATTCAACGGATTATCCAAACATTGCTTTGTTATTCCGTTTAGTACGTTGCTTAATTAAGCTATATAAAAATACTTTAGTCATGATGAAGAAATCGCACAAACATTTCACCTGCGTGAAATATTGATAGAGATACAAGATTTTTTATTCGGCTTCTGCGCTTGTGCTAATCCTGTACCAACTAGTAAAGGAAGTGCAATGAATGGCATGGAAAGTAAATGACTATGGTAATGAGACGCGAGCAGATCCGAGGCGTGCACCGTCCCCGCCAGTGTCAAGGATGCAACGTGTCATGCATGACATTATCTTGTTACAGGTGCAACATCAAGGGAAATCGAAACGCAATTAATTAACAGCTTACGATTAATAATTTATGTTATATTCAATGCTTTCGAGCCATTTTCAAATTTTCTTTATCTGTATATAACTTGTACTACTCGCAGTACTTTGTAATTTTTTGTTTCAGAATTGTTTTATGGCTGTAAAACTAGATAAGAGCCGTAAAAAAATGTATATGTTAAATAATATTACGCACGTCAATTTGTGATTTTTGTTTAAAGAACTATTGCGCATAAGCAACTCTATCCGACTTATACTATAACGCTGCAATGTTATTATTGAGACTGCCCCTCTATCAGTCTGCAAACTAACAAGACAATAGGCCGCATCCTGTCCACGCCGTTTGGGTGACAACAGGAAAACGTATCGTATGTACATTCGTATATTTACCATGAGATAATAAAAGCGGCAGATTGGATTGGCAAACATAATTGAGGCGGTTAGGACAAATTGTATGAATACGAAATGTCAAAATGCGGAATGGGTCAATGGAAATGTCAACATAATTTTGTTTGCTTTAACACAATCGTGCGTTTGTTGTTAATTTGAAGCGCTGTCGGGGCGCGGCGGATGTTGAACTCCGCTATCCTGCCTCTTTGTAAACTGCACTTTTTCTGAATATAATTACCATTCACTTCAGCGACCTCTTAATCATATACTTGGAATTAGATTCATTAAACTTTAGAAAATTATATAAATCGTCTATCTTTCGAATCACGTTATATTACTTAAAACTAGAATTCATTTGAATGTAAGTGAAATGAAAAACAATGTACCTAAGTAGGTGCTTTCACGCGAGCGTCGCTAAAGCGGAGAAAATTTTAGCGAAAACACACTTTGTTATCGAAAACTCACAAATTTGACCCGCTACACTTATAAACCATAATACGGATTACTAGTTTGTGCGTCCCCAAGTAATTTTTCCTTTATATAAAATAAATCCAGATACAATAAAAAAATCCATACAATATCTAATAGATAAAAATATCATGATTGGCCTCAAGAAGAATCATTAATTTGCAATTAACTAATCTCAAATTCAATATTAAGCCTAATTCGAAAGAAAACCAATATTATTTTTACAGGCTACATTTCGATTGCCAAAGCGCAAAGCAATTTTTGAACAGATTCAAGCACTGTCAATATTTTTATCAGTTATTGTGGTTGAAAGTGGTTGTCCTACAATGCGCTACGCAACTGTGAAGGTTACATTTCGACATACGACTTTATCAATTTACAACTTATATTTATTAAATTTTTTGGTAAAGATATTCGACATTTTCTTATCAAACATATAATGAACATCGGAATCCGTCGGGTTATATAATTTATCAAAGATGGTGTATCTTATGGACTGTAGATGTATTCTGCTGTACGTCAAAGCTGGTTTACGACGTTGCATTCAATTTTTATTCATATTGTTTAGGGTTAGATGGACCCTTGTGACGGTTTCATATAGACTAGAGACAATTTGAAATTGAGTAGAGGAAAAAATCTTAATGCCCCGACTTATGTACCTAATCTATATACAAGTGATAAGTTGGAACAGTCATTTGTATGTGTAATATCTACAAGAAATTATATTCTAATCTTTTTATTTTATTTGGTGACTGGTGTCGAGGCTCTCATTTCAATGATCGATGGCGATAAATGATATCGTTGACATCTCAGTATATCTTTAAACAGTAGTGCAAGAAGCCGAACCAATCGCATTTTGTCTACATAAGTTGCGTAGATCAACATGTTAAAAGAAATCTTACGACTTAGCGAAATGACACATGACATTTCGATCTCAGGGAAATCCATTTTATATGAATACAATAACGACTATAAATTTAATGGATATCATATGTTTTTCTTGTATATCACCATGTTTATTTTATTATTATTTGTTCTATTATAGTGTTTTTAAACAATAGAGTATCTAGTAAATGAGGATAAATTAACTTTTTATTTAAATGAATCGTGTCTTGTTCAGAACATTTTTGTTGAAGTTACAGCTATGACCTAAAGAGGTGTACTCTACGCAAAGGTTACATTATGTCATAGATCAAGACTGAATCGCCCAAAAGTTGTTATTTTGTAACAAGTTCCGCTAAAGAATTCCATAGCACCATAATTTGAATAATTGAGATTTGAATAAATAGTATGTAATAGGTATGTAAAATTATATGATAATAAAATATATACAGTTATAAAAAGATAGTTAAAATAGTTTTGTAGATATTATAATTATCAAAACTGCAGGACAACCTGTTTGTGGTCAAGTTTTTATCATGATCATAAAACCAGAACTCCGATGCAACCCCACACTTTAGGTTTTGACTTTATCAAGTTTTTGTACCTGATACAATAATTATAGGCAGGCTTATGAAAACTATGAAGATACACCTTCGTGAATGTGAATTAAATCAAAAATATAACTTGGTAATTAGTATCGTTATAATAGACAGCTACCATAGTTTTTTCTCCATAATATCATTGAAGGATGATAACTCTTAATACTTAATTCTATGCACAATAGCGTACCTATCGACAAGGTCATAATTAATTTAAGTAATTTAACATAGATTTTGTTCTATTTATTTATTTACCGACAGCATTGTAGAAAACATAATTTCACACAGTAATTGATTTTAGTAAGGGCAAAAAAGGGTTAAAAAATTAAAATCAGGAAAAATATAAACAGAGCGGAAAACAGGTTAGGTGTACTAAAATGTTACTCACCATGTCCATGATGACTGTGATCCATTTTTGTAAACGATTAAAATAATGTAGTCCTAATAAAACGGTTCGATGTAACACTCGCGCGACGCGATGTAATATTATTTCAAATGCGCGAGAAACGTTCTTACGCGACAAGCGAGTGCGCGGGAATGGTAATGTCAGACCAGCTCACTAGTGTCTTTCATAAGTCAATTTGAACTGCAATTTGGAGTAGCCAACTAAGATTTAATACAGCGTACATTTTGTATTACGTGTAACTTAGATTAAAACATGACACAAACAGAAGTTAGTAACAGTTTTTGTTTAGTTTAAAATGTGGAAACGGGGCTTAACCAGGTAATTCGATTTGATTAAAGTTATGTAGTAAATGAATTTCAATTGGAGTAAAGTATCTTTTTATTTTTGGATTTATCCACCGTTATTTTACTCGGTATGTATAATATTTAACAACCGAGCAATATCCAGATTAGAAATATCGATATTTTAAGTGTTTTACATTATTTTTAAATTTAAAGTCTACCGTGACCACGCACGCTGTAAAGCACCCGAAACGTCGGGAAAAAATAATGTAATATACTTTAATTTTGTAAAATACATAACTTAATCCGTTAACAAAGTGTTTTTCTTTAAATGTTTTTTTATATTTAAGTGGATTCGACAGTTTCGATCACGTATTTAAACTAAGTGTGTATCTTTAAATCTAAACCGCGTATAGTGCTCATGTATGGCATTAATTTCATTATTTATTTTACTAATTATTCGTTGACGTTTTGCCTGGGGATTGAACAACGAACAAGAAGATACACCTCATATTTAAATAGTTACATTATAATACATTATTTTATTCAAATATCAGTAACGTAATATTATGCGTAGGTATAAATAGTGTGTTATCCAATCTTCATTTATATTCGGCCACATTAGCATGCACAATGCGGAGTTGAACTCAACGTCTTGCAAATGTGATGTAATTGCGGTAATACCGAACTATTTTCAGCATAATTTATGTTTGTTTGTGATTTTTAATAGGAACTGTACATCGGAATTATAAATTTTGGGTACATCAAGTAACAAAAGTATGTTTGTCAGGAAATATCACACAGATAATATTAATATTATAAACGCGAAAGCTTGTAAGTATGGAGGTGTAACAAACATGGATAGAACTCTTTCAGATAAAACTTTGAATGGAAAACTTTTTAACCTATTTTAATAAAACTTTAAATGATATAATAATAATATTGTTTAAACGCAAGATTCCCGACGATCTAAATTGTTAACAGCCAACCTTTAGCAATAAAGTGGCACCACAAGAAGAAGAAGAATAAAACTTTATCATTATTATTCTATATAACATATACATCAGAATAACATATAGGCTATAATTTATAAAGATATCTGTGAATTTTTCAAAATATCAAGAAAGTAAGAAATATATTAGTTAATACAAAGTATTTTGGCGTGCACCGAAATACCCGCTAATGAATAGCATAGCAAAGCGTCTCGTTAATAAAAATGAGCTTTTTATTTCTAGTAGCAATCGAGGAAGGCTATGTTATGTAAATTGCACTAATTCAACCCAACAAACTCCTCAGCTTTATAATATTGGTATTTATCTAAATGACATCTTATATAACTTTGAAATTGTTTTTTGCCGATAAATTAAATGCGACCAATATAGAATAACAGTCTCTCTATTACGCGTACATCCAAAAGCGCCCTTAAGGGAAACAAAAGCAAAGAACCCTTACTGTGATGGTTTCCTTAGGCCTATATTCCTAAATCGATTTCTTCAGTGGTACCAAAAAAGCCTATCCTCTATTTTCCATTGCAACTGAACTATTCTCATATATATTAACACTTAAGAACGTAATTCTTTCTTTCATAATAAAAGGTATTTGGTAAACTGTTATTTCATTTTAATTTGTAATTGTCCTGTATAAAATAAATTAGCTGAATACGTATAATGCGTAAAAAATGTAATGTGACTAATGTTTATGTCGCAATCTTAAGAACTTGAATCGACACGTTGTTATACGAGATAATACTTATTCTGAAATTGCAGACTCCAGAATACGAAACTCGTACTGCGTTAATAGGATTAAATATCTTACATATTATGTTGAATTGGTCAATGTTGAAGTGACTTAGGTTAGGTTTGACTCACCTGAGCTCGTTGAGATATATTTTCAAGACTGATAGCGATTCAGGGTTCGGGCGCTTTTATTTGTGTTATATCAAGTAACTTAATTATGCGTGGAGAATAGATTAGCCAAAGATAACTCATTAGCCTGACTGTTCTTATTCAATAAGGTTGATATTTAAAACCCGAGTACGCCGATTCGCATCTGAATTAGAGTAAGATAAAATCTGTGGTGATTATGTACTGCGTGAATTTTTGACAGAACTTACATAGCAAAAATGTAATAGTTATATAATTTTCATTTTAAACACGACATAATTTAGCCACTAGCTGGCATTAGGAACTATAAAAATAATAATATCAAAACATATTTTACACACGTTTGACGAGCCCCCACGTGTGAGTACACTGATACGTGTACCAAAAAATATAATCATAACGTGATCAAAATCGAAGCCGGGAACCTGTTCGTCAGTCCAGCAAGATGACAATTGCGCCAGCTGTGTCAATTTCACCTGACTTCCAATGCATCAATGGCATTGCTAACTTTCTTTTGTAGGCGCGAAAACTAATAGTCACCTTTTAAAATAACATAACATCACGCACTAATCTAAATACATTTGTTTATACATTATATATTTAATATTAACTTTTCTATATATGTATATGATTTTCTCAACAACAATATCACAAAATGCCTGTGTATCAAATGCGCTTCTATCCGCATTTACCAGATAAGCTTGGGACTATTTAAACTATTACCAATATAAATTTGATTGTGTATTGACACTATGAATGACTGAACTTTTTAAACCAGTAACTGAATAATTAAATAGTTTTCGTTGCCCTTTTTTATATATACATATACTAAAGCTAGACTTAGACCATATTTATTTTTATTTTGCAGAAACGATTATTAAAACATTAATTGTCATATGTTCAGTATCTCTCTATGATTAAATATTATTTATTAGTATATTTCGACGCAGGTCTAGATAGAGGTCGCCTGGTAACTACAATGAACGCACTATCAGATGTAATTGCTGATAATAAAGACATCTTGGTGTCGCGTGCAATTCTGTTAAGGAGAATACTTATACACAATTTTTAGAAGTTCACTTTATAATTAAATGCAAGGATTTTGTTAGTTAATGTTAAATTATAATAGGCATAAAGTTTTATATTTTATAGTTCTCTACGACATAGTCTCTTGCAAAAGCTCTCTCTCTCTCCATCTATACATAATATATAAATAGGACGTACAAAGATGAAATTGGGCATATGTAGTTTACTTTTAGTATTTAGTATTTACTATCAACTTGAAACTTCGCAAGGAAATGGATGCCTTTAAAGTTTAACAGCATATTAAATAAATAATATTTGATTTTAATCACTATAAGATTATACTTTTACAATCAAAAGTAGTGTCTCCTTAAGTATAATACACACGACACTAGTGTCGCGTGCAAAAAGGCTTTTAGAAAATAAATTTATTGATAAATTTATTGGTCTAACAGTCAATGACTATCACAATGATATTGATTCACACAATTCATCATTGATAGCGAGAATTAATAATTATTATTTCTTATTTAATAACCTAGGATGAAAACATCTAATCTAAATACACTGATTTTTTTTAATTTTTGTGGATAAACACATTGTGTACAGTGTACACTATGCAACCATAATAATAAATAAAAAATTAACATTGAATAGGACGACATCTAAAGGTCGGAGTTGAATTCAAGATTGCACATCTACTATCGCTTAATTGTTAAACAATGATACCCCACACCACAACTAGATGGCGCGGCTAGCTAAATGAAAATTTAACGAGTACTCCATTTTAGTATTTAGAAGAAATGTTTAATAATATATCCTCGATATGGGTAAAATATTAAAGACGTTCACATAGATGACATCATGGAAGTTACAGAATTTGAGATTATGTTAGAATATACGATATTTGCTAAGACTGATTAAAAATATTGATAGTAAGAGTATCTCTACAATTTAATTTATAGAATAGAAAAACATTTTTTGGCAACTTAAACTACCTGGAGTTGAATTTGTCTACTGAAAAAATCTGAAGTATTAGATTTAGTATGTTCGTGTTTTTTTCTATGAATTGGACATAATATCTTTTCATAGTCGATGTCTGTTCTGTCAAATATTTATCGAATATTTCCGAATGAATATATGAATTCCTTCCGTTCCGTCACGTCAGTCACAAACGTAGGAATAATACTAAAAGATTGTTTGATAATTTTGCAGGCGCTTTTCAAAATTTTTTTGCCCAAATCGCCACAGTCGGTGATCCTTGGCTAATTCGCAAAAACAGAGATCTGACCCCGGCGTCGATCACTATTGTAACCTAACCCGGCCACGCCCTTGGTTAGTCATGGCGCGGCCGGGATTACACGGCGCCTGCGCCTGTCAACGTGTTGTTGTGATCTATGACCGGTAACTTAAAAAAACTATTCATAGTTTCCTGACCTTTGATCTTTGCCGCGTCTGTATTAGTTAGTGAAAATATACTAGGCAATTTATTCGCAAATAGGCCTACAGCCATTTTACTAACATATTTTAAATAAATCTCTCTAAAACTACTACTAAAGAGTAAAATTGGAATCTATAATAAAATTAGCAAATAACACTACGTATAAGAGTTAAGCTGAAGTCAGTTTATTGTTTTAATGCCCACAAAAACAGTCGCGCTACTTTTAATTACGTTGCTGGTGCGTGTAGCCGATCCCGGAGTCAAATGTCAATTTAACAGCGCCCGGGAAAAGAAAAAATGTACCGCCGTGTTACTTTTTGCTGCCGCGCTTTTTCTGCGCGCGCTCGTAAAATTTGTTATTAATACAGTAAAATTTCGGATTAGGTGGTATTAAATTCGAAACAAAGCAACGATTTAATTGGTACTTCGTGTCCGGACGGCAATATTTTGTTCCCAGCGTAATATTCCTTTATTGCTTTCCGTTGTAAACCAAACTCAATTTTGCGATCTTTCAATAAAATGAACAAACAATTTCCCAAATAATGTTTTTATAAATCGATAAGCACTATCTCTACTATTTTAATTATGTTTTCTTTTTATATATATCATCAGTAATCACAGTTCCATTACTTTAGTAAGTCTAAATCGATTTAAAGAACTTAATTTCTCATTTAACAATTATGAATTATTTTCATGCGAAACTTAATTAATAACTACAATATGAGGCGATGCCGTTTTGGTTTTATTCAATGAAAATTTTTTTAGGCAAATCTATTAGACCATTGCACGACTAGAGTTTATTGATGTCTTCAAAAAATTTGGACGCAATTACGAGATAAGCAGATATCGATAGAATAAGCGAAATCGTACCACGAGTAAATGCAAACGTTGTGTGCGTAAATGATAATTTAGTATGGACTGAGTTAATATATTTTTATTAAAATTATTATAAAAAAAGGGCGGCAAATCTAAACTAGACTTTAGAAGATGTTCAGTCATCAAAGGGAAGGATGGAATCTGGTGTTAAGTCGGCTTGTGCGGAGGTGGGATGTGGCAGCAGATATCAATTGCTTGATCAACTCAAAGCAGAATCGTCTCCACAGTAAATTGTGTAGAAGAGTCATAGTCGTTACGGAAGAAAATATTTGATTGACAATCCAACCAGCTCTTATAACCAGCTATATCATAAGTTTCCTAGAGGTGGTCGTTCGAGGCCTTCAACTCAAAGGAAACCAACAACACCTCAGCTGTGATTAGTGCATTAACATTATCTCGCAACTAGGTTACATTTTTATAGGTCGAAGGGACAATAAAATGTAATGTATTTCTGAAATAGTTTTATTTCGTGAAATATAAGTACAGCTTTGACCTTAAATAAAATAACTATATGATGTAGAACACAGATCTACTTAATATTATTGTATAACTTACCTACAACTTACCTAATAAATATAGGTACAAAAAATCACTTGAGAAGGGCAGATAAAACATCTAATTTCTGTCATGATATTAAAAACATTATGAATTAACGTTTGTTTTCATTTACCATTTTATTTTATAAGCTTTATACCACGTTAAAATTTTACGAATCTTCAACATTTGATATATGATTCAATTGTTTTTGGTTTATTAATTTTCAATCACACTTTTTATATTTATTTCAAAATATTTCAGTATCAGGTTTTCTTTTTTCATTCGGTTGATTATTAATAAACTTATTAATAAATATTTACAATTTGCATCTTGAGGTATAAGAGTAACATACAGACTTACGAATATATTAATATCTATAATATTAAATTACCTAGTGGGCACCCACATCCGCAGAAAAATGATTCGATGGTATCGCTTTAATAAGATTACAATTTACAACTCCGTATTATCTATCACTATACTACGATTATCAATTAATTTATAATACACGCTAAACTGAATAATTATTTACAAATAATTAATACTTGGTCAAAATGTACAAACTACTCTATGACGACTAATGTCATTCTCCGTTCATGACTAAAAATCTCTTCATATCAACATGAACAACAGCTGCTCTGCCGATCCTTTGGTGACTTAAATGTTACATTTAGACATTGACGTCATCTGACATCTTTGTTGTGAGCAAATCTGCAGAACGACACCCTCGTTGGTAAATTGGGCATGTTTGACGCTGGAATGCTGTTTGGTGTCACTGGTGTATTCATCGCCATGTTATGAGGTGATGTCATATCTGTTGCGGCTGCTGGCGCTGCTGTGAGGTTTGTGGTCGGCATAAACGGAGAGATTGGTGGTCATATGGCGTGTGCATGCGGCCCCGTCGGCTGGTGGGGATGGGGAAGACCGTGCGGCGCGCCTGTCGCGTGTTGTCGACCCTGTATAAAATGTTTAATAACTCAGTGGAGTCAAACAGGATTAGGAATAATTAGAAGATAGCTCAAAGGATTCGTAGCCATAACAAGTTGTAGTTGATTTGTTTGCCTAGATAAAAAGAAATGCCACTAATATAAAAAAATCTTCTTGTTACAATAGATTTATAGTATTCTAGAATTAATAGCAAAATATGAAACGGTGAACTACTCACCTGAAGGTACATGTAATAGTCGTAGGGCTGGTGCAAAGGCCAACATCTTTGTGGGGGCACCGGATAGAGAGGTGGGACGGGGTATAGGGCACCTCCAAGCTTGTTTCTCAGAATCCGGCTGATGCTGGAGACTGAAGGCACGTTGTACTTATCACACACTCCATCGGCGAGTAATCTGTCCCTGATCTCCCAGGCGAAGATGCCTGGGTCTTTGGCTTTCAACTGTTTTATATAGGACACCACCTAGAAATACATCGTGTGATTCACATACAACACAAATAGCGAATCGTGAGTGTTTATTTGTGTATTAATTGCATAAACAATTCACACACAATATCTTTTTCCTCTTAAAAATGGACTATTCAACAAAAAAATAGTTTTAATTTTCAACAGTACTACTGTTGAAAATTGAGATTAGTTCACCCAAACAAACTTTCATAGATCGTCATATTATCTCACCTTAGGCGTCGTAACTCGCGGCTTGGAGCCTCCAATAGCCCCGGGTAGGATGGAGCCTGTCTCGTGGTATCGAGCCAAGATCTTTGACACACATCCGTGAGAAACTCGCAACTGGCGGCTTATGTCACACGGCCTATATGACAAATGTTTATTTATAGCTTTTTGACATACATCCAAATCATTTAAAACACGGACATTTTTTGCACTTATTTAATATATATTATCTAGCAGTAAGTAGCAACCAACCTGATGCCTAATTGAGCGAGTTCTACAATCCTGAGCCGAACAGCGTTCGGTAGCGGTCGGCCGTTCACGAAAACACCCCCTAGTTGGTTCACCTCGCCGTACTGCTGGCCCCCAGCGGACCCCATTCCTGTGTTGCCCATTGCGCTTGCATTTGGGTCTAGAACAAAATTAGAGCTTAGGCACACACTACTGAGAAACAAAAGGTGTTTAGCTTCCAAACTGGATCTGACCACTTGTAACTTCAACTGTTTTCTGAACAGTTGTAGCCTCCAATGTAGTAAAAAAAGATAGCTATATCTTAATTGTATTAGTACTTAACGGAGCACATGTAAGTAAATCTATTTCAGTGATCATCAGTCAAGGCGAAGTACGGTGACGGCAATTTGTTGAACAAGACCGCGCCGACAGACCTGATGAATTGCTGATAGCTCCTCTTTTTGTACGTCTGAATAATTGTTGGGCGTCTTCACGCCGCTTATCTTTAAAATACTTGCTGCATTTAAATCGTTTGGTATTAAAGGAAGTGTTTAAATTTATTGATCCCGCTTTTCTTTTTAGAATGAAATCTGCCTTGCACAAAATAGTATAATTTCCATGTTGTTAATTATATATGAGATTCACTCGGTATAGTCTAGTATAAACCGACACGAGAGTATATTTGTATTTCTTTTTTATGAGTGAATGAATAATTAATAAACATCGATTCCGTTTCTGAAGCGCACATGCACCACTGATGTTTTTTTATAATGTATGCTCTAAAAATGCAATATTATTTTTATATCGGAGGATGAGGAAATTGTTTCGGATTTGTGAGAGTACAAATTTCAATTTGTGTTATGGGAGACATTTTTTGGGAAAATTGCTAAGAAGCGAAATGATATTGAAAATAATACAAGTTTTATCTAAATGTATTTTCCTTATTCTGATACCACGGCTTTATCATATAATTTCGTAAGTATCTATATTTAATTCGTATTTCTGTGTTAAGAAAATAATGTACACAAAATTAACAAAATAAAATATTAAAGAAATAAAAGAGGATTTTTCCACGATTCTTTTGTTTAAAATTTAAATTTTTGTACCTTTTTCCTTATTACCTTTTAAGCTTTGAACATTGCTTGCTGAGAATTATAATAAATTTATAAAATAAAACCTCGCGGTTGAAACTATCTATGAATTAATAGTAAAATGAAGTATTTTTTTCACATTGGCTCGGAAATACGTTCCACAAAATTGTTTACTTTAAAAAATGCCTTAAAAAAGTTCTGTTGTGGAACGCCAGACGTCCAGGTGACATGGATGAAATTTTCCATTCTGCGTTGTCCGATGATGGAATACTGCTGCAGGTATAAATGCGAACAATTCATTAGAGTACTCTCCATGATATATGCTGTAAAAGATGCAGAGGGATCCCACATCTCTACGTAAAGACAGAGGATCGAGCCGACTCTAGGGACCCGGCTCTCTAAACGCATAAACTGGGTCTTTGTAGGGTTAAGTTGTATCAAGCGCGCGCCCAATCCGAGACTCCTCGTTGTAGAGTCTCGACTTCAGACAGATTTGTTCAGACCCTGGTCGACATCAACCCGAGTAATATTAGGACGGCCGGTATAGAAAGCGCATAGCAATGAACACTGCTTAACTGCAACATATCATTGATATGCAGGAGGATCAGTGTTGGAGAGAGTTGGGGAACTCCAGCATTTAGCTTTAGGTTGGAACATTCACCATCGATGACGACCTTGATGTCCTGTCGTGAAGTAGTGTAGTTGTACAAGAATGATAAAACCTTTATCTTTTTTAAGTTCAATAAAATCGTTCTAAAACACCCGTCTATACAAAGTTGCCTGTTGAATCTAAAGCATCAAAAGCCTATACGAAGAGTATAGCCTAGCCTACATTACGAAAGCCTATGTATTTGTCTTGTCAAACATTTGAAAAGACTCACAAATGTTTGAAGACATTAACTTTGCGACGAACTCTGAGCGTGGTTCACGTTATTGATAGCATTGACGTAGTCGCGTTAATGTTGCCATAAAATAAAATCTACAATTATTCATTTGATACTCCGAGTGCCACGTTAACGAGCAATGCGGGCGAATTACACTTGTCTACCCATTACGCGGCTACAAAGTTGCGCGTCGATGTTAGTACCTAATATACCTTTCGTTATGTTGTTGTAGTTGGCATATGGCACCCCAGAGGTGCTGAGGGTCTCCATGAAGAGTGGATCCGCCACGTTATCGTTTAAATTATTTATTGCAACCGGTATACGATTTATCAAATTGGTAACCGGCGGCGGTGCAAATGAAATCCAGAATTGAAGTAACCCGAGCTACTATAATATAGAACTGAATAAATAGACTGGAGTATTATTAAAACACTTAAAGCAAAAAGTTTAAAAAATGCTTGAATAACTCTATTTATTTTTATAAGCATTTTGTTATTAGTTAAGTTATTACCTACTACAGTCACTAGCATGTATTGCAGTTCCGTAATTGGTAGCAGCTTACAAGAGCGTCCGTTTTAGAAACAGTAATTGCGTCCTTAAAAGTTATGCGTTTGGACATATATCGTAGCAATGAACGTAGGCCTCCCGCGGCGGTCGGCGCTCTCTTTGAAGTTGGGGGCGGAGACGACACACATGCACTACTGCGCGAAATGGGACAAGAACGCTGCAGCAGTCAACACACTTCACACAAAGATATTATTTATTCTATTTTATTTAACATGGAAAACTTACAGCTATTTAAACAAAGTGACAACTGTATAAAATCTAAAAGTCAATTAAAAGTTTTCACCTTTAGCTACCTTGCGCGTGATCAAGCAAGAAGAAAGAAATCAACTCATTATGGAAATCTGACGCCCCGACCAAACGGTAACGGACCACAATAGATATGTACACCTAGAAGTTAATATAGGCTTATGAATTTTGGAAGAACGTATTTATTTTGACTTGAAGTGTGTAATACACTGTGTGCTACTCGACGCAATTGGGATGTTTATAAAAGTCCAATAAAGGAGCTTGACTCGCGGCCATACTTAGTGGGCGTGCCATTGGGCGGTGAGTGCTAATTGTTTCGGTAATTTTGTGCTCTTAGTATACCTTTGAATTTGACCAAAGGACTTATATTATAAGGCCCTAATTCATTGAATTCCTGAACCATCTCTTCATAGAACTGTACGTTGTTACAGTATATTTAGAACTAAGCGAGATACAGTAATTTAAACTATTCAGATCTTGTTCAAACAAAAGTGTTAATTAAGATAAAATAATCACTTTAATGTCTTGTTATAACAAACAGTGAAGGAAACTCGACATCAAAAAGCGTAAACGCTCAAATTAAATATAATATTTAAGTGGCATTTCAGAATGTTAATGAACCATCGATCCCTTTGTTCCGACGCAAACCGTCCTTGCTCAACATGAGCAGCGATATATTTGGAGTAATATAAAACCTCTGAAGTTGCGATTAATTCGGCGAAAACACTAGTAACTGTCAACGGTAAAACGTCAAAGAAACATCGTAAATTAAACGCGGAGAAAGATATTTCCCGCTTTGAAATCTCTCCCATTCTAACGCGGTTCCGTAGCCATAGCGCGGTCTCTCTCTCGAACCAATTAGTATTCAAAGGAACCGATTCAAAAAGACTAGAATGAATGCCCAGTGATGTACAGGATATCGATATCTTGCCGATTGTTATGGTAGAGGAGCTTGGCTGAATTCCATGATCACATGCTAAGACTATACTAAGCATATGCTGTGTCAGTAAAAACATGTCTAATATAGTGTATTGTAAAAGTAAACAAGAAAACTATTTGGTCACCATAACTTATTTACTACAAAATACTTTAGTGAATTAAAATCGGATATTTCGTTAGAAATTTAAGATTCAAAGTATCGACAAAGGAAAACATCACTATCCATTTCATAAATTATCACTTTGTTTCAGTTTTATATTAGAGAAAACAGTTTTCATATTTTATATTTATCTTCATCGCGTTACCAACATTTAACGGACGTGGCCGCTTTTATTTATTACACAAAACAAACTTGAAAGAATTTCTCGCTGTAAACATTGCATTTTATTGAAATTATTATGGACCAACAACTTTTTGTCAATGTGTCATATGAAATTTTCTAAATCAGAAAAGCACATATTTTGGCATTTATTTGACAAAATTATGTCCTTGGTAGGGTCATCTCCTAAACAATACCTAATTGTAAGCTAAGTATAATGCATACACATCATTAAGACATATCATTACCATCTATCAGCTCAACAAACCTAAATATAATAATTGTTTCTTGTCATCTTGACGTTTATGACATGTCATTTAGCTGTCAATACTAAAGATGTAACGAAATTTTAATGAATGGAGAATGTTTATGAGAATATTTCATTCAATGAATAGATTAATTCGATATTACATTTTACTCAATACAAATTAACTTTCCTTATAAAATAACCAAAGCAGTAGGTGATATTTATTGTTTTATTCAATATTCCATAATAAATAAATATTGAAAAATGTGATATTTCGTATACCACGTTCATATCATCCTTCCGTTCGCTGTTCTAGAATTTGTGAATAAATCCCTAAATGTATTAAGTTCTAGCCTTTGGATTCTTTAAAATATTTATTTACAATGTTTGCCAAGTAGGTAGGGCCTAAAACTGTCTTGAAATAAACGTCGTGGAATATGAAATATTGGTAGAATGAGTAATAACCGGCCACGTCCTTGTTAGCGTTATCGGGACATTCAGCTGTTTACGAGCGATTTTACGCTGCCCGCGACCAATCGTTGCACGTTAATCAACTTTCTATTACATATGTTGTACGTATCGTTAGTAGGGACACACTACGCTATGCATCTTGCGTTTTTAAAGCTCAAATGCAATTTAGGCAATTATAAATATCTACAGGTACCAGTACTAATAAAGTTTAAAGTCACTTGCATCGAGCCATCTCATGAAGGATTCATAATTGTGTGTAAGGGTTTATATTAGTCTTTGACGACGTAAACTTTCCAAGTTTTAGGTAAAGTTTGGACTTAAAATACACCCTGATAGCAGCACCATCTGTTAACGAAGTTTGTGAATAAAACATTGGTTTTTAAAATAAATCATTATTTGTATTGTAACTATATCTTATAATAATTAATTGTATATTTATTTCAATTGCCTGTAAAAAGAAGTTACAATTGTTAAAAGTTATATTTGATGAACTCTGTTTTGTGCTTGACACCTGAAAATAAGCCAAGCGGTATTACGGCTGTGTGTTTCCACTATAATGGAATCTGGACACGATAATCTTGACGTGTCGCCGACATATCCTATGTCATGAAATCGTATGAGGACAGAAGCGACAGCCCCGATGGCCAGTAGCTGTTTGTTTTGCGGTTCGTTTGTCGGCGGCCTCTCGCCGTGTGTGGGCCCTTCAAAATATTTTCATATGACTTCCGCGCCTAGTGTTCTGTCAATAGGGATGATATTTCTGTCATAATCTCGCTCGTCTTTCGAGCTAACTATTAATACAAGGAGCTAGAAGCGTAAGGTCGTGAAATGGAAAGTCAAGTATTGGTCAAGAAAACCTCCGTGGATTCATCGGCACGATTTATTTAGTTTATAATATAAAGTTATAAATTTACAGTATTATAATAACTGTCCCAAAAGTGCGCAGCTACAAAAATAGACAACTATTTCGAAAGGCAAAATATTTTGTCCGCATTGCATAAATTAGGATAAATGAATGCGAATGAGAAATGATCTAGATTCCTGCGCGTGACACGCCATCTGCCCTCTCACCCCCAAGCCGTTGTCGAATGTCAAGGTGACATTATTTACGGGCCACTAATTATTATCGATACCTATTAACCACAGCACGTGCACGCTGCAGCAGACGAGCACCGAAACTATCGCATCCATTTGAAATGGCAATTATAAATCTAAAACGAAGTCCTTATAGTGTATGTAAACCTTAGGAGGAGGGCAACCAATTTGTTACTTTTATGCGCGAGCGTTTGATATTTTTAGATTCGCACTTAGGTTGAGGTTATTTCCTTCGTCAAGCCAATATTACTTTCTTATGTAGGTATACACGAATATATTCTCTTACCGGCTTTTCTCTCTCTCGACTCTATACAAAAATAATTAAATTAGAACAACAAACACTGTTTAGATTTGTAATATTAGCATAGATGTGAAATCAGCGTTCAGATTACTTAAAAGAAATATCAACTCCACCTCGAATTTTACGTGCTTAGTGAAGGAGAGAGAAATTAAGTAATTGGAAGAGGTCATCGGGTTATAAATAATGGTCGGTACTCGGTAGCTGTTTGCGGCCATTATTATGTTGACTCGGGCTCCAGCGCTAATGCGTGCGCAAACATTGTGCTCCAAGCTGCGCCCGCGCACGTCGTACGATTAACTAAAAGGCAACATCCTAGAAAAAGTTTTACGCTATTTACTTAACCTTAACGATCGAACCAATCAGGCTAAGAAGTGCTTCAGAATAGTTTGTAAGTTTCAAAAGGGCACAGAATATAATTTGTTTCCGATAAATCTTTTATTGAAAATAACGGTACTTCGACTTGTATTAAATGACGGATTTCCCGAGCTTAGTTCCGTAGAAAAGGCACGACTAATGTTTGTCGATAAATTCGGTTTCGGTAGCGTTTGCCATGCTCTTTGGAAAAACAAACGGACGTGTCGCCGCGTCTCGCTTAAAAAAACAAACAGTACTTACCTACGTGTTTAAAGGTCTTATGCGTAAAGTTTTAACTAGTTAATGGTTCATTTAATTCCACACATATTTTTCTCGATGTTTATAACGCTCGCGTATACCTCCTTTTACTGCGATTAAATTTGCTAGCTCTATAACGTTTTAATGTTCCCTAAAAAAGCTACATTTAAATTATTAAAATAGCTAACATGCTAAAAAAATAAATAAAACCGCAAGGTAGCTGGAATTGTAGGAGCCAGACGATAATAAAAACAAATGGGCCCACATAAAGCAAATCGCAAACATGGAAATATTAAAATCGGCGACAGTAATATGTAACAAAATACTGCCTTTATTTCTTCGAACGATTGTCGCCTTTATTGTAAGTGGCTGAAGCTTTATTATGAAGTATTTTAGGGATAAAAATCAAACTAAACAGTGTCCCTCAAACATTGGCTCTTTAAATACAGCTAATTGACAGGAAATTGTAACATTATTCTTTGTTTGAATTTGTATTTAGTTCTGGCCGCCTTCTCTAGCAGGATTTTACGATTACAAGTGATTTACCCGGTTTTTTTTTATGTTTACTCATTTATGTTATAACTAGACAAATAATTTAAATATCTATTGTATATACTATAAAATCAAAAATTACCGACACTAAAATACACCAGCTTAGATGAGATCTACTGGAATTTAATGGTTTAATAAAGCGCTAATTATCTTGTTAATGTTTATTATCAAAATACAAGGGAATGGAAGTCCCTGCGGCGAGACGAATGTCGAAGAAGGCTCTATTTGCTGAGCGACCGCCAGCTCCTGTAAGCACTCCGCAAACAGACGCGACACAAACACACTGTTTGTGCTTTCTTACTCATAATTCCAATCCCTACAGGCATTTCAATGCATTTAACCAACAAGTTTCGAAAAGTTATGCTCGTTGTCCGATCTGTCTAAAATTACCAAACAGCCAATCTAAAAACATGAGGAAAAGTATAGTATTAGTCTCTGATTTGATTCTTTTCAATAAAGCGACACTTCAAAATGCAGCCACAACTCTGCGGTCACAACTGTTGCTCACGAGAGCAAGTTAAATGAGACTTTAACTTATTAAAACTCGGTACATCGCCTTCTTACGATATTTTCAAATGGAAAAGTTCAAACAAGAATGTTGTTTGAATAGTGCTAATATCAGAAACTACTAGTATCAAGTAGAACTTTAGTTTTGTGCTGCATAGTCCATTCCTCGTTGAAAGGCTTTTAATATAAATGATATCGCTATGTTGTGAAAATGAGGAGAAAGGTTTTAAAAAATGCATCAACCGCAGACAGAACAAGCAAAAGCCATAATATTAACTGAAAACGGTACTGGTGTTAGCCCCTGACACGTCTTAATTATATTCTATATCTCGTCTAAACTTACAAGACTTATTTTAACTATATCTTAACACTTCAGGAGGTTAACCTCTTTATTGTGGCCCCATATTAAATATAAAATTGTTAGATAAAGAACGTTAATCATACCGGTGTAAGTACCATTTTCTCTTAATACAGATATTTAAATACTGAATTGTAACTAATTAAGCGATTGGCTCGTGCGCTGACGTTTGTACGGATAACCTCAGATAACTTTCTGGTAATATCGTTCGTAACATTCGAATAAAGTGAATCTAGGTTTTATAGTGTTGGGTTGCCACTAAAAACCCGGTACATTTTAAGTAAATTATTTATGACGACAGAAAACATTAGAAACATTAAAATCATGTAATGTAACAATTTGTTACTGATGACACAATATATTCATAATAATATACGAATCATACGATTCGTAAACAATACAATAGAATTATACAATATTGAACGCTACTTTTAATTTATAATAATGGCATTTAAAATAATTGTCTCGTTCCAGGGTTAATATCGATAAAAGACCGAGAAGCGATAACTGTACGTCGCGGGTCACAGCATTCTTCATTCATACGTGGAGAACTGAACCGTTAAATGATATTGATATTCGTTATTTGTATTACATACATTTTTTTGTCAATTTGCAGGCTTTTTTTCGATGTTTGTATATAGATATTACCTATATTTGTACACACAGTTGCAATTTCAGTTAATAGTGTTACAAATAAATAAATAAATAATAAATAAATAAACCTTTATTTCAGATGATAAAACATCCATAGATTGTTAGTATGTTAGTAACAATTTTTCCTTAAATATTAAGTTAGTAAAGTTAGTATAATAAGATTGAGTTTGTTAACGTGATATAATTATTGACCAATAGCTATCTCCACACAGTGGCGTAGTATTGGGCAATCAAGCCTGACAGCAATTACCTTTAGGATGCCGTTGCTGCTGCTACAAAACTCGAAACAAACATGTATTGTTTATCGTTTTTTATTGAAGATTCACAGTTTTCAATTCATTAGAGACAACCGCGCACCCACAAAACGTTATCAAATTTACCACTGTTAACGAACAATATTTATCACGTAACGTAAACAATTAATTAGGTAAGTATTATGATTTATCGGTACATTTATTACCTGTTTAGTTAACATCGTAATAAAGACGAAACGAAACGCAACGCTGCATATCGCGGGTCAACTGGTAGGTTATCGACGCGATAGCTTGTGCGTCACCACCTACCTCTGACGATAATCACTTCGAAACTTAACCTTTTTAATTAACTTTAATATTACATTACCTAGAACCACCATTTAAGTAGGTTCATGCCTTTAAGTTTACGGACGGCATAAGGTTTAAAGCCTTTTCTCCTTAATACTATTCCTCATTTGTATATATAGTAAATGAGTTGTAACATTAATGGTAATAATAGCTAATAATTAGATAAAAATAAAATTACATAACGTTACTGGAAATAAACATAAAATTTCGATAAATTGTAGGAACCGGAATGTTTATGTTCGCAAAAGATACGATAGCCTAGGTCCTGATAAACTTTAATCATTGTTTTTATTACCATACATTTTGTATGTTATTTTTATTTCGGATATTTCCTTGCCCTTTACGTTTTAATATTATTAACAGTTTGTGTTTATTAAAATAATGTGCACGAGGCTATGTGCCTTAACAATCTTATTTAGTACTCAACAGTAGTTCCGTTAGAAGAGCTTTCAATATATTAAATATCACGGTGTATCTTTACACTTTAATTGTCTGAATTATGCTAACCTCAATGCCTAAAGACAAAAGTCTTCGAACGGTGCGTGCTACCAGTGAGTTACCAACGAGCTATGCTCAGTGTTTCTCTACGTGATCGAATCAGAAATGAGGGGTGACCGACATATAAGCTCAAATGTCCAGAGAAACGATAACCGTTGAAAAAATCTGGAATGGCGTCCATGGACCAGACGGCCTCCTACTAGGTGGACGGCTGACCTGGTGCGGGTTAAGGGAAAGCTAAGTGCAGGAACAGATGTTACTGGAAATGTAGGGGAGAAGCCTATGTCCAGCAGTGGATGTCGATAGGCTGCGACGAAGGCGCGTATAATTTGTGGCGAATTCTACGGCGGAGCCACGGAATAGCGACTTTGTCTAAGTCAATTACAATCGGTAAGGCGTTACAGTTACATGCAAGTTGAATATTTTGTTGGGTGTAAAGGACTGATGCAATTATCAATGCATTTGCACTTAACGGAGCTTCAAGACCTCGTTGTGCTTTCATATTATCTATGAATGGGGCCTGTGAATCATTAATGTAATTATAATCAATATCATACAAAATGCCTGTCTCTCATGTCGACTGTTCGGGCTTGAATTTGTGCCTGCGGTCATGATATTTATTTTAAAGATTGTTTATATTTATCGTTGGTGTTTAATTCTAATAAAAAAACATTTTGAATCGGAGGATGAATGATTATGTCAAGAAGCTGATTTAAGGCGTTTAAAGAATGAAGTGACAATAAATTTAACCTTCAGATTTCTGGCAATTTTGGGATATGAAGTCGAATAGCTAATGTGACATATAAAGTTTTGTTCACTATATATTAAACCATTTGAAAAACGAATACTAGGTCTAATAGCCACCTGAAATGGTTGAAAAACTTAAATTCTCAAAGGAGCTCAATTACCTACAAGTAAAAGAAGAGAATTAATTTCTAAACTATATTATTTTATGATTTATTCATCAAAGCCTAATTTTAAAAAAATGCCTACGGGCTGTGGATTTTGCTATTTATTGTAACTAATAGAGGATATATTCTAAAAGATCTACGTATCAATATTTGCCTATCGATATGTGTCCTTGTTTGACATTCTTTTACTTGATGAAATGATTTTAATAAAGGATGTTATGTCCTTGTTTGACACTCCTTTTACTCGATGAAATGACCCTTTAAATAGAACGCGCGATCGTCTTGATTAATCGATGCTAACTGAACTTTTTATAAAATAATTCTTCTAAACTTACACATAGACATATTTTCTAAGCTTGCCTAAGCAAGTGGATAAAAGGCATTTTATTTGTTAGAGCCCATCTGTTGGAAATTTTACATATTTTCATGATTTATGGAATTATTTTTTTTTATATTCCTTTTACTATTTATTATAGTAAAGAGAAGTTAGCATTATATTTAAATTATAGTATTCAAAGTGAGGTTGCGGTCCAACAGACTCAGTTTATTTTCTCCACAAAATTTTTATACAACAGCTTAGTGTATACATTTCATATGGAAATGGATACTGGAGCCTAAAAAAGTACTAGCCTGTGTTGCAGGTCTCCAGGACCCACAGCAGGACCAAATGCCGTTTTACTTTTATATAATAATAAAATGACGCAGCAATTTTTATGCAATTTTCATCGACCTCATTTGAGAACTAAATCAATACTTAATTTCCCGTCGTCGGCTATGATTCACTAACATCAATGAATTATAAATTTTTGACAAGGTTTACATGATAAGCTTATCTTTTGTAGAAATTCGTCCGACCTGCTGCTGTACTTAAACGACCAACTTATATTTATGATTGCGAGTATTCAGTTCAGTTTCAGCTTCCCTACGAACAACTCGGTTTATCAAGAAGGCAATTTGGCTCACCAGCATCCATAGCATATCCTGCAGCGGCGGCTGCTGCATGTAGCGCGCCGTAGTCTTTACTGTCCATGCCGCCCAGCATCATGTCATCACACACACACTCACGATCGACCACCATGCGTCCAACACCCGCGGTGCGCGCCTTGCGACTGAGTCTGCGTCGCGCTCGCCTGCGCACGCGCACCCAACACGCCCACACCCCCATTGGACGTCGACCGCCAATCGCAACGCTCCATTTCAAACGCTTAGGAATATCAGCTTCTATATGAAGCGGAATCCATTCCTGAAACTTGTGCGAGTACTTTCAACCTTAATACAAGAGCATAAGGCTCGAATTCCGGTGCGCGCCTCTTCGGATAGCGTGACTGTTTGTTCGTTTGGTTGGCTGCGACTGAGCGGAGGGGCATGGGGGTGTGCGGACTTATGTACGGTGTAAGTGAAATGTAATTGATATTTTATGTTACTTAATAATTATGTTAACACTTTATGGCTTTGATAAGGGAATGGATAAATGAAATTAAATGTTTTTAATCGAGGTTTCTTTATACCGATAAGAGATTGATTTGGACTTTCAAGGAAAAATGAATATAAAAATTGAGTAATGAGAATTTGTTTGTAGCTCTGAGTGCGAGAGTGATGCTTCTATTTCGTTTCGCGATATTAGTAATTAAAACTATTCAGCAGCTCGGTCGGCGCGCGTTTGTGTCTGCGCCGCGATTTGCATCATTTAGTAAAGAGCAATTTGTACGGTGTGCGCGGCAAACTCAAACACAAGTTTTTGTAAACATATTTGTGGTAATTAACAGAGGTTTTTACAAGTTGACACGTATGCAAGTATTCTTCGTAATTAGAGGAAAAGGGCCGCTTTTTGTTGCTGCCAGTATTTTATTGGTTCCGTCGGATGCATTTTTCACTATCAAACATATTATTCAATAACATTGAGGCTTATTTCCTAAAGTTTCTTCTATTCCACTAAACATGAAAAAACATATTTCATTCATTCACTACACATTCATGAATCTTTACCATATTTTTCGTTTTAGTTAGTTTCAAATAATAAAATATGTTCTTGTATAGTTTTGTTTAATTTTATAAGGAACTGGCCGATTCCAGTTATAATATTTTTTCACGTTATCTTTTAGCTTATTATATTTTTATAATTAAATCTCTTAAATATAATGTGGACGATTTAGGTACAGATTAGTTCGTTCCCTTCGCTATTACCTTGTATCGCATAAATAGTCTAAAAAATAAATTGAATTGTGATGTGATTTGTATTACACATTACAAATGATCGTTTTTTAATTCCCTAGTATGTATATCTGATTGACGTTAAAATTTACGAATCAATTAGTAATTAATTTGATGAAACTGTCAATTCATCATCAAAATATATATTTTTATAATAATGGCCATGCAAATGAGACAAATTGTTTAACAAACTCTTTGTGATTTTATGTGTCAGTCTTGTGCACTGACAAACTGATCCAAAATGTATGTATGTATGTAATGTATATGTGAGATATAAGAGCATCGTCATCTATAATTCGGTATAAATAGTTAGCCACTCATTAAAATACCTACTCGGTGAAAAGTTAAATCAATTTTATTATCAATAATGTGGTCGTTTGTAAATGTTTATTGTATATAAAACGCAGAATTTTGTTTCAGTTTTCAGGGCTGTCGAAGCGAATGACTTCTTCACAATTATACCACAGATTTATATATTATATATTATCGAAACACTCCGTAGGTTCATTATTTCTGTGTAAACCTCAAGTCATATACACCTATAAATCAAATGATTTTGTTTTTATAGGTATAGGTGTTTAATTGATAAAAATAGCAAGAAACATTTCATATTTCATATCATTAGGTACACTACCGGTAACCTACTATCATATTGTAACAGTGTCAATAGGTTTAAGCTCTTTAACTCTCTAAGCTCTCTAAACGATTCAACCGAGGCTGTCAATAGAAAGCCTTGCTGTGTCAAGGGCAAGAGCAAGCCTACCTAGGCTTGGCATTTTTTTTATTTATTAGGATCTCCAACAAAGAATACAGGCACATATATAAGAATATAGGCAATGCCGTTCTTAAGGAAAGGTAGTCCATACTATAGCGTAAGGTCTCAGTTGTATGTTGGTAGCCCTGTGCGCCGGAGTACGTGAGTGTGGGCAGTGGTGTGGCCAGCGCAATAAACCTGTGCATTGTGTTCAGCGTCCGTGGAAAACGTCGCATTGTGCGCGACCATTGTTCTGTTATCTCACATTTATTGCCGAACATTAATCCACGTACGAATTGGATAGTGCCCACAATGCACATTTTCTAATTTTGATAAGGAACTATGTGATTTTTCGAACATTTGCAATGCAATCACTTCATAGGCATCGCATGTCGTCGTAGGATGTGGTATAATCACAGCGAGCAAGCGCCTCTATATAATTAGCCAACTTATACGCTCCCTCGTCCGCCCTATAAATACAGCTGAGACGTCCTGCCTCTGATCTCTACGGCGGGCGTCACGCTCCACCGCCAGCCCTTCTGTTCCCCTTTACCCGCGTGTGCTTCTCTCAAAAATCAACTTTATTTCCTGCGAACTACATGCGAAAGTTCAATGAACTTTATTTTAAAGAATCTTCGACTCCACCATACACACAAGGCAATTGAGACTTTATGCAGTGGTGTGAATGATGCTAATTGCCTGCTCTTCAGAGTCCAGATACAAAATATTGAAATTAAAGCATCACTACGCAAATTTAAACCTTTTTTCGTTGGAAGTAAATTGATTTTGTCGTGGAGTTGCGAAACGTGTAAAGACAACGGAAGTTGATCATATCTTTAATTAGCTTCTGTAATTGACTTAAATTTTTGCCATTATTAAATAATATGCAGAGCCAACGCAACTGCTTAATAAATAACTTAAGTTTTATGTACCTCTACGGCTTTTGTTTGTTTCGGGAACCATTTAACCAAAGCTGTTTTTTTAAATATTAAGGTTTATTAGAATTGGGATCGTGTTTAGCTATAAATTATTCGAAGAGTTTGGGACTTTACATATAATTAGCTATATATAGCTTGGCTTATTCACCTTCGAACTGTATTTAATTGAAATGTGTATTAAGCACCCGTAAGCATTTGCATGTGTAAGCTGCGCAGGCGTCGGGGTCGTCGCCGTCAAAGTGACAGCGGTTGGTGTCGATATCAAAAGACGCCGCTTCCCACAACTGGTAGTGTTGTACTAGCTAATGCCAGTTACATCGATTCTTTCTAACCTAAACCCAATTTACTCTTTACAAGAGGAAGATACCTTTGATTGTATTATTTCTTGATTTAAATCAGGTAAATTGCGACTTCGGGAACGTTTCGAATTACACATTAGAATCATTGCAGTTTTTCAGATTAATGCAATTTATATTGATTAATTAGATAACTTATTTACTTTGGAACATTTAGGACTTGAAATACTAAACTTACAGTACTGTCATCATTGGTTTAGTTTAAAATAATAATAATAACTTTATTAATAATTAAATTTAAAAATGTAGGTATATGAACGTGCCTAACAGGCACTAAAAGTGCCTTTAAATTATTGCCTCTTTTATAGTTGTGACAATACTCTGTTTTCCAGTATCATATTATGTTTCCTTTCAGGCAACATAACAATGAACATCGCTCAGAGAAATCTTATGCAGGTTAATTTCTGTTACCATCGACACTGTTTCAGCCCACCCTATCTGCCGTCGCTCTGAAATGTCACACATAACGTGATACTATGTACAAACAAATAGTAAATGTCCCACATGCTCCTGATTAGCTCCCGGCGCCGTCTCATTGTATGTCAGTCCGTCAGGAAACACGATCTGTAAGTGTTACCTATTAAAATACTCAGCCGTTCTTAAAATGAGAATCGGAATTTTCTTTCGCCCGTAACTAAATACGAAAATTGAGATTTGGACATTTTTGACAATCAACAATCTCAAATGTAGCTAGTTGTGCAGAGTAGGCTCAAAGCAGTCACCAAGGTTAGAAGTGCAAGAACGACCGAACATTGCTTGTTGTAATAGAAAGATTCAAAAAACTTTAAGCATTGAGATCTATAAATATAATACGCACTCAAACACACGCATAGATCTCATAAAGAAATATTAAAATTAAAAATTATTTACTCTTTATGTTAAAATGTAAATCCAAACTGCTATGTACACTGGAAGAGCGAGGCATTCCCTACACAAGTGTCTCTTGACTACTTTTTGGGAAGCCCCGGCAACTTAATTGTAAAGATTTACTTGAAATAAATACATTTTTATTTTTTTTATTTTAAATATATATGAGTATATATATTTAAAATAAAAAAAAGTGTATAAATTTTTTTATTTTGTATAAATTTTTTTTTTGTGTTTTGTTTGTGTATAAATTTTTTTATTTTAAATATATATGAGTATATATATTTAAAATAAAAAAAAGTGTATAAAAAGTCGGTATAGGTTTGCCCGATGCAAACCTATACCGTAAGTATAGGTTTGCATCGGGCAACCTTAACGCTTCAAAGCCATCTCTGCCAGGCTTAGAAAGAAAGCTATGAGAGATACAGAGCAGTACAAAAAGAAAATAAATTAAATTAAGACGTTTATTTCTTACTACACAAAAGTGACATAAAACATATACTATAAGGCTACCGAAATGGACGCACCACGACAAAGAGCTAGATAGTAGCCAAATGCCATTATGTAGAGTATTCCACAGCTCTATAAATATTTATATATATTATATATTTGTATCATAATATAGAGCTGAGATTAGACTAAAATGATTTAGATTCTTTCTTTTTAATTGTTCATTTGTTTTACGGAAGCCTACGTATTATTGATTTCGCTTTCGTGTGCACAACTATTGTATGGTTATGGTTTCTCACATAACAATTTTGTGGTCCAAACTACTTCTAATGATAAAATGAGGACTAAAATAAATTGTTTAATTTGAGCCATGGAACGTAGAGCTCGGTTGATGTTAAATATAAAGCTGGCGTGACACTGCGCGCGCCAGTGAAGCGCGACGTGGCGCGACGACGCGCGCCCGACGCAGCTCGCGCATCGCTTCAAGGAAACTCGCTTTCATCTCTTTCCAACTGCCACTCAAACGAAAATAGCAACTCAACTGTCTATTATCTAATTAACGTTCACATTTAACTATTTTATAGGATAACCAAATAATCTTTCTATTATGAGTACATAGTCGTGTGTGCTCACGGATCCTAGCTTATCCTATATCAGGACTTGTATATGGATCGTCGTGACTTATATTTAATAGACTATATTAATATTCTAAAGGATAAATATTATTAAAAAGTATTGTCAATACATGTCATAAGTCATATAGTGGCTAGGTCATAGAAGCACTAAAGTGTTGTTTTACTAGCCTTTATATTTTCTTACAATATAGCTTTGTTGCTATACAGTCTAATTGAACCAAGTCCAAGGCACACGAACGAAGCAGTAATAAATTATAATAGAATTTATTAAATCGTAATCGTTGACTGATTGGACGTACAAATCATATCAATTAAAACGGCCATTAAATGTTCAACGACGTGCGATGAACGCGGTGGATGCCCGTCGCCGCGGCCGGCTGAAGCGCGTCGCGGCATGTCGCTAGTTTCGCTACACCTTGTTGCGCTACATCTTGCGTACCTGAACGCAAACGCACTGCTGCCTCCGTGAACCACTTGAAAGCTTCGACTTTCCAGCTCTAAGAGTTGATTTTGATTGAGCAATTTAAAACGTAACGAATGCTCGTTCCTCTCGACGAGATGGAGATCCCATTTTTTGCTAACCTCGTTACTTTTTATTAAGAAAGCTTTTCGTCACAAAGAACAAAGTGAAAATTTGATATAGACGGGTGTAGGTGGGCGCAAAAAATGTAAGCAAAGCTTTTTCAAATTAGGCACCGCATCAGAGATCCTCGTAGCAGTCTGCTACGTACGTCTATAGTCTACATAATATCATTTTCGTTATACCTAATACAAATATCGTTAGTTGTTTAATCTTTACTTGATAAACTGATTTGAATATTTAGTAATTAAGATTTTCTTAGGTAAAATGATACACCTCGTGGCACACACATTGAGATGATTTTATTAATAATGAAAAACATGTAGATGGAGTTAAATTTTAAATCACCCGCGCATGCGACTGGGCGCGCGAACATTAGTTACCAATTGAAATAATAAATTTCTTTTACAATATAAAGAAATTAAGAACTATTCGCGGCAGACTTGTAATTAATGAGGCGGCCAATAATTTATTACTTGTTAATTTATTTGTGATTCTCATGCTGTTCCGCTACCTACTTCTCAATCTGACATCTTGGTAAATAGACGAATAAAATGGCGGTCGTTAGTGGCGGAAATCAAATCAAATGGCCACGGCGTAGCGGCCTGCATCGTAACTTGACTTTTTGATTTATATCGTTGACTTTTAATGGGACGTGCGATGAATTCATATTATTGTTGTCGTATTAGTTATATATATTATAACATAGGCCTATGTAAATATAAAGACGCATTAGACCCAAAAACACTTTAAGCGTGTTATCTTTTTCAAAAAAGCTCTCTCATTGCTCTACTTTACTTTCATCAGTGTAACTGGTTAGAGAATCGTCATTGTATGTATTTATTTAATATCAAGCAACTGGTATTAGTTCCCTTAAAGGTCGGCAACACACCTGTAACTCTCCGGGCATTGCAGGTGTCCATGGGCGGCTGATAGCACTTCTATAAGTGGCTCGTTTGTCACCTATATAATAAAAAAACAATATTAATTAGACAAAAAAAAATATTAAATAGACTGACACTTATATAAATCAAAATTCTCAGAATAGGTCCTCCTCATCGGATTAATTGTAGACAAACGTTACATCCATGGTTCGTAAGTATTTTGTACCTGATATATCTTACGAAATAGAAATAGCACTTAAAATAAACTAGAGGTAATTCGGTAACTACGCGTATAAAAATAATAATGAGTTTTAGTAAGCCTTTATCTGTTTGGATCAGAAGCGATGCATTCTTCCGAAGTCAGGGCATCAATAACAAGAAGAGCGTGACGGAGGGATGTGAGAGGAGGAACGAAAATGTGCTCAATAATTATATGTGTACAAACAGCGGCCACTGCCTGAATACAGTCGCCTACAAATCTTATTCGATTTTATTTATTTAAAATCGAGCGACGTTATCTTTCAACTTTTATATATTTTAATAAATGAAGAATTAATTAAAACATTCTACCTGTTACGAAAGAGTTGTTGTCCTAAGTAAAAGAATTAAAATGAAAATCTCTGAAATTACGGTCTTAAACGTACTAAGAAAACATTGTGAGCAAGTTATAAAGTCAACTACACTTTTGCCACAGCCAAGATTTATGAACCCTTCTGTGCATAATGATACTTATTTGTTCGGTGTGTAGCACGTCAGCCATTTTTCATAGCACGCGTGAACGGTTGGTCGCCAGCGAACGAATTTAGACGGAGACATTTCAGCTAATTGCTTTTTTACCTCCGGCCCGACTAAAGTAAGGATCTACGCTTGATCTACCGGGCATTGTTCATTTACAACTCGAGACGATACATTTTTCAATACTTGATAAGTGTAGGGGTAAAAGTTAATTTATCTACCATCTTTTTCTATTACTTAGTTTGATAAGATTTACCCTTTACTATTTTAAATTACAATTAATCTGCGTAGAATCTCTTATGTGTCGACAATTTTAAAAGTATCTCAAGCAAATGGAACAAGTCTTAGATTGGAAGTGGATCGGTTCGGAGATTGATCACTGTAAGAAGATAAGTATTTAATTATTATTTACAAATCAGCGCCCACGCAGTACAATGCAGTCTGCAATGACAGGTATATTTATCAAAATGACCGTTAGCAGTGGGAAACATCGAAGTTCATCGCAACATTAGTTCTTCTTTGATAAGCTCGTTTATCACTAATTTGATTGATGACAGAACATTTAATAACATAGTAACTATAGTATGCACCAAATCGTTGATAGTGTAAGCAAACTCTTCAGCTTTTTATAATAAAAACCTTTAAAAGAAGAGTAATCCAATCCCTAAAAGGCCGGATTTTTTATGGCTGGTTTATGTTAAATATAGGAATTAAAGAAAAAAGTAAAGAAATTTATGGTTGTTTTATTTATTTTAGCAAAGATTACAAATTAATCTTAAGAATATATTTTGTGTTTACACGTAGTTTTTTAATAGCAGCAAAGATGGAGACCGATTAATTTATACTATCTAAGTATATTAAGTAGGTACATGAGGAATTAAACTTTGCTACCAATTTATTATACCCTCGTACTATAGGAACTGCGTGTCAAGTAAAATGTATAGAATACTGTAATATATTGATTCATTCATTTATCAACATTATCGTTGAAATTGGGCAAGACTTTTTGAACGAGAGGATTAACGAAAGTTATTTCCTGGTCTTCGTCACTGAGTTCCACTCCTAGAAAAAACTTTTATTCGCCATTTTTGATACTAACTTTGGACAAAACAGTTACCGTTCTATGGAGTGCTTAGAAATGTGAATCTGGTTTTGATTGGAGATCAAATCTTTAGATGATCTCTGAATTTTAATAAATTATCTCCATTTTTATTATTTACTGTGAGATGGAATTCCGAATAAAAGTACTTTAAAAAACGTGGATTATATAATCTGGAATCAGAACGGAAGAAATAACCGTGAGGTCGAGTAACACGGTTTATTACCGAGTTTACACATTCGTTCGTAGGAGTGGCATGGCGAAGTGCGAGGCGAGTCACGAGTGCGATAGCGTAAAGTATATTCGAAATTCGACTCGCGTCGAAAGCGAATTTTTGCACGAGAGTGGTGAGTGTGTGCTTGCCTTTCGCTCACATCTTCGCTGTGTTCAGGTATCAGGTTGTAAGGCAACATTCTTCCCGATAGGACGATATAGTCTGGACTAAGTCAGCGTTATATGAAACTACAGTTTGAAAGATGATGGCGCCACATAACAAATATTTTTGGGAAGTAATCTAGGCCTGAATTATAAAGAATGTTAAGAGTGGTATGGTGACAACTGACCACTAAAAGAATAGAAGTTACTCTGCTCTTCTTCTACAACATAACAAATTCAACACCGGTAGGATTTCAATTTACAACTAACATCAACATACAATCTTCCTACTCTGTGCGACAAAGAACAAATGTCAACATTAACGACCAGTGACCACCAATCAAATAATTGTACAAAATATTTCCATTTTCTCTTGAATTCAGGCGAATGAAGCTTAATCACTGAATATAAAAATATGGGGACAGAAGTTGTTTTATCCTTTAACTCTTTACGTACACAATTAGAAAATGAAAGAAGTAGTTTGTTTAAAATTGATGAAAACATTAAAAAAATAGTGCAAACAACGGGTCGATTTTCCAATAATAGGTTAGTTTTTTGTGTAATTTTCGTATATTAAACGCTGACCGAATCTTTTGATTGATATAGTGCTTATTATAGGTATAATGCTTCTGGCGACAACTCTAGAGGAGGACAACGACACCTTAATCGGAATTATCATAATACAGATGTGAGCAAAAATGATGATGCTTTTAAACGTAAACATGAAACAAAAACTGTTTTTAGCAGGTATGTAATAATTAGTTACTTCTGAATAATCCGTATGTGTAGCATGATTAACTGTAATTGAAATCTTTAAAGGATATCAGCAAAAACAGCTGATAGTGATGGAGAAGACGAGGTACCTGGTCCTAAACGGTCCCGAGTTTCTTCAGCCGTATGCCGCGAACTCCCGACAAGAGCTGCCGTCCTTAAAGCTCAGGGAGACGATGAGCAGGCTAGGACTAGGAATAGAAGAATATTTGGCTCACTGCTGGGAACCCTTCAGAAGTTTAAACAAGAAGAAATAGTGTTACAGTCGAAAGTATGTAGATGTAATAAATTCAAAATTTACATAATATATATAATTTATTACATTTATCTGCTACTGAGAAATGGTATTTGGTAATGTGATGAATGTGCCCTTAAATCTGTTAAAGATACTTTATATAAATATTTAGGTAAGAACATTGCACTCTTTGATATAATTTCTTATGATATGTTGTTTTTGTTTTGTTTTACTAGGAAGAAAAAAAAGCTCAAGTTGAAAGGAAAATTGAAGAACAAGCCCGATTGGAAAAGGAAAGGGAATTGAAAGAACGTAAGGTATTGTTTGCTGAGCGTGAACTGAAAAAAGCTACTATAAAAGCTTTAGAGGCTAAGGTGGCACGTGTTCAAGAGTTTGAGAATTGGGAACAATCACAGCGTCATCTTGAAAACTTTATATTGACTAAAGCCAAACCACATGTTTACTGGCTGCCTAAAAAAATGTCTGAGAAGGCAGAAGAGAAGTTAAAATCAAGCCAACGTTATCATGAAAGTGAGTTTTTATATATCTTAAAGAAATGTAATTTATCTGATTACTTACACATAAATTCGCACTATAAATGTTATAACTTTGCAACCTACATTTTTTGTACTATTTACAGCAAAATGTGTATCTATGTATTACAGTAAGTAAATAAATGTCTTATGTTAAATTATAATTCTTTGTTGTATGGGCTAAACTCTGAAACTGTTGGACCATTTTAAATAAAATTTACAAGATTTAGATTATTTCCACAGAAGCACAGTTAATGTAAAATATCATTTTACAGAGCTGCTAAAATACACTTGAGTGTATTTTTATTTAATAATATTTAGTAAGATACTATTTGAAATTACTTTATATGTAAATCAAATTATAAATAATTATTTTCTCAGAATGCATGTCCAAAAAGCGCCAAGAGCTGGACGAAGAGTTGCAGAGAATAGAACAGAGGTGCTTACGTCAGAAGATACCAAGAGCCAAGGAAAACAATCCTGAGGCTATTGATAATACAATAAATATGAATTCTAAACAGGTATAGCGGTTTAGGTTCATAGCATGGTAGCAATGAGAATATATGATAAATTCATTCTGACACTACCTACACCTTTTCTATTTTTCCAGGTTGAGAATGGTAACAAGAAGAGAGATAAGTTTGCAATGGATGCAGATGAGAAAGAAGACAGTGATGGCGATGAACATCCAGAAGAAAAGGATTTACATCAGTTACCAGGTTAATAGGATTTAATTTGAATTTTAAGTTCAGATTGTTTTCATAAAATGAGCTTTTAATAACATATGTTTTTTTAAGTACAAGCAATTACAACATATTAACAATGGTGCATGCCATACCCTCTTTATTTTCAATTTTAAATACATATTTTTACTTCTGAATTTTCTTTTCATCATATTATAAGAATCAAATGAGAAAATTTAATTATTTGTTATAGAAACAATTAACGATAAAATAGATGAAGAAACTGCACAGAATGAAGCAGTCATTGAACATGAAGATAGATTAAAACAGGATATTGATTTAGAAGATACAAAGGTAGAAAATGTTCAAGAAGATATAAATATGAATGCTACTGAAATATATGATAAGTCCAATGAAGATAATTTAGACCATTCCTAGATGTGGTCCCAAGGCTGAATGGTGGATCTTAGTACACATTATGCTTGTTGGCCTTCATGGATATTATAGGTATTCTGTGGATATTTTATTTCAATTAATACTTTACAATCCCAGGTAAAATTATAAAAAGATGGATAGAGATATGCTTTACTCCTATATACATAACATTGAGAAAATGTTAAAGATATTTTAAAGTATTGTTTATATCTAAGGTGATTTATTAAATATAACATATTTTGTTAATTTAATAAAACAATTGTACAAGATCCACTACATGGCCTCAAGATCCTAATGTAAGAGTGTCCTAATGTAATATTATTGTAAGATTTATCTTCTAATATTGTTTTAAGTCATATTGGATCAATAAATAAAATATAACAATAGTTAGTTATTTTTTATTTTCGTAACAAGTAGATATTTAATTGGTTTGTTTGATTGTACATAATCTTGTGCAGACCATTAGTAAAAAAAATACTGGTTTTAATTTCAAGTATTTTGAGTTGTTCATCATAAATGTAAGAATTAGTGATTCAGAAATACACAAGCATTAAGTTGTAACTGATAATAAAATAAATAATATGTTTTGTAAAAAAATTAAGCCACTAAGAATATATGCAAATGTTTAGAGTGTTTAATCAAGTGTAAATATTCTAGAAGCTATATCGTCCAGCATCCAATCCATGCCCTCAAGAAGATTTTCACCAGTCACTGCAGAACACCTCACTATGCGCCAATGGTGACTCTTAATGCTGTCTAAATCTAATACCTGGAAATATTTTTTTGTGGAATATTAAATCAATTTCTTTTATTTTATTAAATACGAGTATTTTTCTCATAAAATTATGATTTTTTGTGATTTTCATCAGATGAACTAGAAAACACTAACCAAAGTCATACTTTATGTACAATTTCACAACTTTCTCAAAGTCCTGATGCAAATAGTAATAACAATAAATAATATTTCTTGGTTTATTGTCCATTCAACTAAATATTTACCTCCCTGATTTCCTGCAGAGAAAGGGCTCCAGGCAAATCTGATTTATTGGCAAGTACAAGGAGAGTAGCTCCTGCAAGTCTTTCCTCCCTCAAAAGCGCATGTAACTCTCTTGCACAGTCTGCAAGCCGACGTGGATCTGCACTGTCCACTACCCATGCCACACCATCTGTACTCTCAAAGTAATTCTTCCAGTATGACCTGCGTAAGAAGGAAACCATGAGTTAAAGTGAGATAAAAATGTTTGTTCTGCTCATAATTGTTCAATAGTATAATATATAGATTCCTTTTAGTACAATATAATTACAATGCATATTTGCCCTATTTCCTTTATAGATCAGAACTACCTTAAAGATTTCTGTCCACCAACATCCCATATATTCAATTTATATCCCTTGTGTTCTAATGTCTTGATGTTAAAGCCTAAAGTAGGCGATATTGTATCAATGGGTTCACCGTTAAAACGTTTTAGTATGGTAGTTTTGCCTGCATTATCTAAGCCTCTGTAGTAAATTTATAGGAAAATAAATCATTACAGTCATAGAAGTCGTATATCACACCTCAATAAGATTTGAAATACAAATAAAGCTAAGTATGCAATCAAAAAGGATACAACATTAGTATTCTCATTTCTTTTTCTTTCTGTCTTAGTTTTTTTAATATTGTTAAAAACCCCATTTTCTAATATTTTATTTAGTTAAATACTTTATACCGGAACTGAACTCTGAAGTATATTCAATTTACATAAATTAAAAAGATCTAAGATTTGATTTTTATATTAAGACTCCACAATAACTATTTACTCCATGAATTATAGTTTAAAACAGTTTCAATAGTCATTAGTCAATACATTGTACTCTATGGTTAAAACCATTCTAATTTCTACTATTATACTACTAAGTGTTCTATGTATACTATACGTACTATGTATTCTGTGAATTGGGGCTAAATACAGACTGACTCGACTGAAAGAAATTAAAGAATATAAGAATATAGTTGAATATATTGATAATATAATATATTGATACTAATTGGGAACCCGCTAAGCTATTGTTGGTGTCTTCTAAGAAAATACCAACTCCGTTTACCAACAGCCACATACATTTCATGCAATTCGCGTTTGTGTACACTGTACCGCATTAGGAGCAAATGGCAAATTTTCTGACCGCTGAATATATGAAAGGCTCAATGTGTGTATTTAACAATAATAAAAAAAGATACCAGACCAACTGTGCTAGTGGCTAGCGGCCACTAGCGTCCCCGGATTTATGTAAAGGTACCAGCAACAAGTTATTTAATTTTTTTAATATTTTGTTTTTGTGTTAAATTTATAAGTAAAATATATCTATACGACGGAATAGCCATGGCTGAGCGGTACCGCCGTTATCATTTGAGTTCGGTGGTACCGAGTTCATGATAGACTCGGGTAAACAATAGTTTCGGTACACAAAATCACATAAAACAACCAAAAACTACCAATAAATGACAACACGCTAAATGGGCAAACCGATAGTTTCGTTCAGGAGAAGTGACTTGGTTGGAGTCTCGAGCAAAACTGATCTCAGTAAAATGGGGATTTTAAAAATGACTCTGTCCACGTGCCGCCAGTAGAAAAACATCTTACGTCACGGCGTTAACCCCTATAATAATAGTCAAATCAGCATCTTGGCCTTTAAAAGTTATCGCTTTCTCACTTTCTCCGACATATACAATATTGGAAATCCCTTAAACTAGCGAAATAAGTGTATTGTGTATTAAATAATTAGTATATAAGTAAGTAGTGTTCATGTTACATAGCGTTTATTAAAGTATTTTTTGTTTATTGTATTTTTAAACTAGAATACATCTTCCACATTCTTCGTTACGTACGTTCCAAAAAAAACTAATAAAATTTATTCCTCGCAATATCATTGTGCATAATTTTTAATCTATTGCAACTTTATATAATCATTACTATATAAAAACTATTCTATAGTCTATGCTATCCATCCATGGCGGATCTTTATAGCTCGACTGTCAGTTTTCTTTTTATGCTGAAATGATAAAAAACCTTCAATGATTCGTTTTGTATTTTTAATGTGGATGTGAAGTGTAGCGGTGCGGTCTCGGTGATAGGGCTCGTTGGTCTCCGCCACCATGTTCAGTGGAACGGTGCGCGTTAAGGTGTGCGAGGCTACTGGCCTCAGACCGACGGATTTTCAGAAAAGGCACAACATGACCTTCGGGAAGCCTGGTGAGTTCACCATGCGCAATAAACATATCAGAGTTCATCATTCACATGTTACTCTAATCTATTTCCACAGTAATAATATTTGTTTAATATAAAAGTAAACTTTAATCGTTAATTTTGCATAAATAATGGCTTGGGTGTTACTTTTATTTATGTGATAACTTTGCAGACGATCAGCCGATAGATCCGTATGTGTCTATCGATGCAGACGAACATCATTTAGACCGCTCCACTACGAAACCAAAAACATTTGATCCTGTTTGGAATGAAACATTTTCACATGAAGTTCAGAATGCCACCAAGTATGTATATTACTAATGAGCACATTGTCTCTTGTATGTTTATGTTTTATTAGTACTATAAAAGGATGGAATACATTAATTTTTAAATCTGTCTTAAACTATAGATACTCAATGATTTAGTTGACCATTTAAAACTTTTAAATAGTTCAGTTTATTGTTTACTATAATCTTAACTGTGAATATTTTTCGGTTTCTATTTTAATGAAATGTCGTTATTTAATTTTTAGTCTGGGCGTCACAGTGTTTCATGATGCTGCAATACCCCCAGATGACTTTGTTGCAAATTGTACAATCCCTTTTGAAGATCTCATGCACAGAGAAAAAGATGCAACAGATTTTTGGGTTAGTATTTTATTTATTATAGATAAAATGTTATTAATAGTATATGTTTAATGACTTTGTTTGCCATACTGAAATAGCATGAGACTGATGATTGAGTTATTGATACATAGATATCTTATTGGAGAGTACTCACACAAATATTACTCTTCAAATAAGTAGACATTTAACATTATGCACATAATCAGTTCCAGAGCTCCTCATTAATTTACTTTAGTTCTCTACCATGCTAAGAGCCAAGACTAAATTGTGAAGACTCCTTACTTTATATATAGGTTAACTAACTTCAATTACTATTATTTCCCGGGTGTAACGATGAGTATTCTTTAATACATTATTCCAATATTTTTCTTATTCAGCCTCCACTTTTTTTTTAATGTTAGTTATTCATTTAACTATTAAATTTATGTATCCTCCCAAGAAAATTGGATATTTTCTAATGAATGCATTAAATTAATTCTTGGTAAGTTTATTTCTCTATACCTTGGTCCATCTTGTAAATTTTATTTTTTTACATAGTATAAATTGTTTTAAAATTACTTGAATTGCAGATAATTGAGACTGGTGCAGTCTTAAATTTAAAAATAACCTTTCCTCCTTTATGATGCTATTCTAGATGAAAGAGGTATGACAGTAATGTGACACAGATCACGGCTGCATCCTGTTTTCAATCCGTGACGCAGCAATGAATAAACATTGTCTTTCCGTAATTCCAAAAATAACTTTTCCTTCAATATAGTGAGAAGTGACTTTTATCTTTATTTGTATCAACAAACCATTCACTTTGAAATTACATTATTTTGTATGAAATATTGCAAGTATTTATTTACATTATTACTGAATTACCACCCTGAAATAAAATATTATTCACATGTGTATCTAATTTGTTATAGGCAATTGCACATTGAAATTGCATTTGGTGTTCTAACTTCAATGTTGTTTTAAGGTGGATCTGGAGCCACAGGGGAAAATTCATCTGAAAATAGATCTGAAATGGAACGCACAAGGTTAGTAGTAGGTAGTAAGGAGTGGCGTGTAGCGTAGCGTAGCGCGGGCGAGTTGTGAAAGAGAGCAGTTGTGAGCGCAGCGGGCGCAGCGGCGAGCAGCGGGCCGCGGCGCGAGTTCAAGGAGGGCGCGGGCTTCGCGCGGCGCCGGGGGGCTTTGCGGCGCCGGGTGCACCAGGTCAACGGACACAAGTTCATGGCCACCTTCCTGCGCCAGCCCACCTTCTGCTCGCACTGCCGGGAGTTCATCTGGTGGGTTGCACTCTGCTCCTTCGCCTCGCTTTCGCCCGCGGCCATTTAACCTCTTGCGTCTGTTCTAGGGGCCTCGGCAAACAGGGATATCAGTGCCAAGGTGAGTGCTCCAGTCGCCATCTTAAAAGTTAGCTTTACTCGCCGCAGCTACTGAATTTCGATGAAACCGTGTGTTGTAGTGTGCACGTGCGTAGTACACAAGCGCTGCCACTCGTCCATCGTCACGAAGTGCCCCGGCATGCGAGAAGACGTGAGTAGCATCTCCACGAACGCCACGTCCTACTCCACCTGCCTCCTTATTCAAACCCACTTTTCGCTTTGCAGCAGAGCGTGTCGGGCGGCCAGCGCTTCAGCGTAAACGTGCCTCATCGCTTCGTGGTGCACTCGTACAAGAGATTCACCTTCTGCGACCACTGCGGCTCTCTGCTCTACGGCCTCATCAAGCAAGGCCTGCAGTGCGAAGGTTGGCTTCTTCGGGGGCACTTCTCCACCGACCTCGGGCTTCAAGCTCATCCCTAACCTGACTGTTGCAGTGTGCTCCATCAACGTGCACAAGCGCTGCCAGAAAAACGTGGCTAACAACTGCGGCATCAACACGAAGGCCATGGCCGCCATCCTCAGCGAGATGGGCATCACCCCGGACAAGAACCCGCGGCCCAGGGCCTCCAAGGTACGCTCCGCCGCTCGCCGGGGCCCGTGGGGTTCGCATTCATTACAACGCTGCGTTCTTTCAGTACCTGAACACGCCCATGCTGGAAGGCGCCCCCGACTTCATTCCCGAGGACGGCAAGGAGGACAGGCAGGACGACAAAGGTAAATATTGCTCGTGTGAGGGGCGGGCCGAGATTAGCGCAGCGTTAGCTTTGAGGGACGCCCGCGTGGAAGCGGCGGCGGAAGGCGAGGCGCTGTGGGGCTCGCGCTGGGAAGAACTGCGGGACGTCTTCGGCAGCTGCGAAGGTTCGTCGCTTCGGTGGCGGGACGTTGCTTCATTTGTTTTCTTTACGCGTGCGTTGTCTCGTTTCTCGTGTTGTCCTGCGCAGGTGGCCCCGCGCAGCAGACGCAGCGCTCTGCCTGGGACGAGCTAGAGGATATATTCGGGGTCCCACAAGGTTTCGCCATGCTTTCATTCGGTCGATTCGCCTGTGTTTACGAGCGTAGCCTAACGGTGTCGGTGGGTTGCGTCGCAGGCGGGTGTGGCGCGTCGGCGGAGGGCGAGGGCAAGGTGGGCCTGGACGACTTCCACTTCATCAAGGTGCTGGGCAAAGGCTCGTTCGGCAAGGTGATGCTGGCGGAGAAGAAGGGCACGGACGAGGTGTACGCCGTCAAGGTGCTGAAGAAGGACGTGATCGTGCAGGACGACGACGTGGAGTGCACGCTGACGGAGCGGCGCGTGCTGGCGCTGGCCGCGCGCCACCCCTTCCTCACGGCGCTCTACTGCGCCTTCCAGACGCCCGAGCGCCTCTTCTTCGTCATGGAGTACGTGGACGGCGGCGACCTCATGTTCCAGATCCAGCGCGCCCGCAAGTTCGACGAGCCGCGGGCGCGCTTCTACGCCGCCGAAGTCACGCTGGCGCTGCAGTTCCTGCACTCGCACGGCGTCATCTACCGGGACCTCAAGCTCGACAACATCCTGCTGGACAGCGACGGCCACTGCAAGCTGGCCGACTTCGGCATGTGCAAGGAGGGCATCATCGGTACGTATTCGCTGCGGCGCTCGGCTCGCGGCTCGCGGCTCCCGGCTTACGGCTCGCTTCGTTGCAGACGGAGCCACGACCACGACCTTCTGCGGGACGCCGGACTACATCGCGCCCGAGGTGAGTCGCAGACGGTTGCGCCCCGCCGCGCTCGGCCCCCACTCACGCTCGTCTTCCGCAGATCCTGCAGGAGCTCGAGTACGGCCCGTCCGTGGACTGGTGGGCGCTGGGAGTGCTCGTGTACGAGATGCTGGCCGGCCAGCCGCCCTTCGAGGCCGACAACGAGGACGACCTGTTCGAGAGCATCCTGCACGACGACGTGCTGTACCCCGTGTGGCTGTCCAAGGAGGCCGTGGCGCTGCTGAAGGGCTTCATGACGAAGAGCCCGGCGCGGCGCCTGGGCGTGGCGGGCGGCTCGGCGGGCATCCTGGCGCACGCCTTCTTCCGCGACGTGGACTGGGACGCGCTGGCCGCCCGCCGCCTGCGCCCGCCCTTCCGCCCCAAGGCGCGCGGCCGCCGCGACGCCGCCAACTTCGACGCCGAGTTCACCAAGGAGGAGCCCGCGCTCACGCCCGTGCCGCCCGACGTGCTGCGCGCCATCAACCAGGACGAGTTCCGCGGCTTCTCCTTCGTCAACGCCGACTTCGGCGCGCCGCTCGCGTGAGGCCTGCACTCTAGTCTCGATACTCGCTAGTCGAAGCGGTCCCGATCTGGCAGAAGTATTATTTATTGTTAAGTCGATACCAAAGGTTTAGTCGTAAGCGCGTCCGTTGGGGAGGCTTGGTAGCGATAGCATTCATGCGGAGGCCGTCTTCGCCTCGGACGTTGGTCGTAGTGTGCTAATCGTTTCGCATGTTTATTTCGTTCGGTGTCGTCGAGTCGAGCAAACGCTTCCTAGTCCTCTAAGTGTCCGTTCTCTGGACCTACCTGTTAGACGTAGTTGTGCGTAGCCCGCCCCCGCGACTTGTTGAAATGGCCTATGGGTGGTGAGGGTGATGGGTGACGCACCTTGGAAATGCGTCGTTTTCAAATACTCTCTAGTCGCCGCAGTCAGCAAAGCTGAATATTGTTATGTGGAATCCGTAGCGCGTCCGTGCACGTCGTCCGTAGCTTTTACGTTCCGACCATTGTGCAAACGTTTAGATTGGATTTTTTGGAGTCTTTACATTTTGTCGATTTTTACTTTATTAACGATTTTTTAATTTTAAGTATTACGATAGCTGTGTAAGTAGAGGAATTTTATTCGCGGTTTAGTGTCGCTTCATATCTAAGAGTCGAGCTCTCGGCTGAACGAGTGCCGCGAACGTTAGAGTTCTATCAATGTTGAATATAAATGAATTATTTCGTCTTCGTTCGACTTCAATATGAGCTGCTGTTGTTGTTTAATTATACATTTTATTCATTGTTACGGGTAATTCCTTTACAGATTTGAAATACGCCCTCGATATTCTTCCGTTTACAATTTTCTACATTTAAGTCGATTTCTTCAGATTTCCTAACGATTTCTTGTGTTCGTCAAGCACAAACAATGGATTCGGTTGATTCCTTCACTTCTCGCACTTTGTTTTGATACTGACTCAATTTTATTACAACTATTTAATTCATCGTTGTGTTTTATTATTTGTCTTGTCTTTTGACAAGCAAGTTTATATGTTTATTTAATCAAAGTATGTATTTTTTACATAAACGAGGTTTTGTGCCAAATCGCAAGTTATTACTTGATCACAAATTCTATGAAACTAGTCTTTTATTTATTTGACATCGCCATGGCAGAGGTCTTTTTGCCTTTGCACCGAATACGTTTTCGTTGTGACTGTATAAAGTTACCGTTCTAATGTTCTATGTGTACGCATACATTTTGATTAATTTCGTTGCTACGATCCGAACACCCAATGCTTACGTGATCGGGCTATGGTTGTATTATGATTTCGGCTCTCTGGCGCCGCCTTCGGTCGGGCAGGGGGTGGCCAGGCGCACACGAAGGCTGTCGCCTACTCTTCCCTTATGACTATCTTCTGTCTCCTATCCCTATTCCTATTCCCACCGACTTCAGAAACGCTGTGAATCAAAGTTGTACAATACAATAGTTGTGTCGAAGCACAAAGAGCCAAAGATAAAGGTACAAACCAGAGTAGTCTTGCCATAGCATAGTTGTCGTGAATGTCGCTTCCGTCACTTTGTGTTGGGCCCGATTTTGCTAAGAAATCGCCCCTTAGTCATAGCTAACACGGTATGGTTCATAATATTGAAATGTAATTGTTGTTTGTTCACGGATCACTATTAGAACACATTTAGCGGATAAATTTATGCATATAATCTAGTTTTATGAGATAAATATGTATATGTAATCCTACATGTCTATTAAATCAATGAAAATAGATGACATCACCTTGTTTTATTTCATCCAATACGATATATTTGACAAGCTGGACTATGTTTTCTGTCGATTCTGAAACGATATTTCGCTATATTTCATATGTAAAATAAATGCCAAAAACCAATGCTAAAAATATTATTACATAGTTGTGGTTTTGTTAGGCATCACATACTACATACATTCATTTTCTTTACCGAGACTGAAAGCCACTCTGCTAGTTCCTAAATCCTGCAATTGAATCAGTTCAGGCCTCCGATGGCTTAATCATATTTATTTGGCCTCAATTTGAGAGGTATTATAAAATAATTGTAATTTATTAGTAAATCATTTTGTGTATCAAAATCTTAGAACGCGTAGCCCAGTCTCGTGAGCATAGTCATTTTGACTAGCGACATCTCTAAATGAACACATGCTTAAAAATAATATGCAAGCGGTATCCACAGAAATAATGCTGATTACTACCGCTAGATGGCGCCAGACATTTTAATCTAATTTTGTGTTGAAGATTTTCGATCAAGTTCAATCCAGCCAATACAAATACCTATTTTTTAAAATATTTAATTGAAGCCAAGTGCGGACTACTCAGTAAACACATTCAAAAAACGTCATAATATGTAGTTTAGCCTACAATATTTACGACTTAATATTGCTTGTTACATAATATTCATCTTTCATTGACAAGCCATGTTTTTTTTTTGAGAAACACAAATTTAGGGAAATGATTTTCATTTTAATTTCTGTTCGCAATTACTAGGTTCTACTGTAATCAAATTTATTTGAACGCAGTAGTAGTAGATTAGTAGCTTTATTGTGTACAACACAGCTGGGTACCATTGGAATCTAAAATTATTTTATCAATAAATTATTTTTTATACAAAGATAATATATATATTTATAGTTTTTGTGAAGTAAAATTACAAAGATTAATCAGCCTTATATATTTTGAACAGATTATAATTTTTTGGTATCGAATACGATTATTATTATTAATTCTTAACGAAGATATAAATTTTTGAGTTGACCATAGGAAATTGGCTTGAGCACTAATTTAGAGAATGGCCGTGTTGCCTAAAATGAAATCGGTCAATTATTAAGAATACACAATTCGCACACAGAGTATATACATTTTCTATGCCTGCACGGCCTTTGTCTACGTGATGATGACATTGGGTTCATTTGTCAGTGTTATATGCTGTTATGAGCTTATATTACGAAGTTAGGTAAAAAACAGGTCTCTGCCGACCTGCAAGCGACTAGCGAGCCGCGAGAGGTTTAGCGGCGGCCGACGGACTGAGGAATGAAGGTAGATATTTGGCTCACTTTATCATACCGGGTTAATTAATATGTAATAAGGAGAATATTTTAAATTTTGCCCTCTATATCAACGTGTTCTTGAAAAAGTTTTTTTATAAAGTCTAGTTACGATGACGTACAATTTTGAGATGGCCGATCTCAATATTCTGTGCTTTCATTGTTCTGTAGCTTGTGGGAGCTTGATTAAATTTCACGTTAAACTTATTCGGCATGTTGATTATTGTCTATAAAATAATGTACTCTAGTTATTGCAATAAATAAACACGCCATAAGTACTCTGCTGGCATAAAGTGAAATATGTTAGAATTAAATTAGTCGATAGAAAATCCATTTAAATCCGATTAGTCACGATCGAATAGGTAACGGTAGCACATTAGCGATAAATCGCGATCGTTCCGTTCTAATCTACGTATATTGTATATAAGCTGTCACGTTGATGCGATTTCACGGCTCACGGCTCGGCGGACGCAGCCAGACGCACAAACAATAACAGCATGTTATGAATAAAAGAGATAAATTAGCCGAGGGGCAACGAGCAGAGCCGCGGTTTTTCTCGCAGGGCTGCCACGGCCGTCGCTCGTTCCTTTCCTTGGCGTCGGTCGCATTTGTTTAGTGCTGTGGAATATGTGTTCTCTCACTTTCAGTCTGATGTGAGTCTGATGTGCTTTTATAAATTATTCCATTTTATTAGCAATAAAATCACGTTTCAAAAAATAGACGCGTTAAGCGTAGTCAACCCTGCACATAATGTATCAATCGTTAAAGTAAAAAAACACCGTATGGCGAAGTGGGATGATAATAAAACTGTATTAAAATAATTGTTAATCCAAAGTGTCGCGGTCGTAACACAATAGGGTTCCACTTGCGCAGCTGACACGATAAAAAACTCGCCCGCACGATCTCATTCACATCGCGAGGACAATGAGCAACATCCCCGAGCCTTTGAAAGGGCTAAACGCGGTATCAATTGCCATTCGACTCTGCGTTTGATTGCGATGCGGTTAATGTATGCGCGAGAGTGGGGCGAGTTTTGTGCGAACAAGTGGACGCTTAAAAAACGTTTAGGGCCGAAATGTATACATGTGCAAATGTGCAGTTTGTAAAAGGAAATTAATACTCTCGTATCGCGTAAAAATTAAGTAAATATAAATATATAGATAAAATCGTTATTTAAAAAGCTTAATGAGCAAAGAGTTGTTGTTGGAGGCATAGTGGCGGCTCGCACGCGATGGCTGGACGGGTGTAATCTGGGGTCAGAGCGTGTCTGCTCGTCTCGCGTGCGACATGGGAGCTGTATCAGCTCATTATTTCACGCCGCAATCAACCCTCGCCGCGTCGTGACCGCATTACACCTGCTCTCCCTGTTTACACAATTAATAGCGCCAGATATCAGCTTTATTGTTTCGATGTTCGCGAACAGACAAATGCAATTTATTCCTACAAACTTTATATTCCAACTGTCAAAAGTCAAAATTCTGCACGTGTTCACCTTCTGTGTGTGTATAGTATAAAGATGTTATTAGCCGATTAGAATAGAATAGGCTGTAAAGATAGACGAAAATATCGCGTAGAAGCAGCATCGATCTAATCGGAACAGTGAAAGAGATAAAGCTGTGCCAACACGTTTTACGTTCGAATCCCTAACGATATTCATTCCAAAGATAGCTATCGCTTCGGGACTTGTATAAATCCTTCTAAATAATATAAATAGCTTATTAAGTAGATTTAAGTCTCAAGGCGAGCATGTATGCGCGTGAGTGTGGCTGTCACTTCCGTATCTCCTGCGCTAATTAGTGGCCAACGGGACACTAATGCATGAGCGGGGCTATCGCGCCATCGCCGCCTGACGACCTCGGCCAGGCAGACAGACATATGTATGGACGTGAAACGCTTTAAGTAGGAACTTGATCCACTCAGTAATTGACGTTTTTAGGTTTAGAAGCCGTGTTAAGCTGTTGGTCGCTGTCTGACTCAGGGGTCTTTATTGGAGGAGATGGGAGTCACGGTTTATCGCACCTATTTTTAATGCAGCAATCCAAGGCAGGAAAGTTTGTAATTTGTAAATATTGTATAGTTGTGATGTGACTTGAATCTTGCATTGCGCAGTGAAGTAATCGAGCCTGAAGCTTTAATTAAATAAAGCCATTAATGTATCTCTACTGCTCGAACAGTAGTTGTGTTAACATATCGCTATCTCGTCAGTCGGGATATTTAGGGAGAGTAAGTTCTCAGAGCACAGGTGGTCTGCATTCGGAGTAATTTACGAGCTCGACTAATTATGTAAATGTTAATTAAGAAACAATCTTTATGTCGGAACAATAAGCATTTAGATGTATCTAATGGCCGAGCTATCGGGGCTCAATGACTTAACTTTGTCTGTATTTTGGTTGAAGAAAGTTTTCTTATCGCATATTAAAATAACAAATTACTTTGCTCATGGGTGTTCGATGTTCTCTCATTATGACTTACTTAGGAACCAGTTTCATTATCCATATGACAAAGAGTATTTTTGTTTTATATATTCTCTAAAAGTAGCTCATAAAATGAAGAGTATCCGGTTGATTACTTGTCCTTTCGCCCCCCTTGGCCGTTCTCGTCTTATGGAGGTACTTGGCAATAAATTAAAAAAGCAATCACGCCGCATTGCCCTCTTTGTCACAATATATAACATTTTTTGTCCGTCCCTCCGTAATGAAGGCTGCGGGGGGTCGACAATTTATATATCAATCTGTTTTGAATGAAAGGTGAACGCACCGAGGCTTCGCCGCACTTGTCAGGGTGTAGTAAGGCCTGGAGATGGACCAAACTAGTAATGCCGCACGCGCTTTATTGAAAGCTTTTTTGACGATATGCATACACTCACATAAACATCGGGCGGGCTACGAACTTGGCATTAAGAATGTATTCTTCCTTACTTTTTAATTTCACATATTCAACGCGAATAACAGAGCCAATCAATGCCTATCAAACCAACTAGTAATTTACGTAGTGTGTAGATTACATACATAAACTTTAAAAAGATATTTCAAATAGTTGTAGATATGTTAAATGTTGTCAATTTCCTCAGGAACGTGGTGAACTAGGCCATATTTACATAGTGTTTAAAATATGTGTACAGTGGTTTGAAAGAGCAACAAAGGCGGTCGCTGTTTTCATGGCCTTAGACGCCATAAAGCGTAACAATTCAGTGATGCCGCATTAATATGCTAATCCGTAAGTTATCATCAGGTCGGGGCAGTCACAAGCGCCGCAGTTTAAGCTTTAACATAAATACAGATAACCATTGTTTATGGGTATGTTAAGTGGCCTAGAATCAACATTTCGTCAGCGTAGTAGTAGCCTTCAATCGATGTTTAAGGTATATAAGCTTAATAATTATGTTCCGTTAACCCAGAAAATTTTAAAAGCCAACAATAGTCTTACATTAACAAACTTCGATGTGAAATTTTCTGCAGTTACTTTAAAGTTAGTGGGGTGATTGAGACATTGAAACCTTAAAATGACTCTGCATTTTATTTAGTCAGGATACATAACTCATACAGTGAAACAGAACGCATGTGGGACATGTACAAATTATTCAGTTTTATTAAAGTCATTAATTTGGTCACACTTTGACTCACACAGCTCATTTCTGTGAGAACGTTGCGTAGCGTACAAGTGGATTTATTCAATAAGTTTGAGATCAGAATAAATTAAGAACGGAAGATATGTTACAAAATAAAGTGTTTAATTTACTCTAGTCAATCTCTATATATCATATTGAATTTAAAAAGGTGAAATGGGTAATTAACGCCAATTAAATCATAATGGAATATCATCAGTATAGCAAATATTTTTCAGATGGCTCGATAGCTTCCTTTAAAAATACTATGCTTGATAATGGAACAGGAATAACTATGGAATTGCTTAAATGATATATGCTGATTATAGAAAAGGAAAATTTATGAAACACGTTTGTAAAATAAAGATGCTTTAGACTTTGTTATCTCCGTGCCATCAATTCTAGTACAATTATATAGTGATGATTGGTATAATGGTGTAAAAGAACTCATCGAAATTAAATAACTCACACAGCATCAGCGCAGTGTTTACGGCACGTCTGCTGCGACGCATCTATCATTGTCATCGATCGCACAGCAGTAATTACTAGATTATTATACATTTTATAGGCTCCTTTATCGTTAACGTCGGAAATAAAATAGCCTCCATTAAAAGTAACGGCTGGTTTATGACGGGCCGCCGTTAATCAGCGGCCAGGTCGTGTAACAAGCCGATTATTTGTATGCTTACATACAGTTTACTAAAGCTAACATTTTTCTAATAAACGTTATCCGATTAAGTGATCTGCCGACACCCGTTCGTGCGGGCTCATCATTTGTCACCGCAGTACGTGTCAAAAGTCATATTGGAGTTCTTAAGGCGGAAGATCCCGCCTCGTTAGCGGCTCCGCCGGCGACCATTACACTCCCCAACAAAAGCTTTACATACATTTTCTAACAGTGAGCTCGTTTGTGCCTCATTGATCTTTACTTTATTACATGTAATTATAAAACCTCGGTATAAGCGATCAGTTTGGGTGAATAAATTTAAGCTATTTATCGGTTAGGAGACCATGAGATACTATTAATAATATTAGAGATTATCAACTAAAGAATACGCTTAGAATTAAAAAACCGTATAATAATATAAATCGGGATGCCAGCCGCGTGACGTGTAATTGCGCTCGGCGCACGGAATGAAGAGAGTCGTGCGCTCGCGCATCGTCAAGGCTGGTGATACGCAAAAAGATTTTCGCGTTTTAGTGTCTCCGACGATATCTATTAAATATGGATAAATCTGTTTAACCAATGATGACACCGCGAAAGGACGAAACTCCCACGAGGCTCGCGCGAGTGATTAGGATTTCAGTTATAATATATCAAACTACCAATATCAAACTTTAAAAAAAGTTAACATCTAAAGGATAAGATCTTTGAAATAATTTGACAATTGACTTTACTGCGGCACTAAGATAGGATCGCAGGTGTATAATTCGCCTTCCCATCCTCGCAGTCTGAAAGCGGATTCCGTTTTGCAACCGGAGATAGTTTTATTTATGCCCCTCACTTGAATGTAGTTTTTGACTGATACCATCTCTCCGATCTCCGCTATTAACATCACGAGCATGGGGCAGCGGGGGGGAGAGCGGCGGCGGAGAGGGGCAATCACAGGTCTGTTTATCATTACGTCGTGCCCTCTTACACGGTCGATGGAAGTCCTGTCTAAGATCATTAGTTATTGAGAGATTAATAGGGGGCAGCATCAATTATACAATCGAGATCGTAAATTATTTATTGATAAATATGTCTGACGCGTTAGATAGCTTTAGAGCTGGGATGTTTGCCCGAGTTTTATTGTTTAATTATAGATTTTCACGGTGACAATATATTCTTATGTACAAACTGTCTGCTTAAAGAGGACTTACTCGCTCGTTGACATTAGTAAAACGTATCATTTTCATGTAGCGTTAGGCCCGTTTAGCTCTTTTGTACCGACGCAAGTCGATTTGACGATCAGCCAAATTAATTATTTTTGTGCAACTGGTACAAGGTGCGGAGTGATACTAGTTGCATCACGTCGCGTGCTGCGGAGTCGTTTGTCTTGGGATTTATAGAAATCGGTGCGATATCGCACACTGCAGAATCTGGTTTCAGGACGTAAACAAGGACTTTAGATTTAGATATTTCGCTAGCGATGTTCTTTAATTGCTCACTATATACGAGCGAAAATGGTGAAAATTCTTAAAGGCATTAACGAATACCAATGGTGTTATGTTTTTATACGCCTATAGTATTTTTCGACAAAAGCATTAAAACCTTCCCCGTTCACGTCTCGGCAAACAAAAGAGTAAAAAAGTAAAACTATGTTAATAATACTGTTATTACCTCTTACCAATGCTTAGCCAATGTCTCCGTTTTCGCCCAACATCATCATCATCAAAAAAAGACATAAAAGATTTAACTTAAGATTTACTACCTATGGATAAATTGTTTAATATTGGAAAGGAAAATGTTCGCTACAACATATAATAAAATAAAGTAAGAGCAACAAAAGACTAGTTGTTTATGAAGTGGCAATTTATCGGTGGACAGTGACCGCAGTGGGAGCGTGGTGAACGATCGAAATAAAGCCTCTCTCGAAATCTATTCCTACGACGGATCTTACATACTGCGCTTTGGCCATTATCAGTTCAATGTAATATTTATTATCAGCATAGAAATATATTATTATTTCTGCCCAGATTATATGTGATCATTGAGCCAAAAACGTCACTGGGCTGCATTATAATGCATATATACCTACTCACTTTTTAAAGACTAACTTTATGTATATATTTCATGTAATAAGAATTCAGATAATATTATACATTTTAAACATTTGGGGTAAAGAAAACGTATAGAAATAATTAAACAGTATTGTGCTTCAAAGGGTTCAATTTGAATATTATTAAAATAGTCACAGTGCGTTGTTTCTAAGGCAGCTTGACCTCGTGACAGGACGGTAATTGGCCACTCGGTGAGAGCCAGCCTAGTCAGCCGCAACTCCCCTCTCTTCGTCAGAAAAAGCTTGCCGTCTAGGAATTATATCGTTTGATTCTTCTTACAAACAGGTATTATAAATTTCGACTATTCTATAGTATAGAACTAAATTGGTTTGTTTTCATGTAAAGTAGCGTTATTCTAATGTTTGCTTGTTTGCTAAAAATAATTAATACGGAAACCTTGAATTGGTTTGACTTAAGTTTTGAATTGAACTTCTTCCCAAGAACTCAACAATGTTAGCTTATTCTTAAGCAGCGCCAATGAATTCGTTGTTAAATTTATGTGGCAACATTCTAATGTTCTAGTTTTCTCACAGTGCGGAGTGGCGTGCAATCTGCGCGCATACCTCCACCGTCGAGTGTAGGCTACACTCACAGGGCACTCCTTGATCTTAGATAAGTGATGTTGATCGTGCGCAGCCGAGCTGAGAGGAGGGGTCTAAGCAACTCGCGAATGTACACAAAAATGGCGAGCTCCGATTTCGACTGACATTAAGTTCTGCGATTAAAAGCTAATTGGGCACTTATCGTCTTAAACACTCGCAGTATTTCTTGTATTTTTCCGGGCTAGTACATCAACAATGAAAGGGGTTAGTCCGTACACTGCTTCGACACGATACTCGATGCTCTTCCTATATTTTCCGCAAGGCTGGAGGGCCAACGTGAGGTTATTGCTGTGCCCTGAAGCGTGAAGACGTGGGCGGATCCTCTCGGTTGGGCGTGGCCTCTCCTGGCTGCGATTGGTCGGTGAAAGCGCGTGCTGAACAGCGATGTGGTCAGGTCACAACAATGGATGAAACGTGACCCCGCGTGGGGCCACAGCTTAATTAATTTTTATAAAACAAAATGTAATCTGATAAGCGCAGAACATTACATGAATAATGTATTACATATTTAAAAAGAACCTATAGTTGTAGATGCAAGACGCTGATTAAGATGCATTTCCCCTTTTACGTGGACTTTTATGTTTTATTGCTGGTGATGATGTCAAAACATCTCTTCTTAACGACAGTTATGAGTACCTAAGTTTTCACGTTTATATCGTCACTGCGAAAACCTTCAATTCCATTGTAAAGAAGTATAAATCCTTGGAGCTTCTCATTATCATCCGGGAGAGGCAGCAGAGCATCTGTCATGTCGGTCAGGCCGCGTCACTCCAGCGAAGTAGCGCATTTATTACGTCGGCCGTGTTTATATCGGGAGTGTTATAAATGGTTCAGCTTCACGCCTGACTGAGATCGATAGACGCAGGAAGCTGAGCTTATTGATGGGAATTATTACCGCGGACACTTAGGAACGAATTGTGACTTGCGAAACTATTCAACCTATTTCATGCCAAGGTAAACTTACTTCATTCGTCGCCGGCGTCTCCTTTGTTTATTTCTAGCCTAATTTAGTAACCAATAGTTAGTGTATTTGTTTAATTCCAGCTGGTTAAAATTCTTTTTAGTTTAACTGTGATTAGAGCATAAAATACCGTTTGGTACAATACGAACTTATCATATAAAAGTGTATGTACACTTATTGAGCTTTTACATTTCTATGAGTAGAAGAATAGCAATAGGTTATTGCAAACAGGAAATGACTCGAATGACTTACAACCCAGAAAAGCCCATCCACTGTGAGAACTGTAGAGCTGTAGTTTAGTGCGAATTTATGTGCATTTTTCGATGGTGAGTACAATTAAGTACGTGAGATGAATGCGGCTACGAGCGATACGGGGTTGTCCCTTAAGACTTTAATAGTGATGTAAGTCGAAATAATTGAGTTATACTAGCAAAGAGGTGATCAATGTCGTAATACCTTCATTGTGTGAAATCCGTTTTAGGTATACTCTTTTGGTAGAATTAATGCTAGGTTGACCCGTACCGGGGATAATGTGACTTGGAACGACAGAAAGCTATAAGTAGCAACCCTGTCCACGGTAGATTCGGAGCATGAAGCATGAAGCAAGGATCGTGGGCCGCGTATATCTCGCAACGCATTTGAATATAAATATCATATTACAGAAATGCGTGACAGATGATGACATGCGCTGACTTAATTTCCAAACAGCTTCATGTTATGTTTGCATTTTGGTATACTTTTAATCATCTGAACAAGCTCTTATTATTTATCAATTTAAAAAGTAATTTGAAAAAATATGAAACTGAAAAAAGGGGTATCCATCGGCTCAGCAAGATGAAGGAGCAAATTTAATAAGTTGAGCCTGCTTTTCAAGCTTTTTCAAGCGGGCTTCGGGAAATCTTAGGTTTGCTTAAATTAATTGAGACAAGATTTACGTACTTTTGAACGGAATAAATTGTCCAAGTAATAGAAATAATCGTGATAAATACGTGGCCATGAATCAAGACATCAATAATCCTCTTCGCGACGTTACATTCAATTACAAAAGGTTCGTAATCAATAACGCTATTGGCGGAGACTGAGCGCAGCAGGGGGCACGAGGAAGTGCAGTCGTGACTGCTGCCCAATTAAAGCTGGAATTATAAATAGCTGCAATAATTTAGGATTAATTTCAGTGCGCACGTCCGTTCGGCGCGGCGGCCTCTTCTCCACTGGCCGCCATATTTCTTATCGATAAGGCTGTGATTACAATTCTAGTGGAGCCAAACAAGGATCATGGCCAGGTATCGATTAAACCATTTGATTGGGCTCGCTTTTATGGCTAAACAGATTGTACATAATCCATTCTAAATGGTTGTTTGTTTATTCCATTTATGACAGTTTTGTTATTGGACATAATATTTTCACATTGAGCTTTAAAAAGCATAGCTAGATGTTTGAAGTGTTGTCGATGGCCAGTTAAGTGAGCGCGTCGGAACCTCTCCTGCCCCGGATATATCTAAGTGTTTTATGTTTAGAGGTGGTGTTATCTAGCCGATAAATTAATCGTCGATTAGTGGACCGGATCAAGGGACACGCGTCGCGTTAGCCTATCTACATATAAAACGTGGGAAGTAACAGACGGACAGAAAGAGAAATCATGTTTGGTGCCCGTGCCGGTAAATACTTACTAATCACGGTTCTTAAAGCACCTATGCTAAGCGGTGGACACACGCGTGGCTCTTTCTGCTCTTTTAATTAAGTAAATCGCACAATTTATATGTAATAGCTTTCAGATAATGTAGATCAATGGTTTTAGTATTGCATTACAATTTAAATGAAGAGAGCAAGAAAGAGCCGATGCTGTTAGTACCACTTGGTCCAACATTTTAAATCCGTTATTTATCATTGTCCCTCTTTAGGCACAAGCAAAGAGCGTGTAGCCCCGTCATTAGTGCACTTCTAACGAGTGTTGTGTCGTGCGCGGGGCGATACATCGATGTAATTAACTCGATATATCGGAGTATCGATGCAATTAACTCGATGCATCGATACTGGCATCACGTCACGGAATGAATATTCTACCGATTTATCGTCATCATTATGTGAGAGGTCCGTTTAGATAAGCTTAGAGGGAGCTAAGAAATGGATTGCTCAGTTCAGTGAAAGCTTTATAAACGGCCAACTTTGTTTTATCTCAGCATAGCAGTACTAACACGGCTTACAAAGATGACATATGTAATGTATGCGAGCTTCGTATAATTTATTGTTAGGTCAGTATGTAATACATTGTGTGAGGGCATCCTTCGGTGGTACGTAACATGTTGCCAAATGTCTGCCGCTTTATGAGTCCCGCTGTGCGCTTGCGCCGGTAATGGCCGCTAAGCGCAGATGATTTGTATCATGTATTTATTCTTTCGCTCGAGGCCCTGTGCTCAATACAATTATAAGCTTTTATTGCTTGTGTAAATTATTTCTTAATCGAGGCACTTGCTGGTGCCGCCGAACAAAGTAAGATCACCTCAATATACATTCTTGCCTATTTAACTATTCAATGTATGACGAATCATAATATTTCATTGCGAGTTTCTGCAGCCTTAACTTGTGTTGACTCTGCGACGTATCATAATACGTTTTACTAGAATATAACGAAGGCACAGTGTAATCGAAGGAACTGGTACTTAGAACGTGCCTCACTCAAAGTTGTCGTGGCCAAAGTGTCCGCTTCCGCTGTCTTTATGTTTTGACCCGAGTCAAGTTGCGGCTCGCAATGATTGAGCATTGTTGTCAAAAGGTTCCAGTAATTGCGATACACCGCGATGGCCAGATAACAGAAAAGCGCTGCTTTGTTTGCCCCAAAGATACAACAATATAGCATTTTGTTCCGAAGACAGGCGCTAACGTCTTAGATATTATCTACATCTCATAATGTCGAGTTACAATTGTTGAAATATTGTTTGAAAGTTTCTAAAAGTACTTGTTATGAATTTGTTGCTTGTGTGAATCGCATACTTTGACCTCCGTTGCTTAGATTTCGAAGAAAAGCGAAACTTTGACCTTTTACTTTATCAATCAGACTGTAGAATGTTTGTGACGTGATACAAGAGATTCAACACAAAAATATATGTATGTGTGTACAAGTAATTGAGGAAATACGGTTGAGAATATTGATTTGTAATATTGCAATTAAATGTGTTTGTCCGCAATCCGAGCTGCGACTAATTATAATAGCTAATCGGTTTATTAACGAATAGCTGCCGAGCCGATATATTTTATCGTACTAATTTGCAATGAATTAATAGAGAATGAAGAATAAATAATGGCGATATGAGGAAGCGCAGAATTATACGTTAGCAAGAAGAAGTACTCGAATCCGGTCTCAGGCGCCTTCCTCATAGAAATCATTATTTACAAGAACTATTGATTTATTAAGGCGAATGAATGTTTCTAATAAGTCTGTTGCGAGGCAAGTTCGGTGAAGTCATGTTTCGGTGATCGTGCTTCGTTTATTCTAAATTTGGCATTTACTCTATTTGTATTCAGTTCAGAAAGCGCCGTCGAGATAAATCTGTTTAGTACTATGACTCATGGCCACTTATGACTGCATTCTGTATATCGGAGGACACATTAGGCTGTTTGTTGTTTAGTAACCTTATTTGTTGGTAGCTTAAAGAAATGGGTTACAAAATTGTATAAAAAATTTACAGCGTCCTGCTAACTCGAGCAATTCAACAGTTTGAGTATTCCTCTGTTATTTGTACTCACACTTTTCACTGGTTCTTATAATATTTATTGTAAAAATATGTAAGATATTCTCGTGATTAATTTTAGAAATGATTCAATGTTGTGTACGATGGGTCTGGAAACTTTCAATGCATTATTAATGAGCTTTAAGAGAGGTTAAGATTTTGTTGCTAATGAGTCCATGTAAAGATTAATAAATAATGTCAAAAGAGTGACATGATTGTCATTATCAGTCCCATCGTCCATTAAGATGCAAGCACAGGTTACATGAAATATGTATGTAAGATGAGCGCGGGCGCCAGATGCAGCTGATACGCCGAAGCACCGATTTATCGACGAACCACTGTTAGATTTATCGAGTTGATCCTAGATCCAGCAATATAATAAAAATCACACGTTGTTCCTCACTATTTTTAAGATATTTTCAAATGTGAGCAAAAGATAATGAACATGGCAGATTATAAACGATCTTACTAAACATATTATAAAAATAACTGTGAAATATGATTTGTCTTTATAAACATTGAACGAGCCTGTAGAGACGAGACGATGACAAACAGCCATCATCTAAAACAATAAACACGCTGAGTGATTGCTCTCATCTATTATGTTTAAGAAAGCCTTCGAGGAAGTGCGCAGACAAACAGACAAACACTGCCAGCGTGGGCGAACGGACCGTATTCAGTGCGCAGTACTTTTATTACGGCTGTGGCACGTAATGAAAGGTATGACAGATAAATATAATTATAGGCAGTATGATACAACTTTAAGGAATATAAATAAAGTGATTTGGATGTAAGTAGTTCTTAGCCTTGTGAGGTCAAGCTTTGGTGCTTGACCGCTCGAGGGTAGCGAGTATCTTTCGTCAAAGTTTAAACAGGTATGTCTCGTAACCTAATACAAGAGAAACGAAGTGAAATTAGTAGCTTCCGATCTCTAAACCGGTCATAAATTGCCATAATTGGTGTTGTGTTGCGCCCAATTTCAATACGAACGATGGGCCAGTAGAAAAGGCTCATACGATAGCTTACTTTACGAGGAAAGTTATTTAATATCGAGAACATATTGTCCATTGGCCCAGCGCACGTGGGTCGAAAAACAATGAATTTAAATGAGTTGCGAGCAAACCTCGTATTGTGTCCACTTTATTGGCTGTGGGACACTTTTTAATTTGCCTTTTTATCTGTAGAAATGGTATCTTAGTTAATTTTATCTCTTATCGAGTAAATTTTGGAACTTTTGTTGGGCCATTGAGCGGTGGCCAGCGTATCTTCGATAAATCACTGATAGTACACCGGACAATGAAGGCCCAATACCCTATGGTCTGATATCGCCATTCAACACTTCATAAATAAACGTAGATCTGATAGCGGTCCCAATTATAATCACTCACAGAGCAGACACGCAATTGTGTCCAAAATAATTATATAAGTTTTCTACTTTGCCTATTAACAATTGGAAAATTCAGTCTATATACCACAATTAAATGAGTGCTTCAGAGGGTCAGTTATCTATCTATCGAATATTTCTCGATTAGTGCGTGATAGTAGTATTATTTTCAATTATTTATACCAAATAGAAGAGAATTACAAATTAAATAAACATACAAATTAAAAACGAACTTTCTCTAAAGAATACAATATTTTATTATTTTTATCGCTCGCATTACATGGACTCAAGATAAGTAGCGCGTCTAGTAGGGACAGCATCGTTGTCGACACAGCCATTCCTCACGCACAGACAGACGTACTAATTGCCAGATTTATGGAACTACCGCCCGATCGACAATTAGATATTATTCCTAAGGTTATTTATTTTAATATTGAATTAAGTGAATTTCGAAGAATCGAATATGTGTCGTCGAATAAATTTTCAGTAATATGTAATAGCTCGTAAATTTGGAAGCGCATTACGGAGTAATCAAAGTTTAGAAATCGTTTAGTAACCCAAAACCTAGAGAAATAGCCGTAACTATAAGCATAATCATATACATATAAAGTGGCTGCATTGATGTGTTGACATAACCCCTCATAAGATGTCAAATAATAAAGAGGATTACGGCTTCAACTTGTTGATATTTGAAATTCCCTTTCCAACGGCATTTTATTGTTTACAGAGTCGATAGCATCGGTGATGTCGGAATGTATCGAAATATTTATTTTTTATTATTTAATATTTATGATCGGGCCCGTAACAACAAGACCTCGCCCTTCAACGTTGACAGTGGGAGATGGTTTATGTTTCTTCAACCAAACTATACAATATATTCTTACAATGTAAGCTTTGCAATTAAAAGTGAATACTAATAAAATCTAACGTAATATTCTCACTTTAGTTCCAATGTCTCGACTAAAAAAGGCAGAATTTATAATTGCTTTGCTTAAATATATATGGCGACTGTAACGATCGTTAAGTCGATTAAAGCTCTCGAATCTCGCTACCGTGTGACTCTGTAATTAAAAACGGCATAGAATTAAGCTATTAAGTCACCGATACATGTGTCTTCGCACAGCTTCGCCCGCGGCTCTGTTAATTACAATTTAATAGAAGATTGGCCCGCAGCGATCAACTCTCTACGGTTATTCGCAACAGTTTTAACTTTAATTACTTCCCAGGTAATAAATTAAAGTTATTATTAAGACGATAACCGTTTGTGTAAGTCGCGCCTCGCCCCACGGCCTATTAATCTCTCCTGATAGATTTCTAATCGTAGCAATCATTATCACACGGAGCCCACCATTACCAGAGTTCCGTACAATTTTATCCTTTTGAATCCTTCTTATAGAAATTGATTCGTTTGTATTCTACTATTAATAATGTCCTTTTCACATAATGTAAACACGATTCACTTTGAGTATAACAGGAAATACGTAAATACGGCCCCGTATTATCGTATAAGAGAAACTCACAATACAAACAATATTTTATGCAGCTAAATCCCTAAGCGTTAAGAGGAGACGTCATAATGCTGATGAATGCGCGGCCAAGGGCTTAACCGCTCTCGATGAATAGAGGCGTCGACGGCGAGCTCGTCAGAGTCATCAAAACGTCCCAAGTCCAAGCCGTGCTTACTTACAAATACTTACTGAGTACTGGCGACTTGCGTTTTGAGATCAACAGAAACAAGTGCAGGTGCAGTCGCAGTATATTTAAATGTGCGATCCGTTTATCTAATGTTGGCAGCAAATATTCGCTATTATGCGCCGCTTATCTTAACGCTCTGGGAACTGCGCCGGCGCAACACAACGCTAATCTTTATTAATGTTGTTATGTGTTGGTGGAACTATTTGTTCGCGAGACTGTCTGCGGCCCATTGCTTAGATATTAAAGCTTATTGGCATTCAGGAAATGTTGGATTCCATATCTTTTTATTCAGTAAATCGCATCGTAGTATGACGCTTGGTTGTGCGTTCAGCAAGGTAAGACATTAATAATTACGGCTAACCGTTACTTAGCATCAGTGATTTCTAAGCTAGGCGGTTGCGCAAGCTCTATCTCAGCAGATCAGATAACGCACATCACGAAACTATCGGCAAATCTCGAATACGCAATAAAGCGCTATTTAAGTTCGGTCGATGTCAAAACACACGTTCGTCTGTTTTCACTCCCAAATGGCTGCGCATTGTTTGATAAAATCGACCACTCTCACAATCCAATAGATCTAGCGATCGCGATCTAAGGCCGTGCGTACACGGGCGGAGAAGCTAATTTTATTTCATTATCCATCCCTTGCACCCTGAAATTTCATTAAAATGATTAGAAGGAGTCGTTTTCTTCAGAATGTATCATATGGTTAGCCCGTTATCTACACATATTGGGGGGTAACTTAAGCAAAGCCCTCTTTGTTGCCAAATAATTGTGAGTAATGTGAATAAGTTGTATTTGTGCGTTTCGCATGTTATTTCGGCTGCCTTTGATTTTTCCTGGTGTAGAAAAACCGCCCCTGAACAGCGATGCTTCGTGTCGGAGGCTCTCGCAGGCGCTGAGATGTCCGACGCGAGCCTACACCGATTTACTTGTGCAACAGCTCGCTGCCCACCGCTCGGGAGCTGGAAATCAGATGTTGTCATCGTTTATCGCACTAATCTTAATCGATCGATGGCTTTAAAATATACAATGTTTTCATGTCGACTAATAAATGTGTCAGATATTCCAAACTTGTTGCATAAGCGAGATTTAATAGATCTGCTGCATAAAACCCATGTACCAAAATACCGGGAGAATAACTTATGTAAAGCTTAGATAATCAGGTGTAAGCGACAAGTATTTAGTCCAGTTAGCTGTTGGAGCCTGCACAAGTGCGCACGCACAGCCTTATTTGGAGCCTTACAATACTGACACTGTTTCTATACTTATATTACAAGCACATTAGCTTAATAGGAACTGTAAATTGAAAGTAAAATTACTCCATAAACTTATTAATATATATTTGTTTATCTTTAGACTATCAACTATAAAGCTAAAACTATAGCATATACTTATATGCACGTGCAATATTACTAGGATTTCTGAGTACTTCATTATGGAACAAAAATTATGTTTGTATGTTAAACAAAATTTAATGCGAAAATGTTTTTTTGCGGTAGTGTTACGTCAGTACAAGTGGTAAGTAAGTTAAGTATCTAGTACGATAATTCACGTGTAATGTCGCATTAACGCTGTCGGCGCATTCGGACTTTAGCATAAAGCCTTCGTTCCTTGACAGCCTCACGCCGCACAATGTTTAGTCACGGAAACTTGGGGACACTTGTCGCTTACCGCACCGCACGTTGCAGCCGTGACGTAATAAACATATTATTCATTTCTTCGGAATGAAATACTCGTATTAAGGTGAGTAGAATAGAAAAAAAAATAGCAGAATATTGAGTGCACAATAGATAATTGTGAGGTCAGTTTGTGGAGCGCAGGTTGTGTTCCGGTCACGAGCCCAAACTGCACTTGATTACAGTAATTATGGGCCCACTGGACGGGCCGATACACGACTCTAACAATTGGGTCAGCGGGCTTTCGGAACGGTTCATATTCAGATTTCGTAACGAATTAATAATACCTAAGTTGAATCGCTTATTTTTCTACCCAGGAACATGATAACTCCACTAATAAATTAACAGACAACAATTATAATCTGAATTCAAAACAAGAAAAAGATCGTTTGAATACAATCAAATTATAGATACAACTGGAGATTGGTTTTAAAACGAAATTATACAATTTGTCCGCCATTGTGTGGATCCACTTTCGGCCGCATTCCACCTTGTTGGATTGAAGAGAAGTGTTTGTTTTGAGCTGATTGCGCGTGATTGACGGTGGGCAGCGGCCTATGTGACCTGTGACCTTTTACCGAATAATTATAGAGCTTATTATACATGGGTTTCGGTTATTTTTAATACTTTAAATAACACGTATTTATTTCTCAACGTTGAACCTATGAGAGGAACGTTGAGAAATAAATACGTGTTTATAAAAAATGTTAGAGAGGGCACCTGTCCGGTATAATATTAACTAGCTATGCCCTACGGCTTCTCCCACCTTAATAAGGAGACATGAACCATTTTCCGCCATTTCACAACAAATATAAACTTCGTTGTCGAATGAACACAAAGAGATTGTTTTTATTCAAAGCGTTCCTCTAACAAGTCTTTTCAGCTTTTGACTATTACGAGCCGTATTGATGTATACTAAGAATACGTTTACTACGAACGGTTCTGTGAAGTCTCTGTTTGCAGTTTTTTTACATTTGAAAATCATTGTTTGCGCAGTCACACAATATGTAGAGTGCACCTAGCCATTGCATGTTTAATAACAGGTCCTTAGGCTTTGCAAATCAGAGTCATCTGAGAATGCACGGCAACTGGGAACGAGACGACTCGCTCTTATCTCTTATTGCGCGCCATTTTGTTGCTGCTATTGTGAGTTATCTCGACATGCATTAATATACATTTTGTCAGGGGTTGCATAAATTCAATCAAGCTGTCCCTGCTTAACCTATTCGCTCCAAAGTCTCTGCAGAAGGAAAAACATAAATAAATTTCTCAACATTTTCAAGATTTTGAAAATGTTACTCTCAACCTACTTAGATTTCATCAGATATAATTTAAATTTCGCATGTTTTCGAAATTTTTGAAGAAGCTCCGGCTGTATCGTGCGAAGGATATGTAAATATGAGTGCCGTGCGTGTATAAATGCGCGGGCGCAGGAAGCTATAAAGACGTCACGTGTCATCGTATTGCTCTGATGCTATCGCCTCGTCAATCTCAGCTCTTCTAGATCTCACACGGTGCAGCAGACCTATGGCTTTAAATATAATAATACAAATAACGAAGATTTCTTCGAAAAATAGAAAATAGGAGCTAATAACTACGTATCTTCTTGTTCCTACAGAACAAAATTAAATTCAGCGTAGACTTGAGTTACCGATTCGCGTGTGAAGTTGCTTCGGCTTTTGTTTATCTAAGAAGGAGCTCGTATCTGAAGTATTAATGAAATGATTGGCCCGTGTAATATCAATACATCGTGTCGTATATTATTGAACGTCAAGATTAGCATATAAATGTGTGGCGCGAGCGCATTCTATATAGCCGTTTAAAACAGCCTGAATTTAGTAGAAGTGCTATAGAGTCACCTGCGGAGCTTGATTACTTAAAAGTAAAAATAACATATTTGGGTCGTGAAGTAGTATCATATACACTCGCAATTATGACACTTAGAAATAAAAATGGCTGTATTGTTAGAAAACGCCTTAAACCCATATAATAAGTATAATAAGATCCATTTTCTGTACCTGAGAGAGCCCCGCTGTGGACGTTGGATTTACGATCGAACTATTACACCGCACGATTTATACCTTGAGGTTACGCGCCATATTTACAATATTTAACTGAACGCCATGAATGTGTCAATTGATAAAAGAGCTGTCTAAACAATATGCAAACATCGACGGCAGTGTGATGTAGTATGTGCGAGTAGTATCGTATGTCGTGTGGCCCTAAGGCTCGGAGGAAACCTGCTGCGAGGTCGGATAGAGACACAATTAAAGTGTCACGGGAATCTCCTGCCCACGGGGCACTTGACACGGCGCGGCCTATTCATTCATTATTTATTTCTCCATAGGAAGCCGGACAACGTATTTGTTAGGCCTCAACGAATTGTCTTGTATCTTCGTCTTTATTTACTCACCATAGAATACATATAAAGGCTCAGGTAATAAGCCTCATCGGCTATCAGATTTTTTGTCTTTATCACCTGCATGTCTGACAAAGCGTTCATTACATAATTGGTATAGTATACGAATGAAACTGTGTTACAAAAACATAACTCAATAGCTTCTTTATAAAGCTTTTCTTATATATTAAATTATAAAATATATCTTACTATGTATACGATTTATGTTGAGCTATAATTTGTTTCTTTAAATACCAAACAGCAGTAACCGAGTAAGGGCCAATTAATAATTCGTATCAAAAACATGGCATAACCGAAATGTATCACAAAAATTCCAAGAGAAGAAAATAATTATGAATCTCTCCGGCCGCTGACATCTTTACAGCGGCGCACACGCGTAATTTATTAACGATAATTTAGAATTATTTGACTCTTTACACGATACAAACCATTTAAAATTTCATTATGGAACCAATAAATAATAAATAGTGCTTTGGGTGGAAATAATATTAGATACTTTCGGAATGAACTACTAAGTCAATAATTGCTATCTTTCTTTGGAGAAGTTATTTAATAGTAGAAATAGTTAACTTTTTTATAGAATCAATTTAAATAAACTAGAAAATTTCGTAAAATAATCCAAATTTTAAGTGTAATTTAATCAAATTCCATTAATTTGATCTTAAGATGAAGATTGTAGAGAAGAATGCTGAGCCGTCAGAGAATGCTCACTTCATGAGACTATTGTGCCGCGCTGCGTGGGCGCAGATCATCACAAAATACGGGAGATATGCTATAACGACCATATTCGAAATGTTGTAGCAAAAGTATCCGATTGAAGACGATTGTATACAATGGGAGCTGCCCGCTCTCAGGTCGCACTCCTAATAGCAATGCTGCTTCAGCATTAAATTCGGAAACTCAATAGAGATATTTCGAAGTGACGTAATCCCGATGTGGCCTAACGCTAATATATTACTTCAATTTTGTCCTACAAGGCTTCAATTTGCCGTTATGAGGATAATGCTTAAATTGGTCATACAAAGAGTGAAGGGTTGTGCAATGAGCAATCGACTCGCCAGAACATTCAAGAATTACGATAAATCAATGTTGCGACTTGATCCTTGCGCGAGGACCGAGCTGCACCAATCCGGACCTAAGAGATTGACTTGTTTCTTCAATTTCAAGTTTAGAATTGTAGTAAAGACTACCTGAGTACAAGCAATGAAGTAGTACAACTGCTATAAAATATGTGTTTCCAATTTAAAATGCGATTTTACCGTGTTTGGGCGTGCTTAGAATTAATTCGATGCTAGAAATACGTTTCCCTGCAAATAATCGGAGATTTAGTAAGCCCGTTCACATGTCGAGTGACGCCCGGGGCCGACATCTATCATATCGCAGACATAAATACCATCTGACAGTGTTGCGATATAATTGGCTCGGTTTATTCACCAAATTGCCGCATTCAATCACCGCCTGCCTCACGACACACAACTTGTACATAATAAATTCACCTATTAGGCTCAATAAAATTGTAATTAAAACGAAAACCGTTCTACATTCCTTGGAAGCTCGCATTAATCTCGTCGACGTTATAAAAATAGACCGGCGATAATAAATAATGGAGCAATGCGATTTAAATCATTTTGTACCGAGCGAGCGCCTCAGGGAAATTACGAGCGATGTCATTACAGTAGAGTCAACAGGTGCGAGTGGCAAGCGCAGTGGCGGCCCCTGGGGGAACCACCTGTTAGCGCCCTCTCGCTTCGGCCGCGCCTGCGCAGCCTGCAGGCTACTCCGTAATCACCTCACGCCTACTCGTATACGCAAATAGTGGATCTTCCCACAAGATTAGTTATCCACTGCCCGTTCCTCTTTATTGGACTGTTTTAATGTTCCTTTTTACAACGTAATGTAGTGCATCTTTCCCACAGTAAGGCCGGGGGCACGGGCCCCGAGGTATGGAGGCGTCGCAGGACTTTATTAAAGCCATTAGGGTGGTAATGAACGATGTCCCGCCGGCGACACTTTATGAAGACGTTGTTCACCCTAATGAGCTAATAAAATTGTTCGTGGGAAGTCTGCAGCTCGTGTGATGCTCATTACGATGCTACTCGCTTTTACTGACTGCCTGGACGGTGTACGAAATTAACCCTCGAATATTATACTTTGTATAGTATAGTTGCTCGACTTCTATTAAGACAAGTGAATAGCAGCATTTAAACAAGCTGCTACTGAACTGAGAGGACTTGTGAATACTTAATAACACACAAAAGGTCGGAAAAGAAAAAAATTGCAACTCTGGCGTTTGTTGAGCAGATACCGTCTGTTATACCCCAATTTCCGACAATCTGATATTTTAGGAGCTAGCATAATCTTACTCATTACTATTTCCGAGGAAAAATCGTAGACGCTATAAATAAATCTTCTTATATTACGTGGTTCTCAAATAATCTTAGAATTAATGGATGTTCAATTTACAAATGCTCCAACTACAATAAAAAACATATCGATAACTTATCAATGATTGATGGTAGGTAGGCTGTATCTGAGCCTGCATCTAATGAGCTTCCTGCTCATATGTCAATCAAGGAATAAGAAAAATATAATAACAACTCAACTAGCATTGACTTTTGTAATAATGGTAGCTCTTATAATTTACATAGGTTAACGTATATATGTATAATATTTTCTCTAACAAACCCAGCTTTGAACGTGACGCATATATTGGGAGATGAGTTTTGCGACTCCAAACTGGTTATTGAGTGTTATTAAGATGAGTTACTGATAATGATGTTGAATGTTATAATAGAATCACGACAAACGCCCTGCCACCACGGAAGAGTACTCAAACTACAAATAAAAACAAATAAATAACTTTATGGACTCAGTGGTTTGGTTTGCGTTCGTATTTACGAAGAAGAGTATTCATTTTTCTCGGTACAATTGCATAATGGTCTTGTTTGCAATTGTCCGACTTTGTGATTATGATTAATTTGGGTGTTTGAAGCTACTCAAGAGTTTCGTCACAGAATTAACCGCCGATCTCGTAGAGCGGATAATAGCATAACCACTGGGTAGACGAGACGTTTGCGCAAATCACAGTCCGACAAACATATTTAATGTTGTTACGAGTACGTGCATACATTCATCTGATATTATAGTTAGCAGTAAGGATGCTGTGTATTTCAGTAACGACCAATGGCTTTTTTTGCAAAAAATGTTGACATGCCTGTTTGTAAATAGAGCTTATGTGAAAATGCCAATTTATTTCTCACAAGCAGAAATAACTGTACACAAGTCGAGGGCAGACAAAAATTAAAACGTTTTTCATCATCTGGGTACTGAATACTAACAAGCTAATCTCCTGAGATGAGCAGATAGTGAGAGCACGTCGCTAAATTTTACAGTTTACAAGAAACACAATTTGACAATTCGAGACATATGGAGGAACTAAGATCGACTGAGTAACATTGACAAGATTAACCAGAAGAGGCTCTATTATATTGCATACGTAGACGTCAACAAATACAACTTATAGAAGATGTACAAAAAGAGCAAATCCTCGAGCCTAACAAAGAAACGCTTTTCCTGGATTCACGACCTTACAACAGTGTTTTAGTATTCAGGTAGTCTCCACATTGCTCTCACGAGTCACAACTGATGCATAAGTAATTCGTTTTAATCTCTCAAATCTCAATCTGTTGGCAGAAAGTCTACAAACAACATTATTCAAAGTATAGCGGATGAGTAATTCTCGCAATTAAAAAATAATATAAACCACCGCAGCGGTATTTGTGAAGACAGGAAGTCTTTGACCCCGAATAATGTATAATTTAATAGTTATAATGGGCGTAAGAATGGGATTAGAGCAAGTTTGGAGGTAGCGCCGCGGGCCTCCATTAGCGCGCATGACTTGCCTCTTGATGGGAAACAATGAAATTATCATCGAGATACTGCGCTTAATTGATTAATGCAGTGTTTAGGAATGTTCCTACTGAATTTACAGTTTTTATGCACTCACAGTGTCTACGTAATTTAATGTCGGTCTAGCTAGTCGGATCACAAAAAGCGATTCATTTAACGCTTTGCATCGCCTTAATTCGACAGTTAACCGGAACGACGCTCGCTTGCTACTAGACGCATTAAGCTAAGAAAATATATTTTTTATCAATAATTCCTTTAATTTCCTATAGATTTTCTTTACATACAGAATGCATTTTTGCGGCTCCTTCACTTAAATTTGACGCGGATGAAGCAGCCATACATGTCCTTAGGACACGGCGGCTGTGATGTGACGTGTAAGAAGTTCCCAGGAAGCGATCTCGTTCAAATTAACCCATTAACATTAATTAAGCGAGTCGGGCAGGTCTTTGACCCCGGTGAATATGCGAATTACTCTACAACTCACGCTTATGTTGTTTAATGTTAAGAAATGCACCAGACGAACCGTTATCTTCGAGGTAGCTCGCTAATTATTTACTTGGATTTATAGATACTGTCACCTGTCATGTGCGGTCGCATTTAAGAAGCAATATGCTTCCACACGATCATTTCTTTAAGTGTTACAATTCTAACACTTAAAGAGCTTTGAGCTGGCCTTTTATTGAGAAAGCCATTATTATTTAAACTATTAAAACATAAAAGTAATTCAAATAGCTGTGGATTGCAAGTGTGAGCAATAAAGATAATTTTACGAATTCGGATGTGATCGATAGCGCTCAGGACGCGTACAATTTAATTGTGTAATGTAATTAAAAGTGCCCCCCCGAGTGGTGAGTGAAGCGATCACATTCCTGCTGCGGCGGTCAGTGGCGGGAAATCCGTGTAATTACTGATTACTGCCTCCTTTGTTGTTTGCCGACAATGTGCATCCACAGTGCGCTGTGAAATACGCAATTTGCAATAAAACCCTACGCAGAATATGGATATTTTCCATTGTTGACCAATTTCTAGAGCCGTGTAAGGTGAAATGTAATCTTTTGTTTTAGATGTTACACGCTACGCTTATGTTCGAACAAGGGGCGTGTCACTGATCAAACACTAAATTGGATGTCGAAACCCAACACTCGGCTACTGAGTTGTGTGGCAAACCTACGCCGAAGGGCCACCGCGGAGGGTCTTGGCGCGACCAATCGTCACTTCGGCTAACTATTCGTCACGCGCTTTTTGCTCCTAATCTAATTTGTTCTCTACGAGCGTGACAAGCAACACGACGCGTCACGCCACGGCTACCGGTGACATGACAAAATGCTCTAACAACTACAGTAAAGATATATTATGTATTAACTAGGAAAATGAGATACATATGTATGGCTAGTCAAATAATATCACAAGAAGGTAAGCGACCGTCTGTTTGTTCGAGCGTCTGTTTAAATCATAAGAACTTGAAGGGACTTCGTTTGAGGGAAACCACTCTTTCAACTAAAAGTAAAACATAATGGTTAAGAAAGCCTTAGGAACCTAAGCATACGGGTTGCGAAAAACATAGAAAACTAGAAAGGAAAAGGAGGAAAGCTACTCACGAGTCCAGTACTATGCAATGCCTCAGGTGGGCGGCTGTCGAAAGCGGAGCTTTTTATCACCGCCTCTAATAGCTCCTTGATTGATTTAATTTTGATTTCAATGGCTTTAATTTAATTTTAATATTTCATTCATAAAATTTATAACTCATATTTTAATTTTATTATGCAAGCAGTTCTAAACATAATTAGGGTCTTCGAATCAAAGTTTCTCAATAATGGAGTGAAAGTTTTGTAAATACCTCATAAGAACAGGAAAATGTATGTGTGGCAGGAATCGAATTCGTAACCTTATAATGGTGCATAGTAAGACTCTTGCAGTGTGCGTTGCAGTCTGAGGTCAAATTCTACGCATTTGTTAGGGTTTGCAGAAATACCGACATACACTTTCCAGTTCACTCCTACGTATTTCCTTAAGATTATTATCAGAGTAAATTTAAGTTGACTATAACATAATGTAAATCTGGACTTACGTTGACATTATTACGAAGTCACAAAATGTTGTAAGAATACTAATTTTACGCTATGTTTTCTTTTATTGTGTTTAAACTTTATTTTCGAGACGAACGACATAAAACTTCGGCAGTGTTTTCGTAAACAGACTATTAATTCTCCCTTCTTAAAAATCTTTGCTCCGACATCCTGATGACTGCTGGCTTTTTCTAATACCATTCTATACAATATACTCGTAATAAGTTATATTAAACTAAATGTTCAATTCAGTATTATTATGACATACATTAGAAGGCACGTAATATTTTATTACAATATTTCCATTAAATTAATGATAAAATTACAATAATGGAGATTGAGCATAATATTCAATAACTCCGGAAAATGCTTTGATATACTCGTAGAAATAACATCCGCCAATGTCATCGGTCTAATGATGTAATCTAAAGGCCGCAATGATTTTCTTTTGTACATTTGCGTGATTCATTAGCAATGAGACGACTAGCGCCTTTCGGTGTAGCTAAAACAACAATAATTTAAAGCTATTATCAGTATTAGACCCACAATCCGTTATCGGTAAGCCAGGCATTAAATACTGTAGAAGTCATGATCTGCCCATCCGTGTTGTGTATCACTGCCGCCTCCCGCGCCAACGTGGCCCTCGCTGCACTATACATTGCGCATTCACACCGGACTATTGTACATCTTCTGCGAAAAGTAGCAATGCACCTTTAGCGCAGTGATATTGTATTTGGAGTTTAATGAAGTGGGAGGATTTATAAACGGGGCAGCTCGCACTACAGGTGCCGCGGTATAAATGTTTCACGCGCCGGTGATTTAGGGGCGTCGCCGGCACTGAGCAATGGCTGCATATTCAGTTGCAGCATCAGAGTGCCTTGTACCGACTCTGTAGATGCAGTGTTATCGCTGAGATATAGACGCATGTTTATCGAGGGCTTGCATCGCACCAAGGCCCGGCTTCTTTTCAATTATTCTTAGATATTATTATATTGCGCTGGCAATGAGACTTGTCTGTGACTCGTGTGCTCATTATGACTCAGCCAAGTCGATAAAACAATATTTTCTCAGTGTTTTATAAATCGCCCTGTAAATTCCGAGGGAATATAAAGTGAGTAAAAGCCGCAACCGCAAGTTGAAACTGCTTTGGTAATTACGTATGAGCAGCGACCGCAACTCATCTGGCTACACGCCCCGACGCCGCTTGCGGTGACATTACCACTGTTTAACTTAATACACCATTTAACGTTAAGTGGCTTTACGAGAGGTCATTTCGGCCATTTTGCTACGATATCATTACTATTTTAGACCATTCCAAACATTCAGTTTGCGTTCGAACTCCTTTTACCTTTCACTACAGTTATTTGAAAAATACACTATACCTAGCATACTTTTCCAATTGTTCGGGACCAATGTGTTGAATTGTCTCGATACGTAAGAGTCGTATCAAATCGAGAACGCGGTGTATTCTTTTACATTCTATTGAACCTGTCGAGTGCGACATTTATGAGCTGTTGCTGTCCTTAGGAATCTGGGAAGCATTTCTATTGCGATAACGGCTGGTGGTTTTGGGCAATTTGGCAAGACTTGTGTGTGTGAATGTGTGCATCTTGGCTACAGACATTCACAAGAGCTCGGGAAAATTCAAGAAGTAAGGAACGAACTACGAACGGAGCCCGCCATATAATACTTTAAAGTTAAAGCTCATTCTTATTTGTCCAGTTAAAGAAAACAGCTATAAAATAGCAAATAATTTGTTTAGTTAACCGGTGAGAATTGTCACAAGAGCTTTAGTAAACATGCGCCGGCGCAAGTACTCGATAATTTATTGCGTTTGCCCAAGAGTGACAACCACGGTCTATATACATTTCGAACTAATTGTATGTAAGTGTATCACTTGTGAGCCAAACATCTCATTACTTAAAAGCCAGGGACGGCTGCGACCAAGATTAATAAGTTTCTTAACAGCGAGAAGATAAAAAAATCCTTTAAACTTTTTCCCTTAATGTTTATGAGTAGCGTAAAAATGTGCACTTTAGTTGAAATGTGCAGCGCTAGAAGCCGCTTCTTGTGACGATGTACAATGAATGAGGCGCGCAGTGAGCCCAACCCTGTCTCCGCGGCTCTTGCTTGTTTGCCCGCAGCGGTACACTGCTAGCGTTGCGTGTTACATTCCTGCTCGTTTGTTCCAGCCCCGCGATATAACACTTTGTGGGAACCGTTTAATGTTAATTAACGCGCACTCCTTGTGAGACTATTACATCATTTAAGATGTCTACCATATTCGTTGGATCGAAGACTCAGATTCATGTTTCGGTTAAATACGTAATACTTTGTAGCGCTAGGAATTGAGATCAGTTTTTGTATCTTTATGATGTACGTTTGTATCGTAAGGCTCGTCGCGAATGTGTCGCCGGATGTTGAAAAACCCTCAACCTCCGTTACGTTGGTATAATATCGAGCAGTTACATCATAAAATATAATTATATGTTACATGCTCTTAAGAGAAATCGATATTTTAAAAAAGGCTGCTTTAATTTTCTAATAAAAGAAAAACAATTATTTGAAACCAGCAAAAAGTGCGTCGAGTGTTTGAATTGTTTACTTACAATTCGTTTAGGGCAATTAAAAAAATTAAATATACAGTATATGGTAAATCAAAAACGTTTAAACAAAGTATGAAACATTGAATTGAATTTAAGCTCTAATATAATTTAAACTTACTGCTCAGTTTTAACTCAAATTGCAACTCAAGAATTCTAGTCTAACCTAGTCATAAATAATAAGATCAAAAAAGTTTACGCTGCAGCTCAAGAACTTTTTCTATTGAGCACATTATCGACAGCAATAAAAATAAATGTATCGATATTTAATGACCAGTTAGCATCGATCCTCGAGCGAGTCTGGCAAGTAAAAGTATCTGCCAGAATCCATAATATCATATTCTCGTCCGCAATGCAATAACGGAGAATACAATTAGTCTGGGCATCGGAACACAATCTGATTAGTCAATCGATCATGAGCGACGTATTTCCCAATAAATCCTTGTAAAAATATATATCGTTAAACAAAGGAGAGGTCACGGCGGCCGGCCGAAGCCTCGGATCTTAATTATAGATAGCGGATCATGACCACGGCCCTCGTACTCTGAGGTGCTTGTTTTGCTCGCCTAGACCTTAGAGAAAACTGCTTTTGTATGTCAAACGAATCAAATTAAAATCTGGCGGAGTGGGTAACTCGTAATCAACACAGTCAAATGAATATGATAACAGCTGGCAGCCAAAATTGTCTATAATATATTAAATGATGTCTGAAATGGAAATACAACAAGTTAATTATGTAGAAATATGCTAGATTTATTCCTGTAATAACGACCGTCTAATGAGAACAATTTCTAAGAACGAAGTAATTTCGTGTGTTTGTACGTGCGACCGCATTAATTGCCCGACATGAATTTCATTACTTGCTCCATAAAACTAGTCGTTAGTGCCGTTAACTTGTAACTATTAAACCATTTAACTTTTTTAGACTACTTTTGTAATACTATAAATTTTAATTAGTCTAACTTAAAGAAAAGTAGCATGTTTTTGGAACAATCCCGTGCAATGTGCGTACTTTTCCAATTAAAATATTATGACATCGCCGGAGTGGCCATATTCTACGGCTGCTAAGTTATGGGAAGCCGCTGAGCAAGTGTTTATGACGCCATTAACTGACTATTCCATTTTATCACCGCCATTAATACGAATTGAGATCATTACAATTATGTAGCAACACTCACAAATCGGCTACGACAACTTGCGTGGCTAATTAACCGGGCTCAAAAGCAGCTGTTCCAACTTCATACCGAAATTAGCCTTAGGATTTTAGTTGTCTTAATATGGTGGTGATAGAAAGTTTTACGATTAACATCATTTATTACAAGTTCCCACAACCCGAGATATAATAGAACGGGAATGAACCAAAAAATATATTATTTATTTAGATGAATTGACTCGACTTGCCAGCTCACGTGCCACAACATTGTGACAGCGTCTGATGTTTTGTGAATGATCGAATTTGTTCCTCAACGATCTTGAACTACCACCTGCTTATACTGAGAGTTTTGGACAGACTAAAAATTAAATCATAATTGAAAATATATTACGACAATGAAAAAACAACGATTTTTAATACAATCGCATTCTTCTAAAAGTAAAGCTTCACTTTGCTCATTCACCATACACCGTATCGGCCTGTGCCTGCGCACGATTCCAGCAACAATAGTCTCAGCAGAACGGATTCCTTCAAAACAGAAAACATTTACATTTTTCAAATAAAATTGTTACTAAGCAGTTACAGTAACAATTCACGATGCGCTTTGCTAGTGGTCTTTACTATTACAGACTTCTTCTTTGTTCTTAAAATAATGATCGCTTATCTAGCGGGAGTCAACTAAGAGCCAAGTTTACGTATCGTAGTGTCGGCCCACGAGAGATCTGTCAAAACAATATGTGTTTGTCTGTCAGGCAGGACTCGGACCATTAAATACAATGACTTGCTGCGCCCGCGCACAACATTTTTTACGATTGCACTTAAATCGTGTCTCTATTCAAATGATTTGTTTCGTTGTAAAACAGCTCTCGATATTGTTATCCCCTTATCACGATAAAGAGTTATTTAATTAAATACTGTATTTAATCGTCCAGTACCCAAAGTGGTGAGATGTTATATTAGGTTAGGTTGGTAATGGTTTAGCTGTAATACTAGAATGAGTTTAATAGTTTGTGTCGACTTTTCTTAACAAATCGCCCCAAACAAGCCGACATTGAAAGGGACAAATGGTTTAACAAAGCTAACATCAATTGAAGACGATCCAATAAAATATGTTAATGGGTGTTAGTGAAACAAGAGCGATCGAAAAACGGATGATAAATCGAAACGGACACACATTAAAAGCTCACATTACACGCTAATGCTAACTCTCCCTGGGAGGTGACTTGTGACCTCCGCCGTGGGAACCTGGGGGTGGGAGGTCATCGGAACAATATGGTTTCGCGTCCAGAGGCCGTAAAAACCAGGCAATTCGGTGCATTGCACGCGTCGAAGCACCAGCTGAGTTAACGTTGCGGTTACATACATTTAAATCACATCGAAATTAAACAAATAAAAACGCACGTACTTGCAATATGTTTCGATATAGACGTCAAAAGTAAAGTAAAGAAAATAAATGAATTTGATGTCCCTAAAGCTTACATTTAGTGCCAGTTTAAAAACAAAACAACAGCGTATTGAATGAGAAGCCACTTCTTTAATCGCCAAGTTGTTTCAATTTACAAAATGCTTAAATCTAAAGCTGACTTTTCTTGACTTTTTTAAGTAATCAATCTTTTTAAGAGGAATAATAAAAATAAATTAAAATATGGCGCAATAGGAGCAGTCAAAATGGGAAATCAACACGAATACATTAATTATAAGTATCAACAATTTGAGTCCAACGAGCCATCAAAAGCACTCTTTCAGAAGTAAGTAAGTATTTTTTAGATCACCGAATCGGTAAATAGATGAAACCTGCTTACTGGCGAGTGAAACCGCAGCCCAGTGCACAATAAACGGTAGATATATCGTGAGTAATAGCATATAATACAGATTAAACAATGAAATGCCACGTAATAACTAGTTGCCTCCATCTCAGCGCCGTCGCTCGCAAGACTTCTCTAAGTACGCGCCGACACTCGCGAGCAAAGGGTTCCCTATGTTATACAGTTTTTGATAGTAAAACCCCGCAACATTTGGATCTAAATAAAGAAACCCAGCTTAAGCCATCGTATCGTCGACACAATATATGTTTTAAAAAAAATTCTTGAACAGAAAATGTTAATTATGTTTGTCCATTTGTTTTTTCATTGTTCATATATCCATTGAAAAAACTTAGTGAAGCTTACGTCGCGGATCCCTAAAAGTTATTCGGCTCGGTCGATCATCGAGCTTCACGGCGAAGCCTGCTATTAGGTAATTAAATGAGAACGAATCCATCGCTCAGCTTCGCTCTCTAATACACCCTCGCACGATCAAGTAAGCCTTCACCAGACACGCAGCTCAATTTAGGCTAGGACAGCAGTGAAACATATTATTTTTTGCTACTTGCAAAAGTATCGCGAGAATCTTGTTGTGTGGGTACTTCATGCAAGAGTGCGGGCAGAAACTGTAGACATCATTATCTCCTCCATCTGTATTGGCCTGTATTAATAATACATAGCAAGTTCGAGTCCCGGCGGTGCGTTTGCACCCGCGATGAATTATTTATATTATTGATAGCTGCGCCAATAAACATTGTATTCAAATGTAGTTCTAATCCGCTGCCGATAGATAGCGCCTGTCGATCGCCGATACCATTTCATTGTAGCGCTTTTGACAGTCGCTGCAGATGCACCTCCCTTTCTAAGTCGCACGACCACTACTTGTGGATTAGTTGTCCTCAGAAAAACTTGGACCACTGTTCACACAATATTATGTATTCCATACGAACGTAGAATGTGATTTGTGATAAATGTAATCTACAATTAATTATTTTTATAGACTAGAAATCCTTGTACTGTTTCCTGACACTTGTGCAGCTAGCTCGATAGATGTAGAATAGAAATAACATTTTCGTACAAACCAAATTGAAAAAGTACACAGAAGTTTCTCGTAAAGAATAGCCGAACCTTAAATAACTGCCAAGTGATCGGCGATGGCGTGCTCGTCTGCAATTATTAGTTAATAATTACGATTGTAATATTACTGAGCTGCGCCCGCGCACTGCATGACATGATTTATGGAATTGTATTGACGGCAGCCACGGCGACTTTGGAATTGTTTAAATTAATTGACTTATTTTTATGTGAAATTATTATTAAGACAAGTTGGTATGGCATTTGTAGGCACAGTACGAAGTAGAGATTATTGAGCAAATTTGCATGTCTGTCATTAGGTCGGAAAAATGGATTTCAGTGCTAAGATTTTAAACTTAGAATGCATTCATAATAATAAATTAATAAGCATATCCAAGGAGAGTGTGTTTGTCTGGATTTACGTGTGTCGCCGTCCAAGAGTTCGACGGTGTTAGAATCCTCTCTCTCGTAAAACTCTTCACGAAAAAAATAAGAATGCGATTGACAGTTGTGGCCTTTTATTTGCTTGCGTCATAGTAAAAAAATTGTCTTAAATTTGACCACATTACAGCAGGAAATCCGCTAGATTATATATATGTAAGCGAGCTGATTTTGGTCACATCCGTGCGAAAATGAATCACAATTTAACGAATTCCTGCTATTGAAGGAAATACTTATGACGTCACTTGTAACTTCACCAACAGGTAGGCCTTCACATAGCACAATCGGAATATGAAAAGTTGTTAAGACGAGTCATCCATAATTTAATTAACAACTAGATGGGGGGCGATTCGCATTTGCCACAAATAAATTAATCAGCGCGGACACATTCCGGTCGTGACTCACAGATTATAATCTGGTATTTTTGTATTAATTAAAACTCCATCATTCGAAGTACGACTTCTCTTTGTAAATGTTCCACTCTAGCCGTCCGCTCAGCCTGCTGTGCTATGTAGCTGTATCTGCGTTTTTTGTTTTATTTAATCCGCTTTCGTGTTATAGAATTCATGATGGATGTCCGCCAGCTTCCCACACAATGCAGCTGGATTACCCGCTTTTTATCTAAGTGAGTAAAAGTGTGATCCTAACCAAAGGATTAGAGCTCCAACGTGTCAAAAGAAGACATTGGATAACTCAGGTCATTAAACTTATTAATATAAAGGCAGATCAAATGAATGGTGAATAATATTGATTCAGTTAAACGATATTGAAAATCGTATACAGACAGAAATATTAAAACGACTGTGTCTGTCAGCTTGATTGGCGTGTCTGCGTACAACAGGCGGAAGACAAAAACAAACATGCGAACAAAAACGTTTAGCAGGATTAGCAGTGGATGGCTTTGCGCAAAGTCTTCCACGAGATTGATTTTGTACACAGGCATTATACGTTTACACACAACAATTTATTACTTAATTACTTAACCGTTTTATTGCGTACATATGTCTCATATACCAATTTCATTTTATATAAATTTGCCGAATGCGTCTATTATTGTTGGTAATAGAACACGCGTATAGACATTATGTATTTGCAGATGATTGTAGTAATGACATGTTGTGTGTTTGAACCGAGAACACTTGAAAAGACTAGAAAGCTAATGCACACATCATTTAGATCATATCACCTAAAAGCGGCTTCATTACCCGAACGTAAAGTAAAAGCTCCACATCATTCGGTGTGAAACGGTTCAAGTAATGTGTATATTTGCCTTATGTAGCGTTAGCTGCGGTTATTAATATTTTACCGGCGGATTCCAGCTACATATTAATATTGCATAATTGTTTGCATCATGCCGATAACGTAACAGTTTGTTATGGACAAAATAGATAAAAACTTGACTCGGGCCATTTCAACTAGTTTATTAAATATCTTTTATGAGACGTTTATATTTCATTCCTGTTAAGTGATACTGGGAAGTACTGATTAAGAGTCGACAGCTCAGAGGTCGTGTCTTTAAATCGCGGCTGTGAACAGTCGGCTATTTTTGTCTGAATAGAATTAACAGACAGCAAGTCAAAGGAACGCCTATGAATGCAAAGGATACATGAAATAGAATTCTGCAAAATATTTGATCTGATGTAATATTTTGCCCGAGTCCGTGCTAGGTAAGAGGATAATCGTCTAATTTTGCTCGGAGTAGTGGAACATTAGCGCTGGATTTACTGCGTCGTAAAGTGTGTTGGTGTAATTGGCGCACCAAACAAGGAGAGCTCTCTCTGCTGTCCGTGTACGTGCTTGGCTGGCTGCTGCCACATTCAAATCGGTCCAGATAATCTTCAGCGAAATATTAAGAAATAAATGCAAATATATACCAGCTATAACGACATCACAACACATGCCGTATAATATAATATAAAATATACTTTCTAATGATTTCAAAGCTCTAATGCCAAAATGGATATTTTAAATTTTTAAAACTTATGCAAGTAAATAGTTATTTTAACATTGAATATTGCGAGAAAAGAAAGTACAGTACGATTTAAGTGCCAATACTATATTTCGTACAAGTTTACGGCGAGCGAAACAAGGGGCAGTTTAGTTCAATTAAAATACGAGTTGTCCGAGCACGGTGTGAAATCTTAAATGATTTATTTGCATAGACGCGGTAAACTAATAAAATGGATGATGGAGGAAGACATAAAGTTAGCTCGAGTGGCAGCCGTGAAGTGATGGGTCATACTTGTGGATATATATTTCCTCAATGGGTGCAGCAGGCTCTGTTTGCACCATACTGCTACGGACCGGACGCCGTAAACGTTATGAAATTGTAAAAATCAGGTTGCATTGATTCAACATCACACATCGTTCACATTCACGTGAACAGCGACTGTGCGTTGGAATAATTGTTTTTGAATGTTGCAGTAGCTTATCTTTGGGAGCCAATTAGCCGAGGGGCAGATTTGTGGGTCAGCTGGGGCGCGGGGCCGTGCGTGCTCTAACGAGACACGAATATTGTAATGCACTCACCTCGAGCCTCCTCCATCTACATACTAGACCTGCAACAGGACATTTATTTACAATTATATTTAGAGTCAGTTATAGTATAACAACCTTTTGGGAACCCTCGATAGATGGTCTCGTCTAGGTCTCGCCATTCTTCTCTGTTTGCAGCAGCGAATGTCGTCCTCCGATTGTGCAAGTGGTCTCCCTGCATCCTCTTACCTTGAGCATTTTGCCACATCGTGATGTCAAAAATGGTTTACATTAAGTGTAGTTTTAATCGTAGTTGGGTCATGATAACAGTAGCGTGAAGCAGGAAAATCGCGTGGCCATGTATCATGTCAGAGGATAGTTTTTCTTCCCAAACTTCTCAAGCTGAGAGCTGCAGGCGTCCCTCGAGGAAGTCATGCACTTTCACCGGCTAATATTCACGTCATGACCTACGCACGCCTATTCTGGTTCAGTGCCCATAGGCGAAGCCCTCAGCCCGCGCAACTTTGTTAATTGCATGAAAACATTGTGCATGACCTGCTCCGAAAAAGGTTTTTAAAAGAACAGAGAAATAGAAAAGATGTGTTTCCTATTCCAGTAGCAGTTATTCTAAGCTTTTATGAGCCTCATGTAATGCATATAATCTTGCCCGAATTGTTGCAAATTGAACAGGTTTCTATATACTCTTCTTTCATTATTATCAGCCATTAGTTCTGTTAAATGCATATTTTAATGAAGTGATCTAAAAGCTCGTGAAATGTCAGGAATATGACCGAAGGATCGTATTTTGTGCAAGGCGATCACAATCTTTCAGTTCAGTTAGAAGTATTTAAAATAATATACCTACGGGTAAAGAAGGAAGGATAATAATTATTATGGCCAGACTAGATCTATTTTAATATTAAAAGCATTTATTTATCGAGCAATAAAGTGCTATCTTTATATCGAAATACTGGACTAATTGCCCGCTGCAACCACACCACGAGTGGAGTGTCAGTTGTTAAGTCTGGACACTGGACAGCAGAACTCCAAAGAGGGCACTGTAAGTACCGCTATAGGTGCGCCAAAGCTTTAACGTTTGCACAAACCAACTAATGAACCGTTAAGGCCATTTACATTTCTTTAGCTGCATAAATCCAGCATTGTGAACAGAAGAGACGCTGTTTAATTTGTCCTAATGTGACAGAAAGTCTATGTCCAGTGACAGGCGAGCGCGTCGCACTAATGAGACTCTTGTACTCGTGACGTCACGCGACACGCGCATCATTACACGCTGCCTGCGCACGACTTTGCCCAAACCTTGCGCTTACATGCGCCGCCCTTCATTAGCACCGATGTCCACTGAAGTGCACTCTCGCAACAGGTATCGCATTCAGTCAATCAATTGTCACCGTGCTCCTGATACCAAAACCATTTTGTCGTGTACTCCGAGTAGCGGCAGAAAAATGTTGGTGTATAAAATAATTAGCTAATAAGTATCTTAATCTGCCGCTACGGTACTCTGAGGAATTAAAAATACTCATCCATCTGCTGTATTTGCTTTGTTTAATTAAGGCGCAATGAAGCTTTTGAGTCCTCGCAGCACAACTTAAAAGTGCTATCTAAATATCGAATGACAATCGATAACCGCAACAAAATAATTGATATATCGGCTGCCAGTTAGTGAATAGCCCTTCGCTTACAGTATAACTATATCATCGAGCTCGGCCCTCCATTGTCTCTTTTGTCCGGCGCAATTAGCAGCAACATAATTGATCTTAGATATGTATCGCGGACAAATTGAGCGCGAATTTAATCACTTTTAGCCAATCGGCGACGTCCTCCCGCCCGCGCAGAGCCAATCAGCAGGCCACGTCTTCCCGCGGAGCCTTCGCATTGGCGGCTACACACAATGCAACTGAAATGTGAAACGTTCGCGACCATTTTGCTTCGTTTCGGTAAATGCAAGTGATGCAGGCAAAAGTCGAGCACTCCATTGGTTCCCGAGCCATGAAGTTGCTGCTACTCAGTCCTCACCCCGTCATGGTGATTTCAATTCACATTCGCTTCGTTGTGGGTTTCAGTTTACAAACGTTCAGTTTACGTGGATTAAATCCAGACCCTAATCCAGGTGACGAAAGCCCTTATCAGTAAGTGTGGACCTAGATTATCTTTGGCATCCGAACGTTTCGATTTTTCAGATAAATTATTAGACAATTGATTTAACTAATGAATGCCACCCGCCGACACTATCTGTTAACCACGGGCAGTTATCTGTCCCATTAGTGCCCACCTGACGGACTGAAGGTGGGGCGGGGCCCGGGGGGGAATGACCACCCGGGTGACATAGTAATTGGTAGGTCAACGCGCGTGTTAACGGTGGAACGCTTTTTCGTATACAAACAGAAAGATAAAAATTTCAAATCCAATGACTGACCTTACGTAATCTAAACAGATTTTGGTTTATTTTGTGAGGAGCACAGAAATTGCAATCATGCTTGTCTAGCTGTGCTGTGTAGTAGACGCTGCCTTCATGGTTCGCTTGTTGTTAACGCCCGCGTCCGGTGGTCCAGTTTGATGAGTTTACATTTCTGTTAGTTGCTGTTGGAGATTTAGAACTTTTTTTCACTTAGTAATACGACTGGGTAATAATAATCTCTCCATAGATAACCACAGTTTTGCGGGCGACAAGCGCCGGCGGTCACACAACAAACAATTTGCTCAGTTCTAACAATACTTTTAATTTGTACCTCGGCTCAAAAAAGTAAACTCATCAGTATTATAGATTACTTCTGTAATAGTTCCTATTTCAATGGTCGTATCGCTAAAGGAAGTAGTGCAGCTGATATCCTCTCTTAGTTATCCTCTCGATAAGAGTCTTCGTGACAAAGAGACGAGCGTGAGGGCTGAAGGTGTAGGCGACACGTTTCAATTAGTTCCATCAGCCGCGCCTTATCGCCTATCGCCTCATCTAACAACGAACCAATTTGTCCTCTATTCGAGAACATTTTTCAATCTAATTATAAAGGTTGTCGACCTCTGCTGCTGAATGCCGAGTCATACAAAAACTCGATAAATACTCGATTCTCGCGAAACCACCTCTCCAACCCGATTATTTGAACACTAATGGTTTTATTACGGAAATATCGAATTAAATTTGTTTCTGTAATTGATAGGAGATTATCACCACATGAGAAGGTATAATTTTGTGTGTACTTCGCTTTATAATAACGCTACTAAAACTGAATTCGCTTTTCCCATAAATCTGCATAATTTTTTCTGGTCTTGTTCCATTCAAAATAATTTTACTTACGAATTATGCTTAAGAAATGCCTCCTTTGGATTTATTCACTTTCTGAGTTACCTAGTGGTTTTTGTAATACGGTGTCAAGATTTTTTAAATTCATTCTAAGACTGGCTTGAAGTTGGGGAACCAAGTGAAATGTCTCTAGTTATTTCTTATGACAAAAATTATTTATAGATGATGTCTTAAAATATATAAAAAAATGCTTTAATTAAATTATCAATCACATATCAATGCGTGCATCACATCACGAAGTGGCTGTTTAATTATAAGTATTGATAACGATAATCATGATCGGTCGTCGAGAAAAACACCGGCGCCATCACTTCCTCAGAGCACGGCACTGCGCATACTGCACTCCTGCGCTTTTTGTCCTAAGTAACCAGCCTTACTGACAATATGAGAAACCGATAAGAATAAAGAAGTTATTTGTTCTAGATGAAGGCCATCTACGCCTTTTAGAACATTTTCAAAAACAAACAACTTCGTCGCATATGATATGATCATGTCTTTCTAAAAATAAATAGCTCTGGAAAAGATGTCTTCCCCTTTTAAAAAAATATTAACGTTCTTTTCGCTTTGATTCGCAAAATGTTATGAATGGACTTTGCAACATAAGAATTTCAAAGTTCAAAAAAATCATCTGTAGCTTCATAACTTTATTAATTTAGTCTAAAGTAATTCAAAATAAATAAATTCAAATTCAACAGTTTGATATAACTTCAATCGTCGTCATTTAGTCAGCATTTGATCGTAAAAAAATAGAAATCCTTCTACGATCGCCCCATTCCCAGTCCGCAAGTGTTCCTTTCAATCAATTAATGAGTATATTATATTCACTAACGTAGGCTAAAGGCCGCCAACCGAACGGACATTACAATGTGGTCAATGCGCCCCCAATGTACGGGGGTATGGGGTTTGACCCCCAGCCCATCAGAATCGGTCATTGCGCCCTCGTTTCAATCCTCTATTCAAAACACAAGTGTTTGAACACTGGCTCAATTAACTAATTCGTTCCGACGCGTTTACTTCGCATTAATAGTAACAACCGTTCCGAGCTGTGTTTTGTTTTAATAACAGTAATTGCTCTGAGGAAGCTTTTATTCGTCGTTACTTTCACCGTAAACAAATTGTGTCGATCGTAGTGACTTTGTTATTCTAAATACTTCATTACCCTATTCATTACCCTGGAAACTCCCGTAGACAAACACTCGCTGTAACTCGAACAAGAGCTATAATTATTTCATTTGTCACGGGCTCAACTTAAATTAATTAGTTAATACGCCTTTCATTCACACATATTGTAATAGAAGTAGACGGTATTACTGAAGGACGAGAATTCTATGAAGCATCAGCAATAAAGGCTTGGTAAGATTGGTCTAGGTGAGATTGTGTACTACGCAGACTACTAAGTATTCGAAGTGGAATCGTTTTTAAAGGCGTGCGCACGACTTCGGTGTAATTGGGCCTCGACTAATTTTCTCTAGAGATGCTTGTTTGAGTTTGTTTCTGAACTGATACCAACTATATCAATCATTACAGATGTCTTTTTTGTTGCAGGAAGAACACGGCAGCATGTCTCGAGAATGAGGCGAGCGCACGACAACGCGACGAGCATTCAGCGTCAATCCCAGCACCTGCCACCTGTCAGCGACCGTATTGCGAAACTGCTTGTTCATTAATTTTATTATCATTTATTTATAAATATATCTATGTATACATAGGGTAAGTCAATAAAGAAGAATGGCCAAATATTTTGCAGAGCTAAAGTAGGATTTATAGCAAATGAGTTGTTCAGCGTTAAGTTGTTATCTCTGCGCATCTCTGCTACAACAGACTGGAGGATGTGGCTGTCTGATCCCTTATCGTCCCTACTTCTGCTTTACTTCGTATATTTAGTCACAATAGTGTTCCGGGTGGGCAATTTTAAGATAACTAAACATAAGTTGGATATTTAAAAGGTAGCTATCGTGCCGAAGTACCGCTAGCGAAGATCGCCTAGTCAGCCCTATATTTTACACAATCGCCGATCTCGCGGTGGCGATGTAAATCAGTGTATCGTGTGGATGTCGGGCCTGCAGCGGTAGATGTAGTGCGCAGCTCATGTACGCCGCGATACCGGGAGCAGAGGTCGCCCGTCGCCCGATATTCTATGTTTACCCACCAAAATCTAACTTGAGACATAATTTGTATAAAATAATCCAAACATTTGTCTGTAGTCCATAGCTCACTCTTATTGAGGCAGTTATGATGTTGAAGTTTACTGTCACTTGACAAACCTCGCGTAACCAAATATCGCGTGAGACATACATCGATGCCTACATGAAATCGTTAGTGTAGTTAGTGCTCTTAAAACAAGCAATGTAGCGTTTCGCAAGTTAGACGGTCTGTCCGTTTACCGTGTTAATTAAAACTCATGTAAGGTGCGCGGGCGGCGGGCAGTGGGCAGCGTGGGAACGCTCCAAATATTCGCAACTCGTTTTTTTTTATCCGCGACCGCGTGTCGCCTGCTCGACACTGGATGCCAATTTAAATAACTTTATGTGGTCGGAGACCAACATACTTCATCTGTTACTACTCAGCAGCGAGCCTAACCTTCACACACATTTATATATAACTAAAATGACAAAATCTAAATTGTTCTACCGATCCGATACCTTTTCATAATGTATTCTTCGAGATATAGATAACAAATATTTGTTATCTATCATTGCCATTAAATCGAATCTAGATAGATTGAAAAAAAGACAAAACTTATTAATTATTCATTTAAATTAAATTAAATTTCGTATTCAATATTCTTAGTAAGAATGCGGAGGCTCCTAACAGTGTGTTATATAACCATTTTCGGTAGAAATACGGCCTTTTTAGGTTGACCTACTAAAACCTATTTTATTTTTATGGAGAGCAGCATCTTCTTCATAACATGTATTTTATTTAACAGAAATGCCCTGTACGTACGTCATAGATCATAGTTTAACTGAAGGGCGTAGATGACAAATAGATTTAATCCAGACTATAACGATAAGATGCAGTTGATCACAACAGTTAGGAAAAGATATGGCTTATGTATTTGTGCTGAATGCTGATAACCAACAGACAGTGGAGGCCGATATCGCGAAGCTGTATTCAATCTACTGATAATTTGTCCATTTGTCGAATGCTAGGTTGCCGCTTGACCAGTTCCCTCCCGTACCTTGTAGAATTATTATTGAAAACTTAGGCGCAGAAGGCAAGAAGAAAAATAAGAATTGCTATAAATTACGTCACTAATTAGAAGCACTTTTGAGATATCTTGTGGTCATAATATTAAGCTTTTAACGAGTTGTTTTAATTGGCTCCTATTTGTCATGTGTTAATTACTCGCCATTCTGGCGAATGTCGCGATTCATCTGCGTAACTCGCTTATCAAATAATACTGCGTGCGTCTTTTTTCTCGTATACGAATTTTCAAATAAAAAAATAATGTACACAGTGATTTGTGTTTTCCGTTTGTCGACGAATTTTTCATTGTACTTTGTCCAATAAACTTTAGAGAACCCTCGACAGTAATCCTGAGAGGATTAACAAGATCGGGGCTAAATAAGAGCTGCAACGACGGATCTCTCTGAAACGCAGTCCTAGTGGAGCTCCAAAGAAAGAAATGTATTCCGTGACTAATATGTATGTATTTACGTTATGCATGCACAAACAAGATCGCGTTTCTGCTAATTAAAGTTATACGTTTTACACAATTGAATAAGAACGGTATTATAGTGAGGCGATGGCGGCGTTTAAGTCTTTAACATGCCAAGCCAACTTCCATCGAAAGCCTAGCTGTGGGTAAATGTAGTGATGTTGCAGACGAATATTGTTTTTAGTGTGATTGTTCTCTCGTCCTCGTTGTTAACTGTGCGTGCAACGGAAACTGCCCGCCAGCACTTACTATTAGATGTGGCCAGAAGCGATGTTATCAGCACTTTGAATGTTATCGCAACAGACGGGACTATTCAATACACTGCAATCACTGTAACATTTTCTAAATGCTGCAAAATAATTTCAGTGTATAAAACACTACTTTTAAATTATATATACATGGAAAAATTCGTTAACTTCTAATAATTTAAAAATACAAGGCATGTTTAATCTTGTCATAGACATATGTAGCTACACACGAGAAACGAACAGGCTAGTTTCGTCGAAAGCTTTGTCGCCACTCGTAAAATGATAATATATTTGAAAGCACAAAAAGCGTTTGAATGGTCGTCGGATGCGGCCCGCGAATACGAGCAAAAATGAGCACAATGCGACGCGGGCAAACACACAAACAGCTCTTTTTATATGAGCCGCGCACTTGCAGTTCGCTGTCATAAACATCGTGTTTTACAGTTCTTACTACTTTTGTGGGATCCACTTTATTTTGATTTATTAGCGGCCGCCGCCCCAAGTAATTATACTCGACAGACGCACACAGCCACAACCTGTATTTTGACAGGCTCATATTATAAGCATCGTTCTGTCTGTAAGTGATCCGAGTACCAGGTTCTCGATCGAATATACCTAAAGACAAACATTTGATCCATTTTCCCGGCTAAGTTTGTTTGTAAAAGGATGTTGGTCTTTAATGCGTCGATAATCGTTACATGGGTGAAAAATCGTAAGTCAGCTAAATAATTAATTTATTGCTCGCTCGTGTAATTAACATAGAGATAGAAGAAATAAATTATTAGTTTTGCATATGTCATATCATAATCCATATGGCCACCCCTATAACCGTTTTAAAACAACACGCGTTGCATTTGTCCTACAATTTATATTGGTTTTACTTTCACAAGTGTATTAATATTTACTAACGTATTTTTGGCAACATCGTACCAATCTCAGTACGCTGTATGCTATGAAAGCTGCTTCTACAGTCGACGACGATTAGCGATATTTATTAGACCTGACATATTTAGTGTTTCCAAACGCTTTGCCTTTTGTTTCCCAGATGTTTTTATTACACGTATATATATTAATATTGTCAAATAGTATTTTTATTTATTTTAATTCCGTAGAGCGGTAACAAATGATAAAAGGGAGACGACACAAATACCTTTAGGACTGAGTACTTAATAGGCGGCGGCCTTCTCGAGAAAATTGGCATCTTAAATATATTCCAATATAAATACATGATTAATGAGGCAGCAATTAAATCACCGTGGATTCAATATTGATGAGACAACAATAAGCGAGTCACGTTCCCGGGTTGGGGCATGGGGGAAGTGGGGCGAATGCAGGAATGTAGCGAAGAAGCGGCGCACTTCGTGATTAAAACAATTCCTGCAATAAGTCAACAATCAATGCACCGGTTTACAAAAAGCTTCGCCTCCACAGTGCAGCGTATCGAACAGGTTCGTCGTCTTTCTCAATACTCGCCGTTGCATTGTGTCAAACGCGAATGCATTTGGCACGCTCGCTCCGGCCAAGTTTAGATTTTGCTGTTCTCTATACCAGAAGCGTACATGACTCTATTATACCTTATAGTATAATATATTGCTTATATTTTTATTTTATTAGAGTTCGTGACTTAGGCTTAGGTCTAAGCTAAGCGCTCTCGCGGCTTAAATGAACGACTGTGCAGAATCTGTGCACTGTTAGTGTATCCCTGGTTCCTCTCGCATCCCGCTCTGGAACCAGTTGGTGGGCTGCCGAGGTGATGGCGGTGAGGGGAGGGGGCAGGCACCTGCGTCGCGAGGCCGACGACCTCACGCCGCGCCGTACGCTCGAACCCTTGATTATTGAGCTACCAAATCATACGCCACCCCCCATTTTGCATGGTAAGGCGCAATGCGCGACTGCGTTGCAAGGCAGGGTAGCTCACGAGTCTGACGCAAGGCAATCGAAGCACAAAGGGACCGTTTTTTGGACATAATTTAATAAACGGAGGGAGCGTGACTCGACTCTCAAGCGACACCTCTCTGTGAGCGTTTGCGCCGATTATACCACTTTTTATCCGATTCGTTTTCAGTACAAAACATACCAATTTTTGATAATAAAGGGGCTTTGGTGGTATCATTTTAGAACTGTTAGGTTGGATGACCCACCTTTTAGTTATACATAACATACATGTTAGAGATGATTTATTTGTACGTCTCGCATATCGTGACGATCTTTAAACTTACGAGAGCTTTTGAGAAAGTGCCCCACATATTTTCAAAGTGATTTTAACTGGTAATGAATCGAGTCTGTGTTCTACGTTTACAACATCAGACTTTTACACAAAATGAAACAGTATGAAGGAATGACTGAGCGCTCCGCGTAGAGCACGAACTCATAATGGGAAATAGTTAGGTATCGCGGCGTATAATCGAATTTATTAACAACCAGAGAACGAATCAAATAGTATCCACAAAAACTGGCTTCGACGAGAGAGGCGAGGGGCAGGCGGCGGGGGCGGAGGGGGGTGGGGATCCTCAATTCAATTAGCGCACACAATGAGGAGCTATTTAGTTGCGATGACTTTCATATTACGTAATAACAACTTTTGTGTTTGATGCAGTCTCATGAGTTTTTCAGAAGTTCGCTTCCGCTTCAATCCAGTTTCCCTGTCAAAGGGATGTTTCAGTGTAAGTGGAATATATGTATCTTACATACTATGAGGAATTCCGAACAGCGCGTGTGAGTGACGTAACTGGATTACCGTTACGTGAAATGGACTAAAAGCCTGCATAAAAGCCTAGAGGCGGTGAGGTGCGCGGGCGCAATTAGCCGGCGGCCGCACACAGGTGCGCGCGGGCTCTCACGAATATTCATAACAGCGTTTTTTGTTTTCGATATGTAAGTATATTCTTGCCTTTTAGCACCTTTTTTTTGATCGTCCACCGTCCGTGCAATATTTGCATAAATCCAGGCCGGTCGTGTTAAGTTACTATAACGATCTTTGTTCAAAGAGGGTGAGGTTTTATACGTGCTGCAAGCCGGCTTTCGTAGGCGCGTCTCGATTCGAAGTAAAGGAAAGTTAAACAGAAACCTAAAATATATATGTTTTGATATGTCCAAAAATTCACATCGAACGTTTAATCAAAAATTAAACATAAAAATACCTTCATGTTATTTTCCGAGCTAATGCGAGCGAGTCGGAAGTCAAAGTGCGTTGGTGTAAATGTATATTATTATAAAAATGAGTGTCACTATCAGTTTGAGGCACGCGCCCGATTAGACTATCTCTTGGGCAATACCAAATAGCAATTTTTACAAGTATAACATACTGCTCTTCATTTAAGAATGAGTTTTAATATGAAGGCTTGTTCTACAGTAATCTGACTGCTCAATGCACGTAGTAGACGAAGCCGATTTATACTTCATGCGACGCTGCGTGACTTTAGAGAATTCAATGTGCGCTGGCAGCCGGTTCTTGCTTTTTGCCAAAATCTCCGCACCGCACATAAATCCTGCGCTGATGTGACAAACTCCCAACGGGAGGGGGGACGGGGGGGAGGGTTAGATGTCTAAGGGCTTATTAAAATACTTCAGCCAAATCGCGGAGAGATCTCGTGAGAATCGCAGACTAATTAAGTAGCTGAGATCTTGCTAAGGGTACGGATATATTCCGTCTTCTTGCTCGCGTCCCGGTGCCTCGTCAAAGATTCGCTTCAAAGGGATTCACTTGCTATATTTATTGTGTTTTGCAGCAGGCGCTGTGGTTAGAGTAGAACTTCGCCAAGATAGCATACACTGATTGGCATCGTTGCAATGTATGAAATCTTTAATTGACTAAATATGTACTAGATATTGCGAGTAGGCACATGTTGGTCGGATGCTGTTATCGGCGGATGTAAATCAGACTAGCTGCTCATCTGAAGTGTGCCATACGACTGCAGTTTCGGATGTTGGCACAGTGTTAATTCTTTTCCTAACATTACATCTAATTTTAGCTAATATTGAGAAACATTTATGGATACATGGCTCAAACTGCGTTTTATTAAATAGTTGGACACAAACGAAGGACTTAAGCCCGGCGTTATGCCCGTGTATCATAAAATAATACTGAATGAAGTGAGACCTCATATTTAATACTGCTCATCTAGTTTGTCTAGTAATTAAGAGGTCCTCAACCCTCACACACTACATAATATCTGAATACGTTTTATAATTCACTGCCATTAACGTGCCGTAGAAAAAATATCACTAAAAAGTTGTACCTCTCTCTTCGGTTCATTAATCAACCCTTCTTGGGCGATTTATTTGAAAAGCTTCAATTTATTCGCAAGATCGTTGTTAAAAACCAAATTAAAGTGATAAGAGGCAAATTATAATGTGACCACATGATAAGAGGCAGTATGTCAGTGTGTTTGTCAGCTATCGCCCGCCCACGTGATGTTATTTCACTTGTCCTTGCGCTACAAATCGTTAAATTATTTATTGAAATGCTCTACTGGTGCGTTATTATTTGGCCACAGCAGAGTTAGTAAGGAGTCTGGTGGTCAGCAGTGGTCTCAAGATTGAATTACGATTGTGATTAGTTTCGAGATGCCTAGGACGGAGTGCAATCACTCGCGAATTAGCCGAGCAACTGCAGATAATTTATCAAATTACGCAGCGATGCATACGCGATGCAATTTACGAGATTCCCCCGTCGCTCAACCGTTACTCGCCGCCCCTTTGATCATTGATTTCTTTGTTTCTTTCATCTCTCTATCGTCTCTTCGTCAACAAAGCGATTCTCAGTCAGACGGTCTCGAGATGAAGTGATAGGTCGTAGCGGCTGGCTGGTCCCGCAGCGAGATACATTGTGCTCCGCCAAGATGATAAATATTATGGCTGCGATCTCTAGTTGTGTTGCTTGAGTAGCCAATAACACATGTTATATTGATAGAGAGATCTATGATATACAGTAATGTTTTTTCAAGTCTGCCAAACACATGTACTTACTTTATTAAAGAAAATATAACGTAAAATTATTTAAAAATGACAGAGCACATTTAAAGCGACAAGAGCAGATTTAAAGCGGATTTCAGGCGCTTTGATAAAATAATATTTTCTATATTGGCTCTAAGTTTATTACCGCCTGCCGAGTTAGTTTCACAATCTGATCTCTTGAATCTGCCCCACTGTCCATTTTTGGCAAACCCATTATCTGATAACGTCCGAACCATGTCTCGATGCCTTCTTAATAAACCACTTGCTATTTTATAACTTGGCAGCTTTCACTGGTGACGTATTATATTTGAATTCTATTACAAACAAGGCTTATTAATAAAAGTAATGGGCTCTATAACAATGGATTTTTGATGCCGTGTGTTTTAGTCTACAATAAGACACGACACGGGGCAAACTTAATTAAACCGTTCTCGGAGCTTCAGCCCTCAGCCTCGAGCCGGCGATACCTGATTTCTGGTTTTATTTCCCTTGAACCTCGTAATCAGGATCACGATACATTCCAGCCTCATTATTCACCACCATTTTATTTTATTTGTCTACTCTCTGTCTGATATAGATTGCCTGCCCTGTGCTAATACTTAATTATTTAATGTTAATTCAAGTAAAAATTGCCAATTGAGCGCTGATCAGTAAAATGTTGCGGCTTATGTATGATGCTATAGATCGTAAGGCTCGCAACGGGAATTCATTGGCGGCTGATCCCGTGACGCGTCGCGACGAAATCGATCACGCGTCTTAGACGTCGGCCTCACTCACACGTTTGTCAAAATAATATATTATTTTCCAAATGGCAAGTTAACGGTTAGCTAGCGCATCGCTTATGTCCCGCTATCGGGAACCGTGAAAATATTTATATTTATAAATAAGCAACGCTGTTGTTCAAAACGTCGGTGAAGGGTGCACTTGAAACAGTAACAGAAGTCTTCTATGGTGCATCTCAACTTGACAAGTAGTCGTCACAGATGGTGGAGTTATAATACCGTCAGCGGCAGTTGCTATCAATTATTATTTACGAGCGACACTTGTGTGCTGCGCTCGCGCACTCTGCGAGTGGCGTAGGCAGAGGGGGACATTGTGTGGCGCTAAACGGTAATGATCCGCTCGTTATCATGTATTCATACATTATATTGTTTGCTTATGGCGTAGGATACCGCGACAGATGGGGAGTTATTCTTGTTTTTGACAATTGTGGAATGTTATAATTGTGACGAGATCAGGATTTTATGTTTAAACACTGAACGATATTTATTTAAATAAAGTAAAAAACACGATTTTACCGACGAATATCATATACACACACAGGTGGCTCGATAGCTCTTCGTTTCGTTTATCAGAGAGCATAGGGTAAATAGATCACGCGGACTACATCATCATTTGAAAAAGTTATCTAATGTATATATAATACATCTTTGATATTTGATATATCTTTAAGAACTGGAGTCGGCTGACGTCACGATCAGCTGGTCAGTGACGACAAGCGCCTTGTATTTAAATGCAACACTCGATCTATGTATAAGGAGTGCATCAGTTTTTGTCGTGGCCGGCGACAAGTTTGCATAGAACGCCACGCCGTCTGTCTGTTCGCTGATCCCATCCTCATCAAATCCAGTTGCCACTTAATGCACTTAGGGCAGAATTAAACAACACTTTATGAGTATTCGGGTTTCAATTTCTAGCCATCTAAAGCTAGCCCAACAGATATAATGTTCGAAACGGGCGAGCGGAAGAATGGTATTTGTCAATTCATCATTAATATCCTGTCGAGCACACCGCGACACAAAACATTATGAAATTGCTCGATTTAAAAAGCAGACGGGCAGGTCGCGATCGGGGCTCAATGAGAGGTTCTTGCTCCCATCTTCCGACTTACGATTCAACCTGTTTCTCATCATTATTGCCTTGTTTCTAACACGCTTAATTAGTTCTACGCATTTTCACAACTCGGATGATACAATCATTAACAAAAACAGCTTTAACTAATTTTTTATTTATATATTAAGATTTATATAAATCGGGTTCCCCTTCTCCGCCAATCAATACATTTTATTAAACTAACATTGACTTTTCGTCCCCGTTATCAGCGTAAAGAAGGCCTTCACTAGTAACTCACCCTTCCTTAATCCGCACTCTCTCTCTTACAGATCAATTTCTTTCTTTAAGAATACGTGCGTCTTCCCTATGCAATTTGTCATTAAATATATAACAAAATATGCAAAGGCGACCACGAGTCGAGCATAGAGCAGGGTGCGTCGGCCCACCTGTTACTTCAGACTCACGTTTTTCAAGAGACCTGTTTTTTGAACAAACTTTGGAAGTAGGATAATTTGAGACTCGTTCTTTCAATAGATTGTGTAAACATTCACTGTCCCTCTCTGTGGGCCCGGCCATCGATTGCTGTTTCGGATAAAAATGTAACATTAAACTATTAACATTAGCTATTGCCAGTATAATGAAATAATATTTACTTACGTAATTATATAACAAGAATTAAACATAGGTATGCTAAAAATCACAGCCCTTCTGTATCCCTCTTGAAATAAAATGATCAAATCGAGTAAACAGAATGTACGTCGTATTGGGATGAGTCCTAACTAAACAGTTAATGTGTTTAAACATTAGCCACGCCGTACACACACTGGATGAGTGTGTACTCGAGACTCCTGGGCTCAGCTCGCTACGGATGCGGCCGTAACTAAAATATAATATAAATTTCAAAGGTTATTTGAAAGATTTTAGTTTGTCTCTTACAGAATAATTGTAGCCGCGCTGACGAGAGAATGTGGGAAGCTAATCCCCAACGAATTAAGACATTGATGTATTGCGCTCGCTAACTTGTTATTATGCGAAATTAATTCCTAAAAGCGACTGTCAAAACTGATTTCACCTGTCACTGCGCACACGCACACACGCGCAAACCGGATCCCACACATTCGACCTGTTTTTGTGATTGGGAGTTTTGATACTTACATTTTCTTCATCTTTAGTTGTTTTAAAATTAATTAATAAGAAATGGAAGATATGGAAAAGGCATGTTAAAAAACATTATAGGAGTATATTGCGAAGAGGTGAGCTGAAAACGTTTTGCTCCATTTTATTATAATTGGCCAAACAATTTGAACTTTATAGTTACTGAAATTGGCCGTTAAAAAATCTATCAAGTATTTTGTTTGCATTGAACTTGTGTTTCCCTACCGGATTGGATAAGTCTACCTTACACTCGCATATACTTAAAAACTTTTTCGGGCACATGAGTAATTTATACATACTTTTATTAATAATTGAATTATTGAATATAGTATTCATCTAAATGAGGGTCCAGCGACTCCAACCCGAGCTATCAGTAACTAGGTACCATATGTATTTTAAATGTTTCTGAGAAGCGTCCGCGCTGTTAGCAGTCTGCGCACGCGCAGCCGTGAGGGCACGCCGAGTGGCCGACACATTCTCGCTAAATCTCAGCGTTTCGTCTTCTGCCATTCAACTAGTGTGTTTTTATTTCTGTAATTGGAATTATTTCATAATTGTACTATGAACAAACATCGGTCTACCTTTGGCCAAATTATACAAGAGACAAGCTACTACATTACTTGTGAATTTATGTATGTATATGTGGAGTACCTCCAGGTGATGACGAAATGACCAGGTAACCAGGTAATGATGGAACCGAAACACAAATTACAATACTACTTGTGCGCATGTGCTATGTATATTTGCTTATTTTATCCTGTTGTAACGCAGCCCATTGATCCAGGCAAATGAATGAAAGGTGTGCCAGGTGGGACCAGGTGGGAGTCACGACGCGCCTGGAGCTACGGTCTCGGCTGACCCGAGATAAACAGGTGAGAGGCGCCATCTCGAAGGGCTAAATTAATAAACACGCAGCGACTTTGTAAAAAATAGGTGGCCAGTAATTTTTTTTTGAAAATGCTTCAATATCGAGTCAAATGGAAGATTTAGAGGCAGATGTTAGATAAGGGTCGAGTCGTCAGCCCTATCTCGCGGATATCGGCTGACGGCGTACGCCTTGTTTCCTTTAATTAAAATCCTCGTAGGGCCTAAGCTTTACGACGCCGTGGTATTTTAATTAAACGAATTATTTTACATTATCGCTTTTGGAGAATTCTAAGAGACCAAAACTGAAAGAAACGGGACTGACGCCTATGCACACATTAAGCTACGTCGACGAAATATTATATCTCCAGTATATAATGTCGGTCAAATTTATAAAGATGAAGGGTATGATTGCGCCGAAAGGGTTAGTAAGTAGAGATTCGTTTAGACAACGATCCCAATCCCACCACAGGTCGCGAAAGGTGTCGGTGTCGGTATTGCACTCTCGGCGCGAGGACGGTCGAGGAGGGTGTAAGGCGGGTGGGCGGGGCGGGTGGAGGGCCGTGCGAGAGCGCTCAGTGGCTCTCCGGGCCCCGCGGCGAAACGACGTGTGCTAGTGCCCGAGTGATTGTAGTGCCCGAACGAGTGCAGTGCCCGTGTGCAGTCAGTGCAGTGCCAGTGCTATGCGCGCGCGGTCCCGGCGCCGGCGCCCCGCGCCCCGCTTGCCCCGTTGACCCGATGCGCCCGCGCACGCCGCGGCGCTCGCCGCTGCTGCTCGCCCTCGCCCTCGCCACCACGCTGCAAGTAGGTGCTTCAGCCCTTACACCTCTGACTAACCTGGCGCGTGTGGAGTGTGGCCCTGATTAACAGTTCTTAATTATAAACAGCGTATTACAAGCAATATGTTCCCGGTTATTAAGTTATGGCAAATATGACTGTATATGTTAATAGTAAAAAAATCACGGCTAATGGCATTGTTATATTTTAGTAAACACATATCAACCTATCACATTATGGTTGTATGACGTATAAAATGCGGGATTTGACATAATGTCAACTGCCCGTATCGACAAACACCAAGGATGACGATGCTTGTAACTTTGTTGGATTATTTGCGCTTATCGTAGCAATAAATTTGGTCATTCGCGAATCTGGAGATTCCACTCAGAAAAAGTGTGCATTATCATTAGCAACGCGTGTATGTCACTTTATTACTATACACTACATCGTATAACTATAATATATACCGATTTTTTTAAATATTATTTCTGAAAAGCTTTAGGTCCTGCCTGTGATCGTTTTGATTCTATGTTAAATCTTGTTGCGGCTGAGATATTTTTTTAAATAAATTCTATTGATTCTCGTATCGCTCCATAGAGTCGATTTTCATATGGAAAGAACTCGGGTGTGTGAATCATTGATTCATCGAGTGACATATTTCCTTTTTATCAATTTACAATTACTTGGCTCTCGGATCTTGATATCACAACGGTGGGGAGACACGGCGTTACAGACCAACATTATAAAGAACAACTCATATTTGAATACTAATTAACACAACATTTTCGATTGTTACAAATACAAGTATGTTTTAGAATTTAACAGATTTCAAAATTGCACGCTTAAAACTCGTTTGATTAATTATGCATGAATACCTAGATGAGGAAGAGCCCGAAGTCCGAACACGTATGTGACGCTCTCTTCAGTCGTTGACCTGACGAATCACTGCCTAATAGTGGTACTGTTATGCGCCAAGAGGAGGTTAAGTTGTTTGATTTTGTAAATTATGTTGATTTTACTGAAGGCTTAGGAAGCAACGTTTAAATTTCAATACATTCCTTTCGAGGGCCTAGAAAAGCGTAATACAGGAAAAGCTTTATAAATTATTGGTACAATTTTACAACTATACTCGTACTCACATTCGGCATACATTGTAGGTTACTATTTGTTATATATTTTCATAAAAAAAACGTTAGTCCTCAGAGATTTAATCGTTAGACGCAAATAATGAAAAATAAGTCTTTAAGAATGTACACATCTTGTTATTAAATGACGTGGTTTTCGCTTTCTCTAAATGAAAACTGTGTGTCGAATTAGCGGAATTGTTGAAATAATTGAGTTCTGTTTGAGGAGCAATGCGGTGCAGAGTGAGTCTGTTTTGGTCTGAGAATGTCGGGATAATGTCGCTGTTCCGGCGCGATATCCGCCTCGCTTGGGAACCTTCACACTTTCCTACATCTAAGCTTGAGAATCAAAAATGAACTGCCACATCACTACACATAGTTAGTTGTACGGAGTTGTAAAGTCCTTACAAAGAGTTATTTATGCAACGGAATATTAACAAACGTATCAAGCACTATTTTATTATTAATATTACAACTGATCAGCGTCGATTGCACATTTACTAAAGAAATTACAAAGCATACGCGTGTGGAGGTAAATGCTGACGGCAGCCAGTATAATGTTCAAAGCTGTAGTTTTCGTTGAAATAAAAAAAATATGTTTTTATTTGATATCGAATTATGTTCTGAAATAATGAATGGGTATTTTTCTATACAAATTAGTGACAGTATCGTATACGGTATACCTATGGGACGGCCGATCTCCATGTCATAATTTGTGCGTGATTTAACTGGATACGAATATAAATGGTGTAAGTGCATTGTGGCTCTTGTCAGCAGACACTCGTCTCAAACCTTGTGTTATTCCTTGATATTAGTTACCAATATATTCCGTTCCTTCTGAAAATTGGGAGCCCATTAATATATCATTTCAGTGTTTCTTTTTAAATCTTTTAGTCTACTATCGGACCGAATTAGTTGGGAAACGATTTTAATCCTTCTTGAAATAATATTAAAATAAGTGTGTAATTTTGCAGTAGGTACTTGTTTCACTAAAAGTCTAACGAGAGATCATAGTTAAAAAAAAATACAGTTCATATTCATATCTAGATATTAATAAGATGGAACCAAAATTTTAATTTTTATTGTGTTATTTTCGACGTTTTGAGTGCTTATCAGCAAGCGTGGTCAGCTAGAGACATTGCTAATAATTTTCCTAAGTTATTTGTCATTATTGAGATGTACAAACTCACGAACTTAATAAATTCGTAATTGTTTGATAAAATCAATTAAAAATGTTGGCCTTTGTAAATAAATATACGTTTGTGAAATATTTAGAATAATATTTTATTCGTAGAATTCACGTTCCTCTTATTTAAATAAATAATAAAAAAAATTAGAATAGAACCCGTTTTTCTACAAATTGGAAGCTGAATCAAGCGCGGCTGATTTCTTAGATATGCTTATTGTTACGTTTTAATGTACCATTAAATTCGGGTAATTATTTATATTTCTCTCTCTGTCTGTTTGTTTGTTTTAATAACACTTGTTAAAATGGAACATGGCTGTGCTTGCAGTGCGCGGCGGGGGCGGGCGTGTTCGAGCTGCAGGTCCTGGAGTTCTCCAACTACCGCCTGCAACTGGCGTCGGGTCACTGCTGCGGCGGAGGCGAGCCCGCGCCCGTCGCCTCTGCGGCGGCCTCCGGCCCCGCTGCGTCCTGCGCCCGCCCGTGCCGCACGCGGTTCGCGCTGTGCCTCAAGGAATACCAATCGGCGGCCGCTCCCGGCGCCTGTTCCTTCGGCCGCGCGTCCTCGCCTGTGCTCGGCACCGACTCCTTCACGCTCGCCGACCCGCTCTACACGCTCGCACTGCCATTCTCCTTCCGCTGGACCCGCTCCTTCACGCTCATCCTGCAGGCCTTCGACGATTACGACTACGCGGGTGGCGTCGACGGCGAGAGCGGCCTAATCGAGCAGGCATGGTGGTCCGGTATCGTGGAGCCGGGGGCCGAGTGGCACGCGTTGAGGCACGCCGGCTCTGCTGCCGCATTGGCCTACCGCGTGCGTGTTTTGTGCCAGCCTAACTACTACAACACGACCTGCACTAGCTTTTGTCGCCCGCGCGATGACAAGTTTGGCCACTACTTGTGCTCACCGCAAGGCGACAAACGCTGCCTGCCCGGCTGGCAGGGAGACAACTGTGAAAAACCGGTGTGCAAGGAAGGCTGCCACCCAGCGCACGGACGCTGCGATCGTCCCGGAGAATGTTTGTAAGTAGTCAAAAGTCGTGCTTTTAAACATACCCAGCGATAAACTTACATTAACGTTGAACAATACTCACTACTTCAGGATGGGTTTTTGAAACAGCTTGTATCTAATACATTTACAATTACAATTAAATCTTTATTCGTCTATGGCCAAATTTAGGACCGAAAGGTTAGGTTAGGTTAATTTCGTGTATTCATTAATTGAACACACGCAGGTGTCGACCAGGCTGGCGCGGCGAACTGTGTGCGCAATGCCAGCCGTATCCTGGCTGCAAGCATGGTTACTGCAACGGCTCCTCCTGGGATTGCACTTGCGACACCAACTGGGGTGGCATCCTCTGCGATCAAGATCTCAATTACTGCGGCACTCATGAGCCTTGCCAGCATGGTGGGACATGCGAAAACACAGCACCCGACCAGTATTTGTGTACATGCGCCGAGGGCTTCTCGGGCGCTAATTGCGAACGTGTCGACAATCCCTGTGCCCCACAACCTTGTGCTCATGGAACGTGTGAGCTAAGCGCTGCCGCCACTGGCTTCACCTGCGTCTGTGAGCGTGGCTGGACGGGAGTTCGCTGTGATCTGGATGCCGATGACTGTGCCTCGATGCCTTGCCTCAATGGGGCGATCTGCCACGATCGTCTCGACGCCTTCCAATGTGACTGTACACCCGGCTGGGGCGGACTTACCTGTACCGAGGACATAGATGAGTGCACTGAAGTCCACGGTGGACCCGAGGGTTCTTTGGGCCCGTGTGTCAACGCAGCAGCCTGCAACAATACGGCAGGTGGCTACTCGTGCACCTGTCTGGCCGGCTGGACGGGCCGCGACTGCGAGCTCAACGTGGACGACTGCACTGGTCAGTGCCTCAATGGCGCTACATGCATTGATCTTGTGGATGACTTTCACTGTGCGTGCGCAGCCGGTTGGGCGGGACGCACTTGTGCCGAGGACGTCGATGACTGCGCGCCTCGACCCTGCCGCAACGGTGGTGAATGTGTGGATCTTCTCGATGCTTATCGCTGCATCTGCCCTGTTGGATTCTCGGGCGTGGACTGCGAGGTTATTTTGTTTTTATAATGACAATATGCTTTCATTCTATATGACTAACATTTTACTAATAAATATAACCCACTTATTTTGATATACAATTTCTCTACAGCCGCAACTAATCCACTAAACGATCTCTGCTTCTAGCTCGCTTCCTGTCCGGGTCGGTATTGTCGGGTGAGTGGTTCTTGTATAGTAAAATTTAGAAGGGAATAGGAGAGAAGAGTGATCAGAGAATTTAGGAGTAGCATCATTGCAATTGTGTTTATCTGCAGGATGACCGTGACCACTGCGCTGGGGCGCCGTGTGCCAACGGCGCTCCCTGCTACACGGCTCAGAGTGACTACTATTGTCACTGTGCCCCGGGCTGGACTGGGAAGAACTGTACGCAGCATGTCGTGCCACCTCTGCTTCTGAAAGAACCAACCGAGTGCGTTCCTAATCCCTGCCAGAACAACGGAAGTTGCTCGAGTGGTGTCCGAGGGTTTTCGTGTGTCTGTCGTGATGGATGGACCGGTAAGAAAACTTGGCTCGGTAGCTAAACTTACTGGCGTAGCGTAGTATAATATTGTGAAGCCCCGTTCGTGGAATAAAAAAGGACACGCGAGCGGGAACTCCCACAACACTCCACTGGTATCGGTCCCAAAAGGGATGAAGATAAGTAGAAAAATAGCAAAGTTGTTTTAAACTTTTTAATACTATTGGTTCCTGCTCACAAGCCGTGTAACAGTTCAATACACTTGCCATTATTCTAAGAAAACGAGACAGTCAAATTTATCAGTAACACATCAAATCCTTGCTTTCAGCGCAGGTCAGTTAATTCGTTCGACTCTTGCAGGTGAAACGTGTACGAAGACAGTAGAAGCAGTTTGTTCACCGCCTTGCACCAACGGCGGTACCTGTGCTTTACTTCCTGCGCCGTTGAATGAGGCGCCTCGCGCCCGTTGTGTCTGTGCTCCCGGTTGGGCCGGACCCGCTTGTGATCTGCCCCTCGCTGCTCCGGTAAACGATCTAATACTACGTTAGTTATGTTGTTCATGAAAATGAAATACTTACCTAGCAACAACCAATGTAAGAAGGCAACTAGGGCAAGACTCATAGAAGGATTTTTATAGCTTTTGGCTTTGCAGGTTGTTCCCGCCGCTGGGCCCTGTCCGTGCCTACACGGTGGATCGTGCGTGGCTGTCGGCGGCGCCTGGGCGTGCGCCTGCCGCAGTGGCTGGGGCGGCGCTCGCTGTGAGATCCCCGCTGACGCTTGCGTTTCCGCGCCTTGCCGCAACGGAGCGCGATGCGTCGGCGGAGCAGGGTGGTGGGCGTGCGAGTGCCCGCCCGGGTGGGCTGGCCCCGACTGCAGCGCTCCCGCCTGCCGCCCTGACTGCCCGCCGCCCTCGCTGTGTGCGCCTGCCGCCAGCTCTGCGCACTGCCTTTGTCCCGCTAGACCATCACACGTCGCCCGTCGGTGCTTGGAATGTGAGTCTGTTTTTCCGATGCGTGTCGGTTCTCTAAGATGACAGTTCAAAAAGATGAGGTTCCGCTTCTAGTGATCGCCGGCTTGGGAGAAGAGAGTGAAACGCGAGAGGAGAGTCGAAGTGACGAGGTGGAGACAGTGGGCGTGAACGCGGCGGGCGAAGCGCCCGGCGCTTGCGGCGCCGAGAACGGCACGTGGTGGTGGGGCTGCAACGCGTGCCGATGTGCTCGAGGCGAGGCGACCTGCACGCGGCTCTGGTGTGGCCTGGCCGACTGTCTGGCGCCAGGTGCCCTGGCGTGTCGCACCGACGAAGTCTGCGTCCCGGCGGCGCCCGCCCTGTGCCTCCGTCCTCCTTGCGCTCCCCTGGGAGAGTGTCGGCGCGTGGCGGGGCGGCGGGTGGAGCCGCCTGCGTTGCCCGCCCCGTCCGCCTGCTGGCCTGGGGCGCGGGGTTCGCCACCCCCGGGGTGCGCACGAGCGGAGCTGCGACTGGCTCGCGAGCGGTTGGCGCCAGGCGCGCACGTGGAGAGGGCCTGCGGGGCGCTGCGGCGGGCGCTAGCCGCTGCTCTCGCCGACCGATCGCCCCCTGCCCCGCCACTCACTCTCCTTTGCGATCTTGCCGCCGACGACGATGACGCTCTCGATTTGGCACTTGTGAGTTTATAAATTTAATTTCTTCTTTAACTTCACTTAAGCAAACGGAAAAATGGAACATGTGCTATATTTCAACCTTATTAACAACGACTGACTTACTTAGAACTAACTTGTGGAATTAAATGTTTGTTAGCAAACGTATACGCTACTTTTCAGTGGGCCGGTGAAGACGATGGCCGGGAGCCGCCCACCGAAGACGAGGCCAGTGCGCTCGCGAGCGCCGTGAGAGCCCTCAGTGAACTAGTGTCGCGTCGCCGCCTTGCCCACCACGCGCTGCTCGGGGCCGCCCTCCGCCTTCGCTTGTCGGCCTCCACGCCGTCTCCCGCCGTCCCCGCCGTGTCCGCCTCAGTGCCGCAGCCTGGCACCAGCCCCGCTCTGCTCGTCTTAGCCGCCACCGTCCCGCTGCTGCTTCTCGGCGCCGCAGCGGTGGCGTTCCTGCTGATGAAGCGTCGAAGGATCGCCGCCGCCGTCGAAGAACGCACGCGACGCCACGACGAGGAGAAATCGAACAACTTGCAGAACGAGGAAAACCTCCGGCGCTACGCGAATCCTCTGGGCGGTCGAGGGGAGGCGGAGGCGTTACCGCGCGCGCACTCTTTGTACAAGGCCCAAAATGCGGATGCCCGCAACAATGCTCCGCCGCGAGACAAAGAGCTAACGAAGCGAGCGCTTCCGCCCCCCGACCCGCCGCCCGCCGCGAGGCATCCGCCCCCAGAGAGACTCACCGTGCTCGTCTGAGCGACTCCGTTAGGGGAACACACTGATATTTTGTTCTGTACCTCGAATCGCATTCGACTCCACTTAACTTTTTTTAAAGTTGTAGCGTTTCTCTTGTCGAGTAGCCTTCACTTAGGACATAAGTATTTTATCTTCAAGTAGAATATGTGGTATCCGTAATGTTGAAATGCCTGTCTCCTACTCGACTGCAACAATCACGTCAAATTTGCTTACGAAGGATGAGTCGAGACAGTGTCGAGAAAAGGACATGTATGGGTGTAAAGTATTTATTAAACTGTGTGATCGTCTTTGTAAATATTATGTATTATTGTAAATAATATTAAATAGTTTAAGAAGCTGCGAGTAATTGAAGGAAATGTTTTGTGAATTTTTATCGTAAGATTTCTATGATGCTGTAATATGTTTTGTAAAAAAAGGTTGTACAATTGTGAGAGATCCAGCAAGAATGTTGCAATAAAAGATTGAAATACTTTTTATATTTCTTACGAGCGCCATGCGTCACAACTATACCTATGAATGGTTGATCTATGTTTATGTGGTCATAGTAAAGAAAATTATATTATATTCTAAAGAAAAATATAGTACATACAATTACAATGATGTATGTGTGAAGAACTATTACGCCTCGCTCCGTTGTAGACTTCTTCGTAGCCGCCGAGTAATTGCTACTAAAATTAACTCAGGTGCTAGGTGCACCTATGAGTTATGTTCCAATTCTAATAACGTTTTAAGGGAGTGTTGTTGTTACCCGCACCAAATTTTAGCGTTATTATGAGTAATGGTGGATGTAAAAAGATGTTCAGAGGGAATATTTATGAATTGACCTCATAAGAGTATCAAATTGTCATATCCAAATCGTCCATCAAACGATGGACATCATAATTAATTTTTGCAGCTCGTTTTGGTAAGCGTTGCTCACATCTCTCTTTTTTATTCCTTTACTAGTCAAGTAGTTCAAACTGAGTAGATTTCAGTGTCAATTCGTATTCAAGTTTTATGTATGTATGTTTATTGAAGACGACTGAACTGATTTGAAACAGGCTATTTCACAGGTGGATCTTATAATTAGAAGATTTCAAATTTAATGCCTATAAAATCCAAAAAGTATATTGTGTATAATTGCTAGGCTATCGACAGTAAGCTTTCACTAATGGCGACCCTCGAAGATAAGTCGCGACTGTTTAGTTTCCAGGCTTTCCGGGTGTACCAGCCAGCGATGTATTTCCCCATCATTTGAAACTAATGTCAGTAAATGATCATTGTTTTAATAGATAGAAAAATATATAAAGTGGCATACATATTGTAGCTAAATAATGATTATTCATTTCACTTAAAATTTATGATTTTAGTACGAAAATATTTAATACAAAAGTACTAAGTCCTTCCGATAAAATCAGTCCTTTTTTCCTTTTATTTATTTTGCCCTGAGTTTTATTTATGTAGCTTATAAAGTCCTTAAGACAAACTTCGGCTCACCCAAGTTTTTCTGAAAGACGAAGAAGATGGCTTTTATGTTTTTTTTATTATACACGACAAGAGGCTCACCTGATCGTAAGTAATAGCCCATGAACAGTCACAATGCCAGATGCCGATAGGATGACGATACGCTCTTTTCTTGAAGGTTGGTTAAAAAAGGGGTAATACAGAGAGAAAATTTACGCTATTTAACAAGTATTGGGATTCATAAGACGCTCTTCATTTAAATGATTGTGCTTTCTTGCGGCTAAAACTAGAGAAGTTAAAACAGAAATTTATATACAAACCATTTCAAAACCGATACTGTTTTGGTGGTAGTGAGGCTTATAAAAACAAAAAGCTGGGCTTAGTGTTAAATAGTAGTAAAACATCGCGCCTTGCTCAAATGCAACGCAATTAATCGCATACGTTAAACAATTGAAATTACAATATTTTCGAATACAGCCTGATTAGTATAACTTTAAAATAATATAAATTAAATAGACCATTTTTAAATTTAAAAAATTTAAATTTCACATTCGAAAAGAAAATATGTTTCGAATTGCTACAGATATAACCACAATTGCAAAATAAACTTTTTCGTTAGTTAACTGTCAAAGTTCTACAGCTGACAGTATGTAGTTGATAAATTCTAATCACAGTTTTGCTGATTTTGACACAAAAAATCTAAAATTTCCGTTTTCAACCCAATTATATTCTCAAAAACACTAATACCATGGACCAGTATTTATCGAGGCTCTGCTATGGTGACCTATACATAATTGGACGTAAATGGATCCAGGGGATGAAGTTTGCGTTACTTGGTGCGAACATGGCTCTCATACCAACTGTCCATGCGGCTGCACCACCCCCAGAGCCGAAATACCCACCATTGATGAGGTACAAAGACCTCCCACTATACCAGAGCCCACATTACGAGTACAAAGAACATATTGCTGGCCTGGAGAAATGTCCGAAATCCCACACCCCACTTCTCCAAGAATATCTACTGCCCAGTGTGAAAGCCTTCAGGAAAGACACGCAGAAGAGCTTGTGCCAAATCGGTTGCGGCTTTTACAATGCATGGCACCAGCTGAAGACTGAGATGGCGGACCATGAGAGGAATTTCAAGAAATATATGCGTGATCCTGAGAAGTACCCTATGCGGGTGACGTCTGTTTTTCTTGGTTCATTCTGTGGGTATTATTTGACGCGACGTAGCGGTGTTCCAACGCGAATTTTCGCCACGACGATCAGTGGACTGTTGGTTGGGTCTGTGACGTTCCCTGAAGAAAGTGACAGGGCGTTTAGAGATATACTGTATAGGGGTGGGAAGTTTTTGATAGCCATGTATAACATGTACTTTAGTGATGATTATGCGTTGGAGGAGAGGTTGTCCTGTAGGGAGGATATGCCGCCGGACCCACCACCTAGGAAACCGCAGTGCCCGTTGAAATGATTTAATTCCTTTGGGTTATTTAGAAACAAAATAATGCGTGTTACTACTCACTTAAATGACGTCAAATATAATTTCAACCATATTATAAATATAATTATTCTCATTAATTCTCATTAAGGAATAGTGGTCCCAATTTTCACGAAACATTTTATTTGACTATAAAGTATATTATTGACCGTAGCAAGATCGAGTAGCCTTCCAGATTGGCCTATATTCGTTAGATACCTATAGGTAGGACTGGCAAACGGTATACGGTTTGCCATAATTATTATATAAGATTATATGAAGGAGGAGACATATTATATGTATTTAGACAAGTATCTTTTATGTATGTTATGTAAATTATCGAGCATACTATTAGTACAAGTAAGGTATTAAACTTTCATATAACATTATATTATTGTGAATGTAATTCCGCATAGTTATCACATTAATCATAAGAATATGGCCATCGTTGATTGTAGAATATATATGAATAGCTAGTGGAACTTTTTTAGCAACTCAGTGCCCACCTTTAAGTTAGATGTACAAATAAAAATTGTTTAAGTTAAGCTTATATTAGAATTAAAATTGTACATTTAGTTGGTAGGTCATAATAGATAAATAAATAAATATTATTTACCTACACTTTACTATGTCATACTTGCTACATTTCAAGTACGGCCTAACTTACACGTGATACAGCAGATAGAGTCCTGAAACATTCACAGAATATAATATTCAGTTACATATTCAATTTAGTTAATTTTAAATTAATTTAGGTTAGTTAGTTGCTATTGAAGATGCGCGAGTCAAAAAGTACGAGTATTTCAATTGAACTGGATATATGAACACGAAAACCTAAATTTACACAGCTTGACATTGAGTTGTTATATGTATCTATCTTCCATTATCAGTTTTTATGCTGATCGCCAAGCATCAGGGGAACTCGTAGCAATCGCCGAACAGGGGTTACTCAGAATGATTTTGAACAGCACTAAAGTGACTTCGTAGGATATCGTAGAGGGCATCCTCCGTGTTTCCTGGCATAATTCCGTATTGTCTACTGCTCATCTTAGAGAGTAGTATTTCGCAGGCAAATACTCAGTTTAGGTAATATTAATAACTAGCTGATTAATAATTAAGTTTTTGTTCCTCTTTCTTATTATGCGGTCGTCGACCAGTGAAGACGTATTTTATTTTTATTACTTTTCGTCATGGTCCTAGATCGAACCGGATCGATATTGATTATATTAAAGAAGAATGAAAACCAGGATTATAAAAATTACTCCGGATTGAATTACTAAAGATTGTTGAAGGTCATCAAGAAGAGTGTTCCAAGTGGTTTATATACTACTTTTTAAGTTGTTTTATTGTTACTTTTCTTCCTTATATGGTGTATTACAATAAAGTAATAAATAAATAAATTTACGGTACCTTTTTATGTACATTTTTACCTATTATTAGGTCATTACATATGAAATTGGCGTTTTGTTTTATTAAAATATCCTCTTTGGTTAGGAATTCCAAATTCAAATTTGAACAGCTATTTACTCATGTTGTTGATATAATAGTGGACTGTATTATAAATTTTATAACCCCAAGAACTGGTAGAAATAATTAATTTGAGAACCACCTGTCTCAACTGTTCCTCCTCCAGGCCAGTTGTCTTAGGTTATTATCGTCAATGCACCAGACGATAATAACCTAAGACAACGTGGCTAAGAAGACTGCAGAGAACGTCCCTGTGACAGTACCTTCCTCGACGGTGGTTTGGCAGAAAGAGAGTGAATGCGTAAGCGCATTCATGTTTGTCAGATGGCGCCCGTTAACCACGCGAAGTGCCGCTAGGTGCCTTCGCATTAAACTTCACCCAACACAGGATGAACAACAGATTTAAAATGTTATTATCATTAAAAAACTTTGTCAACAAAAGTCTCTAAAATTAAAACAAAATCGTTATCATCTGACTAGAGCACATTTATATGTGCAATAGTTTCATCTCAATTTTGATTAATAAAAATAAACAATAACTTCTGAAAACAATCAATTCATAAATAATGGAACAAAATCTTAATATCTTAATCAGTCTCAACTAAATCAAAAGTTGCTACCAGCAATTTTCCATTGGAAGTTATAGCTGCTGTTTTATCCAACACCTTCTTTTTTCGAGCAACGTTCTTATTTTGAATAAGCTGCTCATGTTGCTGTACTTCAGTAGTGATGGGTTGACAAATTCTTGTAAATATGACATTTATCGCACTGATCTGTTTTGGGGACATAGAAAGAAAGCTTAAAATGTTTATTAACGGTGTCGTGATATTGGCGTTCTGTATTCGCTTTTGTATTTTATTATATTTTGATGATCAAGGCCAAATACTAAAAAAGGTATTTTGAACTATTTTGTCAAATCTCGTGAACCGTTAAAGTTAGGAGGCTCAAATTTTCACCGCAGACATATTTCTGTCGCCGCTACCCTAAACGAATAGTAAAACACTAATTAAAACAAGTTTGGGGTGGCCACATACTAAAAAAAGTATTTTGAACTATTTTGTCATATCTCGTGAACCGTTAAAATTAGGAGGCTCAAATTTTCACCGCAGACATATTTCTGTTGCCGCTACCCCATACAAATAGTTAAACACTAATTAAAACAAGTTTCGTGTGGCCATATACTAAAAAAGTATTTTGATTTATTTCGTTATACCTCTGGAACCGTTAAAATTAGGAGGCTCAAATTTTCACTGCCGAAGTCTTTCTGTTGCCGCTACCCCATACGAATTGTAAAACACATAATTAAACAAGTTTGGGGTGGCCATATACGAAAAATAGTATTTTGAACTATTTGGTTATATCTCTTGAACCGTTAAAATAAGGAGGTTCAAATTTTCACTGCAGACGTATTTCTGTTGCCGCTACCCCATACGAATAGTAAAAAACATATTAAAAAAAGTTTTGGGTGGCCATATACTAAAAATAGTATTTATAACTATTTCGTTATATCTCTTGAGCCGTTAAAATAAGGAGATTCAAATTTTCACTGCAGACGTATTTCTCTTGCCACTACCCCATACGAATAGTAAAAACATATTAAAAAAAGTTTTGGGTGGCCATATACTAAAAATAGTATTTATAACTATTTCGTTATATCTCTTGAGCCGTTAAAATAAGGAGATTCAAATTTTCACTGCAGACGTATTTCTGTTGCCACTACCCCATACGAATAGTAAAAACATATTAAAAAAAGTTTTGGGTGGCCATATACTAAAAATAGTATTTATAACTATTTCGTTATATCTCTTGAGCCGTTAAAATAAGGAGATTCAAATTTTCACTGCAGACGTATTTCTGTTGCCACTACCCCATACGAATAGTAAAAACATATTAAAAAAAGTTTTGGGTGGCCACATACTAAAAATAGTATTTTGAACTATTTCATTATATCTGTTGAACCGTTAAAGTTAGGAGGCTCAAATTTTCACTGCAGACATATTTCTATTACCGCTACCCCATACTTATAGTAAAACACTTATTAAAACAAGTTTCGGGTGGCCATATGCTAAAAATAGTATTTTGACCTATTTCGTTATATCTCTTGAACCGTTAAAGTTAGGAGGCTTAAATTTTCACTGCAGACATATTTCTGTTGCCACTACCCCATACAAATAGTAAAACACTAATTAAAACAAGTTTGGGGTGGCCACATACTAAAAATGTACTATTTTCACAATATCTCTTTAACCGATATACGTAGGAAGTTCAAATTTACACCACGGACGTATTTCTGCTAGTGCTACCTTATAAAAATATGCAAAAACGAAATCAATCAAGTTTGGGGTGGCCACATACTAAAAACGTAGTATTTCTACCATATCTCTTGAACCGTTAAAGTTAGGAGGCTCAAATTTTCAATGCAGACATATTTCTATTGCCGCTACCCCATACTTATAGTAAAACACTTATTAAAACAAGTTTCGGGTGGCCATATACTAAAAATAGTATTTTGACCTATTTCGTTATATCTCTTGAACCGTTAAAGTTAGGAGGCTTAAATTTTCACTGCAGACATATTTCTGTTGCCGCTACCCCATTCAAATAGTAAAACACTAATTAAAACAAGTTTTGGGTGGCCATATACTAAAAATAGTATTTTGAACTATTGATTTTTAACTACACTATTAATATTTTTAAAATCGAAAAAGTACTGGCGAAGGGCTGAGCAAAGAGAGGGAGGCACAAGAGGAGGTACGTGCCTGGCGCGCCAGGGAGCAAGAACGAGTTCTGGAAGTGTGGGCCGTGGAGCTAACGGATGAAGTATCCGGAAGCTACACGGTCAACGCAATAGCTCCCGTTTTGAAGGCATGGGTCAACAGACGCTGGGGCCACCTCAGCTTCCGGCTTGTACAGGTACTGTCCAGTCATGGATGTTTCGGCAGTTACCTACACAGGGTAGTCGGGCGTGAAGTGGCACCCACCTGCCACCATTGCACCGTTGGTGCAGTCGATGATGCGCTCCATACTTTGGCGAGCTGTCCAGCATGGGAGGCGGAGCGAAGGCCTCTGCTGGACATCCTACAAGGCGAAGATGTCACCCTCGGTAACGTCGTCAGAGCAGTTCTGAATGCGGATGATGACGGCCGATGGAAGACACTACACAAATTCTGCGAAGCCGTAATGAGCGCCAAGGAGGAGTCGCAGCGGGCCAGGGAGATGGATCCTGCAGCCCACCCATGTCGTCGAAGAAAACGGCGGGTATGCGCGAATGCGCGTCTTGCGCCATAATCGTTGCAAAAGCAGGGGCTCAAGGGCGTTTGCGTCTAAAAGAAGGGATCCCTGTAAGCAACATGCCGGAACCCCAACGCTCTAATTCAAAAAGGTCACTGTAGAGCCATCTGGTGGCTGCTCTTGGTGGTGACAAGGGCCGCTACCAATCAACATGCCCAAGGAGAACCGGACAACGGTAGATCGCGTGGCTTCACTGTTACCGTGTCCCGCATAGAGCGAGTGATGGTGCCGCCGTAGGGTTTTAGTGGCACAGTTGGCTAATCCCACATAACCCTCCGCTAGTAGCAGAAACGCGCCGCGGAGGGTATGCGTAAAGGATTTTCCCACGTAAAAAAGGTTTTTTTTTTATTTTATTTTTTTTCACCTATTCGGTCTACCTCCCCCGGCTTTGTCACCGGGGCCGTGGAACTAAGCTTCACGTCCATCTTGTCTTGCATCCATCATCACAATAAAACACATTTTAACCAAATTTAACAGTTTTTTCACACTATTTCACTTCAAGTTTGGTATCTTCTAAATCTTCGGTTAGGTTAGGTTAGGTTAGCATGGTCGATTAAAGAAATATTTACAATACTAGTTACAATAAAAAAAAAACAAAGATATAAAAGTTAGTAGTGGGCGCGGGAGAGGTGGTTGAGGATCAGGTCTGCTATTTGATACAATTCCTTCCTCTCAACCACCATCTGCCCGCGCATTTTTATGAAGTTTTGCGTGCAAAAGATATTACTATGATACCATAGTATCTAATAATTTAAACACAGTAGTAATTTTAAAATGATCGATTAAAGAGATATTTGCAATTCTGGTTAAAAATAAAAATAAATGAAAAACAATGATATAAAAGTTAGAAGTGGGCGCGGGAGAGGTGGTTGAGGATCAGGTCTGCTATTTGATACAATTCCTTCCTCTCAACCACCATCTGCCCGCGCATTTTTATGAAGTTTAGTGCACAAAAGAATTTTCATGATAACATGAAATCTAATAATTTAAGCACAGTAATAAATATAAAATGGTGGTATGACGTAATATTTACAATATGAAAAAGAAGTACAGTAGAAAAGTGGTTATATAAATAGAGTGCTAAATAGCATCCAGTGCAGCAAGTACAAAAAATCAAAGGTAAAATAGTAAAATAGAAAAATGACAAACTTAAGAATGATATAAAAAACATTATGTTGAAGTGGAGCTCAATAAAGGTTGGGAGCAGCAGTAAGTAGAATAAAATAAAATAAAATAAATTGTTGGGTAAGGCGGATTAGCAGCCAATATTTATGTTTGGGCGATGTTGATGAAGGTGTGTATGTTGTGTGTTATGATATTAGACCTAGGAATTGAAGTGTAATAAAGTGTAATGTGAATTTGTGTGGTTTAACTGTTGAATAGGTTATAGAGAGGTAGTGATGTTGGTGGCCAGTGTTTGCGGATGCTTCTCAGAGAAAGCCGAGGCCGCGCGTTGAGGTCACTGTCAATGTAATGTGTGGATTAAACGTGTGGTGATAGTGTGTCAAATGTGACTTAGGTGTGTAATGTTTTGGGTTACTGTTAACGGTAAACAGTGTGAAGTGTTCTGGTAGGTAAAGTGTATATTTAAGAGTAATTGACCTTGGCCTCAACGCGGGCCCGCATGGCTTTGACTTTCGAGCAGCGGTCCGAATCGGCGCGGTGTTCGGTGTCAGTGTTTGTTTTGAATTGGTTGTTATGTTCGTGACAGTTGGTGCATTTGAGTGTGTGTTCCTTGCACTCAGCTGTGGGGTGTTGAGCTGAGCACTTGGCGCATGTGGGGGTCTTGGCGGGGCAGCGGCTCTTTGTGTGTGTGTGTGGTGTTTTGTGTGCAGTTTTGACACTGCCTGAATGGTGAGAAGTTGTCACTATGCACCCGTTGCATACCTATGTTGACTCTGCCTAGATTAGCGAATGCCTTCCAGGCAGAGGGTGTGGTGTGTAGAACTACATTGTAAAGTGATGAGTTTCTATTGGTGGTGGTGAATTTAATTGCGAATGTTTCGTTGGCCAGTGTGGGGTTTTGATCCTTGATGGTGTTTGTGAGGTCTTTTTGGTCAATGTTTTTGGAGATCCCTTTGAGGATAATCATTGGATCCAGTCTCTTCTCCTCCTGAGTGTTAATCTGTGTGTGTTTTTGTAAATGAGTTACTGTGTGTATTTTGTGTTCTTCCTTCTCGAACGTCAACTTGAGTTTCTTGTTCGAGAGGGGAGTGATTTTTAACGGTGCATAGCCACCTTGGCGGAAATTAACCGTTTTGCTAATTTGTGTGAGGAGCTGTTCAGTGGTGTTGAAACCCTCACCGGCGACCACGATGGTAGGGCCTACAGGGGGTTTCGGGATAGCAGCGGCGACTCTGGCGTAGGATTTTGTGGTTTCGGATGGTTCTACCGCACGGGATTGAGTCACCACTGGTGCGGGTTTAGGCTGCGCCTTAAGTAGCTTGCTGTGCTCCCTAATTGCCCTATAGGACTCCTCCAGTAGCCCGGTGTGGGCTTCAAGTTTTTGTATGAGTTCCTTAGTCTGTTGCTCGGTGTTTGTGTTTGTATCTGTGTTACTGGTCTGTGGTAGGGAGGTTCTTGGGGGGGGGGGGTAGAGGGGATAAAGAGGGCGACGACTCCGAAGAGCCCATCGATGGCCTCGGTGATTGCCGTTTTCAGCTCACCCTTGATGTTCCTGGAGGCAGCAAGTGCCTCCAGTCCCTTTCGCCTATGTTCCCTAGCCATCTCCATTCGAGTTGGCTCGACAGGTGGTGTTTTGCGGGCAAACGCAGGGCTCAGCATGTCGGCCAGAGTCCGCCGTGCCTCAGCACGGCGGACTCTGGCCCCCTCAAACCCCTCAGGGTTCGAGGATATAGGCGAAGGGGTGCCCGCGCTGGTTGTTTTTCGCGGAGTTCTGGACATCATCATCATCGACGTGGAGTCGACCGATTTTTATGGCGTTTGGACGCGGACTGGTTAGGTTAGGTTTTTTTTTTTTTTTTTCCCCTACTTGGCCTACCCCCGGACGAGGTCATCTCCGGGCCGTGGATAGGTTAGGTTAGGTTTAGGTTAGGTTAGGTTTAGGTTAGGTTAGGTTTAGGTTAGGTTAGGTTAGGTTAGGTTAGGTTAGGTTAGGTTAGGTTAGGTTAGGTTAGGTTAGGTTAGGTTACCCACGCGTAGGAAGGCTGTTTACTGGTGGACCCAGGAAATAGCCGACCTGCGCGTGGCTTCCATGAGAGCCCGGAGAGCATACCTCCGGAGCAGACGAAGGCGCGGTGACCCAGTCGAGGTCACCGAGAGCCTTCGAAAGGTGTACGCGGAGGAAAAGAAGGCCCTCAAGGCTGCCATTAGGCAGTCTAAGGACAGGGCCTTCGATGAACTCCGCGAAGACCTGGAGCGAGACCCCTGGGGACGTCCGTATCAGGCTGCCCGCAGGAAACTCCAGGGATGTGGGGCTCCAATCCTGGAGATTTTGGAGCCGAGCGTGGCTGAGGGAATTGTTTCCGAACTCTTCCCTCGAGCCACGCCTGGATATGAGCCTCCCGGTATGGTGACGACAGCAGTCGATGGCACTGCAGCGGAAACCCTGGAAGAGGTGAGGGTAACCGAGGCGGAGCTGGGCTGTTGTCTGGACCGATTAAGGACGCGCAGGAAGGCGCCCGGCCCTGACGGCATCCATGGACGTATATGGGCGGTGGCCTTCCCTCACATGGAAAAGGAGGTCGGGGCTCTGTTCAGCAGTTGCTTAGCTGCTGGACGGTTCCCCGACGTATGGAAAGAGGGCCGACTATGTCTCCTTAAGAAGGAAGGGCGGCCCGCTGACTCGCCCTCGGCTTACCGACCACTCGTTCTTTTGGATGAGGTCGGTAAGCTGCTGGAGTGGGTCATTGCGGAGCGACTTAGGATGCACCTGGGGGCTGGAGGGCCCGACTTGGCCGAATGCCAATTTGGTTTCAGGAGGGGCCGCTCCACTCTCGAGGCTCTCTCGGAGGTGAAGGCTTTCACCCAGGGGGTGGTGGCTGGGGGTGAGAGGGCGTTGGCAGTGTCGTTGGACATAGCCAACGCCTTCAACAGCCTCCCGTTCGGCGTGATTGCGAGGGCCCTCGAATTTTTCGGGGTGCCTTTGTATTTGCGCCGAATCGTGAGGGACTACCTGGTGGGACGAAGGGTGGCGTACATCTCGGCCGATGGCCATTTGAGACGCTGCCCTGTGGAGAGTGGGGTTCCCCAGGGCTCGGTGTTGGGGCCTCTGCTGTGGAACATGGGCTACGACTGGGTGTTGCGAGGCGCGCTCTTGCCAAAGATGCGCGTCTTCTGCTACGCAGACGACACCCTGGTCGTGGTCCATGGGTCCAGATTTGCGGAGGTGGCCGCACTGGCTTCGGAGGGGACCTCGATGGTGGTGGACCGGATTGGTCGATTGGGACTAAGGGTGGCGTTGGAAAAAACCGACGCCATCCTGTTCCATGGTCCAAGAAAAGGTCCACCGCCGGGGGCGGCCATTGAAGTGGCGGGAGTGCGGATCCCGGTGGCTACCAGTATGAAGTACCTAGGTCTCATACTGGATGGCCGCTGGGGGTTCGAGCCCCACTTCAAAGCCCTAGAGGGCAAGGTGGTAAGGGCAGCAGGAGCACTCGCGCGACTGCTGCCTAACATCGGGGGCCCCTCACAGAGTGTGAGGAGGCTCTACAGTGGAGTCCTCCGGAGCATAGCTCTCTACGGTGCTCCAATTTGGGAGGACACCCTGGACAAGAGGTCCAACCAGAGGTGCCTTCGCGGGGCGCAGCGTACGATCGCCAATCGAATAGCCAGATGCTACAGAACGGTGTCGTGCGATGCGGCCTGCGTGTTGGCGGGCACTTTGCCGTGGGGCCTCGAGGCCCGGATGAGCGGTGCCCTCTATAGGATGAAGGTGGAGATGGGCACCGAAGAATGGAGTCAGTCTCAAGCGCAGATCAGACGTGAGGCTGACTCCATTCTTGAAGAGCAGTGGATGGAGTTCCTGCAGAATGCCACTGCGGGGACGAGTACCATTGGCGCCGTTCTTCCGGTCCTTAAGGACTGGAGGAAGCGGCGTCATGGTGCTATGTCATTTAGACTTGCGCAGGTGCTGTCCGCACACGGATGCTTCGGGCGGTACCTGCACAAGGTGGTTCGGAAAGAGCGGACTCCTCGGTGTCATCACTGTGACGATGACGCCGAGGAGGACGACGCGGAGCACACCCTCCTGAGGTGCGTGGCTTGGGAAAGACCCCGCCACGACCTCAGGATGGTGTTGGGTTCTGACCTCTCGCTGTCGAGCATGATAAAGGGCATGCTCGACGGCGAAGAGGCCTGGAGGGCGGCTTCCCTCTTCTGCGAAAAAGTAATGTCGCAGAAGGAGGAAGCCGAAAGGAGGCGAGAAAGAGAGTCTGGTAGCTCCCGAGTTGCCGCCCGCAGGACCAGAGGTTCTAATACTGGTCCAGGCGGGCGGCGGCGTAGAGGGGGAGTTGAATCTTTTTCAGGACGGACGAGGCAACAGAGGGCTGGTGGCACTCGGCGGTTGCCGGTGTTACGAGGTGGCACGCGCCGAGCTACGGGCCGTAGCTCAGGCGGCTCAACGCGGGGGCAGCAGCCTCACCGACGGGCCAGTGGAGAAGATGTGGGGCTGCGGGGGGGGAACGATGGCGTCCCCTTTCCGCACTCAAGAGCGGGCGGGGGATGACCATGGAGACGGAGAGAGAGTCATTAACCCCCGCTGTCATGGAGGGGGTTAATGGCCCTCGTTTTCCCCGGCGTATTCGGTGTATATTAAATATGATCCCGGATACGTCATATGGGGCTCCGTGTGGGCCCTGGATGGTTTAGTTAGGGTAGGGGCCGAACGACTTTAGGCCGAGTCCCACACTCCCGCGCCACTGCACAGCCCAGGCGCGGGGTCGTAAAACGATTCCTCCAGGATAAAAAAAAAAAAAAAAAAAAGGTTAGGTTAGGTTATCGTCCCCCCCCACCGCGGACGAACTTACCCGCGGCTCCCTAGGCTTGTCGTGCCGGGGGGGGCTCAGTACCTGGAGCGACCGTTGTATTACCGTCGCGAAGGGGAAGCGAATAAGGGATTGGCCGGCCTCCACTTTGGACGCCGGTCTGTATACAGGGCATCTGCGCCCAGCGGATGACCATTCCCGCACGTCCCCTGCCAGCTGGAGCGATCGTTGATCGCGAAGGTGTGGCAAGGGACATAGGAGATCGCCCTACTGGGCAGCGTCGTGGGGCCGCGGTGGCGAAGAGTCACTGTCGGTCAGAGATCTTAGTTAGATCCGGGATAGACTGTTACTCGGTGCAGTTGTCGTGGACATGTCTCGCGGACTGCGCCCTGCCAGGGAGCCTGCCTTTACCGGCCGGCTTGAGTGGAAGGAAAACCACAATAAAAAACCCTGAATGTGCACGCGCTGAGACGCCCTTACGGGCCTTGCGTGGCGCTGCACCCCTTCTCTCTTTTTCAGGGTGAGCAGGTTGCTCGAACAGTACTTCGAGTGTCTAGCGGCCAACCCTTGGATACCTCCCGACCTCCAAGTGGTAACAGGGTTACTCGGGTGCAGGGGTCTCCGCCCGGGTGGACTTTTATTTCCCCCATGAACAAACCTCATATGGAAAATTTTATTGAAAAAAACAAAAACGACGAAAAGGAAGGAGACATTACGGAGGAGAGCAGGAGGACGAAAACGAAGGACCTGCGGATCGTATTAAATCGGATTCCGACGCCGATACCGTCCGCAGCGGAGGAGAGTGTAGACCAGACCGACTCGGACGCTGGATCGATGGTCAGCGCAACATCGAACAGTCGAGTGGGATCACCGCAACGGGACTTTGCCGGTCGAATGTGGAGCTCAAGAGGAGCAAAGAAAAGAGGAAGGGATGAAAGCGAGGGTAGCTCGACAGATCCCCCCCTCTCCCGCGAACGGAAAAAGAAAGGGCGAGGCAAGCCATCGACAACGGGCGATGGCCTCGCAGTAACTAAAGAAGCCTACCTTAAGGCTAAGGAGGCTCAACTGAGAAGAAGAAGCGCTGAAGCTGAATTGATGGACTCAGCCGCAGAAGCCCAACAGACGAGCCCGGCTCCATCCTACAAGGAGACAGACGATTTTCTGAGCGGTCAACTGGGACTCAGCTCGGACTCGTCAGAAAATGTCCTCAGGCGCATCGAGGCGAGCCTGGGGATTGTGACGGAGGTGGCGTCGAAATCCAAGAACCTCAAGGGTCCCTTCATCCGTGCGTTGAAGGATGCCGTACAGGAGCTTAGGAAAGACACCATAGAGCTCGCCCAAAAAACAACGTCGGACGAGACGCGAGCGCTGCGAAAAGACAACCATCGTCTTCAAATCCAAGTAGACCTTCTGCAAAAGCAGATGGATACTCTGAGAAATCAAATGCCGACGCCGAAATCGGCATCAAAGGAGACGCGTATTCCGGACCTGGAAGAGATGGAGGCCCGCATATACCGCAATATTGGAGAGAGAATCAATGCGAGGATCGAGGATTTGGAGCCCCGTCTCAATCCTGAGAAACGCCTCCGACCCCCGCTCGCAGCAGATTCTAGAACTCAGGTCGTGGAAACGTCGATTTCGGCGCTCCCTTTGACAAAGAAGAACCAAAAGAAGAAAAAGAGCCCCAAGGCAAAGAAGATTCAGCCAGCGCAAGGATACGAAAGTGTGCCCATCGACACACCGTCTACCACTGCTGCTGCGACACGCCCGCCTAATCCGGACGCAGAGGAAAGCGCCTGGATCAAAGTGGGCAAGAGAGGGAAGGCTGTCCAACGAAGGGAGGACGGCAAGAATAAGGCCCCCGTTGTAATATCCAGGACGCGCAAAGGCGTAAAAAAGAAGAAAGAGCGAGCATCACAAAAAGAACAGCCAAAGCTCCGAGCCCCGCGTTCGGCAGCCGTGAGCATCACGCTCTCAAAGGAGGCTCAAGATAGAGGGTTAACCTACGCCGGGGTAATGAAGGAGGCACGCTCAAAGATTGACCTGAACGGCCTGGGCCTCGAAGCGGTGACGTTCCGTCGAGGAATTACCGGTTCTGCCATACTTCAGATTCCCGGAACGGGAAGGGATGGCATAGCGGACACCCTAGCGGCGAAATTGATAGAGGCGCTACCCATGGAGGGTATTAAAATCGCCAGACCACACAAAATGACGAGCGTCCGAATCTCTGGTCTGGATGACTCAATCACGGCTGAGGAGATCCGGACTGCGGTTTCCACAAAGGGAGAGTGCCCCGGAGACCAAATTCGGGTGAGCGGGGTGCACCCAGAGAGAGGCGGGCTCTTTGCGGCGTGGATCACATGTCCGATGGCGGTCGCCAAGAAAATTGCAGAAGGCAGATTCCTGGTAGGATGGGTGGTGGCAAAAGTCACTTTACAGAAACCCAGAGCACTGCGTTGCTACAGGTGCCTTGAAGCAGGACATGTGGCAAACCGCTGTCCCGTGGAAGAGGATAGAAGTGCGCAGTGCCACAGATGCGGATCACCTGGCCACAAAGTGGCTGAATGCACGGCTAGAGCCCACTGCAACATCTGTGCGTCAGCTGGAAGGTCGGCGCAGCATCGTTTGGGCGGTCCTTCGTGCTCGGCTCCCAAAAGAAGGGTGCCAAGAAGAGGACAAACTAAGAAAGTACCCCCTCCCCAGCCGAGCGGGGATATGATGGAGACAGAAGCGATCGCCACTAAGTGATATGCTGCCTATACTACAGGCAAACCTTAACCACTGCGCCCGAGCTCAAGATCTGCTCGTTCAGAGTATGGCGCAGTGGGCGATCGATATAGGAATCGTGTCTGAACCTTACCTGGTGCCAGAGAATGATAAATGGTATGGCGACGAACGGCAGCTGGCTGCCATAGTAGTTCCGGCGGGCTCCTCCAGGGTGACGGATTCGCGTCGTGGAAACGGATGGGTGGCGGTGAAGTTAACCGAGTTTGCTATCATCTCGGTATACTCCCCACCGAGTCGACCTATTGTGGAGTTTGAGGATCTTCTGTCCGAGCTCAGGAGTGTGCTGAGTTGGTGTGCCCCACTTGAAGTCTTGGTTGCCGGGGACTTCAATGCGAAATCCACGGTGTGGGGTTCCCCAACAACGAACGGAAGAGGCGAAGCTATCATAGAGTGGATGGCGGAGACCAACACAGTTATCTGTAATTTGGGATCGGTACACACATGTGTTAGAGGCTGGGGAGGATCCGTGGTGGACGTAACGTTCGCAACCCCTTGCCTCGCGCGTCGAGTGCAAGACTGGAGAGTTATAACGGGCGTGGAGACGCTCTCCGACCATCGCTACATTAGATACAGCGTCCTACCACAATCGCCGGTACCTCCCGTACGGGAGAGAATTCAACGAGAAGCCGGCCCTAGATGGTCACTCAAATCCTTGGATGTAGAGGCGTTGGAGGTGGCAGTGGAAGTCAGCTCCTGGTGCTCTCGCATCGAGGGCTCGACGGTCGAGACAGAAGCGGCGTGGATTGAGACGACCTTGAAAGGAATCTGCGACGCCTCCATGTGTAGATCGCGGAGCCTGCCGGCCAAGAAGAATATGCATTGGTGGAGTGCAGAACTGACCAGACTCCGGAAAGCATGCATAACGGCGCGAAGACGTCTACGGAGACTCAGGAGGTTGCAAGGTGCAGTGCGTGGAGGAGAAGAGGAGCTGCGACTCCGCGCAGATTTACAACAACAAAAAAGGGCGCTCAGAATTGGGATCATCGAGTCGAAAGAGCGAGCGTGGGAGGAGTTTCTGGCCACTCTGGAACTAGATCCCTGGGGGAGACCCTACAAGATGGTGATGGCTAAATTACGCCCATGGGCCCCCCCGATAACGGAGCAGCTACAAACACCTCTGCTAGAGTCTGTCGTGACGTCTCTTTTCCCAACGGCAACTGCGGAAATGGCGCCACCGCTAGACTTCTTAGGCGACGAACAAGCACAATCTGAGGTATCAGAAGCCGAGATAACGGCTGCAGTCCAGAAGATGACGAGCAAAAGGACTGCTCCTGGCCCGGACGGTGTACACGGTCGGGTCCTCGCGCTCTCTTTACGGCACGGATTGATGGAGAGGTTCCGGTCCTTTCTTTCATCCTGCTTGATAACTGGAATCTTCCCAAATAACTGGAAGAGCGGACGGCTCGTTCTCATAAGGAAGGCTGGAAAACCGGCCGATTCACTCTCGGGATACCGGCCAATAGTTCTACTCTGTGAGATGGGCAAGATTCTGGAACGAGTTATCTCCGAACGCATCGGGCGTCACCTAACATCAGACGGACCCGATCTGTCGGACTGTCAGTTCGGCTTTCGGCACAGAAGGTCTACCATAGACGCCATTGCTCGTCTAAGAGAAATAACAGAAGAAGCGGTAGCCCAAGGCGGTGTCGCTATAGCGGTATCGCTCGACATCGCGAACGCTTTCAACACCCTACCGTGGGAGGCCATCTTGAACGGGCTCAGGTACTACGGAGTGCCCACTTACCTGACGACAATAGTATGCGATTATCTGAGGAACAGGGAAATCACATACCCGAGTCGAAACGGATGGAGAAGACACCAAGTGCGGTGCGGTGTTCCACAGGGATCGGTCCTGGGCCCGCTCTTGTGGAACATCGGATACGACAAGGTCTTGAGGGGGGCGTTGATCCGTGGTGTGCAGGTTCTGTGCTACGCGGACGATACCCTCGTCGTCGCCGTCGGAGATACGTATCGAGATGCCTCCCTTCGGGCGACTGCGGGTGTCGCGCAGGTCGTCACACGCATACGGAATCTAGGATTACGGGTCGCCCTAGAAAAATCAGAAGCCATCGCCTTTACAGGCCGTCGCAGATTGCAGCCTCCAGACGCGCAAATCGTCGTCGGAGGCGTGCCCATAACAATAGCAAAGAAGCTGAAATACCTCGGTCTCACGTTGGACCCGAAATGGTCCTTCAAGGAACATTTTAAGGAGTTAAGACCGAAGATCGAGACGACAGCCAGAGCTCTAAGCCGCATCATGCCCAACATTGGAGGGCCGCGCGACTCGTGCAGGAAGCTATTTGCCGGCGTCGTCAGGGCTCAAGCCCTTTACGGATGCCCAATTTGGGCCAATGCGACAGGTCTCAATCAAAAGAACCGGACACTTTTGAGACAGACGCAGCGGATCGTCTCGTTGAGGATTGCTCGGGCGTACCGGACCGTATCTTTTGACGCAGTTTGCGTGATCGCGGGCACGTGCCCGTGGTATCATGATGCGGTCGCGCTTGCCGAAATTTACTGGCACAGGGATCGCTGCAGGAGAAGCGGCGAAGAACCAACCCCTGAGGCCATGGAAGAGTGGCGGACTGAGTCCAGCGACGCAGCCCTTCACCGGTGGCTCCAAGATCTGACAAATGCGAGTTCGGGTTCATGGACCCTTGAGGCCATACGGCCTGTACTCAAGGATTGGCTAGACAGGCGATGGGGGACGCTGACATTCCACCTAGTCCAGCTGCTGACCGGCCATGGCTGCTTTGGCTACTATTTGAGCCGCGTAGCCCAGCGAGAAGCAACCCCCTCCTGCCATCACTGCGGTTGTTTAAACGACACCGCTCTCCACACATTGAGAGACTGTCCAGCCTGGGCCTCCGAAAGGAGCACCCTTCGCTCAGCCATCACAACGCCGGATCTGACGCTTCCCAATGTGGTGATCGCCATGGTTGGGAACAGAAGAGCCTGGGAGGCGGTCGTCGCATTTGCCGAGGCCGTTCTCCAGAAGAAAGAAAACGCAGAGCGGGCCCGGGAAATAGATCCTGCAGCGCCGCCCTCAAGAAGAAGACGTCCTGGGCGCCGCCGCCGCGAATATCTCCGGCGCGCATAGCCCAATTAGGACAGAATGCTGGTTTGTTTTTTACTTGCTGTTTGTGGCTACCTGCTTCGCACTGCTTTCTGCTAATTATTGCTTTTGCTTATTTCTTTATGTTGCTCTCTTTGCGTTGCTTTTATATTTGTTGCTTTTTTTGTTGCTCTTAATGCCTTTGTTTTTTGCTTTTCTGTGTGATGTTTTCTGCTTTTTGTTGCTTTTGCTTATTTTGCTAGCTTGACTGCTGTTACCCGTCCCCTGTGAGCTGGAGCGATCGCAAGATCGTGAAGGTGAAACAAGGGACCTAGAAGAGCTGCTCCTGACCGACTCGAAAGAGAAGTGAAGGACGCGGTAGCCGTCTAAGACGGCCAAGGAGAACCGTGCGTCACACGATGCACGGCATGCGCGGACCGGGAAGTGGGTTATGGCCTAACGGCTGATACCACGACTCGGTCCAATGACGCGCTGAGAAGGGGTCCTGGTGGTTTTAGTGGGTATTGGCCGAACGCCTGTAGGCGAGTCCCACACTCCCCGCGCTAATTCTCCGAATGCCCCGGCGCGGGGGCCCGTAAATGGGTTTCCCCAGGAAAAAAAAAAAAAAAAAAAAGGTTAGGTTATCGTCCAGGAGGAGCCGTGTCCTTTAGAATGGCGCAGGTGCTGTCCGGACACGGTTGTTTCGGACGGTATCTGCACGTGGTGGCAAAACGGGAGATCCTCCCAATTTGTCACCACTGTGGTGCCCTGGAGGATACGGCGGAGCACACCTTGGCCGATTGTGTCACCTGGTCCAGGCAACGCCAGGACCTGGTTTCGGTCATTGGGACGGACCTCTCGCTGCCGGGTATTGTCGCAGCAATGCTCGGTAGCCAGGAGGCATGGCGAGCGGTGGCCTTCTTTTGTGAGCACGTTATGCTGCAGAAGGAGGCCGCCGAACGTCAGCGGGAGGCCCTCGGCGATGGCCGAAGAGGTGTCGCTCGGAGCGGACGGCGGGGGCGCTCGAGGGCCAGACGCAGGCCCCGAGTTGCCCCGTTGCATCCGTGATGAGCCCTTATGCGGACGTATTCGCCTGCGCTCCCCGGGTTGAATGCCCAGTGCGACCCCCGGGGATCGCAATGTGGTGCAGGGCGCCACTCACTCAGGTGTGGGTGTCGCTCGGTGCCACAGGCGGTATGGAGGGCTCGGAGGAAGTTTTAGTGGGTCGGTAGCTCCCCTCTGATTAGCAGAGGGACTAAGAGTTTACCAGCCCCACAGTCCCCGCGTAAGCGACTGCATACGCCCGCGGGGCTGCATTCGTGCATTTTTACCTCCCTTATAAAAAAAAAAAAAAAAAAAAAAGGTTAGGTTAGGTTAGGTTTTTTTTTTTTTTTTTTTTTCTATTGGGCCTACCATCCCCGGCGACTCACGCCCCGGGGCCGTGGAGCTACACTAATTTCCCCTAACTTTTACTTATCAGGGACATTTTTATTTCTTTATTTAATAAAATGGTACACAGTTTTTTATTTTACAAAATAATGGTTTAAAATTAATATTAACTTAAAACAATTCTAACGCTTATAATCTAACATGCTTATACAAGTATTTATTTCGATCAAAGATTTCTATTTACAGTTTTATCATTAAATTTAACAATTACAATTTTTCTTTAATTAAAGGAGTTTTATCTTCTCTTTTAAATATACATTGCTTTAACATTGAAATTAATCATTATAACAATTTTCGTACTTATTATATGATCATTTTTATTAAAATACAATATTGTAACAATGGGATTTATTATTTACATTTACTTATTATTTATACGTCTTACTTAATTCTTATAACTATTACTTTTATACATTGAATACCTAGCTTTATAGTTAAATTTAATGGTTCTATTTTTATATAATTCTAGCTTAACTTAATATATATATATATATTGTAGTGTCATTTCCGTTGAGTCGGTACTGTCTTCTTCCCGTCGTCGTTTCTTTTGTTGACTGTTTTTACTATTTGTGTACAATAGTTGAGAAATTCTTCTCTATGTCTTCCAGTAATGATATTATTGAAATTGTCGGGTGTTATCTTCATCTTTATTCTGGCTTCCAGTTCAAATCGTTTGCTTTCAAATTGCGGGCAGTAACATAAGATGTGCGGTACGGTTTCTTCTACTTCTGTGTTACATATGCAGTTGGATTTATCTTTGCAATTGAATCTCTTCAGGTATTCTGCGAAGCCCCCGTGACCAGTCATGGCTTGTACTATATAGCGTGATAGGTTGATCTTCTTTAGAAGGTTGTATGAAGTTATTACATCCGGAAAAAATAGTCTTGTTATTGCTGCTGTATTACTATTGATATATCTAAAATTCCATTCATTGACAGTATTAATTCTTATTCTTCTTTTTACATCTGAGATAGGGCAGAGGTCGTAGTCCGGTTTTCTCTTCAGTCCAGTGGCTGCTTTCTTCGCCAGTATGTCTGCTCTTTCGTTACCTTCTATCCCTGCATGAGCTTTAATCCAGTATAGTGTTACTTTTTTATTACGTTGTTCTAATTCTTTTAGGTATTTTCTGGTTTCTACTGCGAGGGGATGTAGACAATTGTAATTTTTTACTGTTTGTAATGCTGCCATAGAGTCGCTGAAGATCCCAACCGATGATGCTTGTATTTTCATCGTCTCCCTAACAGCATTACGTATTGCAAGCAATTCTGCCTGATATACTGAGCAGTATTGAGATAGTGCAAGAGCACGGTGACTGATCTCTAATCCGTTCTTCCATATCGATATGGCAGCTCCTACCTTTCCTTCTAACTTGCTGCCGTCGGTATATATCTGTATGTCGTATTTTTCTGTATCCTTTGCTGTCTCTGCGTTAGCTATTATTCCGAGTTCAATGTTGATTTGTTCCGCCGGATGTGGGGTGTCTAATATGTTGGCAATTCTTTCTATCTCCCTGTCACCTAAAGTTAATTTATTGTTTCCTCTCCTTGCTTCGTACAGTAATGCCACTTCTTTGATCCGTAAGTCCAAAGGTAAAAGACTGGTAAGCAGTAAAGATGAATTTAGTGATACTGTGCGGTAAGCCAAGGCTATCTTCTGTGCGACGCTTCGTTGAATTGTGTTTAGTTTTTTGATGTTACCAGCTTTTTCGGCAGCTGGCGCCCAGGCGCATGCAGCGTATAGGATGATCGGTTCGATAGTCGCTGTGTAAATTATTTTTATGATCTCGGGGTGTAGCCCCCAGCTAATCTTTGCTGCACGGTTTAACTGTTTGTAGATGTTGGTTGCTTTTTTACATACTCCTGTGATGTGGTTGTTAAAGGTTAGTTTGTCGTCTATAGTTACTCCTAATAATTTAATTTCTCTTGTTATTGCTATGTTGGTTCCTCCCATGGTTAATCTTGGGGTGTCGTATTTTAGTTTATTTGTGATTACTATTGCATTAGTTTTATGTGCAGCAAATCTTAGCTTGTTTTCTATGCCCCATGTCCTTACTTTTTCAAGTGCGGCGTTTGCCTCTATCTCAATTTCTAATCCTGTGTTTCCTTTGAATACTAAAATCACGTCGTCGGCATAGGCTTGCGCATAGTGCCCATCATTGTCTAACTTGTGGAGGAGAGGATCTAGCAGTATATTCCACAACAGTGGGCCGGCGATGGACCCTTGGACGCATCCTTTTTCAGTATCTTTGTAACAGATTTCGCCCGCGTATCTGACTCCGACTTTTCTGTTACTTAGATAACTGTCAAAGATGCGTCTAATATTGATTGGGCATTCTTCCTCTGCCAGTCTTGTTTTTATTTTCGGCCACCAGGCGCTGTCAAAAGCTCCCTCTATGTCGAGAGACACGAGGGTGACGATCTTTTTTAGTTCTAGATTTTTATTTACATAATTAAGTAGGGTGTATAATGAATCTTCAGTGCTGCGTTGTGGCATGAATCCATATTGATGACGGCTGATGCGCGGGATAATGTGGTATCTAAGACGTGCTACCAGCATTTTTTCTAGTATTTTGCCCATTATGGGAAGTAGACCTATTGGCCTGTGGGCTTTTGGCTGTGAATAGTCTTCTTTCCCTGGCTTTTTGAGTATGATTACTGCAGCCTCTTTCCACTCCTTTGGGAAATGGTGCAGTGATAGGCATTTGTTCAGTAGAGCTAAAAATGTTTCTGAGTTGTTATATATAGCGTGGCAGCATATGTCTGTTGTGAATCCATCAGGGCCTGGTGCCTTTTTTGGGTTGAATGATTTACTGGCTGCGTTGAGTTCTGCCATCGTGAAGGGTGGGTCTTCAATTCCTATTGCGTCTTTATTGTTTATTTTGGAGGCCGCCTGTCTAATAGTGTGGTGATATTCGTTTTCATTTTCTACAGAGTCTTCGGGGTAAAAAGTGTTTGCTAGTAGTTCACAGGATTGTTTTTCGTTTAAGGTTACTCCGTCTTTTTTCATTAAAATATCTTCTTCTCTCTTCGACGTTCTGCCTATTACCCTGTAGATCCCTTCCCAAACGCCTTCACGATCTTGTTTTTCGCAGAAGTTTTTCCAGCTTGTTATTTGTGCTTCACTTACTTTTGTTAGATATTCGTTCTTACTGTTGAGATATTCTTCAATGACTGCTTTTCTGCGGATTGGGGCGGCATTTCTAATTCTTCGTCTTTTCTTCGTAACTTCTTTTTTCATACTATCGAGGTCCTTTGACCACCATGGCATGTTGATTCTTTCTTTTCCTTTTATAGTTGGTATTGATTTATCGCAAGCTTCTTTGATTATATTTGTGAACGTATTTATGGTTTTATCTAGCGTTATGGTGTCGATGATGTTGTTGATGGTTGTGCTATTGATTTGGTTTATGTTAATAGATTTTTCTAGGTGTTCTTTAAATTTCTGCCAGTCTGCCTTTTTGGTATTATACTTCCTCGTTGATCTTTTAATTTCGATTCCTTTCAGTTTTTCAGTATCTATGTTGAAGCTTATGCCATGGTGGTCAGAGCACGTCAGTCCTTCGATTACTTTCCACCCAGAGACATGATTTAAAAGACTGGATGAACATACAGTTACGTCAATGAAACTACTGTAGCGCACATCACCTCTTATAGTATCATATGTTGGCGTTGTGCCGTCGTTTAATATATGTAGATCGAGTTGATTTAACTCCCCCTCAATCATCTCTCCTCTTGTATCCGTCTTGGGGCTGCCCCACCAAATGCTTTTGGCGTTAACGTCGCCTCCAATTAATATTTTTGGTGTGCCTATGTTGTTTACTATTTTTCTGAGGTGTAATATATAATCATCTATTGTTTTGTCCGGTTCGAAGTAGAGGGACACAAGCGCGGTTATCTGGGTCTCTGTCTGTATACCTATTACTGCAAAATTGTTGGTGGTGAGATCGGGATATTGTTTGATATTGAGTTCGCTGTTGAAGACTGCAATCGCTGCTTTGACTGTACCATCTCCGTTGTTGTTGTTTTGATAAATTCTTACTCCTTTTTGTCCTTTCATTATTGTTGTTGCGCCTACATAAGGTTCCTGTAGTAATGCGATCGCAGCTCCGCGCTTCTGTCCCTCTAGTATCAGTTCTGTAGTGGCTAATCTAGATCTTTGTAAGTTTGCTTGAATAATTCTATTACTTACTTGGGAGTTTTCTTTGGAGAGAACTTTAGCAGTACGCCACGGTGGATCTTGCTACCGCGTCCCATTTCTGGCGTGTGGGGCAGCTATTGCTGAAACAATTATGCTTCACGTCTATTAGTTTAGCGTTGCTACAGTTACGGCATTTTGGTGCCGCTCCTGCTGCTAGTTCTGTGCAGTCAGCACGCAGGTGTTCTCCTCCGCAGTGGCTGCACAGATCAACGGGGTCAGGACAGAATCTCTTTCCATGGCCAAAGCCTAAGCACCTCGTGCATTGTAGTAGAGGAGTCTGGTCTTCGACTCTTACTCGCTGCAAATCTACACGTGCGTGGCCTTTTTGTACAGCTTTTTGCCAGATTTTAGGTGAAACAGCAATCACAATGTGGCTAGCGTGGGGATTCCTAGTCTTCCTTCTGTACTTAATTTTGATATCATTGCTCTCTTTATCGGAGGAGTCGAATATCTCTCCGTTTTGATTTTTTTTTAATGCTTTCATAATATCTTCGTCCGTGTTAATGTTAAGCACATCTTTAAGGATGATTAGCGGGTTTTTATTTTCGACTTCTTCGACTTTGAGTTGTGATGTAGTATTCTTTATTTTTAGCTTCATTTTTTTTATTTGTTAGGTTTAGGTTTAGGTTAGGTTAGGTTAGGTTAGGTTAGGTTAGGTTAGGTTAGGTTAGGTTAGGTTAGGTTAGGTTAGGTTAGGTTAGGTTAGGTTAGGTTAGGTTAGGTTAGGTTAGGTTAGGTTAGGTTAGGTTAGGTTAGGTTAGGTTAGGTTAGGTTAGGTTAGGTTAGGTTAGGTTAGGTTAGGTTAGGTTAGGTTAGGTTAGGTTAGGTTAGGTTAGGTTAGGTTAGGTTAGGTTAGGTTAGGTTAGGTTAGGTTAGGTTAGGTTAGGTTAGGTTAGGTTAGGTTAGGTTAGGTTAGGTTAGGTTAGGTTAGGTTAGGTTAGGTTAGGTTAGGTTAGGTTAGGTTAGGTTAGGTTAGGTTAGGTTAGGTTAGGTTAGGTTAGGTTAGGTTAGGTTAGGTTAGGTTAGGTTAGGTTAGGTTAGGTTAGGTTAGGTTAGGTTAGGTTAGGTTAGGTTAGGTTAGGTTAGGTTAGGTTAGGTTAGGTTAGGTTAGGTTAGGTTAGGTTAGGTTAGGTTAGGTTAGGTTAGGTTAGGTTAGGTTAGGTTAGGTTAGGTTAGGTTAGGTTAGGTTAGGTTAGGTTAGGTTAGGTTAGGTTAGGTTAGGTTAGGTTAGGTTAGGTTAGGTTAGGTTAGGTTAGGTTAGGTTAGGTTAGGTTAGGTTAGGTTAGGTTAGGTTAGGTTAGGTTAGGTTAGGTTAGGTTAGGTTAGGTTAGGTTAGGTTAGGTTAGGTTAGGTTAGGTTAGGTTAGGTTAGGTTAGGTTAGGTTAGGTTAGGTTAGGTTAGGTTAGGTTAGGTTAGGTTAGGTTAGGTTAGGTTAGGTTAGGTTAGGTTAGGTTAGGTTAGGTTAGGTTAGGTTAGGTTAGGTTAGGTTAGGTTAGGTTAGGTTAGGTTAGGTTAGGTTAGGTTAGGTTAGGTTAGGTTAGGTTAGGTTAGGTTAGGTTAGGTTAGGTTAGGTTAGGTTAGGTTAGGTTAGGTTAGGTTAGGTTAGGTTAGGTTAGGTTAGGTTAGGTTAGGTTAGGTTAGGTTAGGTTAGGTTAGGTTAGGTTAGGTTAGGTTAGGTTAGGTTAGGTTAGGTTAGGTTAGGTTAGGTTAGGTTAGGTTAGGTTAGGTTAGGTTAGGTTAGGTTAGGTTAGGTTAGGTTAGGTTAGGTTAGGTTAGGTTAGGTTAGGTTAGGTTAGGTTAGGTTAGGTTAGGTTAGGTTAGGTTAGGTTAGGTTAGGTTAGGTTAGGTTAGGTTAGGTTAGGTTAGGTTAGGTTAGGTTAGGTTAGGTTAGGTTAGGTTAGGTTAGGTTAGGTTAGGTTAGGTTAGGTTAGGTTAGGTTAGGTTAGGTTAGGTTAGGTTAGGTTAGGTTAGGTTAGGTTAGGTTAGGTTAGGTTAGGTTAGGTTAGGTTAGGTTAGGTTAGGTTAGGTTAGGTTAGGTTAGGTTAGGTTAGGTTAGGTTAGGTTAGGTTAGGTTAGGTTAGGTTAGGTTAGGTTAGGTTAGGTTAGGTTAGGTTAGGTTAGGTTAGGTTAGGTTAGGTTAGGTTAGGTTAGGTTAGGTTAGGTTAGGTTAGGTTAGGTTAGGTTAGGTTAGGTTAGGTTAGGTTAGGTTAGGTTAGGTTAGGTTAGGTTAGGTTAGGTTAGGTTAGGTTAGGTTAGGTTAGGTTAGGTTAGGTTAGGTTAGGTTAGGTTAGGTTAGGTTAGGTTAGGTTAGGTTAGGTTAGGTTAGGTTAGGTTAGGTTAGGTTAGGTTAGGTTAGGTTAGGTTAGGTTAGGTTAGGTTAGGTTAGGTTAGGTTAGGTTAGGTTAGGTTAGGTTAGGTTAGGTTAGGTTAGGTTAGGTTAGGTTAGGTTAGGTTAGGTTAGGTTAGGTTAGGTTAGGTTAGGTTAGGTTAGGTTAGGTTAGGTTAGGTTAGGTTAGGTTAGGTTAGGTTGGAGTCCGCGTCGAGCTGTGATCGGATCAACACGGTGTGATTCGCGCTCCGCGTTCTTCAGGCTCTTTGAGTGGGTTTTCCTTGTGTGTGCAATCCCGAGTCTTATATCTTTTTCTCGCAATTCTGTGGTGGTTTTATCAAACTTATTTTTGTTTTATTCGGATCAGTAGTTTCCGTTTAAATAAGAAAGTTTTATGGTGGGATATTGACCCTTATGAAAGTGCTGTGCCGTTTGCGATTTGTCGCGACGACATACATATTTTTTGTGTGCAGTGTATGCTATGGACCCTTGGCTACCTGTGAGTAAAATTTTTTATTTATTTACTCAGTAGTTTGGCTACAGTAATTTTTTATTTCCTCAAAAATCTTACTGAATTTTGTGCGGAGTGGGGGTTGCAACACCCTTAGTGTTGCACATCATCGTCTTTGTCTTGGCGAGACGAATCGTTTGGTGTGCATCACGAAGAGATTGGCTTAAGAACAAGGAAGTTGCAAATTCCTTTGTTCCAACGTAGACAGGACGGCGCCAGACGGGCCTGCACCTGTTGTTTACAACTTTGAGCCGCATTCCTGAGAGTGATATTGACACTTATTAGATAAGTTAGGTTAAGTGTTGTTGAGAGCGGTATAAGTTTTGACTTTTTATTTTGCTCCTATTTGTAACTTTACTTTAATTGTTTGTTTGTTTGTCATTGTGTGGTTTGTGTTTTTGTGTTCCTTGAATTAATCCTAAGTTAGTTATAAATTAATTTTAGTTATAGATTAATTTAGTTTAGTTTAGTTTATGTTATTAAGGACAGACAGAACTTTCTTTTGATTGGGTGATTTGTAAAGGAAAAAAGGAAATAAATATATATATTTTATATATATATATATATAAAAAAAAATATATTAAAAAATAAAAAAATATATAAAAATATAAAGGATAACAAAAAAAATGAAAAATAATAATAAAAATTATAAAAATATATATAAAAAATAATTGTTCTTTTAGTTTTAGTTAACGAAGATCTGTCCAATTTAAGTTTATTTGTACCATTGTTACTTCGTGTGTTTGTTTGTTTCGATTTTTTTTTTTTTTTTTTTTTTTTTTTTTTTTTTTTTAATACTTAAACCGCGAGGATGCGCAAGACGCGTTCGAGGCGAAGCCTCTCGGAGGAGAGTGTGGGGGAATCCCCTCTGCGGGATCGCTCCGCATCTAGGAAACGGTCCTTCAGGAAGGATAAGAGGGGGGCATCTCCGCCTGACTCGCCGCCTCCGAAGGGCAAGCCTTCAAAGAAGGCTGCTGAGCTGTCAAAGCTGGATGTGGAGGCTCGCTCTTCCCTTGAGGGGCAGATGGCGCTGCGAAGCGGAATGACTAAAGATGATAGTGGGGCCCCGAAAACCGCAGTCGCTTTCGAGGGGGCCTCACAGCCCTTAGATGTAATGTTTGTAGAGGTTCCCCAGCTAAGGGAGAGGACGGTTGCCCGGGTTCGTCGCATCGTAGAGATAGCGACGAAGTCGGGCAACTTAAAGGGGGAATTCGTTCGCGACTTAAAGGTCGCGGCGAAAGAGTTGGGTGAGGTGGTGGAGGATCTCGCTGAGAGGTGTCTTGCAGGAGATGAAGGACGGCGCCTCCAGCGAGAAAATACGAGGCTGAGGGCTCGAGTCTCCGACCTAGAGTCGGAGGTTGGGGCCTTGAGGAGGGAGTTTTCAGAAAGGGCGGAGCGCCTTGCGCAACTGGAGAGGGAGATGCGTGACGGCGATAAATCCTCTCCAGAGGTGCAGGGCACATGTCTGAAGGACACTATCGAGAGAGCAGTCGCCGGATTGAAGGAAGACCTGATGGGGGAGATATTGCGGGCAGTGGGGGGCATGTTCGATGCCAAGATTGCGGGGGTACAGCACAGGCTCCTTCCTGAGCCTGTGATCCGGCCGCCGCTTGCGGCATCTGAGCGGAAAGCCCTCCAGACGAAAGAAGTGCCAAAAGAGAATAGGGAGGAGATGGGACAGACCAAGGAGTCTTGGTCTCAAGTGGTGGGCAAGAAGAAGAGGAAGAGGGGGGGGGGAAAGTAACTGGGAACGTGGAGGCCCCAAATCCTCCCGCTGCTACGTCCGCGCGTGGCGGCGGGGAGGTGGGTGTCAAAAAACCGGCGAGTGTGGGCCCCGTAGTGGGTAAAAAGCCGGAGAGTCGAAATTCGCCCTCACTCGTCACGCCGGCGACTGCTGCTGTGGTGCTGACGCTGCGGCAGGGGGCGTTGGCACGTGGCGTGACCTACGCCGATGCCTTGTCCAGGGCGAAGCGGGAGATAAGCCTGCCTGCCCTGGGCATAGCTAGGGTGAGTCTGAGGGTGACGGCCACTGGGGCAAGAATGCTAGAAGTCGCAGGCGATGACCGCGAGGAAAAAGCAGATCGCCTTGCGGAGAGCCTGCGGCTGGTGCTGTCGGAGGATGCCCTGGTGGGGAGGCCTACAAAACGTGTTGACCTCCATATTAGGGACCTGGACGATAGTATTAAGGTGGAGGAGGTGGTGGAGGCTGTGGCATCCATGGGTGGGTGCGACAGCTCCGCCATCAAGGCGGGTCTAATTGTCAAACGTGGGTGGGGGATGGGGGAGGTAAACGTGCTATGCCCGGTTGCCGCCGCAAAAAAAGTCCTGAGTGGAAAGCTCCTTGTCGGGTGGAGCTCCTGCCGGGTGGAAGCCCGGGGGGATCGCCCGATGAGGTGCTTTCGTTGTATGAAGCTGGGGCACGTGCGTGCCACGTGTCCCTCGACCGAGGACTTCGCGGCGGCATGTTTCAGATGCGGAGGTGAGGGCCACAAGGCCAACGAGTGCAGCTCAAAGAAGCTACACTGTGTGGTCTGCGCGGCTGCCGGGAAGCCGGCAGACCACAAGATGACGGGCAAGCACTGTTCTCCCCCAGTGCAGAGAAGGAAGCCTGATGTTCCCGGTACATCAACTGCGGAAGGCTCTTGCATGGAGGTCGGTGTGAATTCTCGACAATAATATGGTAGAGAAACACATCGACCTCCTGCAGGGGAATATAGGACGCTCCGCCGCGGCTCAGGACCTGTTCCTGCAGTCTATGGCGGAGTGGGGAATCGCGGCAGCCGTGGTAACGGAGCCGAACTTTGTCACGCAGCGTGGGCACTGGGTGGCGGACTCCCGTGGAGATGCGGCAGTCGTTGTCCGGCTGCACGGTCCACCCGTTTCATTGAGGGAGAGGGGGGCGGGATTCGTTCTGGCGGATTGGGGGGAATGGACGCTTGTCGGAGCTTACTTCTCCCCAAATAGGCCGAGATGCGAATTTGAGGAATTCCTCGACGCACTCGGCCTGGCCGTACAGAGGGCGCTTTCACGCCCCCTTATCCTGATGGGAGACCTTAATGCGAGGTCTCCTACCTGGGGGGACCGGTGTACGTGTCGCAGGGCTCCGTTGCTGGAGGAATGGGCGGCGGAGGTTGGGCTCGTCTTCTTAAACGAAGGGACGGAGCCCACCTGTGTCCGTGCGCAGGGTTCCTCCAGGGTGGACGTTACCCTTGCCTCCGCTGTGGCGGCGCCGAGGGTTTCGGCTTGGCGGGTGGTTGTCGGGGTGGAGACCCTGTCAGACCACCGTTATATCCGGTTCAGGGTCTCTACCCCTGAGGTGCGAGGGGTGCGGATGCGACAGGGCTTCCCTCGCTGGACTATCGGTCGCCTCGATAGTCAAATAGCGAGGGAAGTAGCGATAGTCGAAGGGTGGAGCGCACAGGGCAGTGTGAGCGACACAGAGGAGGGAGCGCGAGGACTGAGCGTAAGCCTGAAAAGGGTTTCCGATGCGGCAATGCCAAGATGGAGACCGCCGAAAGGAAAGAGGGAGGTGTACTGGTGGACGTCGGAGATCGGTGATCTCCGACGCACGTGCCATGAAGCCAGAAGGGCCTATTACAGAAGCCGCCGAAGGACTGGGGATGATCCTGGTTTGGCAGGGGGCCTTCGGCAGACCTATACAAATCTGAAGAGGGCTCTCCAAATAGCCATTTGTGAGGCGAAGGACAGAGCCCATCAAGAGACTCTGCGGGGACTGGACGATGATCCGTGGGGGCGTCCCTATCGTGCAGCCCGAAAAAGGCTCACGAACGTGGGGGCACCACTCGCGGAGACGTTGGAACCAACCCTGTTGGAGAGGGTGGTGACGGAGCTCTTTCCTTCTCCTCAAGGATCACATCCTACAGGGACAGCGGCGACTGAGGCGGCTGCAGCGGATGGAGGCGGCGGGATGGCGCCTGAGGTCTCGGACCAAGAAATGGAGGCCATCCTGGACCGCCTTAAAGCGCGCAAAAAGGCCCCTGGGCCGGATGGTATTCATGCGCGCGTACTGGCACTGGTCCTCCCTCACATGGAGGAGATGGTTCGGGAACTGTACAACTCATGCCTACATGAGGGTCGGTTCCCGGCTATCTGGAAGACGGGACGGCTATGCCTGCTGCGCAAGGAGGGACGCCCGCTGGATAGTTCGGCGGCTTATCGGCCCATTGTCCTGCTGGATGAGGCTGGTAAGGCGCTCGAATGGATTGTGGCGTCCCGACTGAGTCGGCATCTGGCTGTGGAGGGGCCGGATCTCAGCGATGCGCAGTATGGCTTCCGTGCCGGGCGGTCAACTCTCGATGCATTGCTGGAGCTAAAGGCCCACACCAAGAGGGTCGTCGAGAGAGGTGGGAGGGCACTGGCGGTATCTTTGGATATCGCCAATGCCTTTAACAGCCTACCTTTCGGCGTGGTTGGGGAGGCCCTTGAATTTTTCAGGGTGCCACTCTACTTGCGCCGATTGGTGGCTGACTACTTCGAGGGACGGCGGGTGGTATATCAGAATAGAGAGGGGTCGATGGTATACCACCCTGTACGGTGTGGGGTCCCGCAGGGCTCAGTCCTCGGACCGCTCCTCTGGGACATGGCCTACGACCGGGTGTTGCGTGGCGCGCTCCCTGTGGGGTTGCGCGTTCTCTGCTATGCAGACGACACCCTTGTCGTAGCCAGCGGAGGGAGTTACGGAGAGGTGCAGCGATTGGCGACCGCTGGCACCTCTTTGGTGGTAAGGCGGATCAGGGCCCTGGGACTTAGGGTGTCTCTCGATAAGACTGATGCCCTATTGTTCCACGGCCCTAGGAATGGTCCCCCCCCCGGCGCAGCTCTCATGGTCGAGGGAGTGCGGGTCCCGTTGGCTTCCAGGATGAGGTATCTTGGTCTCGTCCTGGATGGCCGATGGAAATTCGAGGCCCACTTCGGGGATCTCGGGGGCAGGCTCGTTGGCGCGGCGGGGGCGCTTGCGCGGCTGCTTCCCAATCTTGGTGGTCCCAGACAGGGGACCCGGCGGCTGTACTGCGGCATCGTTCGCAGTATGGCACTTTATGGGGCCCCTGTTTGGGATGATAGCTTGGGGGCGCGCAATCGCGCCCACCTGCGGAAGCCGCAGAGGGTGTTGGCGGTCAGGGCTGCTCGATGCTACCGGACCGTCTCATTCGAGGCGGCTTGTCTGCTCGCGGGTACGCCCCCATGGGAGTTGGAGGCGGGGGCCCTCGGTGCCCTGTATCGCCTGAAAGTCGAGACCAGGGCGAGCGGGGATCGATGGCCCGAGCTGGCCGGGCCCGCCAGAAGGCAGGCCAGAGAGGTCGTCTTGAAGAGGTGGGCCGATGACCTGGCCTCGCCAAGGGCGGGGTTGAGGACGGTGGAGGCGATTCGCCCATTCCTGAGGGAATGGGTGAATCGTCCAGGAGGAGCCGTGTCCTTTAGAATGGCGCAGGTGCTGTCCGGACACGGTTGTTTCGGACGGTATCTGCACGTGGTGGCAAAACGGGAGATCCTCCCAATTTGTCACCACTGTGGTGCCCTGGAGGATACGGCGGAGCACACCTTGGCCGATTGTGTCACCTGGTCCAGGCAACGCCAGGACCTGGTTTCGGTCATTGGGACGGACCTCTCGCTGCCGGGTATTGTCGCAGCAATGCTCGGTAGCCAGGAGGCATGGCGAGCGGTGGCCTTCTTTTGTGAGCACGTTATGCTGCAGAAGGAGGCCGCCGAACGTCAGCGGGAGGCCCTCGGCGATGGCCGAAGAGGTGTCGCTCGGAGCGGACGGCGGGGGCGCTCGAGGGCCAGGCGCAGGCCCCGAGTTGCCCCGTCGCATCCGTGATGAGCCCTTATGCGGACGTATTCGCCTGCGCTCCCCGGGTTGAATGCCCAGTGCGACCCCCGGGGATCGCAATGTGGTGCAGGGCGCCACTCACTCAGGTGTGGGTGTCGCTCGGTGCCACAGGCGGTATGGAGGGCTCGGAGGAAGTTTTAGTGGGTCGGTAGCTCCCCTCTGATTAGCAGAGGGACTAAGAGTTTACCAGCCCCACAGTCCCCGCGTAAGCGACTGCATACGCCCGCGGGGCTGCATTCGTGCATTTTTACCTCCCTTATAAAAAAAAAAAAAAAAGGTTAGGTTAGGTTAGGTTAGGTTAGGTTAGGTTAGGTTAGGTTAGGTTAGGTTAGGTTAGGTTAGGTTAGGTTAGGTTAGGTTAGGTTAGGTTAGGTTAGGTTAGGTTAGGTTAGGTTAGGTTAGGTTAGGTTAGGTTAGGTTAGGTTAGGTTAGGTTAGGTTAGGTTAGGTTAGGTTAGGTTAGGTTAGGTTAGGTTAGGTTAGGTTAGGTTAGGTTAGGTTAGGTTAGGTTAGGTTAGGTTAGGTTAGGTTAGGTTAGGTTAGGTTAGGTTAGGTTAGGTTAGGTTAGGTTAGGTTAGGTTAGGTTAGGTTAGGTTAGGTTAGGTTAGGTTAGGTTAGGTTAGGTTAGGTTAGGTTAGGTTAGGTTAGGTTAGGTTAGGTTAGGTTAGGTTAGGTTAGGTTAGGTTAGGTTAGGTTAGGTTAGGTTAGGTTAGGTTAGGTTAGGTTAGGTTAGGTTAGGTTAGGTTAGGTTAGGTTAGGTTAGGTTAGGTTAGGTTAGGTTAGGTTAGGTTAGGTTAGGTTAGGTTAGGTTAGGTTAGGTTAGGTTAGGTTAGGTTAGGTTAGGTTAGGTTAGGTTAGGTTAGGTTAGGTTAGGTTAGGTTAGGTTAGGTTAGGTTAGGTTAGGTTAGGTTAGGTTAGGTTAGGTTAGGTTAGGTTAGGTT